>OX336389.2:153508806-154708806 GCA_946902985.2 Meconema thalassinum
CAGGAAAGGGAGTACTTTATTTAGAAACCAACATGAATAAATATAACCCCCTTCGAGCATCATTATACATTGATTTGCCAGGATGGATTAAACGAAAGAGAGCTGTTGTGAATGTTTTGAATAGTGATCAAGCATGTTTTGCGTGGGCTGTAACCTCAGCTCTCCATCCAGCAGTGGGGCATGTAGAGAGAACATCATCTTATCCTCACTATTCTTCAGTGTTAGATTTAAAAGAAATAGAATTTCCTATGGCGATAAAAGACATTCAACGATTTGAAGAGCTGAACAATGTAAGTATTAATGTTTATGAAATTGAAAATAAGAGTATAGTTGGTCCTCTATATTATACTCAGGAAAAAAAAGGATGCTCATGTAAATTTACTATACATAACCGAAGGTGAAAATGCTCACTATTATTGGATAAAACATTTAAGTAGACTTGTCAGTAGTCAGGTTTCAAAACACAATGGTAAAAAGTGGTTGTGTGATGGCTGTTTGCTATATTTCCAGAAAGAGGATCAACTATCACAACATCAAAAATGGGGATGTAATCATGTTTGTACGGTATTACCGACTCCTATAAATAACATTCTAAAATTTAAGGATTATGAGAAACAGTTTCGAGTACCATTTGTTATATATGCTGACTTTGAGGCTTTGCTGAAACCATTTAATACATGTTCACCGAATCCAGCCCAACCTTTTACCAACACTACTCACAGTCATGAACCTTTTAGCTTTGCATATTATATTAAATGTAGTTATGATGACTCTTTAAATAAGTTTGAGCTCTATAGAGGCCCTGATGCACCTAAAGTTTTTATGGAAAACCTTGAGAAAGATGCCATCCGTATATCCTCTATTTTAAATACGATCATTCCAATGGAACCACTAACTTTATTAAAGCAAATGAATTTTGAAACTGAAACTAATTGTTTTATATGTGGTGAATGTTTATATACAGACAGGGTTCGCGATCATGACCATTTAACAGGAAAATATCGTGGTGCTGCTCACCAAGAATTTAATTTAAATTATAGAGTAAGTAAATTCATTCCGGTCATTCTACATAACGGTAGCAAATACGATAACCACTTTATCGTTAAAGAATTTGGAGCTTCAGATGTGAAAATTGATGTGATTGCAAATAATAAGGAACAATACATATCGTTCACAAAATACATCAAAACTGACAATAAGAAAACGATAAAACTGCGATTTTTAGATTCATTCCGCTTTATGCCGAGTAGTCATGATAAGCTTGCTAGTAATTTAAAATCAGATCAGTTTCATGAAGTTCAACGTTTCTTTCCTAAAGAAGATGATTTTAATTTGATTTGTCAAAAGGGTATATTCCCTTAAGAATATATTAACTGTGTGGAACGTCTTGAGGAGTGTTCTTTCCCACCGAAAGATGCATTTTACAGTTCCTTAAACACAAGTCATATCAGTGATCAGGAATATTTACATGCACAACGTGTATGGGCACTTTTTGACATTCAAACTTTAGGAGAATTTTCAGACCTATATTTGAAGACAGATGTGTTGTTATTAGCAGATGTTTTTGAAAATTTTCGGAATGTTTGTATGAAAACTTATGACCTTGATCCTTGTCAGTATTTCACTGCTCCTGGGTTAAGTTTCAGTTCAATGTCGAAAAAAACGAAAGTAAATTTAGAATTAATGACTGATATAGACATGATCAATTTTATAAAATCATCAATTCGAGGTGGATTAAGCCAATGTAGTGGACGGTACTCTAAAGCGAATAATAAATACATGCCTAGCTACAACCCTTGTGAAGAGTCAAAGTATATTGTATACCTCGATGCAAATAACCAATATGGTTGGGCTATGAGACAATATCTACCACTGAAAGATTTTCGCTGGCTGACACAACCTGAAATGGATGTCTTACATGTTGACACTCTTAATGATAACGATGATAAAGGATATATTTTAGAGGTAAATCTTGAGTACCCTAAAGAGTTACATGATGATCATAATGATTTACCATTTTGTCCTGAGAATATGAGATCTCCATACATCACATCACGAAAAAAAAAATGCTAATTGCTAATGTGAATGATAAATGTAAATATGTAATACATTATCAAAACTTGAAACAGTGTCTACAGCATGGATTGAAATTAACTAAAATTCATCGCGGATTGCAATTTCATCAGTCAGCATGGCTCAAACCGTATATTGATCTGAACAATAATTTAAGAACACTGTCAACAAACGCGTTTGAAAAAGATTTTTATAAACTCATGAATAATAGTGTTTTTGGAAAGACTATGGAGAATGTTGATAAACGAGTTGATGTAAAGCTGATAACAAAGTGGGAGAATGATGGTAAAAGGTATGGTGCGAGCAACTTAATAAGCAAGCCTAACTTTCATAGCTGTTCAATTATTCATGAGGATTTAGTTATAATACAAATGAATCGTCTTAAAGTAATTTACAACAAACCCATATATGTGGGTTACACCATTCTGGAATTGTCAAAAACACTTATGTATGAATTTCACTATGATTATGTAAAGAAAAACTATCCTGATAATGCTAAATTACTCTACACAGACACAGATTCTTTCATTTATGAGTTTAAAACTGATGATTTCTATGAGGATATCAAAACTGAGCTAAATAGGTTTGATACATGTGACTATCCCGAGGATAATATTTACCATTTACCTCTAGTAAACAAAAAGGTTCTTGGGAAATTTAAGGATGAATGTGCTGGTGTTACTATAGACACCTTTGTAGGCACAAAATCTAAATCATACAGCTATATGACAATTGGTGATGTAGTAGTAAAAAAATTAAAGGAGTGAAAAAGAATGTTGTTAGTTAAGAGTTAGATATAAGTTATTATAAAAACTGTATAGTTAGTAACCCACCTGATTTATATAAGAAAATGAGTGTATTTAGAAGTAAAAATCATCAGCTACATACCAATTTGCTGAACAAAGTTGCTATAAGTAATGAAGACAACAAACGATTCATTATACCCAACACATTTGATACTTTTGCTTGGGGAAACAGTCGCATTGACGACTATTACTTTACTTAAGTCTAATGATCACTATATTGTAATATTTGTAGTGTTTTTTATATTGTAATATTTTTTTGTAAAAAACTGTAAGTAGAATGTATAATGTTAGGCTACTTTAATTTAGTAAAAATAAGATAAGTAATACATTTTAGTGTAAAATGTTTGCTTTTGTATATTACGAAAAAGATTTTTAAAAAATGTACAGAATGTGTGAACTAAACAAGGGAAATGTAAAAATGTAAAGTGGAAATTGTAAATATCCATGTGTGAAAAATTGAAATAGTTATCACCATTTTAAAATTAAAAGACATTGTGATCTGGTAAACCTTGTTTTTATTTCACAACAACAAAAATGTACAGAATGTGTAAACTAAACAAGGAGAATGTAAATAAATGAAAAGTGGAAATTGTAAATATCCATGTGTGAAAAAATGAAAATAAAGAAATGACTATCACCATATTAAAATTAAAAGACATTGTGATCTTGTAAACCTTGTCTTTATTTCACAACATATATGGCTTTACAAAATAGAATACAAAGAAATACCATTTCCTCAATCCTTTTCAATGTTCATGTCCACTCATCATTAACTTTCCTTTTGGCGCGATTGATAGTAGGCGCTATTAGTAGACGCGATTTGATAGTAGGTGCGATTGGTAGTGGACGTAATTTATAGTAGGCGCTTTTGATAGTAGGTGCGATTGATAGTAGGCGCGATTGATAGTATGCGCTATTAGTAGACGCGATTGATAGTAGGCGCAATTGATAGTAGGCGCTATTGATAGTAGGCGCGATTGATAGCAGGCGCTATTAGTAGGCGCGATTGATAGTAGGCGCTATTAGTAGACGCGATTGATAGTAGGCGCGATTGGTAGTGGACGTTATTGATAGTAGGTGCGATTGATAGTAGGCGCGATTGATAGTAGGCGCGATTGATATTAGGCGCAATAAATAGTAGGCGCGATTAGTAAGCGCGATTGATAGTAGGCGTAATTGATAGTAGACGCGATTGATAGTAGGCGTGATTGGTAGACCTTGAGGTGATAACCCCTTTTGATTGATCCCTGTTGATTTGTCCCTTTAGACTGGTCCCTGTTGACTAGCCCCTGTTGACCAGCCCCTTTGGACGGGTCCTTTATGAAGGGAGTCATTTTTGACAGGTCCCTGTGGACGGGCCCATGCATTTATCCAAATTATGTCAAAGTCACTTAACCTAACCTTGTCACATGACCTGTTCTACAAGTTTAGACTTGCTTTGAGATTGGTTATGACGTCACAGATGAATGGCGGTGGGAGGCTGGACATTACTTTTTATTACACAAAAACATTCTCCTTAAAGTGAGAGGAAAAGTGGGTGCAAAATTGGGTGCAAGAGTGGATGCAAGAATGGGTGCAAATAGGCAAACCAATAATCAAAGAGGGGTATGACAGACCTTGAGGCGATAACCCCTTTTGATTGATCCCTGTTGATTTGCCCCTTGGGACTGGTCCCTGTTGACCTGCCCCTTTGGACGGGTCCTTTTTGAAGGGAGTCATTTTTGACGGGCCCCTGCTGACGGGTCACTGTGGACGGATCACTGTGGACGGGTCCCTGTTGACAGGTCCTTTTGACTAATCCCTTTGGACCGGTCCCTTTGACATAATTTGGATAAATGCATGGCCAACCCATAGGGATCAGTCCAAAGGGACCGGTCCAAAGGGATTAGTCAAAAGGACCTGTCAACAGGGACCCGTCCACAGGGATCCGTCCACAGTGACCCGTCAGCAGGGGCCCGTCAAAAATGACTCCCTTCAAAAAGAACCCGTCCAAAGGGGCTAGTCAACAGGGACCAGTCCCAAGGGGCAAATCAACAGGGATCAATCAAAAGCGGTTATCGCCTCTAGGTCTGTCATACCCCTCTTTGATTATTGGTTTGCCTATTTGCACCCATTCTTGAATCCACTCTTGCACCCAATTTTGCACCCACTTTTCCTCTCACTTTAAGGAGAATGTTTTTGTGTAATAAAAAGTAATGTCCAGCCTCCCACCGACATTCATCTGTGACGACATAGCCAGTCTCAAAGCAAGTCTAAACTTGTAGAACAGGTCATGTGACAAGGTTAGGTTAAGTGACATTGACATAATTTGGATAAATGCATGGGCCCGCCCTCAGGGACCTGTCAAAAATGGCTCCCTTCATAAATGACCCGTCCAAAGGGGCTGGTCAACAGGGGCTAGTCAACAGGGACCAGTCTAAAGGGACAAATCAACAGGGATCAATCAAAAGGGGTTATCACCTCAAGGTCTACCAATCACGCCTACTATCAATCGCGCCTACTATCAATCGCGCTTACTAATCGCGCCTACTATTTATTGCGCCTAATATCAATCGCGCCTACTACCAATCGCGCCTACTATCAATCGCGCCTACTATCAATCGCACCTACTATCAATAGCGCCTACTATCAATAACGTCCACTACCAATCGCGCCTACTATCAATCGCGTCTACTAATAGCGCCTACTATCAATCGCGCCTACTATCAATCGCGTCTACTAATCGCGCCTACTATCAATCGCGCCTACTATCAATCGCGTCTAGTAATAGCGCCTGCTACCAATCGCGCATACTATCAATCGCGCCTACTATCAATCGCACCTACTATCAAAAGCGCCTACTATCAATTACGTCCACTACCAATCGCGCCTACTATCAATCGCGTCTACCAATAGCGCCAACTATTAATCGCGCCAAAAGGAAAGTTAATGATGAGTGGACATGAACATTGAAAAGGATTGAGGAAATGGTATTTCTTTGTATTCTATTTTGTAAAGCCATATATGTTGTGAAATAAAGACAAGGTTTACAAGATCACAATGTCTTTTAATTTTAAAATGGTGATAGCCATTTCTTTATTTTCATTTTTTCACTCATGAATATTTACAATTTCCACTTTTCATTTTTTTACATTCTCCTTGTTTAGTTTACACATTCTGTACATTTTTGTTGTTGTGAAATAAAAACAAGGTTTACCAGATCACAATGTCTTTTAATTTTAAAATGGTGATAACTATTTCAATTTTTCACACATGGATATTTACAATTTCCACTTTACATTTTTACATTTCCCTTGTTTAGTTCACACATTCTGTACATTTTGAAAAAATCTTTTTCGTACTATACAAAAGCAAACATTTTACACTAAAATGCATTACTTATCTTATGTTTACTAAACTACAGTAGCCTAACATTATACATTCTACTTAAAGTTTTTCAAAAAAATATTACAATATAAAACACACTACAAATATTACAATATAGTGATCATTAGACTTAAGTAAAGTAATAGTCGTCAATGCGACTGTTTCCCAAAGCAAAAGTATCAAATGTGTTGGGTATAATGAATCGTTTGTTGTCTTCATTACTTAAAGCAACTTTGTTCAGCAAATTGGTATGTAGCTGATGATTTTTACTTCTAAATACACTCATTTTCTTATATAACACAGGTGGGTTACTAAATATACAGTTTTTATAATCACTTACATCTAACTCTTTACTAACAACATTCTTTTTGACTCCTTTTAATTTTTTTACTACTACATCATCAATTGTCATATAGCTGTATGATTTAGATTTTGTGCCTACAAAGGTGTCTATAATAACACCAGCACATTCATCCTTAAATTTCCCAAGAACCTTTTTGTTTACTAGAGGTAAATGGTAAATATTATCCTCGGGGTAGTCACTTGTATCAAACCTATTTAGCTCAGTTTTGATATCCTCATAAAAATCACCAGTTTTAAACTCATAAATAAAAGAATCTGTGTCTGCGTAGAGTAATTTAGCATTATCAAGATAGTTTTTCTTTACATAATCATAGTGAAATTCATACATAAGTGTTTTTGACAATTCCAGAATGGTGTAACCCACATATATGGGTTTGTTGTAAGTTACTTTAAGACGATTAATTTGTATTACAACTAAATCCTCATGAATAATTGAACAGCTATGAAAGTTAGGCTTGCTTATTAAGTTGCTCGCACCATAACTTTTACCATCATTCTCCCACTTTGTTATCAGCTTTACATCAACTCGTTTATCAACATTCTCCATAGTCTTTCCAAAAACACTATTATTCATGAGTTTATAAAAATCTTTTTCAAACGCGTTTGTTGACAGTGTTCTTAAATTATTGTTCAGATCAATATTCGGTTTGAGCCATACTGACTGATGAAATTGCAATCCGCGATGAATTTTAGTTAATTTCAATCCATGCTGTAGACACTGTTTCAAGTTTTGATAATGTATTACATATTTACATTTATCATTCACATTAGCAATTAACATTTTTTTTCGTGATGTGATGTATGGAGATTTCATATTCTCAGGACAAAATGGTAAATCACTATGATAATCATGTAACTCTTTATGGTACTCAAGATTTACCTCTAAAATATATCCTTTATCATCGTTATCATTAAGAGTGTCAACATGTAAGACATCCATTTCAGGTTGTGTCAGCCAGCGAAAATCTTTCAGTGGTAGATATTGTCTCATAGCCCAACCATATTGGTTATTTGCATCGAGGTAGACAATATACTTTGACTCTTCACAAGGGTTGTAGCTAGGCATGTATTTATTATTCGCTTTAGAGTACCGTCCACTACATTGGCTTAATCCACCTCGAATTGATGATTTTATAAAATTGATCATGTCTATATCAGTCATTAATTCCAAATTTACTTTCGTTTTTTTTCGACATTGAACTGAAACTTAACCCAGGAGCAGTGAAATACTGACAAGGATCAAGGTCATAAGTTTTCATACAAACATTCCGAAAATTTTCAAAAACATCTGCTAATAACAACACATCTGTCTTCAAATATAGGTCTGAAAATTCTCCTAAAGTTTGAATGTCAAACTGTGCCCATACACGTTGTGCATGTAAATTTTCCTGATCACTGATATGACTTGTGTTTAAGGAACTGTAAAATGCATCTTTCGGTGGTAAAGAACACTCCTCAAGACGTTCCACACAGTTAATATATTCGTAAGGGAATATACCCTTTTGACAAATCAAATTAAAATCATTTTCTTTAGGATAGACACGTTGAATTTCATGAAACTGATCTGATTTTAAATTACTAGCAAGCTTATCAAGACTACTCGGCATAAAGCGGAATGAATCTAAAATCGCAGTTTTATCGTTTTCTTATTGTCAGTTTTGATGTATTTTGAGAACGATATGTATTGTTCCTTATTATTTGCAATCACATCAATTTTCACATCTGAAGCTCCAAATTCTTTAACGATAAAGTGGTTATCGTACTTGCTACCGTTATGTAGAATGACCGGAATGAATTTACTTACTCTATAATTTAAATTACATTCTTGGTGAGCAGCACCACGATATGTTCCTGTTAAATGGTCGTGATCGCGAACCCTGTCTGTATATAAACATTCACCACATATAAAACAATTAGTTTCAGTTTCAAAATTCATTTGCTCTAATAAAGTTAGTGGTTTCATTGGAATGATCGTATTTAAAATAGAGGATATACGGATGGCATCTTTCTCAAGCCTTTCCATAAAAACATTAGGTGCATCAGGTCCTCTATAGAGCTCACACTTATTTAAAGAGTCATCATAACTACATTTAATATAATATGCAAGGCTAAAAGGTTCATGAATGTGAGTAGTGTTGGTAAAAGGTTGGGCTGGATTCGATGAACATGTATTAAATGGTTTTAGCAAAGCCTCAAAGTCAGCATATATAACAAATGGTCCTCGAAGCTGTTTCTCATAATCCTTAAATTTTAGAATGTTATTTTTAGGAGTCGGTAATACCGTACAAACATGATTACATCCCCATTTTTGATGTTGTGATAGTTGATCCTCTTTCTGGAAATATAGCAAACAGCCATCACACAACCACTTTTTACCATTGTGTTTTGAAACCTGACTACTGACAAGTCTACTTAAATGTTTTATCCAACAATAGTGAGCATTTTCACTTTCGGTTATGTATAGTAAATTTACATGAGCATCCTTTTTTCCCTGAGTATAATATAGAGGACCAACTATACTCTTATTTTCAATTTCATAAACATTAATACTTACATTGTTCAGCTCTTCAAAACGTTGAATGTCTTTTATCGCCATAGGAAATTCTATTTCTTTTAAATCTAACACTGAAGAATAGTGAGGATAAGATGATGTTCTCTCTACATGCCCCACTGCTGGATGGAGAGCTGAGGTTACAGCCCACGCAAAACATGCTTGATCACTATTCAAAACATTCACAACAGCTCTCTTTCGTTTAATCCATCCTGGAAAATCAATGTATAATGATGCTCGAAGGGGGTTATATTTATTCATGTTGGTTTCTAAATAAAGTACTTCAACCAACGCCCAGCCTGACTCCCTTTCCTGGAACTCTTCACTCTTCACAATGATAGCACTTGAAATACTTCGATACATATCACTAATATTAGTTGATTCGCTAACAATTATGTTTTTTTTGTATTAAAGGATTTGATATCCATAATTTCACCGTCACTCCCAGTTTGTACATAGAGTCCAAAAAGTTCAAAATTCATTTTAATTGTTTTATGCTCTACTAAAACATTTTCTACTAAGCCAAACACAGTAGGTTGAACATTCTGTAAAAATGTTTCAATACTTTGAGTATTTTCTTCACTATAAAGTCTGTAACTAGCAATTCGACTTTTAAATGCACTACCAATTTGTTGAATATTTCCAGAATTTCTTTCATGGCAAGCGTTGTTTTTATGATTAATACTGCGTAAATGTCCATGAATGATAAAGGTATATCAGTATTACATACATTACAATGGGTTATCGAAGGTTCACCATTCTTCTTTCTTTTTGTTGCATGACTATTTTCACAATCTTGAGAACGTTTACGCTTTTGAGCATCACATTCATTTAAAGGTTCCGTGCTAGTTGATGGTTTTACAGATTTCAATTCCTGTTGTTCTCCATGCACTTCAACCATGTGGAATTGATATCGCTTTACAGCAGAAAAACCAAGTTCACAAACTGAACACGAAAATGGTGCAGTACTGACATGTTTTAAATTTACATGTCGTGTAAGACTATCCTGTCTGTTAAATGTTGTAGCACAATGACTGCATACAAACATTTTCTGATTATGTTTTGTACTTGCATGACGTTGAAGGCTGTCAGGTCTTGAGAACTGTTTCTTACAGTCACTACACTTGAACATGATGATTACTTTCCAAGTTATCTATAAAAGAAAGAAATCATCAATGTTAATAAAAGATAAAACAAAGTACAATATAAATAGTTTAATTATATTCCAGTCAATGGTTATAGCAGGGTATTTAAATCGATCTGTGAACTCCTAGCAAGTCTAACTTCATGTAGTTCTAACTGGGGGTTACTATATACCACTGTCACTGACACCTAGCGGTGAACATTGGAACTTGATAGAGTGGTAGAAACCAGCGGTCGCCAGTTAAGTGAGCTAAGTGTGGCGTCATAGCCAGTCTTAAAGCAAGTCTAAACTTGTAGAACATGTCACGTGATAGAAACCAGCGATCGCCAGTTAAGTGAGCTAAGTGTGACGTCATAGCCAGTCTTAATACAAGTCTAAACTTGTAGAACATGTCACGTGATAGAAACCAGTGATCGCCAGTTAAGTGAGCTAAGTGTGACGTCATAGCCAGTCATAAAACAAGTTTAAAATTGTAAAACATGTCACATGACAAGGTTAAGTTAGGTAAAGTTAGGTTATGTTAGGTGAACTGAGGTTAAGTCTTTAAATATTCCCTCTGTCACTGACACCTAGCAATGAACATTCAGACTTAATAGAGCGGTAATCAAAATCTAACCTACAAAATTAGCTTTACACACCATGGTCAAGTAGTTCCAACTTTTGACTGCCAAATATACCATTTTCACTAACATGTAGTGGTGAACATTGGAAAATATCACTCTAACTGTTTAAAAGTTATTAGAGGGGGCACTTACCTTTTTATAATTTATCAACTGCTGTCACTGAATTAACAGATTGTAGGAATCTGGTAACCTACAGGTACCCAATTATCTGTAAACAAATCAATCAATCACTCAATCAATCAATAAATAAATACATTCCAATCAATAACTTCAACATCAATTAGTAATAAAAGACTACAATCCATTAATAATAAGTACTTACCATGCAAAATAATTTAATGATTTTCTACCAAAAAGGCTTTTTTTCAACTCTTGAGCAGTAATAGAGCACTGTTCACTCAAAGCGAGTAATAAAGACTGACAGTAGGGAAATATATGACACCTCTCTTATATAAACTCTCATTTCTCGTGTCAGCAGTTTTTTTGCAGATCATTGCAATTCCTTTCCCAATACAGTTGAGAGTCCAAAGTACACTAGGAACACCTGTGTGGTATCCAATGACTGCTGACTTTGCACGATCATCACCCATTGTCTTGATCAACACCTGAGGTTTCAAATTACTGCAGCGTCAGTCATAGCAACCGCAGTGTGCGCTCTCTGGCATGTCAGCAACATGACACCGGAAGGAACACCTGTGTAATATCCAATAACTGCTAACTTTGCGTGATCATCACCCATTGTCTTCATGAACACTTGCGGTTTCAAATTACTGCAGCGTTAGTCATAGCAACAGATCTGCGCGCTCTCTGCCATGTCTGTAATATGACACAGGAAATATAACAAGACGTCTTACTGCACGTGCCATTTCCACAGTTTTAACATCTTAAGAACATGTATTATTCTCTTTCAACTACAAATGACTCGTTAGAACACATCCATCCACCAAGTTAGATCCCTTGTATGTTCACATGTATTACGTCACTTTCCTTTCATATCGTTATCCCATTATAGTAGTCGGGGATTAGTGAACAGCGTCAGGTCAACACACTGCTTTACACGTAAAATGTAGTTAGGCACTTTGACATAATTTAAATAAATTCATGGGCTAGTGCGTAGGGACCAGTCCAAAGGGGCTCATCCACAAGGACTCGTCCACAAGGACCTGCCCACAAGGACTCGTCAACATTGACCCGTCCACAGGGACTCGTCAACAATGACCCGTCAACAATGACCTGTCATTAATAACCCGTCCACAAGGACCTGTCAACAAGGAATCGTCAACAATGACCCGTCAACAATGACCCGTCCACAGGGACCCGACCACAGGGCCTCGTCAACAATAACAGGGGCTCTCGCCTCAAGGCCTGACAAGACCCTCTTTGTTTATCAGTTTGCCTATCGACAAGCACCACTTGGAAAACGTTTTGATCACCCCTCGTGGGTTGGGTTAGGTTAGGTTACACTACAGCCACCATCTTTAAAAAGCCCGCCCTCTTACAAAAGCCATGAGTGGACATGTGTGTAAAATACGGAAAACAAGCATGTTAATTCATAGTGGCGTTCCACCGAACACATGTCTCTTGTGTAGAACATCGTTTCATTCCATATTGACATTCGAACTCTCACATGCTGCAGTTGGAAAGAGAGATTCTCTAAAAAATTACAATTTCACCCCCTAGTAGGGGTAGGTTTTATTTTGGGGTTGAAATATGTTGTCCAATGGAAAGGGGGTGTCCGCCCAAGTTCAATGACACCTCGTACAAGTCTCTAGCCTGATTGGTTCGCGAGATATTGTCATTTTAGTATTCCAGCGGTGGAGCGGTGGTGGTGGGTTTTGAACTCTCACAAAACCACTACTCTCGTGCCTTGCCAGAGGTCCTCTCTGTCTTCTGTCTACAGATTCCACTTTAAACTCGTACAGCTTTTCATCATTTCTCTAAATTCACATGTCATGGCTTTTCCTTTCTGGGGTACCAGTTTACCCAATTTATATCATTTCTTTCTCACAATTCGGGAACTATCTCCACTAGGTTGCTTTGGATTTGTGTCATTTTAGATTTTCTAATCAGCAGGCAATTAATTATGGGAGGAATTTGGAGATACATTAGAAAAATTAGGTCAAGCGGAAGGGAAATAATTCTGGAATGTTGTAAATACGCGTATAAATTGAGGGAAAAGGAAAATGAGTAGTGTTCTGGATAATTCAGGGAAACTCATTGTAGATACCAAGAAAGCACTGGGAAGAGGCAGGAATACTTCGAAAACTTGGTAAATGTAAATGGGGACTTATCTGGCAATGTAGCAGATTTTGAGATTATGCAGAGGAGAATAAGGACTGGAACAGGATCATGATTGAGGAAGTAGAAAGGGTTGTAAATGAACTATAATGTTACAAAGCGGAAAGAGTAGATGAAATACGGCCAGAAATTGTAAAGTATAGTGGGAAAGCAGGACTGAAATGGTTGCATAGGATAATCGAACTGGCATGTGATTTAGGAAATGTATCCTCTGACTGGTCAAAAGCTGTAATCGCCCCAATGTACAACATGTGACAATAAAGTTCGGTGAATAGTCCTGCACTATCAACATAGATGAACAATGCTCGACAGTGACCCTACTGTCCTTCAAAATAGTCCCCTCCCGTAAATATGCAATACTGAGATCGGCGATACATGTCCTGGAGTCTTTGCAAGAAGGCGTCCTTTGGGATAGGACTTCTTTATTAATAACTAGCAACCCACCCCGGCTTCGCCCGGGAACAGATATGAATGCAAGGTGATAGGCTACTTTTAACCGATGTCTTATAATATTTCTTTGTATACGACATTAGTCGTTTTCCCTCCAGCAGTGAACATGAAAAGATTTCGGATTGATGTAACACGCGATAGAGCCACGTAAAGCTGTCCATGAGAGAAGCATTCTCCACTGAGATCAGCTCCAGTCACGCTAAGTGTCTAACCCTGTGCTTTGTTTATAGTCAAGCCAAAGCTGACTCTTACTGGGAATTGTACACGTTTGAAAGGATAAGGCAAATCTGAAGGAATCGTAGGGATTCTGGGTACTAAGACCGTTTCTCCTGTACCACAGCTAGTTAAGATAGTTGCTTTAATGAAACCGTTTTTCAAAGTTTTCACAACCAATCGCATCCCATTGCATAACTTTGGTGGGTGAAAATTACGTAGCAGTAAAATTGGCGCTCCCACTTTTAAAATAAGCTTGTGTAGTGTCAAGCCAGAAGGAAGTAAAGAATTTAGGAATTCTGTAAGGTAATGAACAGCTTCTTCACTCTCAACTACTGCGTTACTGAGTAATATACTTGAGCTTGGGCAGTGAATTTGGAGAACACCAATTCATCAATGTTCACAACTTTTTCGTTTGTCGGGGGTAATATTGCTCTTTCTTTAAACCATGAATGAGACTTGTTAGACAGGTCATGGATTTGAGGATAAACGCTATCAATCAATTCTTGAATGCTGCTTACTAAAACACAGAAATCGTGACTGAGGGTAATTTTCCCGTCAATGACCGGTAAATCTCCAGTTCCGACTCTAAGTAACAAATTAGCAAACAGACTATTATCTTCTGAAGATAAGAGTACTCTCATGTTAGTTTTGATTGCCAATTTTGTTATATCCGGCCAGATGTAAGATATTTTTAATGAAGCGTTCACTTCGTCGACTCTCGTTCCTCTGGTAACAACTGGTAAGATTTGACGATAATCTCCGGCGAACAAAACTTTGCAGCCACCCATAGGTGTGTTCCGATTCCATATATCACGCAAGGTCATGTCTACAGCTTCAACGGAAGTTTTGTGCGACATTGTAGCCTCATCCCATACAACGAACGAACAATTTTGGATTAAACTGGCAGTGTTACTTTGATTTGAAATATTACATCCTCTTCCATCATTACTGCTGACTTTCAAAGGAAGTTTAAACGTTGCACGAGCTGTTCTTCCCCCTTCCAAAAGAGTGGCTGCAATTCCAGAAGATGCGACAGCAAGAGCAATATTGCCACCAGACCTCACTTTGGCGAGTAACAAATTAAACAAGAACGTTCTGCCTTTGCCTCCAGGGGCATCGAGAAAAAATATCTTACCTTCCTTCTTAGTGATGCTAGATATGATGGTGTCATAAGCTTGTTTCTGATCGTGGTTCAGACGGTGTTCTTCTTGAGCAACGGTTTGAAGGAGCCGAGAACGAAGTATTTCTTTCTCTTGTGTAATTATTTGTTGCTCTTTCTTTGTTACGTGATAAGTGCTTTTTTTCGATGTCTACGAACTATGACCTATATCCGTTTTACATCTCGGCATGGTGGCTTAAAATCACTGACCGGACTATTAATTATAACGAATTCTTGTCAGACGTAATTTAAGAATGCCGAGGTGCATGAAACACAAATCCCCCTTCCGTCCAATCTTAAATTGACTGTGTATTTTGCGGAACGAAAAGTTCACAGGGGAAATGTAGAAAAGCCGAGTTGCACGTCCAGGGGAATGGCGAGGTGCATGAAACACAAATCCCCCTTCCGTCCAAGCATAACTGTGTATTTTGCGGAACGGAAAGTTCACAGACGAAATGAAGAGTTGCACTTCCAGGGAATGGCGAGGTGCATGAAACTCAAATCTCCCTTCAGTCCAATCTTAACTTGACTGTGTGTTTTGCGGAACGAAACGTTCACAGGCGAAATGAAGAAAAGCCGAGTTGCGCTTCCAGGGAATGGCGAGGTGCATGAAACACAAATCCCCCTTCCGCCCAATCTTAACTTGACTGAGTATTTTGCGGAACGGAAAGTTCACAGGCGAAATGAAGAAAAGCCGAGTTGGACTTCCAGGAAAACTCCAAACACAACGACCCTTCTCACTAGTCTTAACTCAACACGACTCGACGGTTTGCTGCTGGCTGTATCTGGGGTAATAGGTTCTCCCGCTAGTTAGGCTGTAACAGGGGTGATAGACTCGCCCTTAGCTAGCTCGTAAACTGTCTCCGCAGTATTTGAATGGACATGGTTGGAAGAAATGAAAACGTAAAAACCCTTATAGTGGGCGATGTATTGAAGATAGAGATATGCTCTCGCGGACGTTTTTGTAGAACTTTGTAGAACGTTTCATGCTGAACAATTCTTACTCTCATACTATTCAGATATTTTTAACGGTTTGTCCAGCGTAAGCTTATAAAGCGCTCGGACGCCAGGTCTTTTTTTTTTTTTTTTTTACTTTTTCACTGAAATCGTTACTGCTCGGCTTCCTTAAATAAATTATTTTCTACAGAAATCATCCTCGAGATATCTTTTACAGAATGGTGAAAACCAGATAAAAAAACATCCAGAGGTTCTCGATATTACCCGTTACATCCATGAATTGGGGACTTTGTTTTATACTAAGTAGAGATTTTCGATTGAATTTCGCAATTACATCCTTAATTCTTCACTATTACGGTTTAATATCATGCCCGGCTGCCATCTTAAAAATTAAAAATCCCTGTTCTTTTGCTTTGGGCATACGATACTCCATAGAGATTTCTAGATTACCACTATTTTCGTTATCGTAGTTCTTAAACATAGGAAGTTATTTATTTTTAAATTATTAACTTTTAGTATGGCCACTGCGCACTATACCCATTTTGATTCGTTTATCACTGATAGCAATGACTACTACGAGGGGCGTACTATATTGTCTTACACTTTATTTTCTTCTACCTTAATGAAGTACATTACACATCAGTTGTTACGTCCACCTTCTCATCATAATCTCCTTGTAACTTTTTGCACTTTTACCATCGATGTGTCAGTCTCTCCAGACCTTCCTGAACCCATTCTTTCGGAGTGCTACGTACCCATGCCTGTGTCATGTTCCCGAACAGATGACAATCACTTGGTGCAAAGTCGGGAGAGTATGGTGGATTAGCAGGACCGTGAATCCCATTTGATGAATGGCAGCGGTGGTCTCTCGGCTAGTGTAGGGATGGACTTTGTCATGTTGCAGAAGCTCACCTTTAGCCCATTGTCCTGGACGTTTAGTTCGATTGGCACGACGTAAGCGCTTAAGGGTTGCCAAATATGCTGCATTGTTAATCGTGGCCCCCAATTCCAGCTCGTGAGGATGATGCCCTTTGTGTCCCAAAACACTGTCGCCATTTGCTTGCCACCTGATGGCACTGTTCGACATTTCATTGGCGGTGGTTTGCCCCTATGCTTCCATTGCATGGTCACCGTTTTGCGGATTTTGCAAAACTGGACACAGCTGTCATGGAATGGGTTCGCAACATTCCGAAAGAATGGTTTCAGGAAGGTCTGGAGAGACTGACACATCGATGGCAAAAGTCCATAAAACTACAAGGAGATTATGTTGAGAAGGTGGTCATAACAACTGATGATTAATGTACTACATTTGGGTAGAATAAAATAAAGTGTAAAACAATATAGTACGCCCTTAGTATTATATCATCCTCCTCTTCTATTGGGCAATAACATCAGGAGTTATACTTTGGATACCTTAATAGTACGACTTATCGCCATCTTGAATTTAGGGAGACATTATCCTTTTGCTTTGGGCATACGTAGTGACTTGTTCAGTTATATTACTACATTTCGTTATTATAAATCTAGGATACCAAAAGTTATTAATTTACTTCGAAATTTCAAGATGACCACTGTGCGCTATAATCAGTATGATAATCTTCTGACTAACGTAAGCGAGAGCTCTAATATGAAACTCAACCGTTAGCAAGATTCGTTTAATGTACGCAATTGTACTCGAAGTTGTCAATTTTAACGCTCTAACAGTACGCAAAGCCGCTTTCTTGAAAGTATGGGGAATCTGTCCTTTTCCACAGGCATACAAAGCCACATATATGGTCCTATCGTGTCACTAATTTGCATTACTTTAGCTCCAAAGGATTGCGAGTTATATACGTTTCTTTTTTTTTATTTCATGATGGCGGTAGTGCGTAACATACAGCCTCATGTTATTATCGCATTGATAACGGAGGGCCGTTCCTTTATCCAATCTGAATTCCAAGCCCTGTAAACATTGAATCATTGGATCATAACTAATGGATTATAGTGCTTGCACGATTCACACGGCCGCTATCTTGAAATTATTTGTTGATGACTTTTAAGTTTCTGCTTTGGATGCTTTCCACATAAAGGTATATTTATCTAAAAGTTTGCAGAGCTTCAATGGTTAGTGTAGTCATAATTTGATTCGAGCTTTGAACATTTGTGGGGGCCGACATTTCGTTTTCGTTAAGATGGCGGCGATTTAGCACATGACATTGATGTGTCCTTTACTAGTGCTACCTCTAACCAAATTTGCTTCAATTCAAATTCGTCGTGTTTGAATTTATATGGGGAACCGACATACACACCGACAGACTCAAGGATATTCAGCCCGTGTAGATTACATAAATGTACTTAAATCTTTTGCACAAATCAAAAGTAAGCTAATACAAATAATTGGACCATATTAGGTGTTGAACCATAATCCATTATGATAGAAGTCAGCACGTCGATCCATAGCCGTAGGTAAACCGTCTCATGTGTCTCTAAAACTCTAAAAGTTACTTGTTGTGTGTCAATGTCAATTTAGCATATACTTCAGTATTTCAGTTGTGGGAGTTATTGGTAACTTGAACCTGGCGCCCTGCGGTGAGGCCTGGTGCAGATCTTTAGAATTGACGCCCTTGGGAAACCTGCGTGCCATGATGAAGAGGAAATGATGATGAAGGCGTCACAAACGCCTAGTTCCCGAACTTGGGGAATAACCATGGGATAACAATCCCTTACGAATTATTGAACCTGGGACCCTTCTGATCAAAACCTAGCATGTTATCGTTACCCTACATACAAGATTTATAAATGTCCTTTATAAATGGTTTCATTTCCGATGACATATGCCACCTACCAAGCTTCAAGAATCTAAGATACGTGGCTCAAGCACCGTCCCAAGTTTAGATGCATAACACTTGAGCATTATTTTTTTGACCGCGGCGTGGTGTTGAGGATAGCGCTGTTGGCTACCATCCCTGATGACCCGGGTTTATTCGGTGACCTTGCAATAATTTAATTCCTTGGCACTGTATGGTCTGGTTGAGAGTCTCTGGACCAAGTGATACCAAATGGGAAGCTGCCGGATGCTGTGGCAGGATGAGGAGCGGAAGGCATCTGGGAACCAAACCCTACGTAAGCTCCGGCTCCGAGTGCCTGACTACTGAGCCCTTGTCATAGCTGAAGAGACTGATTGAATCGTACACGCTCCTTATGGGTATTGCACTCGGAGTATTCAATATTCTTTGTTTCTTTACAAATTCACCAAGAACATATCCATTCACACAATAAAAACAGAGGAACGAATCATTTCACAGGATTTCTAACCTTCGTGTCCTCTTCTTGGTCATGATCCCATAAATCGTCTTCTGAGCACCAAAATCAAACGAGTGCTTCAAATCTTCAAAGAAATTACATCATTCTGAAATGAATATGAGAATTTATTTGAATGACGAAAATTTGAAATTTGTCTCTATTATGAATCGATAGCAACCGACCAGTCAATCACAGTCGAGTTGCTGGACATGCCTAAACTACATGATCCTCAGTCCATTGTCAAAGATATTGCAACTTCAATTAATTATACCCTTAACCCTTTACACTATACCAAGGACGAATACGTACTCTTCGAACTGGTACAGGCGTATCCATACTTGCTGTCACATAACGCTTCTAGTACATGAGTGGTAGGAGAACAAGTCTCCTCTCGATGCTATCAAGTCACAGATAGTCCAGATGCATAAAGATATTGCTACAGCTGCTGCAGTTAAATAGTCACAGGTATGCGAGACGGATGAGGATACTCCTACAGCTGCTGCTGTTATACAGACACAAAAAAGGGACACACCCCTATGTGTTAGTCGACCTTAAACATTATATTAACAAAGCAAATTTCAGACCAATGGTTTTGTTGTTTTGTAGTGAAAGAAAAGAAATAGACATGCAAACAGACAAGCCAACGGACCAACCTTCAGATTTACTTGTTAGCATTGTGGTAATAGATAATTATTTCGTATTGTGCCCTGATGGGAGGTAGAGAGAATACTGGAGTGAGATACTATTTAAATTCAGCGCGCGGAGGCGAAGCCAAGGTCGCTGCTCGATGTTTATCTGCCTTATTTGAACTTAGTACGTGACACAAGAGCTCGCCAGGAAGTGCCTTTGTATAATCCATTTGTTTTGCGGATGTATGGATGTTGACGGCATAAGCACACGAGAGTACTGTTTTAAGTTCATACCCTGTGTATTTAAAGAATTGTTATTGCTCTGGAGACGTATTCTGCAAATTAATGATACGAGAGCCAATAGAACGATGAGTATCGCATTACGTAATGTCGCTGCGAGAGTCGATTGTTGACCTTGGAGGCCTATATAAACTGAGGTCTGGAGAGCGGAGGCATGATGTGTGTTCGTCCTTGAGATTACGTCGCTTGTTAATCATCGAATGCTAATCACCGAAGTGACTTCGCATGATACTCTTCGTGTATGTCATGTGACTTGTTCTGCAGTGAAGTTATAATCTTACACGCTGGTGCCACGTATTAGATACGTCAATGTTGCCGTGTTATTGAAAGTGCCGCTGAAGTGACTGTGCAAAATTCACATCTGGAATCTATTTCAAAGGTGTTCCTTGAATACTCTGAATATGAAAGGAATGTGGACATAGACTTGCTAGTGATTGTAACATTACTTCTTAAACTAGCTGACTGATTCTGACTAATTGTGAGCTTCGCTCAGAACCTTCTGGTCCTGAGAACCAAATAGAATATGGTGTTCGTTAAACTGACCATGATGTTGTGGACATGGGAAATTTCACGTTTCACTACTTGTGAACACAGGGCTTGAAATAAGCCAGGCATATTTTTGAGTGAAATATTACACCGATATCAGAGAACGTAGTAGTTTTCATTGAAACCTTCTTACGAATCTACTTGTGACATTCTATCAATTAAGTCAGTTAACCCATCGATAAATACTGTTTACCAATACACCATAAATGCCGAACGCGCACCACCGTATTTGAACTAGTCAGAGGCGAGCGAATGGGAACGTGACGTCACCGACCAGCTGTATGGATACCATGTCAGGCTAGTGGCCTAGGAGGTGGCGAACGATACCGGGCAAGCAGAATGGAGAATTTAAGGCGATGCCATCCATGGCATGTTGCTGCAAACCTGCAGCCACCAGTAGGCGAATTCTGGGATACGATCTTTCCCGAGGATGGAGTCCATACGGAATCGTGGTGCCTGGTTCCATTCCGGGCCGAGGGATTTCCAACTTCATGACATCGCTAAGGTAGAAGCCCTCAAATTTGCCGTGTGAATCTTATTTTTGCCTCGAATTTCCTAACTTCCGTAAATTTGCGTCTTTATAATGCACTGCGAAATACTTTAAGTTTATTATCATCGTTGCCTGAAGTTTATGCTTACATTTGAAGATGAGGTGGATCCTCATAAAAATTAAATTAAATTCATAATATAGGAGGTCCTACCTTATGTTTTCAGAGGTAGCCGGATTAGTGACACCTCAAACGCTCTAGTTGGCACCATCAGAACACGAAATGAATAATAATATTTTTCATATTTGAGATATTTTTCTAACACTGAATTCTTATGAAAAGTGACGGTCGTTGATCTAATACTGTAAAATGATGAATGATATTGTTATAAATATTTATTTGAGAGTGAAGGATAAAGTGATCCTTAAGCAAATATTGGACACGTAGTAATTGAAGCGTAATTATTCTAATTGTGATTGGAATATAATGGTATAGGAATGTGTATTTAATCTCAGTTTGATAAATGTTCTTTCCTGAGTATCAGCTCAGAAGGTCTAGGAGTAAATTCTCCGGTCAACGGGACATGACATGTTGTGATGGTGGTAATCCTGCCCCGTAGTGTGTATAAAAAGCTTCAGATAATTAAAGTGGCAGTCCAATATAAAATAATAGACTTCCACATCAAATAAACTTTATGATACTACTTGAACCTATTAGGAAGTATGAAAAAGCTTCAGATAATTAAAGTGGCAGTCCAATATAAAATAATAGACTTCCACATCAAATAAACTTTATGATACTAGTTGAACCTATTAGGAAGTATGAAATGACGTCACGTCAAATAAGGTTGCCAATTCATGTAGTGGGTTGATAAAAATCAGTCTTCACATAATTCATTAATCAATGCGTTGAGCAATATAGAAATACATCCAAGTGTCAACAACTACAATATTTGTAATTTATATTAAAAAGTATTATTATTATTATTATTTTCTCTCTCTTCGGAAACTCTTTTATTTCAGTCAATTATTAGTGTCAAGTGTCAGATCTGTAAATTTTGAGAAAGCTTTGCTTCAATAAGTGGAGATTGCCAAGAATCATCCCAATTTTGCTGATTCGATTTTGAAATATGAACTTAATTTAAATAACGTCATAATGACGATGATAGTGTGTGAAAACAAATCCGAAGCTATTAAGTAGTGAACATAGTAGGAAATAATAATAATATAATAATAATAATGTTATTGGTTTTACGTCCCTTTTAACTACCCTGGTTTTTAGAGACGCCTTAGTAGGAAATAGGGAAACGAAATGTGGCATCATTTTATTCCTTAATTCACCATTTTTATTGTTATAGATGATTGTGTATACTCTCATGTAGCCTATAGGGTAAAATTATTTAATTGTATTCGTCGACCATAGTCAAAACAAACGGACTCTCATAAAGAAAGACTATGAATATTTGTTTATTCTTTGTGATGCACAAATCACAAGACTAGATTGATTTCGCAGCCGCACATTAATTTTCAATTGCAGTGAAGTGCATGTTTATTTATTTATTTGTTGCTGACAGGCAGTTATTCATGAATAAATGTGTGAATTGATTTTGTTTTTGAATGTGTATGTTCTCACTCAGTGTATATGTTGTGTACGTATTCCTTGAATCCTTAACCCAGGACGCCCTGAGACCTGATCTTGGGCCCACACTGCGCTCATGTTGTCTCGCATGTCTCCCAGATGGGCAGACGGGCACAATATCTGTAGATGTTCGCTTACCAATCGAACCACACTATCCCCCTGTTTATTAAAAGGCAGATCATCTTGGTACTTCGCGTCCTAAAAGACAAGTCGTCTTCATCACCATCATCGATATCACCAACACCACTATCATCACCATCACCATCATCACCAACATCACTATCACAAACACGATCATCATCAGCATCATCACCTTCACGATCATCACCATCATTACCATCACCAAAGGGGAAGATGACCTTATAGTTCCGCCCCTTAAAACAACAACTAACTATAACTAACTTATCATCACCAACACCTTCATCACCATCATCATCGTCATCATCAAGATCATAATAACCATCACCAACAACACTATCACCATATATATAATTTGTATAGTGCAGTTCATATTTGTGAAAGAGCTCAGATTTTGTTATTGGCCTACTTTCGATTTTTGCAAAAAATGAAAGTAGACTTATGAGATCAACACAGGGCGAAAAAAGTGTGTCTGTCTGTGTGTGTGTATGTGTGTGTGTGAGTCTGTGTGTGTGTGTGAGTGTGTGTACTCTGAATGTCTGCCCCCCCCCCCCCCCGTATCAATTCGAACACGGTGAACGCGAATTGAACGAAAATTGGTACAAAGGTAGCACTAGCAAAGGACACCTCAGTGTCATGTTTTATATCGCCGCCATCTTGACGGAAACGTAATGGCGGCCACACAAATGTTCAAAGCTTAAATCAAATTACGACTAACCTGATCATCCGATCTCTACCAAATCTTGCAACAGCATACCTTTATGGTGGGAGCATCATTTGACCAAACTAATAGGTCATCAGCCTAATAGTTTGCGGATGGCGGCCATCTTAGTGTGAAAATCGATTCCCCATATTAATTCAAACACGGTGAACGCGAATTGAACGAAATTTGGTACAAAGGTAGCACAAGCAAAGGACACCTCAGTGTCATGTTTTATATCGCCGCCATCTTGACGGAAACGTAATGGCGGCCACACAAATGTTCAAAGCTTAAATCAAATTACGACTAACCTAATCATCCGATATCTACCAAATTTTGCAACAACATACCTTTGTGGGGGGAACATCCTTTGACCAAACTAGTAGGTCATCAGCCTAACAGTTTGCGGATGGCGGCCATCTTTGTGTCCAAATCGATTCCCCCTATTAATTCGAACACGGTGAAATCGAATGGAACGAAATTTAGTACAGAGGTTGCACTAGCAAAGGGCACCTCAGTGTCATGTTTTATATCGCCGCCATCTTGACAGAAACGTAATGGCGGCCACACAAATGTCCAAAGCTTAAATCAAATTACGACTAACCTAATCATCCGATCTCTACCAAATTTTGCAACAACATACCTTTATGGGGGAGCATCCTTTAACCAAACTAATAGGTCATCAGCCTAATAGTTTGCGGATGGCGGCCATCTTTGTATGAAAATCGATTCCCCCTATTAATTCGAACACGGTGAAACCAAATGGAACGAAATTTGGTACAGCGGTAGCACTAGCAAAGGGCACCTCAGTGTCATGCTGTATATCACCGCCATCTTGACAGAAACGTAATGGCGGCCACACAAATGTTTAAAGCTTAAATCAAATTACGATTAATCTAACCATCCGATCTCTACCAAATTTTGCATCAACATACCTTTATGGAGGGAGCATCCTTTGACCGAACTAAAAGGTCATTAGCCTAATATTTTGCGGATGGCGGCCATCTTTGTGTGAAAATCGATTCCCCCTATTAATTCGAACACGGTGAAACCGAATGGAACGAAATTTGGTACAGGGGTAGCACTAGCAGAGGGCACATCAGTGTCATGTTTTATATCACCGCCATCTTGACGGAAACGTAATCGCGGCCACCCAAATGTTAAAAGCTAAAATGTAATTACGACCAACCTAATAATCTAGTCTCTACCAAATTTTGCAACAACATATCTTTATGTGGGGAGCATATTCTGACCAAGCTGCAAGATCATCAGCCCAATAGTTTGCAGATGGTGGTCAAGTATGTGTGCAAATTGATTCCCCTATCAATTCAAACACGGTGAAACCGAATTGAACGAAATTTGGTACAGTGGTAGCACTAGCAAAGGGCTCCTCAGTGTTATGTTTTATATCGCCGCCATCTTGACGAAAACGGAATGACGGCCATCCAAATGTTAAAAGCTTAAATCAAATTACGATCATCCTAATAATTTGATCTCTACCAGATTTGGCAACAACATGCCTTTTTGTGGAAAGCATCTTATGACTGACTACAAGGTCATCAGCCCAATAGTTTGCAAATAGCGGCCATGTATGTGTGCAAATCCATTCCCCATATCAATTCATACACGGTGAAACCGAATTGAAAGAATTTTTTTACAGAGGTAGCACTAGCAAAGGGCACCTCATATTCATGTTTAATATCCCTATAGCACGTTGTATTTCAACAAGCTACTACAACCAACATTCAATTATACTCCTTGAAAAGGACAAAGATTTATAACAATACCCATGCATTTAGGAGAAAGTAGGCTATATGTTCTTTACTGAACATCTAAAATTTGTTTTATTAAAATGAACTTTGTAAACTACTTGTTTTATTTTAAATGACTGAAAAATAACTCTGAACACTATTGTGTTCAGACTTTTAGGATGATAATGAACTGTATTCTATTTATTTATCCGTAGGGAACGAAGTCCAGTTGTATTACAAACCAAAATCAGCGTAATTCAGAAAGCAATGGCTGTTAAATACACACCCAAAGATGTAAGGGAGTAGCCACATGATATTTATGGTCGCTGCGCCTGAAAGATCCATTACGTGACACTAGTGTTCTCTATCAGTCTTGTCCTTAATATCGGCCACGCTCCAAAATATAAGTTGATATATAGCAACGCAAAAAAAAAACTTTAAATTTATTTTTCTATTTTCCCCCAAAAAAGGAAACTAACCTCACGTCATTGTCGTGGTGGACGGTATATTAAGTAGGCTCTCGAGGAGTGACTGCCTCTCGAAGACGAATGGTAGGGAACAACATTAACACACAGTGGATTTTTCAGGTGCAGAGAGGATATGAATTAGTAAATCTCTCCCCTCGTTAATTGGTTATTTCATGTTTCTAAGTAAACATTGCATGTGCATATTGAGAAACGTAGTTGTCCACTGTGACATCAGGCCCTGAAATGTTCAGGCAATCATTCACACAGCTGTTCTCTACACTTCGTTATGTGTCCCTTGGCACACTGGGGCCAGATTACGTCTCCTATAAGCTCAACTAACTCCATTCATGCTTTAGAGGTGCTACCATCAAAGGGAAATTCACCAATCCGTTTGTAAAGGACGGCTGAATTAGAGGTATGGATGCGTTTGAGCCATTCACTTGAATGATTCCAGATTTAATAGGCCGCCGTCGTGCAGTAGACACATAATGCAGTCGGTAGCCGACAAGATTCAAACCAAGAGAATCATTTACTCTGTCGTTGAAAAATACGCCTTTATTTCATGTTCCACCAACACAGCTTCATTGATTTTAGAATTAATGGAGACCTCACTTAGAGGGTAAAGTGCCACTCATTTGTATCCGCATAATGTTTCGCTCTCAGAAGTAGCAATGGTGTTAATGGTGTTATAGGTGAATGCTTAAGGTTAACGTGAGAATTAGCTATGTATAAATAGTGGGTGCACAGTATCCTTAGCCTCAGACGTTATTTGTGCTAAACACTGAATGAAATCGCTTACAATTTGGCGTTGCAGTAAGATTGCGAACGACGATGAAACGTTGTTGATGTAAAACTCAACATAATTGAAGCCTAGGCTTTTGCCATAGGTTGCCCAAGTATTTGTCCTCAAATCTGCCATTAAAAAGAATTTGAATGATGTTAGTTGTCAAAACTTAAATGACGTTCATGCTTCACAACTGTAATTAGAAGAGTGACAAACGTAACAGTATTCCAACAGCGGATACAATAGTACAGAGTCTTCAATCCCAATTTCTGAACTTAAAAGACGTTCTTATTTCTAACAATAGTGAAATTATGACTTATCATGTTGTCTTTTTCGGAACAAATCTCCTTAATATATTTCACTTCGAAGAGAACGATTGTGTCCCTCATCTTATACAATCTTAAGGGTGGTGCGAGGCGATTAGGACTAAACATATTTTCCCAAGGGCCCTCAAAAACTAACAGTTCTTTACGAAATCTCAACAAGTTCAACAATTGGGGGTTCTTTGCGAAATCTAATTAAGGCTGGTGAGCAATAATATTTTCTTAGTGGTAACAAAGTAAGTGAAAGATAAATGTTTAATGCGGTCTGATGCAATAAATTAGAAGTATTGTAAAATAGATGGTTTCGCTGAAAACCAAGATCATATTATAAAAGGTGGAAAGTTTTCTTGTCCTATCATCATTTCCTTCATTTACACAGGGCATAGTCGGGCATCCAATGAGGACAAACTCAGGAGCATAAATAGCAGGTATAGCCGAAAAATTGGAACGTTGGACAGAATGTAACTTACATGACCTTTGTCTCATTTCTGATAATTAATATTGTCAGTTCGACAAAGTGGACGGTGAACGGGATTTCGGCTGTACGCATGCGCAGTCTCACTATTCCTGACCTTAATAGTTCGACAGTCAGTTACTGCTACCTCCCGCATTGTGTTTGTTGTTCATCCAACTTGCAGTATGCAGTCTGTCACTGATGGCCCATTTCCACTTTTCCCATTTTCAGAGTACTGTGTTTATATAAAGAAAAAGAGAAGGTATTGTACCCATCTGTAGAATCAATACATGATCATACTTCGGTTAGCTCAGTGGTTTTGAGGGTGGTACGTCCATTCTCCCAATATGACACATATATTTGGGATCATAATCAACAGGTCAACACTTCAAATAAACTCAAAAATCACAATATAAAACATATTTAATATTAATCAAATTAGGCGCTACAACGACTCCAAAAACAAATATAAAAACTCAAATACATCACATTACTTCACATTTCTTCACACGTATTCCAATGAACAAGGAATCACTAAAATCATTCATCAAAATCAATTGCTTAGGTTCCATTGAACCTATCACTTAAGTTTCACTTCCATAGAGTACTCCTAAAATGTTTGTTCTTCTGAGCTCACTATGGCTCCATAGTCCCTTTGTAACCTAATTCGTTATTAAAACATGATTTATTCCCTTCAACTTGGATTATTACGGAATGTCTGATCTACATTTATTCACAATAATAATAATAATAAATTCATTTTTGGGATCACATGAATCATAATCTTATCCCTCTCTCTGTACTGCTTTATGTTTGGGAAGTTCTTGTTACACCTAAGCCCACAAGTTAATGAAAAGTTTCAATTTAAACAAGACTCCCTGAATTGTTTAAGACTTGTGTTTGCTCAGGAACATCCATCTTTAAACATGTCACCCCATGAGAATTCATAACGATGGTAGTACACCAATTTATTCATTTATGGAATCTGAACGTACTCACAGCCTACACTCAATACTAATTAGGTCACGGGGACACTTCCCGTCCTTCCCTTGAAAACTTCTTGCGAGTGCAATAACACCCGGTTATTTATATAATACGTCTAGCCTGCTCCAAAGCAATTAGTGGGCTAGTGACCTACCCTTGGGTCCTTCAAAAGATTTATAGCTGTCAGACCGACCGTCTGAGGTACTGTACTGGGATTCTCCGCACAAGCAGCCAGCTCCTTCTTTCTGCTGTTGTGTTGGGAGGAACGAAAAACTTAAAAATGTAAACCTATCTCTTTAATACAGGGTCTTTATTTTTGCTTAGCAAGCACATTCTCGCTCACGCGCTCCGCCAGTGGCAGCTCAGTCCCCGGTGACCGCGCGCACGTATGTACGACAGAATATCGCGCTTAAAATCAGTATCATGCATTTTTACTCACCATGCTTACAGTAGATGCTGAAAATGTTCCCCATCCGCTGTCAAACATAATCGGCATCTCCTTATGAAGTTTCCGGTTACTCCGGTTAATTTAGCTTCAGTAAGGAAATAACGACATTTTCGTCTATTTTTATCGTTTACTGAACCTGTACGTTTGAATCTCTTAGCCAGTTGATTTATTGTCCGATTTATAGGAATGGGTCTCCCTGGAAATGTCATTCGAAACTTTTGTCTTGTTCTAGCGCACTTTATGAACGGAACGTATTATGCAGACCTTCGCTCGACCTTCGCCGCCGGTCCCCGGCGTGTGGTCTCCAGCCGTATTGCTCGCTCTTCTGTAGACGTGTGAGCTCCGAGCTAATTGGGTGTTTCAGTCTTTCAGTGTTTTATAAAGCTACTGTGTACCGGTACTGTATATCTTATTGTGTATTGTTTTATTGTGATTGTTTATAGTGCTGTAATGCCTTATGTGAAATATCCGTTACGTGGACGAGTATATCAGCACAATACGTACATAAAGTGCAGGAAATCGTGCGCTAGAACAAGACAAAAGTTTCGAATGACATTTACAGGGAGACCCATTCCTATAAATCGGACAATAAATCAACTGGCTACGAGATTCAAATGTACAGGTTCAGTAAACAGTAAAAATAGACGAAAATGTCGTTATTTCCTTACTGATGCTAAATTAACCGGATTAACCAGAAACTCCATAAGGAGATGCCGGTTATGTTTAGCAGCGGATGGGGAACATTTTCAACATCTACTGTAAGCAGGGTGAGTAAAAATGCATGATACTGATTTTAAGCGCCGTATTCTGTCGTACATACGCGCGCGTGGTCGTCGGGAACTGAGCTGTCACTGGTGGAGGGCGTGAGAGAGAATGTCCTTGCCAAGCAAAAATAAAGACCCTGTATTTAGGCGGCTCTCATATCAGCCGGTAATTAATTCAGAGGATAAAACTATTAATAGGTGTTCATCCACATTGTATGAGTTGAAGTGCGTTCAATCCTTTTAAGAGGCCCAAAACATTCAATTTGACACCTTTGTGTCTCCAATATACTCCATTCCTAGGTGCTATTCCCATTTTTGGAAGAGTCGACGATTTCATGCGTCAGCAAGGCGGTACTCAAGCAGGCCCTTGCACGCGTAACACTTCTAGAGCGGGAGTGTGAACCCATGTTCTCTAGTCACAATAATAGCTCCCTTCTTATACAACACATTTGGATTCGTCTTCTTCAAACTCCTTACAACTCCAATCACAATTAATGACCCTGGACATTTGATATAACAATCTATAGACGTTATTCTGACAATGCGCTTAATTCGCGTATACAACAATATTCCTGTAAAGTTTTTTCGTCACTTCTTAATTTCCCAAAAATTCATTCTTTATCTTTCATAGCTAACGTTTGATTTACTATTTAATGACCCATTCACTGTCATTAATAAATTTTAACAAGAACACTAATGGTTCTAAAAGGCTTGTTACTTTGATATATAAAGCGATTTTTACTCTTAGCGTGATAACAATTCATTTCCTTCATCAGAACACAACCACTTTGAACATTACAATTCATTCCTCTATTCACTTATTTAATAGCTATGTTTAGATCCATTCTTGTCTTATCTCATATTTATCTTTACATATCAATATCCTGTTTCTAACAGTGTGACACTGCAATTAATTAAGGATGCAGGAACTCCCCCAAAAGTATTCATATTTAGAAGCGGTACTCACATTTTTATCCGGAAGATTCCCGGATCCCAATGAATGATGACTGGTTTGTCCATCATTGTTTGCTTACACGATCATTTTTGACATAGAGGCACTTTCCATATAACTTCCTTCTCCACACATATTTTTCACATGGATTTCACTTATTAAACCCATCTCATGTTTTTTTAACATATTAAATTTCACTAATACACTGTGTAAACCTTTACCAACTATTACTTTTACACTTACACTTTAATTCTTACACACTTTTCTTAAACTAACATGAGTAAATGCTTTAACACTGATATTTCTCTCTCCACTATATTCACAATTTTCTTTACTTTCTGCCTGCTTCATCCCAGAATGTAGGTATCTGCAACTCCTGCCGTGATCCTAACATCTGCTTGACTTTAATGTGATAGTTCCTGAGCTTCAACTCGGCTCCTTATTCATCCGTGAGAGTCTCTACGTCCTTCTCCGGTTCCTATGGTCCTAACTTTTGATCAATCTGTACAAATGTTATTTTATTTGTTCTCAGACATGATCTTTCTGATATACGATCCAATTTTCACAGTCCAATTTACTCTAACCCTTTTTCCCTGCTTACCCTTTTTCCACGACTAATTTTTGTTAAGCCGTACATTTCCCCGAAAGTGTGCCGTTGAAATATCTACCACGTCCTCTATTTTCGCGGTTACATACAAGTAATTGTTTACTTATAGGATTTTCCTCTCGAATCTAACTCTGATTTATTTTACATATCGTGATACACACGACTTACGCTTTTCTGGTTCTTTCTTAAGTCCGTGAAACTGCTTATTCTTGGTCACAACGCTTCCCCTTTTACCTTTCCGGAAGACTAATTGTTTATATGGTAACCCCTTTTAACTTCCGAACTTCGCAAGTGTCTGCGTACTTTAGTCGTTGTCGACTCACTTAGAGTATCGAGTTGCGATTTATCACTTTGTTGGCGCAATGTCTTTCACCGAGGCTGACTTAGAATTATTTTCAAGCAGCGCTATCCTCGATCTGGATTAGCTTAAAACTGAATACCTTCACTTTGTGAAACACACGATTTACCTTTGCGTTCGTTATAAACTGGATTATTTCGGTACAGTATAACGCGCTCCAGTGCTTGCTGTAGCCTGATTGTTAATCGAAACAGCGTGGTCCTCTCCTGATGATCCACGTAAGACTCGATAATACTTGTTGAGGGTATGACTCTCCACTGAGGTGGGAAGAAACTCTTTACTCACATCTCTCCGCGAGATTCATTCACCCCTCCCAGGCTCCGTCATTGCTGAATAAGCATTCTTCTTCTATATAATTATTAGAGGTTTTTATATCTCTCAACATTATAATTTCCAGTATTATTCAGATTAGCGTTCTCTGATATTAATAATTTTGCGTATCTTTAGTTTTGTGTATCATTAGCCAGGAGATCACTAGTGATAGTCTGGCCACCGAATGCTGACGTTCAGTTCAGTACTGGAAAATCGAATCCTAGTACCTATGCAGGGGCACCACGAGCAGGAAAGCTTTATACTACCTCCTCCAACATTTCTGATCCTTTTACTGAACAAGAGCTACTGCTTGCCCTAAAAGTATTGAAAAATGGAAAAGCCCCGGGTTTTGACGGTATACACCCAGAATTTCTGAAGCACTTTGGAAAGAATGTAAGGAATTGGTTAGTGCAGTTCTTTTCAAACATCCTTCAAACAAGTAAACTTCCTTCCGAGTTCAAACGAACTAAGATTCTAGCTATCGTAAAACCTGGCAAACCTCCGAATTCTGTTGAAAGCTACAGACCAATCGCCTTAATGAGCGTTTGTTTTAAGCTCCTGGAACGACTTATTTACAATAGAATAAGCCCCCTAATTTGTAAAAGCATTCCTATCGAGCAGGCTGGTTTCATACCTCAGCGTAATTGTGAAGATCAGGTGCTTGCCTTGACAACACATATTGAGGCAGGTTTTGAAAAGCGATTGAAGAGTGGGGCAGTGTTTATTGATCTAACAGCTGCCTACGACACAGTGTGGAGAGAAGGTATTGTGTACAAGTTCTTTAAACTGACAAAGTGCAGTCAAATGTCACGTTTGATTAACAATATGCTTTCAAATAGAATAATCCAGGTAGTTATGCAAAAAAATCACAGCAAAACAAGGGTACTCAATAATGGTCTTCCACAAGGATCTGTTCTTTCTCCATTATTGTTTAATCTATATATTGCGGACATACCTACTACCAGCTCTCGTCAGTTTGCTTATGCTGATGATCTAGCAATAGTTACTCAACATGCTGATGCTAATGTGATAGAGAGAACTTTAAATGCAGACCTGGATGTCCTATGCAAATACTTCGAAATGTGGTGCTTGAAGCCCAGCTCTAGTAAAACGGAAACCTGCTTCTTCCATTTAAACAATCGGCAAGCGAACTCTACCCTGAAAGTGTCTCTTAATGGAGGCCCTCTCCCTCATAATGCCAACCCCAAATATCTTGGAGTTACTCTTGACCGAACGTTATCGTACAGGAAGCATCTCACCAACCTAGCAGCCAAATTAAGGACACGTAACAATATCATCCACAAACTTGCTGGCTCCACATGGGGAGCGTTTGCAACTACATTGCGTACTTCGGCGATGGCACTGGTACTTTCAACAGCTGAGTACTGTTCCTCAGTTTGGGTCAACAGCTCTCATGTTAAAAAGGTGGACACAGTCCTGAATGAGACAATGCGTATTATTAGTGGCACGATAAAATCTACCCCTCTTTTCTGGTTGCCTGTGCTTAGTCACATAGAACCGCCTAGAATTAGAAGACTGAACAACTTGGTCAGGGAATACAACAAGATATTGGCCAATCCTGAACTCCCCATTCATGAAGATGCTAGCACCAGATATAGCCGTCTCAAGTCAAGATCTCCACCTATTCAAACAGCACAGGAACTGGTTAGGCAGGTTTATGATCCGAAAGCTGATTGGCAAAAAGAGTGGAACAGCATAGCTCCAATGCAATGGCAGGCATTGTTCAACATTCAAAATATGCCAGCCGGATTTGATTTGCCCCGCAAGACATGGGTAACTCTCAACAGAGTCCGCACTAACCACGGGATATGCGGATCAATGATGTTTAAATGGGGCATGCGTTCTTTCCCAACCTGTGATTGTGGTGCAGTTAGACAGACTATGAACCATATTGTCACTGAGTGTATTAGTAGGGCATTCACTGGATCAACACAGGACTTTGTAATAGCCTCTACTGAAGCCATAAGATGGCTAGAAAATTTAGACATTAATCTTTGAACACCCTTTCCCTTGCATGATTGTAATAGTTGTAATGTGTTACTTATTGTATGTATGTATATTGTTTATGTTGTTTGTTTTGTGTTGTACCATACGCTAATAATAATAATAATAATTTTGCGTTTTACTCGAGAATGGGATAATTGCACCATACTTTCGGCTCCACCTACTGGCAATGTTGCGAGAATTCTGTCATGTAAGCGCTTTATAGGGGTTCCCCTACTTGCCTGCTCGTATTAAACGTTCCCCGTCGTATCGCGTGATGTTGAATCATACGGATGATAAGCATGGGTCACGTACGCACTCTGACGCACACCACAGCTGCCTGCTATAAATTTGATAACGAGACATGTATCTATGCGTCATCTTGCAGCCTTCTTCAATTTAAAGATCGAGTTATGTAGAAAGGTTCTACGAATATCCTTACAATGTCTTCCTAAAAGATCATGGGTTCGATTCCTTGTACTTCCCAATAAGGGTACAGTATGAATGAGTGAAGCTGGCCGTGGCCCAAGGTTAGTATATAAGAGGTTGTCTCGTTCCGCGCGCATGCGCTCTACTCCCCCGGCTGATGACGTATTGCTCAGACCCGGCAACAGCCAACACGATAGTCTCCAGTAAGCTGGCAGCTTCAGCTATTCTTTATGCTGTTTTGTTGATGTGTTTATCTATTCTCGTTACGTGTCATTATATAGTGGTGTTTGATAGTGCTTCATTAAGTACTGCTCCATAAGTTTCCCAAGCAATAGATAAGTGCTCGTTAAATGAAAGAGCCATTTGTGTATTATTAGTTTCGTGGTACGACCTTATAGTTTTGACGTTTTTAGCCTATTTTCAATTTTGAAAACATAGGCTTATGAGATCACCTTTTGTCCGTGTGTGTGTGCGTGTGTGTGTGTGTGATTCGTGTGTGTGTCCCCCCTAATAAAATCTAAACGGCTGGAGCGATTTCAATGAAACTCGGTAAGTTCATAGCACTATTCCCTGCGACCCCGACCGTGCCCTTCAAATTTTGTTACGACTCACCAATCCAACATGGCAGCTGTGCGAAATATTTCACCAGCATTCAATATCTCCGAAACTATTACCGATATTACCCTGACATTTTGTATGGTGATAAAGGGAACAACTATAAGTTTACTTATGTGACCTTTGAACATCTGGTAACTACAAAACGAACATGGCGGCCAAGCGAAGTTGCGACTTTTAAATAGACGTTTCTCGCGATTTAACCAACCAAACGTAATGAAACTTGGTACAGTATATGTATATATACATTGTAATGCACCGACATCTAACTTCGTTCAATTGTTTACATAACCACAAGATGGCGGATGTGCGAAATATTTCACCTGCATTCCATATCTATGAAACTATTTGCGGTATCTCCCTGAAATCTTTTACGGAGATAAAGGGCACTACGGAAGTCCATCTATAAGACTTTCAGAAACCGGTTAACTACAAAACGAACATGGCAGCCAAGCGAAGTTGAAAATTTTAAATAGACCTTTCTCGCGATTTAATGTTCCAAACGCACTGAAATCTGGTACAAGAAATATTTATACTCACTGTAATGCATGGGTATCTAATTTAGTTCAATTGTTTACATAACCTCAAGACGGCGGATGTGCGAATTTTAAAAATAAGTTTTCATTTCTTGTGATGTAGTCATGCGATCGAATTGAAAGTTTGAATATTGAACCTACGCAATAATTTTCCTTTAATGGTACTGCCCCCGTAAATTGAATTATACTGAGACCACGGTGGCTGTATTGGCATATGTGAATAAAGTTATGGCCGTCATAGTTGTGACGTGTATATTCATGACGTAGGCACGGATGACGCAGACTTCATGCAAGTAGGCTGGATGAGCTGAGATTCTTGGTGACGTCATGATTTTGTTCGAGAAGGATCTGAGATTTACGACGCAGTCGCAGGGAAGCAAGGAATTGTGCTGAGGAAGAAGTTACGCTATTGGAGGAGAGGCTCGAACCAATGAAAGATAGCTTGGAGGGAGACGGAGATTACTGAAACTACCATATTTGATTATTTTTGGAATGCAGAATTGTGGAAAACTATTTTCAGTTATGGCATTGATTTGGAATTTTGAAGAAATTAATTATGAGTTTTTGAAAGTGAAAATCCGTCAAGTATAGCCAAAGTTAGAACTTCTAGCAATGACGGAGGAACAAGCTATGGTAGGGATGGATACGCCCCTTAAGAAGTTGATAAAAGGCCTTGCACAGCAGAGAGCAAGTTCTCATGTCTCATGTCTCATGACTCAGGGCTCATTTCTCATTCTCATATTGTCAGACTTCGAGTTCTTAATTCCGATAGAACAAGTATATATTATTCAGTGAAGCAAGTCGTCATTAGCAAGTGTGGTAGAGCCCACAGCATCGAACAAGCATTGAGTGTGCAGCAGTGCAATTTTACGGTTACTAAAACTAGGCGAAGTTGGAGCGCACACATAAACGAGTCTACAAGATTATCTATCAAGAGTTAGCTACTGCATTTATGCTAATTCAATTGTGCATTACAATATTGAGGCGTGTACGAAAGTTGAACATTTTCACTATTATACTTTGGAAGATATTCGCATTTTAAGACTGCAAACAAAGAGAAGCACTTTTATAATACCACATTCTACGCTACGGCTGACACATGTATTGAAACCGTGATACTGAAGATTATATTTGGTGATACAACGCTACATTCTACAATGGAACTATATAATCTGGCAGTACTTTCGACTATTATTATAACGGAAGTGGAGATGGAAGACTAAAACTTTAATGCAATTGGGACATACATCAATGGAGTGAAATAGCAGCATGGAGCTTCGTTAATCGTCATTGTACAAAAGCGAGCATGTAGTGAACATCCAACTACACTCATGCATCGTAATCCATCGCTGAATTACATCAAATGGCAGTGGAAATATCTTCATACTCCACAATTATGAACATTTCTGCGGAAATAATTGCAATAAACTTCATGGCGAATTTCTACCAGAACTTCAGGGAACTTTCAAGAGAGGCCAGGGTGGACCCGGCTCACACAGAAGAGTTTTGCCAGAAGGATGTCTATCGTCTACACGGAGCAGTGCAATTTCCGGAGGAGGAAACTGTTCTATTCTCCGTGGGCGCAGGTTCCAGGTTCGAGGTCGGAGCACATCTTTACGGTGGTGAAATGGAACCAACAGCAGTCTTCTTTGGATATTTTCCTCTAGAACTTCAATCAACAGATAAGGTAGTCGTGAATGTTTCTCGATTTATTTGAGCCATTTAGCGATATCTGAGCAACCATTTTTCCCATATTTTCTGTCCCATATATTTTGCCCCATATTCTTGCTTGATATTTCTGTACTCTGTACACTTTGCTGATTTATGCCTTTTTCTACGATTTATTGAGACATTATTATGTCATTGGCATATTTAAATAATTTTTGATCAGTTGAGACTGATATTATATATTCTTTCAGTAATTTGCATATTTTTGTAGTCATGATTTGACTGTAAAGTTAACGATTTTCTATGGCAAATTTGAATTCAGACAGCGTGTCATTTTATTAAAGTAATTCTATTCAGTAAATTACTTTGACCAATTTTCTGTCATCCTCAAGAAAGAAGAATGATTAAAAGATTTTAGAGCGTTAAAATCTACTACTTTATCGACGATCTTGGAAATACTAGTCGTTTTATGAACATGATTGCAACATAGACATTTATCGTCAATTCTGAAATACCATTGCATTATAGACAATTTTATGAAATATGAACTTTGATTACGATTTATTGAGTACACTATAGTAATGAACATTTGATAGGAGTTTTTCTCAATTGTAGATTGGAACAATAATGTTGGCAGTCCACAGTCTAATTGTATTTTATTCGACTATTTATGCAGTTTAGATGAACTTTGATTGAAGATAGTATTTTATACTGCGATACTTTGATGATATTAATCTCAATTTTGATAGACCAGGGAGGCGTGTCTAATCGTATTTGCTATTAAATTTATTTGTGACTGGCAAATTTTTACTTCATATCGATTCATGAATGAAACCCACGAAGGTTAAATATAATAACAGTTTTTGATACAATTGATGAATATAAGAATTTTTAAAGAGGATCTATGGATATAATCGTTAGTTCAGTGGACGTGTAAAAGTCGCTGATGAATAATGCCCTGTAATAAGTGAAGGAGGTTCCCACAGTAATATTGATGATGATGATGAATTTATAAGTGGAGGTTTTTTTGTGTGTATTGTGGAAGATTTTGATGCCATATATAATGAGATATATGATGAATTATGGGCCAATTTTTGTGCAATTTTGTGCGTTTTGAGCGAGGTATTTTTCCGCTGAGTGTATTGTTCAGGTCCATTGAAAATTATTCATGTGAAGTGACTGTTAAAATTAACAAGAGTGTTTAAATAATTTGAGATAACGATTTTGAATGGAGGTTACCGTCACAAATAATAATTATTAAATCTTATTAAACCTGAATCTAAAATTTAAATATAACTAACCTTCATTGGTCGATTATATCACCTCGATTTAAGTAATTATCAACCGGATAAACGTGTGGTTTAATGTATTTCTAATATAAATAATATAAATAATGTAAATAACTATGTAAATATCTTTAATAATAATTTGAAACGAACGGGATTAATAGAGGCGTGTATAAATTTTTCAATTGTCGTTTGACAATGTTATAAACATTTTAAAATGTTATAAATAATTAATGAACATTTTGTTATAAACATTAAGCGTTTTCGTTATTATACTCTAAATAACGCTAGTTCAACAATTGGAATATACAATTAAACAAGATTTGGGATTATTAGAGTAATCCATTGATATTTGAACGGAGCATTTAAAAGATTTGCGTGATAATATTTGAGTTGAAATGTGAACATTTAAAGTGTTTTGAAAAGGAGCTAGGCTCTGAGGTAACTAGCATATGCTAACATTGGTTGTACAGGTGCGTCCATTTGACGAAGCAAGCATGCGACACGGTGCAGGGTGTATTGCAGGTGGCCAGATAACTGAATAATAGAGGCCAAGGTCATCTACATAGCAGCCTTGCGGTTATAAATAAAATGTGAAGTTCATGAACAAGGAAACAAATGCTTTATGTCTCGTCCCAGCTCCCTTATCCATTCCAAAGTGCTTTGTTGTTATTATTACGTTCTTTTGAGCTAGAGAAAGCTGAATTTTTGTATATGAAGTCTACAAGTCCTACAGGAGGACATGGTTGCATTGACAATGGCTTCTGATTGCCACGTATATTTTGTTGTTAATCTTTGTTAAATTATTTTTTTCTTTATGTGAAATAAATTATTGTGCAGTTTAAATTTTCTTGTTTCCGACTTGGTTCATTTTAAATATCGTGGTGGAGATTATTGTGAGGGCATACTATTAAGTGATCCAGTTGAAAACCCAGACCCGAGATTAAATTGAATAGGTAAGTAAAAGGTAAGTATGAACCCCCGTATATTTTGGTGTGTTCCACAATAATTTCTTGTTAACTACTGTGCTCTAATCTCGGTAGTATCTGTCAGTGCCATTTTCATTGATGTAGCTGTGCCGGTGCGATTGATTATTGGCAATCCGATTGAGGGGGCGGATATCTGACAGCCTACTATCCGGATTATCGGGGACAGTAGGATTGGCACCGCAATTTCGTGGGGCTCTGCAAAACTGGATTACCAGGTTGAACGCCAGTAGGATTGGTGCAATCAACGTGTGGAGTGTTCGAATAACATTGGATTACCAAGTTATCGATGTCAATGGGATTGTGAAGACTCAAATAAAGAGGTTGATTCTTTGTTAGATGTCTTGGCCAATTGTAGAATTTGAGAGTGTGATTATATAGGGATTAAATGTTGTGTTGTATTAGGAAAATTACACTCAGAAAAGATCAGATCTTATACAACCTGAGAGAGGTTAAATAGGCTGGAAACTTAGAAAAAATCGCCTATGATCTGGAGTCTTATTTTATTTGACCAGCTTATGACATGTTTAGTCATATTAAAGATAAAATTAAACTATTTGGATTGTAAATGTAAATTATTTGTGTTAGGATATTTAAAATGAACCAAAGAAATTTGAACATGTGCTTGAGTTTATTTTAAGTAGGGTGTTTATGAAGTTAGTGATAAGCTAATTATAAGTTAGATTTAAGACAGAAAATTGCTCAAACTTATATATGGTGAAAGATGTTGCTCAGATGTTGTTATCTTGCTCTGTTTGATGTATGTCCCTAACGCAGTCTATTATTGAAATATTATTGAGATGGCAGATGAGAGTATGAGAAAGATGTTGGAGGAGTTGAAAGATAGCATGAATGAAAGTGCGAAGGAGATGGAAGCTAGGAATGCTAGTCGAATGAAGCAGATGATGAAGGAGAATGCTAGTAATTTGTCTATTAGGCTGGATGAAAGTTTGAAAGTTCTTCAGACCAGTTCTGCAAACTTGGAAAATAATGTGTCGCGTTTACAGACCAGTACCCAGGGAATCCAGAATGCCGTGACTGACATTCACAAGGATGTCTCAGATGTTAAAGTAGATTTATCCAATGTCCACAAGGATGTCTCGGATGTTAAAGTAGATTTATCCAATGTCCATAAAGATGTATCCAATGTCCATAAAGATGTCTCAGATGTTAAAGTAGATTTATCCAATGTCCATAAAGATGTCTCAGATGTTAAGATTGATGTTTCCAATGTACATAAGGACCTTAATATGTTGAAACTTGATGTTGCTAATGTCCGGAGTGATATTTCATGTGCTAGAGCAGAAGTAATCGTTGTTAGGTATGATGTTGCTACTGTACAAGACAAGGTAGAAGAAGTTCAAAAAGAGATTAGAAATGTTCGAACCGATGTGTCAAACGTTCATGTAGACATAAATAATATTCATTCTGATGTTAATGATATGCAAAGCGATATCAATAAGATGCAAATAGAAGTTAATACAGTTTTTGTAGACATTGCCAAAGTTCAAACTGATGTTAATAAGGTTAGAGAAGAAATTGAAACTTCAAAAACGCTTTGTACACGTAACATTAGTGCTTTAACAACTAGATTGGTTGACGAGTCTGTTAGGACAACAGCTTCTCTAGCTGGATTAAAACATGATGTAGAGGTCATGAGGACCCAAGTCTTAGATCATAATCGTTTACTTAAGGAAGATATTGAAGTAGATATTGCTGAAATGTTAACTGCAAATGTAACGGTTTGGAAAGATGAATGGAACAGGTCAAGTGGGGAACATGTCAATCAGATTCAGGAGCGAATTGAACGAAAACTTGCCAGTACACAAGTAGATATAAATAATGAGGTAGTTCAAATTAGAAAGGACTTGAATATAAGGATGGATTCGCTATCCGAAAAGCAGGTAGAGGATAGAACTCAAATAGGCCAGGACGTGCAAGCATTAAAAACCGCGTTAGAGGAACAAATTCATAAGGTTGTCTCTGATGTCAATGAAACTACGAGCAAACTTCAGAATTTGAAACTAGGAGAAGCTAGCATGATGGAAACGTATAAAGAAGAGTTGATTAGGAAAGTCATCACGGAAATCACAGATAAGGATCCAGAAGGGTTGACTTGTGAAGATAATAGGAATTACGTGAGAAGATGTAACCTCGCTACTGAAGAGAGAGATATTAGTCCTGAGGAACGTATATTCAGATTCCGGGAAGAAGAAGAGGATAGGAATATTGAACCTGAATGGAAATATCGTGATAGTGGGAAGAATTACATGGATTCATATCCAAGAAATGTGACAGTCATCCGAAACTCTGAGGACAAGCCTCAGAAATTTAGTAATACAGATAGTCTAACACCAATAGAGTATATCAGAAACCTGAAAGACTATTTTATTGAAGCCCATATTCCTAGAGAAAGAGAAATGAGAATCGTATAAAGATTTCTAGCTGGAGGACCCCTTGAGTGGTTCAGAGCATTTCGGTAAACTTTTAGTAATTTCGATGAATTTGCAGAGGCACTGATAAAACGATTCTGGTCAATAGAAGCACAAAATTCATTAAGAGCTGAGGTATACTCGAGGAAGTATTCGGGTACTCTTCCAACACGGTACGCTGATTTCTTCACGAGCCAGTTATCGCGCTTGAGATTTTTACAACCCCCATTGTCGACAGAGCAGTTGATAGATGCTATTTCACGTATGCTACCTGTGGAGGTGAGAAGGCTTATTATATCGTCAAATATCAGGGATTTGACCAATATGGACGAACTATTGAGAAGGCTTGATTACACGAGTCCAATGCCAAATTTGGTTCAAAAAGGTCAGAGGCACGAATTCAAAGACATTAATACAGTCTACATCGATCAAGTTCAGCAAGCTGATACGCCTGCTGAAGAGAAAACTGAAAATGTAGGTCCTCACAGGAACAATTATTTTCGCAACAACAGATCACAAGGTTACCGTCCATATCAGCAAAGACGAGGCTGGAATAACAATAGAGGGAACTATAATAACGGAAGAGGTAGATATTATAATAACATTGGGTACAATAGGAACTACAACAGAAATAACCAGTACCAGAATCGGAATCAGAATTCTCAAGGTCAGGTTATGACACCGGACAAGTATCAAGAGAGAGAGAAAGAAAGTCAGCGGTATTTGAAGGAATTACGAGAGAAGGAAGCTGAAAACCAGAAGAAAAGACAGGATGTAGTGATCGATCCTGGTCCTTCTACAAGCCAGAAGAATTTGGAAAACAGGAATACAGGACAGAAGAGAAAGTAGAGAGGAGAGAATGCATTAGCCACACACAACCCAGAGAAGAAGAGACTTATGATTAAGGAACATAGAGGAAATATCATACAAAAGTAGAATTATAATTCAATTTCGTGTTCAAGTGAATTCAAATATTTATAACAGAGTTTAAAAACAATTTGCAACTGTTTTTAAAACGTGGTGAAGGGAGAATGCCCCCGTAAATTGAATTATACTGAGACCACGGTGGCTGTATTGGCATATGTGAATAAAGTTATGGCCGCCATAGTTGTGACGTGTATATTCATGACGTAGGCACGGATGACGCAGACTTCATGCAAGTAGGCTGGATGAGCTGAGATTCTTGGTGACGTCATGATTTTGTTCGAGAAGGATCTGAGATTTACGACGCAGTCGCAGGGAAGCAAGGAATTGTGCTGAGGAAGAAGTTACGCTATTGGAGGAGAGGCTCGAACCAATGAATGATAGCTTGGAGGGAGACGGAGATTACTGAAACTACCATATTTGATTATTTTTGGAATGCAGAATTGTGGAAAACTATTTTCAGTTATGGCATTGATTTGGAATTTTGAAGAAATTAATTATGAGTTTTTGAAATTTGAAAATCCGTCAAGTATAGCCAAAGTTAGAACTTCTAGCAATGACGGAGGAACAAGCTATGGTAGGGATGGATACGCCCCTTAAGAAGTTGATAAAAGGCCTTGCACAGCAGAGAGCAAGTTCTCATGTCTCATGTCTCATGACTCAGGGCTCATTTCTCATTCTCATATTGTCAGACTTCGAGTTCTTAATTCCGATAGAACAAGTATATATTATTCAGTGAAGCAAGTCGTCATTAGCAAGTGTGGTAGAGCCCACAGCATCGAACAAGCATTGAGTGTGCAGCAGTGCAATTTTACGGTTACTAAAACTAGGCGAAGTTGGAGCGCACACATAAACGAGTCTACAAGATTATCTATCAAGAGTTAGCTACTGCATTTATGCTAATTCAATTGTGCATTACAATATTGAGGCGTGTACGAAAGTTGAACATTTTCACTATTATACTTTGGAAGATATTCGCATTTTAAGACTGCAAACAAAAGTGATTTTCTCGACACCTGAGAAGCACTTTTATAATACCACATTCTACGCTACGGCTGACACATGTATTGCAACCGTGATACTGAAGATTACATTTGGTGATACAACGCTACATTCTACAATGGAACTATATAATCTGGCAGTACTTTCGACTATTATTATAACGGAGGTGGAGATGGAAGACTAAAACTTTAATGCAATTGGGACATACATCAATGCAGTGAAATAGCAGCATGGAGCTTCGTTAATCGTCATTCTACAAAAGCGAGCATGTAGTGAACATCCAACTACACTCATGCATCGTAATCCATCGCTGAATTACATCAAATGGCAGTGGAAATATCTTCATACTCCACAATTATGAACATTTCTGCGGAAATAATTGCAATAAACTTCATGGCGAATTTCTACCAGAACTTCAGGGAACTTTCAAGAGAGGCCAGGGTGGACCCGGCTCACACAGAAGAGTTTTGCCAGAAGGATGTCTATCGTCTACATGGAGCAGTGCAATTTCCGGAGGAGGAAACTGTTCTATTCTCCGTGGGCGCAGGTTCCAGGTTCGAGGTCGGAGCACATCTTTACGGTGGTGAAATGGAACCATCAGCAGTCTTCTTTGGAAATTTTCCTCTAGAACTTCAATCAACAGATAAGGTAGTCGTGAATGTTTCTTGATTTATTTGAGCCATTTAGCGATATCTGAGCAACCATTTTCCCCATATTTTCTGTCCCATATATTTTGCCCCATATTCTTGCTTGATATTTCTGTACTCTGTACACTTTGCTGATTTATGCTTTTTTCTACGATTTATTGAGACATTATTATGTCATTGATATTTTTAAATAATTTTGGATCAGTTGAGACTGATATTATATATTCTTTCAGTAATTTGTATATTTTTGTAGTCATGATTTGACTGTAAAGTTAACGATTTTCTATGGCAAATTTGAATTCAGACAGCGTGTCATTTTATTAAAGTAATTCTATTCAGTAAATTACTTTGACCAATTTTCTGTCATCCTCAAGAAAGAAGAATGATTAAAAGATTTTAGAGCGTTAAAATCTACTACTTTATCGACGATCTTGGAAATACTAGTCGTTTTATGAACATGATTGCAACATAGACATTTATCGTCAATTCTGAAATACCATTGCATTATAGACAATTTTATGAAATATGAACTTTGATTACGATTTATTGAGTACACTATAGTAATGAACATTTGATAGGAGATTTTCTCAATTGTAGATTGGAACAATAATGTTGGCAGTCCACAGTCTAATTGTATTCTATTCGACTATTTATGCAGTTTAGATGAACTTTGATTGAAGATAGTATTTTTATACTGCGATACTTTGATGATATTAATCTCAATTTTGATAGACCAGGGAGGCGTGTCTAATCGTATTTGCTATTAAATTTATTTGTGACTGGCAAAATTTTACTTCATATCGATTCATGAATAAAACCCACGAAGGTTAAATATAATAACAGTTTTTGATACAATTGATGAATATAAGAATTTTTAAAGAGGATCTATGGATGTATAATCGTTAGTTCAGTGGACGTGTAAAAGTCGCTGATGAATAATGCCCTGTAATAAGTGAAGGAGGTTCCCACAGTAATACTGATGATGATGATGAATTTATAAGTGGAGTTTTTTTTTTGTGTGTATTGTGGAAGATTTTGATGCCATATATAATGAGATATATGATGAATTATGGGCCAATTTTTGTGCAATTTTGTGCGTTTTGAGCGAGGTATTTTTCCGCTGAGTGTATTGTTCAGGTCCATTGAAAATTATTCATGTGAAGTGACTGTTAAAATTTACAAGAGTGTTTAAATAATTTGAGATAACGATTTTGAATGGAGGTTACCGTCACAAATAATAATTATTAAATCTTATTAAACCTGAATCTAAAATTTAAATATAACTAACCTTCATTGGTCGATTATATCACCACGATTTAAGTAATTATCAACCGGATAAACGTGTGGTTTAATGTATTTCTAATATAAATAATATAAATAATGTAAATAACTATGTAAATATCTTTAATAATAATTTGAAACGAACGGGATTAATAGAGGCGTGTATAAATTTTTCAATTGTCGTTTGACAATGTTATAAACATTTTAAAATGTTATAAATAATTAATGAACATTTTGTTATAAACATTAAGCGTTTTCGTTATTATACTCTAAATAACGCTAGTTCAACAATTGGAATATACAATTAAACAAGATTTGGGATTATTAGAGTAATCCATTGATATTTGAACGGAGCATTTAAAAGATTTGCGTGATAATATTTGAGTTGAAATGTGAACATTTAAAGTGTTTTGAAAAGGAGCTAGGCTCTGAGGTAACTAGCATATGCTAACATTGGTTGTACAGGTGCGTCCATTTGACGAAGCAAGCATGCGACACGGTGCAGGGTGTATTGCAGGTGGCCAGATAACTGAATAATAGAGGCCAAGGTCATCTACATAGCAGCCTTGCGGTTATAAATAAAATGTGAAGTTCATGAACAAGGAAACAAATGCTTTATGTCTCGTCCCAGCTCCCTTATCCATTCCAAAGTGCTTTGTTGTTATTATTACGTTCTTTTGAGCTAGAGAAAGCTGAATTTTTGTATATGAAGTCTACAAGTCCTACAGGAGGACATGGTTGCATTGACAATGGCTTCTGATTGCTACGTATATTTTGTTGTTAATCTTTGTTAAATTATTTTTTTCTTTATGTGAAATAAATTATTGTGCAGTTTAAATTTTCTTGTTTCCGACTTGGTTCATTTTAAATATCGTGGTGGAGGTTATTGTGAGGGCATACTATTAAGTGATCCAGTTGAAAACCCAGACCCGAGATTAAATTGAATAGGTAAGTAAAAGGTAAGTATGAACCCCCGTATATTTTGGTGTGTTCCACAATAATTTCTTGTTAACTACTGTGCTCTAATCTCGGTAGTATCTGTCAGTGCCATTTTCATTGATGTAGCTGTGCCGGTGCGATTGATTATTGGCAATCCGATTGAGGGGGCGGATATCTGACAGCCTACTATCCGGATTATCGGGGACAGTACATGACTCTATGGCCTATACATTTAACAATTCAACATGGCGACCATCCAAAATATTTAGTCGGCTCTGAATATCTACGAATCTATTATAGCAATCAAACTGAATTTCTTAATGTTCATAGGGGCTATGAACTTAAGTTCACCTATAGGACTTTAAATAACTTGGTGTTCACAAATCCAACATGGAGGCGACGCGAAATATAAAAATTCACATGGACGTTTCTCGCAATTTAACCATCCGAGTGTAATGAAACTTGGAACAGTAAATCCTTATACGAATGGTAATCCACTGGCATCTAATTTATTTCAATTGTTTCCATAACCACAAGATGGCAGCTGTGCGAAATTTTAAAATCTCCTTGTTACTTCTTGTGCCCTAATTATGCGATTGTAGTTTGAATACTACACGTACACAATAATCTGCATGTAACAGTACATAACTCTAGGACCTACATATATAAAATCCAACATGGCGACCATCCGAAATTTTTAGTCGGTTCTCAATATCTACGAATCTATTACAGCAATCAAACTGAAATTGTGTATGTTGCTAGAGGCAATTAACATAAGTAGGATATATAAAAATAGGCTGTATAGTTCTTCACGGAACTACTTGTTTCCTTTCTTTTAGTTTTCTGCGATGCCTGGAATGAGATGCATGGTGGCTTTGTGTACAAACTGTCTTATTAAAACGAAGCGGGATCCCGGGAGTGTGCATATAAAGTATCATTAATTCCCTAAAGACAATTTAATTAGTCAAAAATGGGCGCTGTGTACTAGAAGAGACGGGAAGTGGAATCCTAATACTTCACAAATATGCTCTGAATATTTACTGAGGATGACTATGAGAGGAACCTGAAATCAGAATTATTGAATTAATTTCCTAAGAGAAAACTGAAACAGACTGCTGGGCCTTCACTTAAATTAGGTACAGACAGTGCTTGATTTGTAAGAAAAGAGGTTCCGGTACTGTGGGCTACCGGGTGGTGGGGTGAGGACATTGTGGAATATTGAAATATAGAGTTCTAAAAGCGATATTTTTACGCTTTTCTGAACATCTTTAAAAATTAATCAGTGGATAAAATAGCAATCTAGTTTTGATTGCAATTTTAAATTAAATTGAGACTGCTGTAGCAACATTTTTCATACCATAGGCGTTGTCCTATATTAAATTTTAATGTAAGCCAACTAGGCTACCATTCAACAATGTACATTATTTCAATTTAATTATTTCACGTAATTTAAAATATTTTATACATTCGATTTGGTAATACACACATGTTCACCAACAATCTATTTATTTCTTGTTTTATAATTTTGTCTTTACAGTTTTCTGAAGTAATTATTTATTATAAAAGGTCCTGTACTTAAACATGTATTACCTCATAGTTTATAAAATTGTCCAAAGTTAAGAAACGTTTTCGTTGTATGTGCCTCCTCTCTCTCTCACCTTGCTGTTAGTATCCCAAGCAGCCAAGATTCCACGTACTTTGAAGTACGGTCCAGTCAAAGACCAAGTTGACCTTGACTTACAACAGACGTTCCACAGTTCAAAAAATAATGTTATATATTCCATTTTCCCCCCGTACGGAGGTTTCGGTACGGTGTACAGGTGCGTACCGTCACAAATCTAGCCCTGGGTACAGATATACCGTACCCGAAGATACCCAGCTGTAGATACGTGAACGTGAAATACGTTGTGAGAAGAGAGAAAATAAACGAACGGTTGATCAAATTTTAGAAAACTCGTACTCTGTTCAAGAAGTGCATGATGACGTCCAAACTAGCCTATGACGGAGGAAAATCAAATAGATGTTTTGAAGATTGAAAATGAGAAGTTGCGACAAAGGAACGCAGAGCTTGAGAAGAAAATCGTACTGAAAAGCCAAGAAATTGGCAGGCTTAAAAGAGAGCTTTGAAAAATGAAGAGAAAAAGATTATGATGATGATGATGATGATGATAATTGTTGTTTTAATGGGCCTAACATCTAGGTTATCGGCCCCTTATGGTTTGGATGACCGTGAAAATGAAAATGAAATGTAAACATATAACTAGAACTACCTACTAACTTATATACTAGAAGAAGAAATGGAAAACAAAAGGAGAATAAGGCAAATAAAGAACAGGAGGAAAAGAAATGCCCTCAACCCTCAAAGAAGGCGGATTGAGGGACTTGGAAGGAAGGTGAGCCATGAAAGGCAGATAGGAAAGTGAAAGAGGAGAGGGTCCTCCCCACAGGTAAGGGACAAAAGGGGGAAACTGGACCCAGCTCAGGAATCCCTCGGGGTCACCAACTCCCGAACCCACCAGCCGTGAGCCCCTGAGGGTGTAGCATTATCTAGGGTGCACCAGAAGTGGTGGGGCTACATACACCTTGCCTCCTTGAGGGCCTTGAGCAGAAGGCGGGAGATAACATGAAAAGAAAAAGAAGGCTGACCCCTCGCAGAAGGAGGGTATCAGAAAAGATGAGACAAGGGCCAATTAAGGCGGGAACGGAAGAGCCTCCCTAGGCCTCGGTTACCCTAATACCGTCGGGGTCGGAAGAGAACAAGAGTTGACCAAGTGAGGTCAACGGGAAAGAAGACGGAGAGGAGCTGGCACAAGTAAGTGGAAGGAATGCCGGACTCAGCTGGGTCCCCGTGGTCGCCAACCCACGAAGAGAAAAAGGTTTGATGAAACCAGAGTGCGTAAAAGGGCCCGGGAAATCAAATAAACATCCTCTTAAGTAAGAAAGTTAAATGGATAGACAATGAAATATGTCTTGCATTTTCCCTGAGATACATCAGTAATCGTTCATATCTTTTTCTGATAAAGAAAATGAACATGCCTTTGCCTGGACTGTCTACACTCCAAAAATGGGCATCAACAGTCGATATGAACAATGGAATTCTCCAAGATGTTTTCCGCTTTCTGGCCATTGTTGATTATCTCTGAGCAAGGAAGAAAAATACGGTTCTTCTTTTTGATGAAATGAAAGTTAATAGCGTCATGGAATATGACAGGAGAGGAGATGAAGTTATCGGGCCACTCTCCAATGTGCAAATAATAATGGCTCGGGGACTTTTTGCTGTATGGAAGGTGCCTCTTTTTGTTGATTTTGACGTGACAGTAACCCGAGAGATTTTAAACTCTATTATTTTAAAACTTACCTATATGGGATACATTGTAAAGGCATGTGTTAGCGACATGCGGGTTGGAAATGTTAGACTTTGGAAGCAACTAGGAATTAGTACTGAAAAATACTGGTTCACTCATCCCTCTACTGAAGGAAAGATATACATGATTGGTCTGGCTGCGTGGCTCAGGGGTAACGTTCTCGCTTACTGAGCCCAAGGTTGCAGGTTCGAAACCTGGCGCAGTCAGCTGGCATTTGAGGGTGCGCAAATGCGAGGGAGCCGTGTCAGTACATTTACTGGCACGTTAAAGATCCCCTTCGGGGAAAAATTCTGGCACCCCGGCGTCTCTAAAAGCCAGTGTAGTTAAAAGGGACGTAAAACCAGTAACATTATTATTATACATGAATGCTGATACCGGGAGCTGATCCTCCGCTGGCTGAAGAAACTGGAAACTGTATTGAAATAATTGATAGATGGTACGATGTAATGAATACATACAGTCCCAAATCTTCAGGTATACCTTCCAAGAACCCATATGGAAACGATCTTGAATCTTAAGATGCAATTTTCAATGACATGCTTGAATTAATTGAAACAATGAGTTGCTGTGGCAAGAAAAATATAGGCTACAGCTCTTTCAGAGAGGAATCATCACATCCATTAATCCTTGAAGTATCTTCTATTAGACATGAAGAGTGCCCATGGTACTGAGTACCTATGTACATACTCACCCATCCTCTCAACCAGGATGCTTTAGAAAATCTGTTTTCTCAGATCAGGACCAAATGGTCTGAATGATCATCCTTCTCCTTTAGACACATTATATCGTTTAAGAATGATTATTTTAGGACGAATTCAAGGACTCCTTCAAAATAATTCTAATATACGAATCGTAGATGATTCCGAATATATTCCAGGCAAAGTGCTTCTAATGCCTGGTGTAATATGCAAGAAGGAAGAGGATCATCCGGAGAGGAAGCCAATGCATTGTTTTACCTTTCTGGGGGGGGGGAAGCAAAAACACGTAGATCAACTTGTCCAAACCTTGGTAGTTATACATTTACCAGCTCTGAATCCACGAAATATATGGATCGAAAGTGTGTCGTTCGGTGGACTCATAGAGCCTTCTGAAATCTGGGAAAAAGAGGCAAAATTGCTAGAAGATGAATTTAAGAAGTACCATGTGGTGTATTCTTGGAATACACGGTACGAGAGAATATAAAGTTTAATGCTCTTTGCATGTTCATTCCTTCCTCTTAGTCAAACACCAACAGTGATCTTCTATTTTTCTCTGTGGTGATCACTTCGCTTATATCTTTTGTGAGTCTGTATCTTCCATGACCCCCCTAGCGTCATCTAGCAGCGAATCTCTGAAGCTCCTCAATTCTTCCTGGTGCAAGAGGACTTCATTTTCCATCTGGCCACCAGATCTCGTTACCATCGCCTGCTATCAACTCTTCGAAGACCATTCATCAAGAAGAACATTTATTTTTGAAAAGTTGCCTATTCTGATATGTATTCCTTTTGTCTCCTACCCCCACTCTTTCCCTTCCTTGGACCCTCCGCGCTTCGCTGAGCAAGTCTCACTTCTAAGTCGGCAGTTGACTCGGTCAGTCAAGGCTCAACTCGAGCCAGTCTCCTCAAACCAAGAGACACTCTCTACGTCCTACGCCATGTTGGCACATTAAGTATCCGTCAAAGGGAACTTCACCTTCGCTATGCAACAAAGATAAGTACCTACTTCAAGTTTTAACTTCATCTTCATCAGTTTTAACTTCTACATGCTTCTAACGTTATTTTATAGACAGCGTGAGATTACTTATTTGGGGCAAAAATAATTCTTCGTGGGATTTGCCATGTTGAGCTTTTGTCTGTCTAAGCCAACCTTAATAGAAAGTAGCTTTTCTTACGCTATTTAATTGGGAAATCTTCTCACTACGTGGGATATTATCTAATAGCCGCAGTCTATAATTCACCAAGCTAGTTCCTCCGCTGGATTATCTTTGACCCCATTCTTCTATTAAGATCGTTCTGGAACCTTCCAGATCCTGTACTTTATCTACAAGTCCTGCCGTCATGTATTTTTCACTCACTTGTGGGAATACTATTTAAAATGAGGAATCTTCCTTATAAATTACTGCAATAGCGAATTTTCTTCCACCGATGGAATGTTCTATGGCGCATTTAATTGTAATTCACAACCTTCTCAAGAAATAGACTTTCGCCTACCTAGTGCAACCAGTTATTTTCATTATTGCAATAATTTTCTTTCTCATAAACTTTCGTGTTTCTACAGTGAACTTTTCATCTATTTAACAGACTATAGTGATAACTAGTGCTTGTTCCACTTTCTACCGCGTCGCGATCGTCCGTTTACTTTAAATAAGGCCATGAACATTTCTCCTCAATCCCAATTGATCTTCCCTAAACCTTCTACTAACACACCATATTAATAAAATTGTAACTTTTCTATAAGGTGTCACTATAACGAAGTGCCCTTCCATTTTTGCTTGTTTATCATTAATTAATCTCTGTATAACTACGTGTTTTATACACGGTTCATGCTTATATTGTTTCTTCCCTATAATCAGGGAAAACAATTCTTTCAACTCTTGAGTGAGTTATTTCTAGGTCTCACGAAATGGAAACTGCCCCATTTGGCTTGTGATTCCTACTTAACCATAGGAGGTCAAGAACCTTCCTTTTGATTTTCTCTTCAGGTTTCACAGTAGGTGACCTGCCCTTATTTGTATAATGACCCAAAGTAATTCCGCTTAAATATAAGAAGTTTTAGGAACTTCTATCTTATTCTTCATGTTTTTCTTATTGTTATTTTCGAAGTTGTCACTCTCTCTAGAATATTCTCTCAGAAATTTCTTATAGTACACTCCTTGTACTCAATTTAATGTTTAAACTTTAATTACTTCCTTTGTCTTTTTTAAATCTTATAAAGATTTTAGAACATATATAAGGTTTGAAATCTAATAAATTGTCAATTGCCTGGAGCAAACGTTTAATGTTTTCTGAGGTCTGTGACCTAGAAATTGTTAACCAAATTGAAAATATATATCTATTAAAGTTATCAACTTCTTTTGAATTGTTAAATAAATTAAGCGTTTCTTTTTGCCTTTTCATTTTTTCTAGTGCAACGGTTAGGCAAGATCCTGTCTTCCCTGACTCTTCCCAAGTTCATGCCATCGTTAATACAAAACAAATCTGCTACTATTTGTATTGCCAGACTATCACCCTTCCCTATAGTAGTCTTATGCGTGCTTGGGAGGAAATACACTAAAGCCTTTCTCTGGCAAACCGCCCAAGTCTTAGCTGCGGTTCCCGTCAGCTTCGACCAAGCTCTTACCCATTTTAGGTATCAGAGAACGGATTTTCAGTGGAAACCGCCTCTAAGTGCATTAAAGGTTAAATTTATAACTTTTGTGGAACTCTCATCCTATTTCTCTATCCTACTTCTCCAGTCCGAAACCCACTTCCTTTTCTTAATCATCTTCCCTTGGTGGGTGGGTTATTTCTCAGCCAATAATCTACCCACCATGGTCTCAAGAGCATAAAATGGGGGTAAAATGTTCATTGCCAACTCGGTTGAAACTCTTACAAGACATATCCTGAAATAAATCGTGTAGTAGTAGAGACAATCATTCGACAGAGGAATTTCATACGAATGAATTCCATGAATGCACTGAAGGCAACACAGGGGAGCTACGAGAGAAGTAATGAATGTTCAGTCTCTCATGACAAAATATCCAAGAAGATGAAAAAAATACACCAGGTGAATATTTTTTTCAGGCTTGAACACCAGATTGGGTTCGTGAACAGTGAGCAAATATAATAATTTTCCATACTTAATCTCAACAGTTTAATTGAGCGTGAATTTTAATAGAATTAAAACGGTGCTGTGTATTGTACTGTCCCCGTTTACCCGGATAGTAGGCTGTCAGATATCCGCCCCCTCAATCGGATAGCCAACAATCAATTGCACCGGCTCAGTTACATCAATGAAAATGGCACTGACAGATACTACCGAGGTTTGAACACAGACGTTACCAAGAAAATTATTGTGGAACACACCAAAATAGACGGGGTTTCATACTAACTTTTACTTACCTCTTAAAAATAATCTCGGGGATTGGGTTGACAACAGGATCTCTAAAGTATGCTCCCACAATAATCTTGACCATGACATTTAAAAATGAACCAGACCGAAGACGAGAACTTTGAACTGTACAAAAGCTTTATTTCCAAATAAAGAGTATGATTTTAACAACTCAACAAAATAAATGTGGCTATCAGTAGCCTATGTCAATCTGACTATGTCCTCCTAAAGGACTTGCAAAGTTATCAAACAATATGTTAGCTCCCACGAGCTCAAAATAACGTAACATTCAAAAGACATTTGGATTGGATAAGGAAGTCAGGATACGACATATATAGAGCATTTGGTTTCTTTTAATAAACATCACACTTGTATTAATAGGCGCAAGGCCAGAGTATCGACCTCGCCCGCTGATAACCAGATGTCTGGCCGGCTGGTCTACCCTTCAACCAGGCGCATGCCTGTCAAATGGGGCTCACTAGTCACGCCACACTGCGTAAGAATTCAACTTCCTCTCAAAGCTTTAAATGTCTACAAGACAACTCATATATATTGACGCAAATCTTTCAAATGCTTAACTCACATACCACTGGATTATTCTGACAATCCCTAAACTTGTTAAGTTATCATCCAAATGTTTAATCAGTATAGTTTAGAGTATAAAACACACTCTTAAATGTTTATAACAAAATCACATAAATTATTTATAACAATAAGAAATTGTTTATAATATTGTCGAAAATAATTACAAAAATTTTAAACACGCCTTTAACATTACTTTTGTTCCACATTATTGTCAAAGATATATACATTTATTATTTACAATATCAACATTTAAATTATTTAAATTATTAATTTAAGAAATACATTGAACCACATGTTCATCCGGTTGGTAATTTCATAATCGTGTTTAATATAATCGACCAATGAAGGTTAGTTATACATGTTAATGTCACAATCTGGTTTAATAAAGGTTGTAATAATTATAATTATTTGTGACGGTAATCTTCATTCAAAATCTTATCTCAAATTCTTTCAAAACTCTTGTTAATTATAACAGTAAATTCACTTGATTAATTTTCAACGAACTATGACAATACACTCCAGCGGAAAATACTTCGCTTACAAAATAATGCACAAAACTGCATCAAACATAGGCCCAAAATTCATCATATATTAAAATATACGGCATCAAAATCTTCCACAGACTTTACAAAAACCTCCACTAACACAATCTTTATCATCATTAATTACTGTGGGAATCTCCTTCATTTATTTAAGGGCATTATACATCAGCGACTTTCAACATGTCCGCTGCACTATCGATTATACATTCATAGTTCCACTTAAAAATTCTTATAATCATTAATTGTTTCAAAACTGTTGTCATTTAACCTTCGTGGATTTCATTCATGAATCGTAATGAAGTAAAAATTTGCCAATCACAAACAAATTTAATAGTGAATACGCTTATATACGCCTGTCTGGTCTATCAAAATTTAAGATTAACATCTTAAAAGAATTGTAGTATAAAAATACTATCATCAAACAAAGTGCGACTAACTGCAAAATAGTCGAATAGAATCCAATTAGACTGCTGGGGAATGCAAACATCATTATATAAATCTCTAATTGAGAAAAAACCCCTAACAAAATTTCACGAATTTAATGCATTCAATAATTCATAATTAAAGTTCAACTTTCACAAAATTGTCTATGATGCAATGATCGTTCATAACTGACGATAAATGTCTGTGTTGCAATCAATTCAAATAACGACTAGTATTTCCAAGATCGTCGACAACGTACTGGATTTTAACGCTCTAAAATCATTTAAATGTTCTTCCTTCTTGATGATGACAGAAAATTGGTCAAAGTAAGTAAACTGGGGTAGAATTACTTTAATAAAGTGACACGCTGTCTGAATTTAAATCTGCCATAAAAATCATTAATTTACAGTCAAATCGTGACTACAAAAAAAATATTAAACACATTACTGAAAAATCTAAATATCAGTCTCAACTGATCCAAAATCGTTTAACTATGCCCCTGACATAACAATGTCTTAATAAAACGTCGAAAAAGGCATAACTCCTCAAGGTGTACTGAGAATAGGAATCTCAAACAAGAATATGGGCAAAATACGTGAGGACAAAAATATGGGGAAATGGTTGCTCAAATATTGCTAAGAAACTCAAATACAATAAACGTTCACGACTACCTTATCTGCCGATTGACGTTCCAGAGGAAAATTCCCCAAAGAAGACTGTTGATGGATCCATTTCACCAAGTTAAAGCTGAGCTCCATCCTCGAAACAAGAAACAGCACCATCGGAGAATCGAACTGCTTCACGAAGACGAACGACATCCTTCCGGCAATAATCTTCTTTGTGAGTCGGGACAACCCTGACCTCTCTTGAAAAATCCCTGAAGTTCCAGTTGAAAATCGCCATGAAGTTTTTGTAGAAATTTCCGAAGAAATATTCATATTCAGGAAGTATGAAATCATTTCCATTGCTGTTTGATAGTATTCAGCCTTTAATCACGAAACATGGGTGTAGATGTTTATTCACCACATGTCCGCTGGTGTGGAATAGCAATTAGCGAAGTTCCATGCTGCTATCTTACTCCGTTGAAATATGTCCCAATTGCATAAAGTCCTTTAGCCTTCCATCTTCTCTTCGGTTATGGTAATAGAAGAACAAACTGCCATATTAAACTGCTCCATAATACTGTAGCGTTGTGTCACAAAAGCAATCTGAAGTCTCCCTATTTCACTAGCCGTGTCAGCCGTGGCGTAGATTCTGGCTATACAAAGTGCTTCTCATGTGGCGAGAAAATCACTTTTGTCAGTCGTCTAAAATTGTCAATAACTTCCAAAATACTTCCTCGAAATTGTTCAACTTTTCTACACTCCTTACTGTAGCAATGCACAATAGAATTAGCTTATAGGCGACCGCTAACTGTTCACAGCTACTCTTGTAGAAGCGTTATAATGTGCGTTTCAACTTCACCTAGATTTACACACAGTAAACCTGCAATGCTAGTATGTTCGACTCTCGTTTTTATGCAGTGGCTTTACCACGCGTTATAAAGACGACTTTTTCACTAATAATCTCACTCGACGTTTCACTGAAATGACTATTTGAGATCAGACGATTGAATATCAGACGATTGATGATCTGAGAATGAGGAATGAGGCTCCTCTCTTCTGCGCAAGGCCTTTTATGAACTTCATGAGGGGCGTATCCATCCCTTCCATCGCGCGTTACTGCGTCATCGCTAGAAGTTCCAACTTCGTCAATACATGACGGATTATCAAAATTCAAAAACTGAAAATAAATTTCACCAAAATTCCAGATCAATGCCTCTACTGCAAATGGATTTCCACAATTCTGCATTCCAAAAAGTAATACAACTACCATAGTTTCAGCAATCTCCGTCTTCCTTCAAACTATCGTTCATTGGTTCAAGCCTCCCCTCCAATAGCATAATTTCTTCCTCAGCAGAATTCCACGTTTCCTGCGACTGCGTCGTACATCTTGGATCTTTCTCGAATAAATGCTGACGTCACTGAGAATCTCAGCTCAAGTAGCCTGCTGGCATAACGTCTGGGTCATCCGTGCTTACGTCATGACTACCCACGTCATAACTATGACAGCCATAACTTTCATTATAATTTCCAAAATAGCCACCGTGTTCTCTATATAATTCAATTACGGGGGCATTCTCCTCTCACCACGTTTTAAAAACAGTTGCAAATTGTTTTTAAACTCGATGTTACAAGTACCTCAACTCTCTTGAACACGAAATTGAATTATTACTGGCTTACTCTAGTATGATATTTCCTCTATGTTCCTTAATCATTAATCTCTCCTCTCTCTGGGTTGAGTGTGGTTAAATGCATTTCTTTCCTCTCTACTTTCTCTTCTGTCCAGTATTTCTATTTTCTAAGTTCTGCTGGCTCGTAGAAGGCCCAGGATCGATTACAACATCCTGCCTTTTCTTTTGGTTGTTGGCTTCTTTTTCCCGTAATTCTTTTAGGTATTGCTGGCTTTCCTTCTCTCTTTCCTGATACTGATCGGGTGTCATAACCTGACCTTGAGGATTCTGATTTCTGTTTAGGCTCTGGTTATTCCTATTATAATTTCTGTTATAACCATTATTGTTGTAATATCTGCCTCTTCCATTGTAATTTCCTCGACTATAGTTCCAGCCTCTTCTCTGTTGATACGGTCGGTAACCTGGCGATCTGTTATTTCGAAACTGATTATTCCTGTGAGGACCTACATTGTCAGTTTTCTCCTCATCTGGCTTGTCAGTTTGTTGGACTTGGTCCATATATACAGTATTTATTTCTTTAAAGTCATGCCTTTGACCTTTCTGTACCACGTTAGGCATTGGACTTGTGTAGTCTAATCTCCTCGGTAATTCATCCATGCTGGTTAAATCCCTGATGTTCGATGAAATAATTAGTCTCCTCACCTCCACAGGTAGCATACGAGAAATCGCATCAATAAGTTGCTCCGTTGACAATGGGGGTTGCAAAAATCTCAAGCGGGATAACTGACTCGTAAAGAAATCAGCGTACCGCGTTGGAAGAGTACCTGAGTATTTTCTTGAATACACCTCCGCTCTTAACGAATTCTGCGCTTCTATGGACCAAAATCGTTTGATTAATGCCTCTGCAAACTCGTCAAAGTTACTGAATGTGTATCTAAATGCGCGAAACCATTCGAGGGGTCCTCCAATCAAATATCTCTCCACTATCTTCATCTCTCTCTCTCTGGGAATCTGAGCTTCGATGAAATAATCTTTGAGGTTCCTTACATATTCTATAGGTGTCAAACTATCCGTGTTGCTGAATTTTTGCGGTTTATCTTCAAAATTCCTGATGACCGTTACGTTCCTCGGATATGAATCCGGGTAGTTTTTCCCACTATCTCGATAGTTCCACTCAGGTTCCATATTCCTTTCGTCATCTTCCTCCCTGAATCTGGATATACGTTCTTCAGGAGTCACGTCTCTCTCTTCTGGATCTAGGTTATATCTTCTGGCATAATTCCTATTGGTTTCGCAAGCCAAGCCTTCTGTATCCTTGTTAGTGATTTCCGTTAAGACTTTCTTGATTAACTCTTCTTTGTAGGTCTCCATCAAATTAGCCTCTCCTAACTTTAAATTCTGCAGTTTACTCGACGTTTCATTCACATCAGAGACAACCTTATGAATCTGTTCGTCTAATGCAGATTTTAATGTTTGCACATCCCGATCTAATTGTGTTCTATCTTCAACTTGTCTTTCGGATAGCGAATCCATCCTGACGCTTAAATCTTTCCTAATCTGTACTACTTCATTGTTAATATCAATTTGAGTACTGGCAAGTTTCCTTTCAATACGATCCTGAATTTGGGTTACATGTTCCCCACTTGAGCTATTCCACTCGTCTTTCCATATTGCTACATTTGCCGTTAACATTTCTGCTATGTCTATTTCGATATCCTCTTTCAATACTTTATTATGTTCTAATACTTGGGTTCTCATGACCTCTACATCAAACTTTAAACCTTCTAAAGACGCTGTCGTTCTAACTGACTCATCAACTAGCCTAGTCGTTAATGCACTTATATTACGTGTACAAAGGGTTTTCGAATTTTCTATCTCTTCCCTGACTTTATTTACATCAGTTTGGACTTTAGAAACATCTACGAAAACTGTGTTGACCTCTACTTGAATTTTATTTATGTCACTTTGCATCTCGTTTACATCCGAATGAATGTTATTAATATCAACCTGAACATTGGACACATCAGTTCTAACATTTTGGATTCCTCTTTGGACTTCCTCAACCTTGTTTTGGACAGTCGCAACGTCATTTTTAACAACAACTACCTCAGCCCTAGCACAAGAAATATCACTTCGGACATTAGCTACATCTAGATTCAACATTGTAAGATCTTTATGCACATTAGCAACATCAATTTTAACATCAGCAACATTTTTATGCATATTAGATACATCTATTTTAACATTGGACACGTCTGAGCGCATGTCAGTTACAGTATTCTCAATTCCTTGGGTATTAATCTGTAAACGCGACATATTCTCCTCTAAGTTAGCAGAACTGGTCTGGAGAACTTTCAAATTAGCAGACAAATTACTAGCATTCTCCTCCATTCGACTAGTATTCCTAGCTTCCATTTCCTTCATGCTTGCTTTCAAATTTGCAGACATCTCCTCTAACATAATCTTCAAACTTTCATCTGCCATTACAATATTATTCAAAAATTAGACTGCTGTAGGGACATACATCAAAAGAGCAAGATAACAACATTTGAGCAACACTTTTCACCATATATAAATTTGATCAATTTTCTGTCTTAAATCTAACTTATAACTACCTTATAATTAACCTTCGAAGACACTTCATGTTGAAACAAACTCAAGCACATGTTCAAATTTCCCTGGCTCATTTTAAAATATCCTAACACAAATAATTTACATTTACAATCCAAATAATTTAATTTTATCTTTAATATGACTAAAATGTCATAAGCCGGTCAAATAAAATAAGATTCCAGATCATAGGCGATTTTCCTAAGTTTCCAGCCTATTTAACCTTTCTCAAGTTGTATAAGATCTGATCTTTTCTGAGTGTAATTTTCCTAATACAATACAACATTTAATTCCTATATAATCACACTCTTAAATTCTACAATTGGCCTAGACATCTAACAAAGAATCAACCTCTTTATTTGAGTCTAATCGATCCACACGTTTTAGGTTTGCCAATCCTACTGTTGACTCAGCCCCACGTTCTAGGTGTGCCAATCCTTCTATTGTTCAACCTGGTAATCCAGTGTTGTTGAACATGCCCCACACGTTGACTGCGCCAATCCTTCTGGCGTTCAACCTGGTGATCCAGTTATGTTGAATCATCCCCACGTTGGGCGCCAATCCTTCTGTCCCCGTTTACCCGGATAGTAGGCTGTCAGATATCCGCCCCCTCAATCGGATTGCCAACAATCAATCGCACCGGCTCAGTTACATCAATGAAAATGGCACTGACAGATACTACCGAGGTTTGAACACAGAAGTTACCAAGAAAATTATTGTGGAACACACCAAAATAGACGGGGTTTCATACTTACTTTTACTTACCTCTTAAAAATAATCTCGGGGATTGGGTTGACAACAGGATCTCTAAAGTATGCTCCCACAATAATCTTGACCATGACATTTAAAAATGAACCAGACCGAAGACGAGAACTTTGAACTGTACAAAAGCTTTATTTTCAAATAAAGAGTATGATTTTAACAACTCAACAAAATAAATGTGGCTATCAGTAGCCTATGTCAATCTGACTATGTCCTCCTAAAGGACTTGCAAAGTTATCAAACAATATGTTAGCTCCCACGAGCTCAAAATAACGTAACATTCAAAAGACATTTGGATTGGATAAGGAAGTCAGGATACGACATATATAGAGCCTTTGGTTTCTTTTAATAAACATCACACTTGTATTAATAGGCGCAAGGCCAGAGTATCGACCTCGCCCGCTGATAACCAGATGTCTGGCCGGATGGTCTACCCTTCAACCTGGCGCATGCCTGTCAAATGGGGCTCACTAGTCACGCCACACTGCGTAAGAATTCAACTTCCTCTCAAAGCTTTAAATGTCTACAAGACAACTCATATATATTGACGCAAATCTTTCAAATGCTTAACTCACATACCACTGGATTATTCTGACAATCCCTAAACTTGTTAAGTTATCATCCAAATGTTTAATCAGTATAGTTTAGAGTATAAAACACACTCTTAAATGTTTATAACAAAATCACATAAATTATTTATAACAATAAGAAATTGTTTATAATATTGTCGAAAATAATTACAAAAATTTTAAACACGCCTTTAACATTACTTTTGTTCCACATTATTGTCAAAGATATATACATTTATTATTTACAATATCAACATTTAAATTATTTAAATTATTAATTTAAGAAATACATTGAACCACATGTTCATCCGGTTGGCAATTTCATAATCGTGTTTAATATAATCGACCAATGAAGGTTAGTTATACATGTTAATGTCACAATCTGGTTTAATAAAGGTTGTAATAATTATAATTATTTGTGACGGTAATCTTCATTCAAAATCTTATCTCAAATTCTTTCAAAACTCTTGTTAATTATAACAGTAAATTCACTTGATTAATTTTCAACGAACTATGACAATACACTCCAGCGGAAAATACTTCGCTTACAAAATAATGCACAAAACTGCATTAAACATAGGCCCAAAATTCATCATATATTAAAATATACGGCATCAAAATCTTCCACAGACTTTACAAAAACCTCCACTAACACAATCTTTATCATCATTAATTACTGTGGGAATCTCCTTCATTTATTTAAGGGCATTATACATCAGCGACTTTCAACATGTCCGCTGCACTATCGATTATACATTCATAGTTCCACTTAAAAATTCTTATAATCATTAATTGTTTCAAAACTGTTGTCATTTAACCTTCGTGGATTTCATTCATGAATCGTAATGAAGTAAAAATTTGCCAATCACAAACAAATTTAATAGTGAATACGCTTATATACGCCTGTCTGGTCTATCAAAATTTAAGATTAACATCTTAAAAGAATTGTAGTATAAAAATACTATCATCAAACAAAGTGCGACTAACTGCAAAATAGTCGAATAGAATCCAATTAGACTGGGGAATGCAAACATCATTATATAAATCTCTAATTGAGAAAAAAAAACCTAACAAAATTTCACGAATTTAATGCATTCAATAATTCATAATTAAAGTTCATCTTTCACAAAATTGTCTATGATGCAATGATCGTTCATAACTGACGATAAATGTCTGTGTTGCAATCAATTCAAATAACGACTAGTATTTCCAAGATCGTCGACAACGTACTGGATTTTAACGCTCTAAAATCATTTAAATGTTCTTCCTTCTTGATGATGACAGAAAATTGGTCAAAGTAAGTAAACTGGGGTAGAATTACTTTAATAAAGTGACACGCTGTCTGAATTTAAATCTGCCATAAAAATCATTAATTTACAGTCGAATCGTGACTACAAAAAAAATATTAAACACATTACTGAAAAATCTAAATATCAGTCTCAACTGATCCAAAATCGTTTAACAATGCCTCTGACATAACAATGTCTAAATAAAACGTCGAAAAAGGCATAACTCCTCAAGGTGTACTGAGAATAGGAATCTCAAACAAGAATATGGGCAAAATACATGAGGACAAAAATATGGGGAAATGGTTGCTCAAATATTGCTAAGAAACTCAAATACAATAAACGTTCACGACTACCTTATCTGCCGATTGACGTTCCAGAGGAAAATTCCCCAAAGAAGACTGTTGATGGATCCATTTCACCAAGTTAAAGCTGAGCTCCATCCTCGAAACAAGAAACAGCACCATCGGAGAATCGAACTGCTTCACGAAGACGAACGACATCCTTCCGGCAATAATCTTCTTTGTGAGTCGGGACAACCCTGACCTCTCTTGAAAAATCCCTGAAGTTCCAGTTGAAAATCGCCATAAAGTTTTTGTAGAAATTTCCGAAGAAATATTCATATTCAGGAAGTATGAAATCATTTCCATTGCTGTTTGATAGTATTCAGCCTTTAATCACGAAACATGGGTGTAGATGTTTATTCACCACATGTCCGCTTGTGTGGAATAGCAATTATCGAAGTTCCATGCTGCTATCTTACTCCGTTGAAATATGTCTTAATTGCATAAAGTCCTTTAGCCTTCCATCTTCTCTTCGGTTATGGTAATAGAAGAACAAACTGCCATAATAAACTGCTCCATAATACTGTAGCGTTGTGTCACAAAAGCAATCTGAAGTCTCCCTATTTCACTAGCCGTGTCAGCCGTGGCGTAGATTCTGGCTATACAAAGTGCTTCTCATGTGGCGAGAAAATCACTTTTGTCAGTCGTCTAAAATTGTCAATAACTTCCAAAATACTTCCTCGAAATTGTTCAACTTTTCTACACTCCTTACTGTAGCAATGCACAATAGAATTAGCTTATAGGCGACCGCTAACTGTTCACAGCTACTCTTGTAGAAGCGTTATAATGTGCGTTTCAACTTCACCTAGATTTACACACAGTAAACCTGCAATGCTAGTATGTTCGACTCTCGTTTTTATGCAGTGGCTTTACCACGCGTTATAAAGACGACTTTTTCACTAATAATCTCACTCGACGTTTCACTGAAATGACTATTTGAGATCAGACGATTGAATATCAGACGATTGATGATCTGAGAATGAGGAATGAGGCTCCTCTCTTCTGCGCAAGGCCTTTTATGAACTTCATGAGGGGCGTATCCATCCCTTCCATCGCGCGTTACTGCGTCATCGCTAGAAGTTCCAACTTCGTCAATACATGACGGATTATCAAAATTCAAAAACTGAAAATAAATTTCACCAAAATTCCAGATCAATGCCTCTACTGCAAATGGATTTCCACAATTCTGCATTCCAAAAAGTAATAAAACTACCACAGTTTCAGCAATCTCCGTCTTCCTTCAAACTATCGTTCATTGGTTCAAGCCTCCCCTCCAATAGCATAATTTCTTCCTCAGCAGAATTCCACGTTTCCTGCGACTGCGTCGTACATCTTGGATCTTTCTCGAATAAATGCTGACGTCACTGAGAATCTCAGCTCAAGTAGCCTGCTGGCATAACGTCTGCGTCATCCGTGCTTACGTCATGACTACCCACGTCATAACTATGACAGCCATAACTTTCATTATAATTTCCAAAATAGCCACCGTGGTCTCTATATAATTCAATTACGGGGGCAGTACATTATGTGGTACTTAATCAATTATGACTCACTTTTGGAGTTTCAGAATTCTCGTTCTGTGTTGATTCGAATAACTTTTATATTTAATTATGCATGATGATGATAATTGTTGATTTAAGGGGCCTAACATCTAGGTTATCGGCCCCTAATGGTTTGGGTGATGGTGAAAATGAAAGATGATCAAATGAAACCTACAACTAAAACTAACTACTCTCTTACAAACTAGAAGAGGAAATGGGATTCAAAAAGGAGAAGAATGTAAATAAAAGACAGGAGGAAAGGAAATGGCCTCAACCCTCGATGAATGAGAATTGAGTGTCTTGGAAGGAAGGAGAGCCTTGAAAGGCAGAGAGGAAAGGGGAAAGAGTGGGGGGTTCGCCCCAAAGGCAATAGAAAAAGCGAGAATACTTGACCCAACTCAGGAATCCCTCAAGGTCGCCAAATCCCGAGCTCACCAGCCGTGAACCCTTGAGGGTGTAGCAATATCCAGAGTGCACCTTCAGCGGAGGGAAGGAGATATCAGAAAAAGAAAAGCAAGAGGTCTGACCCCTCGAAGAATGAGAGTATCAGGAAAGATGAGAGAAGGGCCAATTAAGGCAGGAACGTGAAAAACTCCCTAGGCCTCGGATACCCTAATACCATCAGTGTCCGAAGAGAACAAGAGTTGACTAAGAGAGGCCGAAAGAGAAGGTGACAGTGAGGAGCCCGGCACAAGTAAGTGGAACCAATGACGGACTCAGCTGGGGTCCCGGGGTCGCTAACCCATGGGGGGTTAATTATTCAATCATTATTATATTTTGGAAACTGACCGTAACATGACCCTTGTCAATCAAGATATAATTATGTAGTGTACTTGAGTAAAGCGGTGTATTATGAGATCAAAGCATGTGTTATACTGTGGTGCCTATATTGTATAATACTAAAGAAAGCGTGTATTTAAACACTCTGATTATATAGCTCTATTATATTAAACTGCATTTATAGCTAGAAGTATCACAAGTTTCTATTTTGTACATCAACTCCTTGGTTACTTGCTGCAGTAGTGCAAGGCTAGCCGTAACAGTAGTCCCTTACGCTCAGCGCCGGTCGGCTGATGACGTCACGCAGCAGGGGAGCGCTGTTACCACAGACCTTATGAGAAAGAGGCAACCTGTACTCTACTAGCCTTGGCCGTGGCCCACTTGAAGTCATGCAGTATGCAGGCAGGCATGCATCAGCTGGTCAAACAAAGCTGACCTCTTGATACGCAGACAATAGGCTCATAAGAACACATTCCACTTGCTGAATGGAGAGACTGCGCTATTTACTATTTGAACCAAACAGTTCATACAACAGATCATTAGTATTAACTGCATAAACAAAAGGGATTCCCCAAGATCCCTTCACATTGTATATCCTTGAAATTGAAACCGAAGCCACGGGGATTCATGACAGGAAACTAATTGTGTTCACAGAAACGTGCATGGAAAATATGTTGTTTAACGGAGATAATTACCCTGTAAGTCTAGGAGCCTATCCAGGTACATAGGCATCAAGTATTACATGCCGCGAACATGTTTGACGAGAGCATGAATAGCTCCATGCGAATACGTAGATGTAAATATTCAGTGGAATTTGTTGAAAGCATATGAAAATGGTTAGCCATGGTAGATACCAAGAAATGTAAAGGGTCAAAACTCTACATAAGATTCGGTGCGGAAATGCAAATTTATTGAGATATCTGTTTAATACATTGCTTTACTTTTAAAGTTATGCACTTTGTTCAGTATTTTACACGAGGTGTTTGAAATACCCATCCTCTACCTCTGCCATAATATAGGCTTCTACTTGTCATCGTATTCAGGTTGCATTCGACCACTCACATGTGTATTAACCTTTTTGGGGCAGAATATTATTGATGATATTTAATTTGTATTTATTTCAATTCCATTTAAGTTATTTTAACCTAATTTTAATTATTAATTTTTGGTTTTATTTAATATCTTAACTTTCATATTTATTTATGGTCGACCCTAACTATTATGTGTCAGAAAACTGTATCATAATGAGGCTCATTATAACACTATTTTTCATGATGGATCAGTTTCTCCCACCAATCAGAGCTCAAGAAACAGTTGTGTGACCAATTAGATAAGGATACCTTCGCGCATGCGCTCAAAATCCAACATGTCTATATAAATTACCGAAATTGCACAGTCCATATGTTCGCGTAAATAAACTGGTGAATATGAAACATGAAATGGCACTGTACCTTAATATCCCCAAATTCAATTTCTACACAGCGCGTGGTTTTGAAACGACTTCGGTGACAGTTTTACTGAATACTGGAGCACAATCTGAACATATGGCATTGAAGCACACAATGCGCATGCGTCGGTTGTCCAGAGAGCTTGGAAAACAGAGATATACTACCCACCGCAACACCCAATCACAACATTCTAGTGACTGAACAGATATTTATGAATATTTACGTTAAAACATATAATAAAGTTATAATTATCGTCGAACATAAACAGTCGTATGCAACTCGCCTATAATGGTAATTAAGACACTCGTATGGAAATTATAAAACTCGCATACGCTCGTTTTATAAAAATACTCGTGTCTTAATTATAGCCATTATAGGCTCGTTGCATAATGTACTATTTCATAATTTTAATGTTGATATTAATTTTATAATCTCATAATTAATACTAGAAAATTATTAAAATTTAAAATTTTAAGAGCTTATTTATTCTTATTTTTTACATGTATATTTATTTTAAAATCTAATTTTTATTGCCATATTTTCGTTTTTACATTCTTATATTCATTGTTATTATTAAAACAAAAATTGTAAGCACCTTAGGTCTAATATTTGGTTTTCAGAAATATCAACAATCAAAAACCGTTGTTATATAGCTGAAAGATTCAACAATCAACATCTTTGAAATATAAAGTGTCCTTATACTCTAGTAGTCTAGGTGGAAAATATACAGACCACTGACCAATAAAGGGATAAAGAAACAGGCTACAATAATTTTTCAAGGAACTTTTATTTTTAAATGAATTTAAGAAGCATCGCATTCAATATTTTGAACACTCTCCTCTCCAATGTTTTCGAAAAAAATATATAATAGTGCAATATTTTATGGGGACTATAAGTTAATCTCAGTGACTCTTTTGTGAGCACTCCTACTGTCCCCGATAATTCGGATAGTAGGCTGTCAGATATCCGCCCCCTCAATCGGATTGCCAATAATCAAACGCACCGGCACAGCTACATCAATGAAAATGGCACTGACAGATACTACCGAGATTAGAGCACAGTAGTTAACAAGAAATTATTGTGGAACACACCAAAATATACGGGGGTTCATACTTACCTTTACTTACCTCTTCAAATTAATCTCGGGTATGGGTTGCCAACTGGATCACTTAAAGTATGCCCTCACAATAACCTCCACCATGATATTTAAAATGAACCAAGACGGAAACAAGAAACTTTAAACTGTACAATAATTTATTTCACATAAAGGGAATGACTTTAACAAAAATTCAACAAAATATACGTGGCAATCAGAAGCCATTGTCAATATAATCATGTCCTTCTGTAGGACTTGTAAACGTTACATACAAAATCTCAGCTTTACTAGCTTATAAAGAACGTAATAATAGTAATACACTTGGAATGGATGAGGGAATTGGGACGAAACATGTAGCAATTGTTTTCCTCTTTCATAAACATCACACTTTATTTATAACTGCAAGCCTGTTATGTAGTCGGCCTTGGCCTCTAACATACAGTTGTCAGGCCAGCTGCGATCCACCCTACAACATGTCGCATGCTCGCATCGTTAAATGGACCCACCTGTCCAGCCAACGTTAGCATAAGCTCGTGACCTCAGAGCCTAGCTCCTTTTCAAACACTTTAAATGTCCTCAACTCAACTCAAATATTATCGCGCAAATCTTTTAAATGCTTCAATCACATGTTACTGGATTACTCTAATAATCCCAAAACTTGTTTAATTACATAATCCATATGTTTCATTAGCGTTGTTTAGAGTATATTAACAAAACTCTTAATGTTTATAACAAATGCTCATTAATTGTTTATAACAATTTAAATTGTTGATAATATTGTCAAACGACAATTGAAAAAAATATATACACGCCTCTCTTAATTCCTTTCATTTCACATTATTATTAAAGATATTTACACAATTATTTACAATATTAATATTATTTATTTTAGAAATACATTAAACCACACGTCTATCCGGTTGATAATTACTCAAATCAGGTTAATATAATCGACCAATGAAGGTTAGTTATATTTAAGCTTATATTCAGGTTTAATAAGTTTTAATAATTATTATTATTATTTGTGACGGTAACCTCCATTCAAAATCGTTATCTCAAATTATTTAACACTCTTGTTAATTATAACAGTAATTTCACATGATTAATTTTCAAAGGACCTGGACAATAAACTCAGCGGAAAAATACTTCGCTCAAATGCACAAAATTGCATAAAATAGGCCCAGAATTCATCATATATTTCAATATATATGGCATAAAAATCTTCCACAAAAAAAACTCCACTTACAAATTCATTAACTTCATTCTTATTACTGTGGGAATCTCCTTCACTTATTCAAGGGCATTATTCATCAGCGACTTTTACACGTCCACTGAACTAACGATTATACATCCATAATTCCACTTTAAAAATTCTTATATTCATTCATTGTATCAAACTGTTATTTATTTAACCTTCGTGGGTTTCATTCATGAATCGATATGAAGTAAAAATTTGCCAATCACAAATAAATTTAATAGCAAATACGATTAGACACGCCTCTCTGGTCTATCAAAAATTGAGATTAATATCTCCTAAGTATCGTAGTATAAAAATACTATCTTCAATCAAAGTTCATCTAAAATGCATAAATAATTGAATAGAATACAATTAGACTTTGGAATGCAAACATTATTGTTCCAATCTAGTATTGAGAAAAATTCCTATCAAAAGTTCATTACTATAGTGTATTCAATAAATCGTGATCAAAGTTCATATTTCATAAAATTGTCTATAATGCAATGGTAATTTCAGAACTGACGATAAATGTCTATGTTGCAATCATGTTCATAAAACGACTAGTATTTCCAAGATCGTCGATACAGAAATAGATTTTAACGCTCTAAAATCTTTTAATTATTCTTCTTTCTTGATGATGACAGAAAATTGGTCAAAGTAATTTACTGAAAAGAATTACTTTAATAAAGTGACACGCTGTCTGAATTCAAATCTGCCATAGAAAATCATTAACTTTACAGTCAAATCGTGACTACAAAATATGCAAATTACTGAAAGAATATATTATCAGTCTCAACTGAACCAAAATTATTTTAAATATGCCAAAGACATAACAATGTCTTAATAAATCGTAGAAAAAGGCATAAATCATCGAAGTGTACTGAGTACAGAAATATCAAGCAAGAATATGGGGCAAAATATAGGACAGAACATATGGGAAAAATGGTTGCTCAGACATCGCTAAATGGCTCAAATAAAACAAGAAACGTTCACGACTACCTTATCTGTTGATTGAAGTTCTAGAGGAAAATCTTCCAAAGAAGACTGCTGTTGGTTCCATTTCACCAAAAAGATGTGCTCCGACCTTGAAACTGGAACCAGCGCCCTCGGAGAATAGAACTGCTTCCTCCTCCGGAAATTGCACTGCTCCGTGTAGACGATAGACATCCTTCTGGCAAAACTCTTCTTTGTGAGCCGGGTCTACTCTGGCCTCTCTTGATAGTTCCCTGAAGTTCTGGCAGAAATTCGCCATGAAGTTTATTGCAGTTATTTCCGTAGAAATATTCATAATCGTGGAGTATGAAAATGTTTCCACTGCCATTTGATATAATTCAGCGTTGGACAACGATGCATGAGTGTAGTTGGATATTGACTACATGCTCGCTTTTGTAGAAAGGCGATTAGCGAAGTTCCATGCTGCTATTTCACTCCATTGATATATGTCCCAATTGCATTAAAGTCCTTAGCCTTCCATCTCCATTTCCGTTATAATAGTTGAAAGAACTGCCATATTATATTGTTGCATCGTAGAATGTAGCGTTATATCATCAAATGCAATATGTAGTAGCACGGTTGCAATACACGTGTCAGCCGTAGCGTAGAATGTGCTGTTATAAAAGTGCTTCTCAGGTGGCGAGAAAATCACTTTTGTCTGCCGTCTTAAAATGCCAATATCTTCCAAATTATAATCTTGAAAATGTTCAACCTTTCTACACACTTTAATATAGTACTGCACAATAGAATTAGCTTAAAGGCATTAGTCAACTCTTGATATATTATCTTGTAGACTCGTTAATGTGTGCGTTTCAACTTCGCCTAGTTTCAGACACCGTAAAATGGAACTGCGGCACGCTCCGTGCTCGTTCGATGCGGTGGGCTTTACCACACACGCTAAAGACAACTTGCTTCACTTATTCACTCGAAAACGACTATATGACATCAGAAATATATATGCGGTATGAGAGCTCCTCTCTGCTGTGCAAGACCTTTTATCAACTTCTTAAGGGGCGTATCCATCCCTTCCATAGCTTGTTTCTCCGTCATTGCTAGAATTTCTAACTTTGGCTATACTTGACGGATTTTCAAATTTCAAAAACTCAAAAATAATTTCTTCAAAATTCCAAATCAAAGCCATAACTGAAAATGGATTTCCACAATTCTGCATTCCAAAAGTAACTAAATATGATAGTTTCAGTAATCTCCGTCTCCCTCCAAACTATCGTTCATTGGTTCGAGTCTTTCCTCCAATCGCGTAACTTCTTCCTTAGCACAATTCCTCGTTTCCCTGCGACTGCGTCGTAAATCTCAGATCTTTCTCGAACAAAATCATGACGTCACCAAGAATTTCAGCTCAAGCAGCCTACTTGCATGAAGTCTGCGTCATCCGTGCTTACGTCATGAATATCCACGTCACAACTATGACAGCCATAACTTTCTTCACATTTGCCAATACAGCCACCGTGGTCTCAATATAATTCAATTTACGGGGGCAGTACCTGCGGAATTGGTGTATCTGAATTCGTAAGAAAAAAATAAGAAATTAGGTCAACATTTTGCAACTGAGCGTAGCAACTTTTTTTAGCCCTCACGAAAGGAGAGCGTTCCGTAGTTCCGTATTTAATCGGAAAAATCTATAATAGAACTACTGAAATATGTAAATGAAAGGGGTGGTAAATAAAATACTCCCTAAACCTCAGATACCCTAATAGGCTACCGTCCGGATCAGAAGAGAACAAAAGTTGACCAAGAGAAGTCGATTGGAAAGATGGCAGAGAGGAGCCCGGCACAAGTAAGTGAAAGCTGGGATCTCATGGTCGCCAACCCACGCCTCACTAGAATTGACCCCCTGGGGGGATAATTAGAATATTTTAGGCCTGTCTACTTCTACCAGTCTGCCTGACAACCTGTATGCCTGGAGTGCGTTATCATTCTGACATTTGAATCATTAAGGTCACACAATGAAAAGATTTAAGAAGAGCAAGTTGCATGCTTGAAGACTCATCTCGAACAGAATTTCAAAACTATAGAATTTATATCTTTATATCAACAATGAACCATGATTTGAGGAAACATTTACAATCTGTTAGTAAATATTGTTACAAAATTTGTTAAAAAGTATTATATCATTTAATATAGGACCTGAGCGTTTTCCCCTAGAATTAAATTTCAAAAAATGTTGTTGTTGTTACGAGACCAGCGTATAACTGCTTGTATAACAATAATGTTATTTACAAAATACATCATTATAAAATACTTAGTTAAGAATAAAAAATTAACAGTAATTAGTAATTAAATAGGGCCCGGATGTTGATGACATATCATCTTTTTACTGAGTTGTCTAAAACAATGCTGAAGTACATAGAAACTCCGAACGGGCCACCCCGTCTTCATATATGTCATTTTTATTCTGCATATTTTTGCATTTTTTGCTACTTTTTCCATTTTAAGAGCATATTTTTAGGTTTGGTAGATTTTTTGGGTCATATTTTAGAGAAATCGGCCTTTTAAGGTCATTTTTGTTTTCAATTTAGTCTTGTCACAGCTTTATATGAGGGAGTTACGTCTCGCCGAGTTCGCAGCAAACGACCGTCCTCACTTCAAGTGCGCTCCGATCACATCAGTTGATGTTGAACGCAGCTCTTCGAGATATAAAAACTTGTTGGCTGAAACCGCAGATCATTTACATTTGACAATATCAGAATGGCATTCGTAGTGCAGTGCAACTCAGACTAAAGTGAACATAAACCTTTTGTTAAGTGCTAGAAATCTATTTTGATTGACTTTGAGTTTGAGCTTATGATGTCATTTTTAAATTATTGGTGAGTTTATTATTAAAAGATAATTTTCTCCATTTTATAGTGCATTTTTGAAATAGTGGTGAGTTTATAAGATCATTTTCTCCATTTTATAGTGCATTTTTCGAAATTTTAGGTCATTAATTACAGTCATTTTTGAAAATTTTAAGTGCATTTTTTAAACTTTTTAACGGCAACAACATCCGGGCCCTACTAATTACTATAACGATGGTATCATTGTTTTAAATTTCACTTATAATAATAATAATAATAATAATAATACTATTACAAACAATAATAATTATGTTGTTATCATGTTGGAAGCCATTTTTCAGTGCTTGCCGAATAAATCGAAATTTAAGGTGTTTCAGTCGGTCAGCATGATTGTACCCAATATTAATGGCTGTTCCCCTAATCCTGAAACAAAAATATCACTTTTACTAATTTATTATTAATCTCACGTAATGTGTGTCAAGATTAGGGAAACACCCATTCCAATTGGGTACAATCATGTTGACCAACTGCGAAACATTAAATTTCAATAATAGTAATAATGACAATAAAAATAATAATGTATGGTTCAAAACTAACGTCGCTTCAAACTATACGTTCCCTAATTACTCAATAATGTTATTCAACAACAAAAACACACTTTTAGCAGTGTTTATTGTTATTTTAAGGGGGCCTTGATCATTATTTCGTACAACGTTGAAATATCAACGGTGTGTTTCTCGGAAGCTAATCAGTTATGCTCAGTACCATTTAACATGATAGTAAGTGTCACCTACTCATGGCAATATCTCTGTTTTTCACTTTTGGTGGACTCCCATCTTTTCTTTCCCCGTAGGCCTACCCTTCATTTGTCTGGAGGGAGGGGTGACAAACCCACGGAAAACCCCACTCAAGATGGCCACTGTTAATGCTGGGGTTGAAGTCTTGGTACCTGGATTTTCAGCTTCCCATTGCTGTTGTAGAGTGCCATAATGTCCTCGGCTACGCTTGACAGGGAATCTAATCGTGGCACCGTAGTATAATCACATTCAGTGATAAGACCTAAGTGTAACAACACACATGGCTCAGAAGGTTATTTCCTGATCATTTATGATGATCTCTTATCAAGATGTAGTGCATTGTAGCTGCTCTTTATTGCCAAACCCAATCGCTTAATGTATCGTACAGTACTAGGTCAGCCCGACACGCCTGTACGCTCTACAGCACTGTGAACAGCGAAAGGTTAACAAATAGTTTTCAATCCGAGTCCACCTTCCACATTTATCGGAAGTAACCTTTCTACAGGACACTCCTCTTTTACGGCATATGTCTGTTTATATCTTCAAGGTTGAGAAAACGAACAGGTATCAATTCGTTAATATTGGGCGCTTTTATTAATAATTACAAATGTCCACAGATTGTGCAAATTACAAAAGATACAATAACCTGTATATTGATCAGTTAGTGCAGAAGTCAATGATGGATTTTCCGCGGCGTGTACAGTTAATTACACAATTCTGGTGACAGAATTCACAGATGCACATCGGGTTCGGTTCGTGGAAAAATTTCGTCTTGCACATGAAGTAGCCATTCACCACTAGTGAATTTACAAAATGTCGTAAGTCTTGGTTCGCATCTGTCCAGACTCTATGTGTCATGGCCTCTGTTGAGAATAACTCCATCCAAATACCTTCTCTTTTTACGGTGCGGTCTTCTATTGACCTCTTCCAGGTGTCCGTAGATGGAAACAAGAGCTTATATCTCAAATCCTCTAATAAGAAGGGCTCTCTAGCAAGTTCATATACCAGCCTTGAGAGAGTGTATTTAGAAACTCCAAGCACCGCCTTTTAAAAATTGGGCAGAATGGTGAAATCGGTTTGGCGTAGGCCTTCAAAACCCAAGGTGGTAAGTTCAATCCCAGCTCATTCCACAGACATTTAAAACCATAAACCAGGTGAATCAGTTGCCCCTAATAATATTTTTCTATGCAGCCCAACTAGTGTTGTTATCAGGAAGGTCGATATTTCTCTGCGTGCATCCCTTATGGTACTAATGCATTCCAAGCATATCCCGCAAACGAAACTGGCCATCCAAGTGTCTTTATTAATCTCATGTAATATTTTTCAGGAATAGGGAATAACCCATCTCATTTGGGTACAATCGTGTTGACCGACTGAAAAGCATCCAACCTTTGTTATGAGTTTTTGTAGTTAGTTAGTTAGGTTAGCTTAATCGCTTAACCTTTTTGATGCCAAGCTATTATGAGCGGTTATGTCCATAATGCCAAGCCACGTTGAGTGAAATACTAGTTTTTGATAAATAGTTATCTCCTACCTATATTTCTAAGATAGTTAGTTATTGCCGTTATAAAGAGCGGAACAGCAAGGACATCGGCCTCTATTTTTAGGATATACAGTAATATTGAAGCCATGTATGAAAAGTGTGTAAGTAGTGTGAAGACCAAGCTAGGACAAACAAACTGGTTCAGTGTGGAAACAGGACTTCGACATGGAAGTGTGTTATCCCCTATACTGTTTATAACTCTCATGGATGAAATCCACGAGAGTGTGAAACGAAGAATGGGAAGCAAGGAGACTAAGGCCTTACTCTTTGCAGACGACATAGTAATATGGGAAGAAAATGAAATAGAAGTGCAAGAACAAGTCACTGTATGGAATCAAGAGATAGAGAAATATGGAATGAAAATAAGAGTGGAGAAGAGTAAGACTGTAGTGATGACAAGAAGCAAGAGAGAAGGAAGACATAATATTGAAGTCATTGGAAATCCATTGGAAATGGTAAAAAGCTTTAAGTATTTGGGGAGCATACTCACAGAAGATGGTACAATAAATGAAGAAATTGGAAAGAGAATCCAAAAAGCTGATGGGTTTTACCAGTGTGTGAGAGGTTTAGTATGGAACCAGGAAGTCCCAGAGAAATGCAAGAAAGTTCTATTCTCAATGTATTACACACCAATTCTGACATATGCAGCAGGTACTTGGACCACAACAAAACGCAATGAAAGCCGAATCCAAGCAGCCGAGATGAAGTTCCTTAGAGGAATAATGGGGAAGACACGGAGGGATAAAATCAGAAATGTGGACATTAGGGAGAGAACTGGGTTCCCAAAACTGCAAGACAAGATAGAAATCAATAATCTGAAGTGGTACGGACATATGATGAGAATGGAAGAATATAGAGCAACAAAAATAATATTTATGGAGAAAACACCAGGAAGAAGACCACGAGGAAGGCCAAGAAAGAGGTGGTTAGATACGGTGAAGGAAAGCATAGAGAAAAGAGGAGTAAAAGAAAAAAATAAGTATTGAAAGAAGGAAATGAATGGTGGAGGGATAGACAACTGTGGAGGTCCTTGATTCGCAACCCGAACCAGGGAACTGGAAACGAGAAATGAAGAAGAAGAAGAAGAAGAAGAGACAGTAATATAGAAATATTTTCCGTACCTGGTAAAGACATTTTACACGTATTAGATGCTAAATAAATAAAACTTCGTTTCATTTCTGTCATTACTATTTGAATGTTTTCATTTTTAAATTTAATTTTGACAGTCTACAAAATCTCGTTTCATCTTCGTACAAAGGGCTGGCCATATTTATGTTAATTAGCTCCGAGCAGAAACGTAAAAATACACGACTTCAAAAGAGAACACGCACTAGACAGCTGAGTGCAGCATGTGTAAAGAATCGGTTTTTTTCACGGAATTTAAACACATCAATATATCCAGTGAGATAATGATTTCCGTGTTTTCGTGGTTACAACACTGATAGCAGAACGTGGCTGGAAATATAAGGTGCGTTCAAAAAGTAACGAGCCGGAGGCATAATTACAGAAACCAGTACCTGTACGTTAGAAGTATTGGCCCTGGCTGTTGAGGCACTTGTCCCACTGTGACACGAGGCGGTGAATGGCTGTCTCATAAAATTCCCTGGGCTGCGATGTGAACCAGTTCCGCACGTACAGCTGGACGTCGGCGTCCGAGGTGAATCGATGGCCCCGCAGAGCCCTTTTCAGGGAACCAAACATGGCGTAATCACAGGGAGAGAGGTCTGGACTGTATGGAGGGTGGCCGAGAACCTCCCATTTGAATATTTCGGCAGGAGTGCCGCGACTGTGTTGGCCGTATGAGGTTGTGCATTGTCGTGGAGCAACCACGGCGGCTCTGGCGTTCACTGTCACTCGGCGGTCCTGGGTAATGTGTGCATCAACCAGCTGGACGTTTTCATCGGTAATGCAGGGGGGGGGGGGGTGCCCCAGACCGGGCATCATTGGCTAACGACACCCGTCCTTCCCTGAAGCGCGTGTGCCACGCCTTGACCCTTGCAAGGAACATGCAGTGTTCGCCGTACACTTGTGACATTCGGCGATGAATGTCCGTTCCCCCTACTCCTTCCGCTGTCAGAAACCGAACAACATCTCTTTGCTCTTTGGTTAACGCCTCCATGTCACTGTTTGCAATGCGACTGGCAGCGTTGGACGATTGATGCATGCTGCTGCTCGCTTTGTATCGTCACGTGACGTGCACGCGTGCCCTCTAGCGATGGGCTGTGGCCTTCCACGCTCTGGTCGGAACCACAACTCGTTACACACGCCACGATTAGCCGATGTAGCCACCGGTTTGCGCATTCCAGCATCCAGCTCGTTATTTTTTGAACGTACCTTTTTAGTAACTAAAAAGTATAAGAAAACAGGAGCGCTAGATTTACCCATGACATTTTTAACAGAAGCTCCATCGGACGATTTATCGGTCACCTGGCACTATAAGGGTTGAACAAACATTTCGACATGAGTTAGTTGACAATGGTGTTTTGTAGACTTAGCTGATTTTCGGTCATTCCTGTACTGTTGTTCACTTCATTCTCTACTATGTATAACACACAAAGATGCCTTGACTTATGAAATGGATCACGTCTTGGTTTAGCGTCTGGCGTTCTTGGCTGTCACGCTGGAGATCCGGATTCAATTCCTGGCTCTGCCAACAAAAATATTAAATCTGGTGCGAGAGCTGGCACAGGGTATACTCAGCCTCATGAGACAAAAATGAGAAGAGGAGTGTTTGATTTCCACTACAGCTACCCTGGAAGTGGTTGTCTATGGTTTTCAACTTCTAATCTAGGCAAATGCTGGGATGGTTCATAACTTAAGGCCACGGTCACCTCCTTCACAATCCTATCCCCAATTTACAAATGCACTCAGCACTACAGCTGTCACATTAACACAGGTTATCACACAAATTCCACACACACCCAAAAATACTGTATACGAGGCTATATGACCACGATGTTGCAGCCCATAGAATAAGCATCAACAACAATAATTATGAAATGACCCTCGTATGTACCGAGGGAATCAGCTGCCCATAATAATATTGTTTTATGCAACCCAACTAACGCAAGGTCGATATTTCTCTGCCCGCATCCCGTATGGTGCTAATGCATTACAAACACATCCCGCAAACGATACTGAGCACTATTTTCTTTTTGATGTGTAACATCTTTCCGCTCGGTTGCTGGATAGTTTTGTGGGAGTGATTTTGAAAATTGGGGACGGAAGTGGATCGGAACGATCGAGCTGGCAGTGGTGGATCGAACGGAAGTATGCACTGCCCGCTCAATCGAACGAACGGAAGTGTACTAGCTGGCAGTGGTGGAACAAACGGAAGTGTAAGATGCACTGCCAACTGGATCGATCGATCCAGCGGGCAGTGGTAAGACCCAGCTGGCTGTGGTACGAGAACAATGAGCGCGCGGTGTCAGAAATTGATACCATGACGCACTCTCGGCCATGTGGAATGTATATGACATACTGAACGGAAAACGCTCATGCGAACTCTGGTGTCAAGTGATTGAAACAAATGATATGGTGCATGTTCGAAGTCTTCGTATCAGTATTTAAATGGTAAAATGCCTTAATATCAAACATTGTAAGTAGTCGGCATTACCGGTATTATGTTTCTGCACAACAGCTATTCAAATATTAACCCACATAACGATAATGCAGTCATCAATATAATATAATCGTTGTGGTTATACGAGAATTGAGCAAGCCTTCATGAACTATTACTGAATGCATTCTCTTTACTCACAAGAGTGCCTATTCATAAGGCATTTTAAACTCAATTTCACGCAGGAACATTATCGAAACAAGCCAAATATAAATGAAACTGAATTCCGTAATGCAGTGGGGCGTGGTGGCTCAGCGGTCTAGCTGTATGCCTCTCACTAAGGCGGTCCGGGTTCGATTCCCGGTCAATGCATGTGAGATTTTCGAAGTGAAATGCCATGTCCTGTGGTTCGGATTCCACGTAAAAAGGAGGTCCTGTGGCTCATGATCTCAAGATTAACGGTCACGTTAAACTACGAGCTCCTTCCTTCCTTTCCGTAATGCAGTATTATTGGAACGTGGAAATAAGTCACCATCTTGTGCACAGAATTTGCGTAGTCAAAAAAGCCGTTGGGTTAGTGCCTTTGACTGTGAATCTAGAGATCTTGGGTTCGAATCCCGGACGGGGTAGATATTTTTGCTACCAGATTATCATTTTAAACTATATTTATCATATCAATATGACTCATTTTAACAGAATCCATATGAAATTACGTTTTGGTCTGTGAATCAAGAGGACTTGTTTATAAGGAATGTAAGGTTATGAACGGTGTCGCGTCTATTAATCTAGTTGATCCATATCGTATTCTTTTAGGCTAGTGCTGGTGGAAGATACAAATCATCTAACAAAATGAGTTCCGTATTATAAACTACAATATCTGTAAAACACTCCCTTTTACAATAGATTAATATTTGTGCCAATAATAGTATAAAATACCGGTGTATCAACAATTTCACGTGAGGTTTCTTCTATGTCAGATGTTACACATCATATGCGACTACTGTAAGGCACGTAATTTTTTCTCGATGTGACTATAGACCATTACGAGGGGGAAAATAATAGTGTTCAGTATAGTTTTTGGGATACGCCTGCAGTGCATTAGTACAATTTACTATAGAATACTTGCCACGGTGGGTGAGTGGTTATCGTGTCGGATCACTAACCTCAAGCTTGCAGGTTCGCTCCTGGCCATGCTAAGTGATTTTTGAAAGGTGGCAAAAATCACGACACGCATGTCATACGATGTTGGCATGTTAAAGAACCCATTTGAATTCAGTAAGCCGTGTTCATAACAGCAAAGTTACTCTCAAAGTTCCTCATTTCTCTACTAGAAAGCGCTATAGTGTCAAGGAGCTTAGATATCTAAGCACCTTTACTTTCATAGTGCTTCAAAGAACAACAAAATTCGACTTGCAATCTACCCTCTGGGTGTCACATAACAAAGCTTGCACCCGGCATCCGAGGCCATACGATATTATTATTACTGTAGAATAAAAGCAGAGAAATATATCGACCTTCCTGGCAACACGTGTTAGTTGGGCTACATAATACAATATTATTAGGGGCAGCTGATTCACCCGGTATGTGTGGACAGTGCCCAAAGAACGGGCACATCTGGTAACATTAATACGGCAAATTCCATTGACTCACGTTCGAATAAATAAATAAATTTTACTACTCAACATTTTTGCACTTTGATCTGCAGTAGCCATTTATTTGTGGATCAATTTTGAGTTTCTGTGAAGAACACCTTTCAGTCTAAGGTCATGCGTAACGTATACAGGCTAACATCATGACATGTGTGTAAATGTACTATTTTCAGTGTGTGGACATCCGGCATGTTATTGGGAACTGTAATTGTATCCCAACATTTCCTGAGAACTCGTCACGTCATCACGAGAGGGCAGTGGTTGCAGTGGAGCGACAGCAGACCACGAAATTACTTGGAACCGCAGATCGCTGCATCACGAGGCTGATTGCAAACCAAATTGTTCGTTTCCTGGAGTTGATGAAATTCCCGGCTTCTGGTGCGGACGCTTGATTTCCAACTCGACGCTCTAACTATGTAGATGTACAGTCATAATAGCGGAAAATATGAAAATACGCAGGAAGAAATTGAGTGAATATCAAGCTTTTGCGAAATATGACCTATTGTTGTGACGAATTGAAAACACATTTCATGTACAGTATCAACCGAAAGTTTAAGACCACCTAGTAAGAAAGATGAAACATGAATTTCATTTGTCAAAAGCTTATTACAAACAACATGTAATCAATTATCACTGCATATGTTCAGTTAATCATTTTAGTAGTCAATGGTACCACCTGCAGCCTTCAGACACTCTTTTATTCTTGTAGGCATACTGCAAATGAGATTCTGTCAGTACTGAAGTGAAATTTATGAGATCGTGGACATTTATTGGTCGAGACTCCGCTACGTTAGAACCTATGTAGTTCCACACATTCTCGATGGGATTCAATGCCGGCTTCGTGCTGCACCTTAGCATACCAACAATTTGCCACTTTTTATTTTCTGGAATACTTTTTCGGCCCATATTGGAAACAATGTAATGAAAAAAATAGCTTACTCACAAACACCTCAACTTGAGTGGCTGCTGTATGAAACACAGCCTGCAGTACGAATCTGTACTGCCTGCTATCTAGCGAGCAAAGTGTGGACTACGTGTTGTTTCATAACCGGCCTCTCCAGCTCACTTCGTTTACAAAATATAACAAAAGCAAATGCACTCATTTCAATGGTATTTTTTTTTTCTAAAACGAGAAATAAGAAATGCTGAGAAAAATCCATAAACGAGTTTCTCGATACTGGTAACTTACGTTATATATTCCTTGTAGTTCCACATCGTGTATAAGAAATGATTTTGTACACGAGTAGGCCTATTATTTCTTGCATAGCTTTCTTCACTTGAAAAATTGTATATTTTTGGCTGTTTCTATTTTTAACTTTTAAAATCATAACTTGGCTAAACATTGAGATATTTTAATGTTCTTTATACCTAAATGTTACGTTTCACACATACTTTTATTGAAGGATATTTCAGGTTCGTTCTCTCAAATATTTAAAACCATGGAATTATTTATGTGAAAATGGTAGGTGGTCTTAAACTTTTGGTTGATACTGTATGTTAAAATGAAACGTGGAATTGAACCTATACAGTACGAGGAGGATAAGAGTCTATTTGACCTTATTCTTCCTCACACATAAGTATTTGTGTGAGAAAGAATAAGTGAAATGGTTGTAATAGCAAAAGGGCAAATTGACTATTATCCTCCTTGTATTGTATAGGTTCAATGCCAACTGATCGACACGTTTAGAAAAACTTAGAAAACAAAAAGAAACTGGCGATCTTTTTTTGCGGAGCATTACTTCAACACGTCCAACACTACGTGATATCTGTTGAAACGGTTTCCCGTCACGTTATTTCATCACCTAATTTCTACAACTAATGATAATCAGAATTGAAAGATGGGGACTGGGAAAAACGTCACCAATAGCTCCCGCTAGAAATTCCAGTGTACTCAAAATGCCTGCGTTTGTTACATTTTAAACGTGAGCGTGATATACGTATTACAATTTATTATGTGCAAATGCAGTGGTTGAAACTTCGTGAACGTAGGTAGCTGTCAATTGCGATTCTAACACAGGAAATATTGGAAGCCTGTGCTAAAAACCGTGGTTTAAATGTGTTTAAACCAATGAACATCGTCCACAACAGAGAACAAAGATATACTAAATCAACTCTACAGATTCCCGTCCACCGTACAACTAAATTCAATAAATCATTTTTTGCACAGCTTCACGGCCCTTTAATGAACGCATGTGAGATTTTCGAAGTGAAATGCCATGTCCTGTGGTTCGGATTCCACGTAAAAAGGAGGTCCCGTGGCTCATGATCGCGAGATTACCGGTCACGTTAAACTACAAGCTTCCTTCCTTTTTCCTTTAATGAACTCGATCTCCACTCATATACGAACTCTGTTAACGCTACGCATCTCAAGAAACACCTAACTTCAAGATACCTGAAAAAGTACTAAACACCTCAGATGTTGAATCAGTAAACCATGAATGTCCTTCTCATTCTAAAATATAAGTATTGCGTACGAAATTCTTACTATATACTTTATATCCGTACCACGCAGCCTGTTATATAATACTTTTGGTTTCCAGGATATAACTTCCGTGGATCTGGTAGTAGTTCGGGAAATCAAGTCACTCTTGTACTGTGTGTATATACAGTATTTCCTTGGTCTATTTGTTGTAATAATTGAGCACAACATGATTTATATTAGCCTAAAAGTGTAGTCTCTTTTAATATGCTTTAATTTGTTTTCCAATAGATTTAATGATAGTTATTTATTAACTTATTGGTTTTTAATTTGTATATTTATTCCATTTGTATACGTCGTGTTAAGGTAAAAAAAACATATCTTTTATGTTTGCTAACTGCCATGTTTAGTTATTTGTCTTTCTTATTCTTTTATTAGTTGTCAAGTTAGGTTTTAGTTAATTTGTTACCATATTTTTATCCAGAATATTCTCTACGCTATATAAAGGGGTATATTAGCCTCAGTGGCTGTTATTTGACTAATACATTCGAATACAAAAACCAATAAAATCAAATAGAAGCATCACAACAAAATGTGGATGCAATCACAACTTCATCTTTTAAATTTTTGCACCAGGGCGATACCTCCTGGATATTTTCAGGATTTAAGTGACAACATGTTTACATGAAAGTTGCAAGACCATGCATAGATATTTTAATGCACTCACATTCACATCTACAGTATTAGTCAAATAACAATCACTGAGGCTAATAAACCCCTTTATATAGCGTAGAGAATATTCTGGATTAAAATATGGTAAAAAATTAATATCTTTCACCACATGCGTGCTGAAGCCTTGAGGCTTGGCGAGCTGTTAACTCTAACGAATATCTAAACACCATCCTACAATTTCTAGAAGCTTCATTTAAACATAGGCGGACTATGCGTGGGTAGGCTATTGGATCTGTTTTACCACAAATATCAGCCCGTCTCTACATGGTTTGACCAACGTCTCTTGATCCTGCTGAGTGATAATTGATGGAAAGCTTCGGAAATATATTTTACTTAGTCCTTCGTCTTCGTTTTCTTTATTGATCACAAGATAAAATCATTGCCAATCGTCAAACAATTCTTAGAAGGATCCCTTTCCCTCAAGTTGCCCCTGACGACGATAAGTTGTAAGTGAGTGCAGAATTAATTGATGCCTTAGTCCTCCATTAATATTTTTTATATTTCTGGGCATTACTTTTCGATATAATTTCATCTCGGATTCAAAATTGAAGATCCCATGGAAGGAAGGAACGGCGTAAGTCCATTTTCTTTTCGAAAATGAGTTTATGGCGCTTTGTGGTAGCCAGCCATCGTCACTACAGATCAGTTGAAAATAATTTTAAATAAAGCGAAATGTCGCCGAGATACAGAGGTTCTCATTTTTAGTGGAAACGGAAAGAACGTCCCATATCCTCGTACTTTCTTCATAATTTAACATTAGTTGTTTGTTTTACATGCAATCCTTTATAAGAAATACATTTGGCAAAAAAAATCTATATTGCTTACCCTCAATTGGGGTGATTTAAATATTTCTTTTTAGTGTTGAAAGTTTAAATTCGCTCTACTGAATAACTTACAGAATGTAACTTACCCCGTTTTCTTCTTGGCGTCTTCAATTATTCAACCTCTTAGTGCAGTTCAGCAGAGAACTCAAACGGCATCACGACTCTTTAACTGAACCTACTGTCCCCGATCTCAGGATAGTAGGCTGTCAGATATCCGCCCCCTCAATCGGATTGCCAATAATCAAACGCACCGGCACCGCTACATCAATGAAAATGGCACTGACAGATACTATCGAGATTAGAGCACAATAGTTAACAAGAAAATTATTGTGGAACACACCAAAATATACGGGGGTTCATACTTACCTTTACTTACCTCTTAAATTTATCTCGGGGACTGGGTTGTCAACTGGATCACTTAAAGCGTGCCCACACAATAACCTCCACCATGATATTTAAAATGAACCATAACGAAGACGAGAAACTTTAAACTGCACAATAATTTATTTCACAAAAAGAATGAATTTAACAAAAATAAACAACAAAATCCACGTGGCAATCAGAAGCCATCGACCACATAACCATGTCCTCCTGTAGGACTGGTATACTCTACATACAATGTTTCAGCTTTCTCAAGCTCAAAATAACGTAATTAATAATGCACTTGGAATGGAAACGGGATTTGGGACGAGACACATATATCAATTGGTTTGCGTGTTTATATACTTCATATTTTATTTATAGCCACAAGGCTATTATGTAAACGTCCTTGGCCTCTATCATACAGTTGTCCGGGCCAGCTGCAATGCACCTGCATCGTCAAAGTGGACTCACCCCTCCGTTCAACCCTAGCATATGCGAGTTACATCAGAGCTTAGCTCTCCTTTCAAAACACGTTAAATATCCACATCTCAACTGAAATATTATCACGCAAATCTTTTAAATGCTCCATTCAAACACCAGTGGAATACTCCAACAATCCTAAATCATGTTTAATTGTTCAATCCACTTGTTTAATTAGCGTTGTTTAGAGTATACTAACAAAACTCTAAATGTTAATAACAAAAGTTCATTAATTATTTATAACAATAATAAATTGTTTATAACAATGTCAAACGACAATTGAAAATTTTATACACGCCTCTATTAATCCCTTTCATTTCATATTATTTAACAAAGATATTTACAAAATTATTTACAATATTATCTTGTTTATATTATTTATTTAAGAAATACATTAAACCACACGTTTATCCGGTTGATAATTACTCAAATTGTGTTGATATAATCGACCAATGAAGGTTAGTTATATTTAAATGTCAAATTCAGGTTTAATAAGGTTTAATAATTATTATTAATATTTGTGACGGTAACCTCCATTCAAAATCTTCATCTCAAATTATTTAACACTCTTGTTAACTTTAACAGTATCTTCACATGAATAACTTTCAAAGAACCAGGACAATACATTCAGCGGAAAAATACTTCGCTCAAAACGCACAAAATTGCTCAACAATAGGCCCAGAATTCATCATATATCTTCATATATATGGCCTCAAAATCTTCCAAATTACATACAAAAACCTCCACTCATAAATTCAACAACTTCATTTATTACTGTGGGAACCTCCTTCATTTTTCAAGGGCATTACTCATCAGCGACTTTTACAGGTCCACTGAACTAACGATTATACATCCATTGTTCCTCTTCAAAAATTCTTATATTCATCAATTGTATTAATGTCTGTTATTATTTAACCTTCGTGGGTTTCATTCATGAATCGATATGAAGTAAAAATTTGCCAATCACAAATAAATTTAATAGCAAATACGATTAGACACTCCTCCCTGGTCTATCAAAATTGAGATTAATATCTTCAAAGTAACGCAGTATAAAAATACTATCTTCAATCAAAGTTCATCTAAACTGCATAAATAGTCGAATAGAATACAATTAGACTGTGGAATGCAAACATTATTGTTCCAATCTATAATTGAGAAAAATTCCTATCAAATGTTCATTACTATAGTGTATTCAATAAATCGTAATCAAAGTTCATATTTCATAAAATTGTCTATAATGCAATGATAAATGTCTATGTTGCAATCATGTTCATAAGACGACTAGCATTTCAAAGATCGTCGATAACGTATTAGATTTTAACGCTCTAAAATCTTTTAATCATTCTTCTTTCTTGAGGATGACAGAAAATTGGTCAAAGTAATTTACTGAATAGAATTACTTTAATAAAATGACACGCTGTCTGAATTCAAATCTGCCATAGCAAATCATTAACTTTACAGTCAAATCGTGACTACAAAAATATGCAAATTACTGAAAGAATCTAAATTATCAGTCTCAACTGATCCAAAATTATTTAAGTATGCCAATGACATAACAATGTCTCAACAAATCGTAGAAAAAGGCATAAATCATCGAAGTGTACTGAGTACAGAAATGTCAATCAAGAAAATGGGGCAAAAGATAGGACAAAAATATGGGGAAAATGGTTGCTCAGATATCGCTACATGACTCAAATAATACAAGAAACGTTCACGACTACCTTATCAGTTGATTGAAGTTCTAGAGGAAAGTTTTCAAAGAAAACTGCTGTTGGTTCCATTTCACCAGCGTGAAGATGTGCTCCGACCTCGAACCTGGAATCAGCGTCCTCGGAGAATCGAACTGCTTCCTTCTCCGGAAATTGCACTGCTCCATGTATACGAAAGACATCCTTCTGGCAAAACTCTTCTTTAAGAGCCGGGTCCACCCTGGCCTCTCTTGAAAGTTCCCTGAAGTTCCAGTCGTAATTCGCCATGAAGTTTATTGTAGTTATTTCCGCAGAAATATTCATAATCGTGGAGTATGAAAATATTTCCACTGTCATTTGATATAATTCAGCGATGGATTCACGATGCATGAGTGTAGTTGGATGTTCACTACATGCTCGCTTTTGTAGAAAGACGATTAACGAAGTTCCATGCTGTTACTTCACTCCATCGATATATGTCCCAATTGCATTAAAGCCTTAGCCTACCATCTTCACTTCTGTTATAATCATTGAAAGCACTGCCAGACTATAATGTTCCATAATAGAATGTATCGTTGTAACACCAAACGTATTCTCCAATATCACGGTTGTAACACGTGTCAGCCGTAGTGTATAATGTAGAATTTTAAAAGTGCTTCTCAGGTGGCGAGAAAATCACTTTTGTCTGCAGCCTTAAAGTGTCAATATCTTTCAAAGTATAACTGTGAAATTGTTCAAATCTTCTACACACCTCAATGTTGTACTGCCCAATTGAATTATAATGAAGGCAGAAGTTAACTCTTTATATCTTATCTGGTAGAAACGTTAATGTGAGCGTTTCAACTTCGCCTAGTTTCGAACAGCGTAAAATGGAACTGCTCCGTGTTCGTTCGATGCGCCGGGCTTTAACCACACGCTAAAGACAACTTGCTTCACTTATTCACTCGAAAATGACTCTATGACATCTGAAATATATATACGGTATCTGCGGTATGAGAGATATGAGAGCTCCTCTATCCTGTGCACGACCTTTTATCAACTTCTTAAGGGGCGTATCCATCCCTTCCATAGTTCGTTCCTCCGTCATTGCTAGAAGTTTTAACTTTGGCTATACTTGACGGATTTTCGAATTTCAAAAACTCAAAATTAATTTCTTCAAAATTCCAAATCAATGCCATAACTGAAAATAGATTTCCACAAATCTGCATGCCAAAAGTAATCAAATATCGTAGTTTCAGCAATCTCCGTCTTCCTTCCAAACTATCGTTCATTGGTTCGAGTCTCTCCTCCAATAGCGTAACTTCTTCCTTAGCACAATACCTTGTTTCCTGCGACTGCGTCGTAAATCTAAGATCTTTCTCGAACAAAATCATGACGTCACCAAGAATCTCAGCTCAACCAGCCTACTTGCATGAAATCTGCGTCATCCGTGCCTACGTCATGAATATCCACGTCACAACTATGACATCCATAACTTTATTCATTTATGCCAATACAGCCATCGTGGTCTCAATATAATTCAATTTACGGGGGCATTCTCCCTTCACCACGTTTTAAAAACAGTTGCAAATTGTTTTTAAACTCTGTGTTATAAATATCTCAATTCACTTGAACACGAAATTGAATTATTATTGGCTTACTCTTGGATAATATTTCTTCAAGTTTCCAGCATTGAACTTGCCATAAACGACATTATTCTCATCATCGTAGAGTTCATAACAGTTGTTTCCATAGGCATTCGTAATTCTGAACGGACCCATGAACACTATTCCAAACTTGGGATAGATTTTCTTACCCACGTCAGCCTTGACAGGTCTGCGTAATAATACCAGATTTCCAATTTCTAAGGGAGCACCAAAACGTTTTCCAGCTACTCTTTTCAGTCGTTTTTCTGCTGCTTTCTGGAGTTGTTCTTTCGCTCTGTCTATTCTCTGCTGCCTTCCTAAGTCGGGATCTCTAGGAACGTGGTTAAAAAGATTGTCCCACGGCCTTTCTGGGTTTCTTCCTAGATGAAGTCTCATTGGCACCTCTCCTGTGCTCTCCTGCACTGTAGAATTTAAACATTCCTCAATAAGGGGTACAAATCTCACCCAACCAGAGTGATCGTTCGGACAGAAAATTCGACAGAATTTCGAAAATTCAGCCATATATCTTTCTGAAGAATTCGATTCCGGATATCGCACGCTTGAAAATATGTGCTTAATAGCAAGCCTTTCCATATCTGCAGCAAATTCTATGGACGTAAACTGAGCTCCATGATCCGAAAGTAGATATTCTGGTTTACCAGCTTTTGGAAATACAGCATGTTCCAGTCTGCTTACAACGTTCCTCGTGTTAGCTTTTTGCATGGGACTCATTGTAACAAATTTTGAGAAGACATCCACGGTAACCAACAGATACTGATTACCCTGGTATCCCTTCGGACAAGGACCAAATATGTCTGTCGCCATGAGTTCATTTGGTTTAGAGGGAATCATAGCCTTAGGTTTTCCTTTTAATAGAGCGGAAGCATACTTTGCTCTTTGACATTTATCACATGAACGAATGACATTAGCAATGCTGGAACGCATGTTAGTCCAAATAAACCTCTCTTTAAGAGTATCAAGAGTTTTATCTAAACCCGCATGTCCAGTTGCGTGATGAGCTACCCACACTAAATTGACAACAAGTTTAGGTGGCACGACTATTCGAAGCTTTGTATGCGCAGAGTCAGCATACTTACATACGATGTCTCCACTCAAGACAAAGTGTCGTGAATCTCTCTGTGTAGCTGCATAGTCAACATCAGTATTGTCCATGTAACCCTTAAGGAACCTGTACATTTTCCTGATTGGAGCGTGTCTCTTCTGTGACACACCGATTCGGGCTAACCTCCTAACGGTCTCTTGATCTTGCTGCTCCAATTGTACATGGTGTATCTGCACATTTTTGATAGGGTTACGTGATGAAGCATCAGCCAGTAAGTTATCTTTCCCAGGCTGATGGACGATAGTGGCGTTAAACTGTTGGGTGAACAAAGCCCAACGTGTCAATCTATCACTAGACATGTCAGTTTGCAGCATAAACTGAAGTGCTTTGTGATCTGTAATAATGATAACCTTATGTCCCAGCAACATTTTTTTTCAAGCTTGCAAAGCTGTAACAAAAGCTAACGCTTCTAGTTCTGTCGTAAAGTAGTTTTCCTCGTGTTTCTTTAACTTTCGACTAGTGAACGCAATGTAGTGCTTGTTGCCTGCCTCGTCTTTTTGGTATAAGACTGCACTAATGCCTATTCTTGATGCATCAGACTCAATATAGAACACCTTCTCAAAGTCTGGGTACTCCAGTTTGACGTTGTTTCTGAGCATCTCCTTTGCTTTCTCAAAAGCCTCGTCTGCTGCGGTACTCCATTTCCATCTATTATTTTTCTTGAGTAAATCATACAGAGGAGCCATAATTTCAGAGTATCTCGGACAGTGGCTGCTAATGAATTGGCATGCGCCTACAAATTCTCTGACTTGTTTCACCTTAGTTGGCTTTGGGAACCTAGTGATCGCATCTACTTTCTGCAAGTTTGTATGATATCCATCCTTATCAATAGTATGCCCCAAGTAATTGATCTCCTTCTTCAAGAATTGACATTTTCCAAAAATGACCTTGATATTGGCCTCCCTTAAATTTTCAAACAACTTTCTCAAGTGCACTAAATGTTCTGCGGCGTTGGGTGAAGATACAATTAAATCGTCAATGTAGCAGATTACATTCTCCTTTACTTCTTCAGTGAGCTTGCTATCAAGTGCTCGAATAAGTGCTGGTCCACTGTTGACCATTCCAAAAGGCATTCTCACAAAGACCCATGACGTCTGGTCAAATAGGAATCCAGTGTACTGCATACTTTCTTCCTCCAGTTGAACTTGGTAAAACGAAGATGTCAAGTCAAGAACACTGAAACATGCTCCCCCTTTGAACTTTCTAAGCAAATCTCTGATCTTAGGTGGTCGGTCATTTTCTGGAAGAATCTTCAAGTTGATGGTCCGAGCATCGAGACAAAGACGTATCTGACCATTACTTTTCTTCACTACAGTGATGGGGTTTATGTAAGACGACGCCTGTTTTTAATAATCCCGTCTACCTCCATTTTTCTGATCAACCCTCGTACTTCTTGATAGTATTTCTCAGGTATGGGGTATATTCTCTTTTGGTAAGGGGTTTCATCGGTTAGCCTTATCTTATACTTATAGTCTTTAACCAATCCAGGCTTTTCATCAAAAATATCTTGGAATTCCTTTATCAAATCCTCAAATTCCCCCTGAATTTCTTCAAATCCTTCAGTTTTTCTACTGGGCATTTCTGTTATATTCTCCACTTCATTAATAATGGTATTTAAAATTTCTTCCCTAAGGTCTATCTCCAGACTGTTTTTCACGTCCTGTTCTTCAATCTCTTCTGTGATCATGTACCCATCATTAAAGCTAATACTCCTATTCTTCATATCAATAATGGCCCCAACCTTCGATATAAAATCGATTCCTAGCACAATATCGAAATGGATCTTGTTCACCACAATAAAGATCTGTTCATAATTCCTTCCATTAATTTCAAAGTTCAACAGCACTTGGATCTTGCATTTCACTGCCTTGTCTTGGAAAATTCCTCTCACTTTGACGGTAGAAACAGGTAAAACTGTCATGTTTTCTCCTTTTAACAGACTTTGATAGCATTCATCAGAGATGATCGAAATAATTGCACCAGTATCCATAAGAGCTTTATACTGTTGGCCATCTATCAGTACAGAGATAATAGGTAATGCACATGGTCTTTCCTCTTTGACGATTCCCCTCTCTTCTAATAAATCCTCATCAGTTACTTCGTAAATCTCATTAATGGTAATCATGTGTGGTGTGGCAATGTATTCATAGTTTCTCACTGTCGTTGAGAAATCGGCGTTTTTTTTTGTGTTACCAATCTCAAAGTTCCCCTGCTGACTTGTAGAAGGACCAGGATCGATCACTACATCCTGTCTTTTCTTTTGATTTTCAGCTTCCTTCTCTCGTAATTCCTTCAGATACTGCTGACTTTCTTTCTCTCTCTCTTGATACTTGTCGGGTGTCATAACCTGACCTTGAGAATTCTGATTCTGATTCTGGTACTGGTTATTTCTATTGTAGTTTCTATTATAACCATTGTTATAGTATATACCTCTTCCGTTGTTGTAATTCCCTCTATTATTATTCCAGCCTCGTCTTTGCTGATATGGACGGTAACCTTGGGATCTGTTGTTGCGGAAATAATTATTCCTGTGAGGACCTACATTTTCAGTTTTTTTTTCATCAGGCTTATCAGTTTGCTGCACTTGATCCATGTAGACTGTATTAACGTCTTTGAATTCGTGCCTCTGACCTTTTTGTACCAAATTTGGCATTGGACTCGTGTAGTCAAGCCTTCTCAATAATTCGTCCATACTGGTCAAATCTCTGATATTTGACGATATGATCAGTCTTCTTACTTCCACAGGCAGCATACGTGAAATCGCATCTATCAACTGCTCTGTTGACAATGGGGGTTGCAAAAATCTCAAGCGTGATAACTGACTCGTGAAGAAATCAGCGTACCGTGTTGGAAGAGTACCTGAATACTTCCTCGAGTATACCTCAGCTCTTAGTGAATTCTGAGCTTCTATTGACCAGAATCGTTTTATCAGTGCCTCTGCAAATTCGTCAAAATTGCTGAAAGTGTACCGAAATGCTCTAAACCACTCAAGGGGTCCTCCAGCTAGAAATCTTTCTACGATTCTCATCTCTCTCTCTCTCTAGGAATGTGGGCTTCTATGAAATAGTCTTTAAGATTCCTGATATATTCGATCGGTGTGAGACTATCAGTGTTGCTAAATTTTTGAGGTTTGTCCTCAAAATTCCGGATGACTGTCACATTTCTCGGATATGAATCCATATAATGTTTCCCACTATCACGATACTTCCATTCAGGTTCAATATTTCTATCCTCTTCTTCTTCCCTGAATCTGGATATACGTTCCTCAGGACTAATATCTCTCTCTTCTGTAGCGAGGTTACATCTTCTTACGTAATTTCTATCCTCTTCACCAGACAATCCTTCAATAACCTTGTCCGTGATTTCCGTGATGACTTTCCTAATCAACTCTTCCTTATAGGTTTCCATCATGCTAGCTTCTCCTAGTTTCAAATTCTGCAGTTTGCTCGTAGTTTCATTAACATTAGAGACAACCTTATGAATCTGTTCCTCTAACGCAGTTTTTAATGCTTGCACGTCCTGACCTATTTGAGTTCTATCCTCTAACTGCTTTTCGGATAGCGAATGCATCCTTACATTCAAGTCTTTCCTAATCTGAACTACTTCATTATTTATGTCTACTTGTGTACTGGCAAGTTTTCTTTCAATTCGCTCCTGAATCTGATCGACATGTTCCCCACTTGACCTGTTCCATTCATCTTTCCACACCGTTACATTTGCAGTTAACATTTCCGCGATATCTACCTCAATGTCTTCCTTAAGTAAACGATTGTGATCTAATACTTGGGTTCTCATGACCTCTACATCGTATTTTAAACCAGCTAAAGAAGCTGTTGTCCTAACAGACTCGTCAACTAACCGAGTTGTTAATGCACTAATGTTACGAGTACAAAGCGTTTTTGAAGTTTCAATTTCTTCCCTAACTTTGTTAACATCAGTCTGAACTGTAGCAATGTCTACAAAAACAGTATTGACTTCTACTTGTATTTTATTGATATCGCTTTGCATATCATTAACATCTGAATGAATATTATTGATGTCAACTTGGACATTTGACACATCAGTTCGAGCATTTCTAACCTCTCTTTGAATTTCCTCTACTTTGTCTTGTACAGTAGCAACATCATTCCTAACAACAATTACTTCAGCTCTAGCACATGAAATATCACCCCGGACATTGGCAACATCAAGATTCAACATAGTAAGATCTTTCTGTACCTTAGAAACATCAATTTTAACATCAGACACATCTTTATGCACATTGGATAAATCTTTATGGACATTGGACACGTCTGTGCGCATGTCAGTTACAGCATTCTCGATTCCCTGGGTATAGATCTGTAAACGCGACACACTATTTTCTAGGTTTGCAGAACTGGTCTGAAGAACCTTCATATTCTCCTCCATTCGACTAGTATTCCTAGCTTCCATCTCCTTCATACTTTCATCCATCCTAATAGACATATTACTAGAGTTCTCCTCAATCATCTGCTTCATTCTACTAGCACTCCTAGCTTCCATCTCCTTCGCACTTTCATCCATGCTAGCTTTCAAGTTAGCAGACAAACTGTTGGACATCTCCTCCAACATCTTTCTCAAACTCTCATCTGCCATTTCAATAATATTTCAATAATAAACTGCTTTAGGGACATACATCAAACAGAGCAAAATAACAACATCTGAGCAACATTTTTCACCATATATAAGTTTTGAGCAATTTTCTGTCTTAAATCTAACTTATAATTACCTTATAATTAACCTTCTTAGACACTTCATGTTGAAATAAACTCAAGAACATGTTCAAGTTTCTTTGGTTCATTTTAAAATATCCTAACACAAATAATTTACATTTACAATCCAAATAGTTTAATTTTATCTTTAATATGACTACACATGTCATAAGCCGGTCAAATAAAATAAGATTCCAGATCATAGGCGATTTTTCTAAGTTTCCAGCCTATTTAACCTCTCTCAAGTTGTATAAGATCTGATCTTTTCTGAGTGTAATTTTCCTAATACAACACAACATTTAATCCCTATATAATCACACTCTCAAATTCTACAATTGGCTAAGATATCTAACTAAGAATCAACCTCTTTATTTGAGTCTTCACAATCCATTTGACATCGATAACTTGGTAATCCAATGTTATTCGAACATTCCACAAAAATTGCGGTGCCAATTCTACTGCAATAACTTGGTAATCCAATGTTTTGCTGATCGAGCCCCACCGAATGCGGCGCCAATCCTACTGTCCCCGATCTCAGGATAGTAGGCTGTCAGATATCCGCCCCCTCAATCGGATTGCCAATAATCAAACGCACCGGCACCGCTACATCAATGAAAATGGCACTGACAGATACTATCGAGATTAGAGCACAATAGTTAACAAGAAAATTATTGTGGAACACACCAAAATATACGGGGGTTCATACTTACCTTTACTTACCTCTTAAATTTATCTCGGGGACTGGGTTGTCAACTGGATCACTTAAAGCGTGCCCACACAATAACCTCCACCATGATATTTAAAATGAACCATAACGAAGACGAGAAACTTTAAACTGCACAATAATTTATTTCACAAAAAGAATGAATTTAACAAAAATAAACAACAAAATCCACGTGGCAATCAGAAGCCATCGACCACATAACCATGTCCTCCTGTAGGACTGGTATACTCTACATACAATGTTTCAGCTTTCTCAAGCTCAAAATAACGTAATTAATAATGCACTTGGAATGGAAACGGGATTTGGGACGAGACACATATATCAATTGGTTTGCGTGTTTATATACTTCATATTTTATTTATAGCCACAAGGCTATTATGTAAACGTCCTTGGCCTCTATCATACAGTTGTCCGGGCCAGCTGCAATGCACCTGCATCGTCAAAGTGGACTCGCCCCTCCGTTCAACCCTAGCATATGCGAGTTACATCAGAGCTTAGCTCTCCTTTCAAAACACGTTAAATATCCACATCTCAACTGAAATATTATCACGCAAATCTTTTAAATGCTCCATTCAAACACCAGTGGAATACTCCAACAATCCTAAATCATGTTTAATTGTTCAATCCACTTGTTTAATTAGCGTTGTTTAGAGTATACTAACAAAACTCTAAATGTTAAAAACAAAAGTTCATTAATTATTTATAACAATAATAAATTGTTTATAACAATGTCAAACGACAATTGAAAATTTTATACACGCCTCTATTAATCCCGTTCGTTTCAAATTATTATTAAAGATATTTACATAGTTATTTACATTATTTATATTATTTATATTAGAAATACATTAAACCACACGTTTATCCGGTTGATAATTACTTAAATCGAGGTGATATAATCGACCAATGAAGGTTAGTTATATTTAAATGTCAAATTCAGGTTTAATAAGGTTTAATAATTATTATTAATATTTGTGACGGTAACCTCCATTCAAAATCTTCATCTCAAATTATTTAACACTCTTGTTAACTTTAACAGTATCTTCACATGAATAACTTTCAAAGAACCAGGACAATACATTCAGCGGAAAAATACTTCGCTCAAAACGCACAAAATTTCTCAACAATAGGCCCAGAATTCATCATATATCTTCATATATATGGCATCAAAATCTTCCAAATTACATACAAAAACCTCCACTCATAAATTCAACAACTTCATTTATTACTATGGGAACCTCCTTCATTATTCAAGGGCATTACTCATCAGCGACTTTTACAGGTCCACTGAACTAACGATTATACATCCATTGTTCCTCTTCAAAAATTCTTATATTCATCAATTGTATTAATGTCTGTTATTATTTAACCTTCGTGGGTTTCATTCATGAATCGATATGAAGTAAAAATTTGCCAATCACAAATAAATTTAATAGCAAATACGATTAGACACTCCTCCCTGGTCTATCAAAATTGAGATTAATATCTTCAAAGTAACGCAGTATAAAAATACTATCTTCAATCAAAGTTCATCTAAACTGCATAAATAGTCGAATAGAATACAATTAGACTGTGGAATGCAAACATTATTGTTCCAATCTATAATTGAGAAAAATTCCTATCAAATGTTCATTACTATAGTGTATTCAATAAATCGTAATCAAAGTTCATATTTCATAAAATTGTCTATAATGCAATGATAAATGTCTATGTTGCAATCATGTTCATAAGACGACTAGTATTTCAAAGATCGTCGATAACGTATTAGATTTTAACGCTCTAAAATCTTTTAATCATTCTTCTTTCTTTAGGATGACAGAAAATTGGTCAAAGTAATTTACTGAATAGAATTACTTTAATAAAATGACACGCTGTCTGAATTCAAATCTGCCATAGCAAATCATTAACTTTACAGTCAAATCGTGACTACAAAAATATGCAAATTACTGAAAGAATCTAAATTATCAGTCTCAACTGATCCAAAATTATTTAAGTATGCCAATGACATAACAATGTCTCAACAAATCGTAGAAAAAGGCATAAATCATCGAAGTGTACTGAGTACAGAAATGTCAATCAAGAAAATGGGGCAAAAGATAGGACAAAAATATGGGAAAAATGGTTGCTCAGATATCGCTACATGACTCAAATAATACAAAAAACGTTCACGACTACCTTATCAGTTGATTGAAGTTCTAGAGGAAAGTTTTCAAAGAAAACTGCTGTTGGTTCCATTTCACCAGCGTGAAGATGTGCTCCGACCTCGAACCTGGAATCAGCGTCCTCGGAGAATCGAACTGCTTCCTTCTCCGGAAATTGCACTGCTCCATGTATACGAAAGACATCCTTCTGGCAAAACTCTTCTTTATGAGCCGGGTCCACCCTGGCCTCTCTTGAAAGTTCCCTGAAGTTCCAGTCGTAATTCGCCATGAAGTTTATTGTAGTTATTTCCGCAGAAATATTCATAATCGTGGAGTATGAAAATATTTCCACTGTCATTTGATATAATTCAGCGATGGATTCACGATGCATGAGTGTAGTTGGATGTTCACTACATGCTCGCTTTTGTAGAAAGACGATTAACGAAGTTCCATGCTGTTACTTCACTCCATCGATATATGTCCCAATTGCATTAAAGCCTTAGCCTTCCATCTTCACTTCTGTTATAATCATTGAAAGCACTGCCAGACTATAATGTTCCATAATAGAATGTATCGTTGTAACACCAAACGTATTCTCCAATATCACGGTTGTAACACGTGTCAGCCGTAGTGTATAATGTAGAATTTTAAAAGTGCTTCTCAGGTGGCGAGAAAATCACTTTTGTCTGCAGCCTTAAAGTGTCAATATCTTTCAAAGTATAACTGTGAAATTGTTCAAATCTTCTACACACCTCAATGTTGTACTGCCCAATTGAATTATAATGAAGGCAGAAGTTAACTCTTTATATCTTATCTGGTAGAAACGTTAATGTGAGCGTTTCAACTTCGCCTAGTTTCGAACAGCGTAAAATGGAACTGCTCCGTGTTCGTTCGATGCGCCGGGCTTTAACCACACGCTAAAGACAACTTGCTTCACTTATTCACTCGAAAATGACTCTATGACATCTGGAATATATATACGGTATCTGCGGTATGAGAGATATGAGAGCTCCTCTATCCTGTGCACGACCTTTTATCAACTTCTTAAGGGGCGTATCCATCCCTTCCATAGTTCGTTCCTCCGTCATTGCTAGAAGTTTTAACTTTGGCTATACTTGACGGATTTTCGAATTTCAAAAACTCAAAATTAATTTCTTCAAAATTCCAAATCAATGCCATAACTGAAAATAGATTTCCACAAATCTGCATGCCAAAAGTAATCAAATATCGTAGTTTCAGCAATCTCCGTCTTCCCTCCAAACTATCGTTCATTGGTTCGAGTTTCTCCTCCAATAGCGTAACTTCTTCCTTAGCACAATACCTTGTTTCCTGCGACTGCGTCATAAATCTAAGATCTTTCTCGAACAAAATCATGACGTCACCAAGAATCTCAGCTCAACCAGCCTACTTGCATGAAATCTGCGTCATCCGTGCCTACGTCATGAATATCCACGTCACAACTATGACATCCATAACTTTATTCATTTATGCCAATACAGCCATCGTGGTCTCAATATAATTCAATTTACGGGGGCAGTACAAGACTTAATCCGTATATGATCTGCAATTCGTCAGCATTTATGATGTACCAGCCGATGGTGATCCTGAACGGAAACAAAGGTCCTCGAATTCATCAAATCATCCACAGTGCCTTGGTACAATACCTGAATCAGACAAAGGATTCTTGACCTAACTGCTCTCGAAGTGAAAATGGAGGCCAAACATCAATAAAAATCAGGAGCAGAAGAGTCATATTGTAAAAATAAACAGATTAAAGTATAATGTTTCACATCTTCAATTGCGGTGCAAGCATGTAACCCAGAGTTAACTGGGAGCCTTCAATGTATACACCATATGAAACCAAAACAGACACTTTTCTGTACAAACAATAACCAAAAAGAAAAAAGTCATAAAGTAATGTAGGAAAGGTTATCGCCCTCTCTCATACGTTCAAATTGAATGCTCTTCAAAGTGAACTCTGAGCACCATGTAACTTCACACCTTATATTGGGACATACTTGGACCCTTCTCGGTATGCTGCCCATGATATTGTCGGAACGTTGCTGGTCTAAATTTCTGTGGCTCTTAAAACGTTTCCAAGCACATTCAAGCGGGTGCATGTCTCGAGACAATACAAGTAATTCTTTATTTTTTATTTTAGGCCTATTGGAGAATGATTTTCACAGGACGAGTGATTTAAAATCGCGATTTTACGATTTGAATGATACGTAATTGCCTTTGCTTTGTTGCTGATTAAATTAGGACTTAGACCAGGTTAGCTAGATGGTAAAATTTAAGAGTAAATGTTGGAAGTGTTAGCCTACCACCATAGCTTAGCTTATTAGCCTACTTTCGATTTTTGCAAAAAATGAAAGTAGACTTATGAGATCACTACAGGGCGAAAAAAAGTGTGTCTGTCTGTGTGTGTGTATGTGTGTGTGTGTGTGTGTGTACTCTGAATGTCTGTCCCCCCCTATCAATTCGAACACGGTGAGCGCAAATTGATCGAAATTTGTTACAAAGGTAGCACTAGCAAAGGACACCTCAGTGTCATGTTTTATATCGCCGCCATCTTGACGGAAACGTAATGGCGGCCACACATATGTTCAAAGCTTAAATCAAATTACGACTAACCTAATCATCCGATCTCTACCAACTTTTGCAACAACATACCTTTATGGGGGCAGCATCCTTTGACCAAACTAATAGGTCATCAGCCTAATAGTTTGCGGATGGCGGCCATCTTTGTGTGAAAATCGATTGCCCCTATTAATTCGAACACGGTGAAACCGAATGGAACGAAATTTGGTACAGAGGTAGTACTAGCAAAGGGCACCCCAGTGTCATGTTTTATATCGCTGCCATCTTGACGGAAACGTAATGGCGGCCACACAAATGTTCAAAGCTTAAATCAAATTACGACTAACCTAATCATCCGATCTCTACCAAATTTTGCAACAACATACCTTTGTGGAGGGAGCATCTTTTGACAAATCTAATAGGTCATTAGCCTAATAGTTTGCGGATGGCGGCCATCTTTGTGTCAAAATCGATTACCCCTATTAATTCGAACACGGTGAAACCGAATGGAATGAAATTTGGTACAGAGGTAGCACTAGCAAACGGCACCTCAGTGTCATGTTTTATATCACCGCCATCTTGACGGAAACGTAATGGCGGCCACACAAATGTTCAAAGCTTAAATCAAATTTCGACCATCCTAATAATTTGATCTCTACCGGATTTTGCAACAACATGCCTTTTTGTGGAAAGCATCTTATGACTGACTACAAGGTCATCAGGCCAATAGTTTGCAAATAGCGGCCATGTATGTGTGCAAATCCATTCCCCAGATCAATTCAAACACGGTGAAACCGAATTGAATGATTTTTTTTTTACAGAGGTAGCACTAGCAAAGGGCACCTCATATTCAGGTTTAATATCCCTATAGCACCTTGTATTTCAACAAGCTACTACAACCAACATTCAATTATACTCCTTGAAAAGGACAAAGAGTTATAACAAACCCATGCATTTAGGAGAAAGTAGGCTATATGTTCTTTACTGAACATCTTGTTTTTATTTGTGCAACATTATGTTCAGTGTCACTAATGAATATTTCAAGTTCAAATTATAATTGCGTACCACTAACCTAGTTTATTTATTGACTTCGTTTTAGAGGATAGGATTTATTGAGGGGATTTATAGGACCAAACGTAGGTTGATATTATTTCCAGGACGGTAATAGATTATGCTTCTCACATCATTCCCCAATATCAGGCGTAGGCTAGAGATCTTTGGCGAACAATTATCGTCGGCAGACGCTTTTATCCAAAGTTGTGATAATTTGTTGCAGGTTTGATATTTTCCTATTCTTGCCGCTACCACCCTTAGAATAATAGTTTCGTGCTGAAACTAGTTCAAATGCATATAAAATAACTCTTTGGTTTGTTTGTGATAGGATCTCACAGTGCTGTGGACTTCAACCTCCCGACCCCGTGGTATCCTGGACCAAACGGGCACTGTATCTCACAATTCTGTGGAAACCTGCTCTCCGTTCCTATTAGCCAAAATTCGTAGATAATAGGCATGTGGTATTGTAAGCCGTGGCCCAGTACTGCGAAGTGGGTGTTAACTATGTACTTTGTGTAACACGATAGCATTGCCATGCAGTAACGACGTCGCTATGGTGTACTGCTCGGTTCCAAGCTCTGTGAACTTGCGGGATGAAGGGCAGAGGCAGAGTAGGAGCAGGCGAGAATTGAGAAGCCTGTCGACGGCCCCCGTGTTACCTGACATTCTCGTCTATTCCAATACTGCTAACATGGGTCTTTTCTGAAACCAGTGTGGCTTTGGGAATGAGTGACTGATTGTGAGTCACCGACTAATGTATTTGCTTCTGTTACTACGCTAGTACCGAGAAACCTCATCACTCGTCACCACCACTACTGATAGTCTGCGATGCACATTCCTCTCAGGTCCACGCAGCTTAGACCCGAGCAGTATGCTACCCGACGACAACTTCGGTACATATATCCCTTCCGATCGCAAGGCAAAGTTGCGTGTACGCGTAACCATGGAGATGACCCTTCTAGGAATGTAGGCTCACTAATTAGAGCACGCAAACTGATTCTACAGTGGTATACCGAGGTCACAGACTTTATTTTAACTCTCCTAGTTCTACTAAGGTAAATGATCACGTAAAAGAAAAAGAAAAAGCTAAAGCTTACAAGATATTACGACGGGTTTTCAAAAAAAAAGTCTCAGTTGTGTACATATCCAGCCAAGATTAGATTTACTGGTTCTATGAAAAATGCTGGTCTGAAGAGGTGTATACAATATTGTGAAGTGGGTTTCTGGTAAATAAACATTACGAAGCTGCCCGAACCTTCCTTCCACATACATGTAAGTACATTCATAGGCACATTCATTGGTGAAATTACAGTATTTTCATAAGCAGACAGACATGTACTCTTTCGAGAAACAAAGTAATGAACTGTGCACGTTTTCTAACATGGCCCTGCATCGCTGTGATGTAGTAACTGAGTGTTCAAACATGCAAAAGCTGCGTGTAAATCACGTGTAAGCAATGCCAATGTAAATCATTGATCCTCCAAGAAGTCACGATAAGGTTGTCCCGGGCTCTGGGCCATTCAGTTGAGTTTGAAGGTATTATTGGCTGACCATGATACAGAATTAGCAACATTTCAACAATATTTCACTAAGAGGTGCCACAACGTAAACATGGTAGCTTCAACCTAAACGAAAGAATCAAAGGAGCAGCAGGTGTGCACATGAAAAATACACATAACTGGTAGAATATGGTGGAAATTGTTATAAAAACATGGAAATGGTAAAATGAAGAACTACGTGATGGCAAGGAAGGCAATGAAAATATAGAATACGAAACAGTATGGTACCAGCTAACCCAATAGCATGCAACTTTACAGGTGAGCCATTTTAAAGTTTCTCCTGATTTCTCCATTGAACATTGTTTCTTCAAACTGCGCTAACTAAGTGGATTGGTTTGTTTTTTACATTTGGTGTTGTATATATTGTAGTACGGTACTTCGAAAGGACTACCAGAGGATGCTGAAATCCCCATTTTTGATATTTCGAGGGTTTGTCGGTTTTTCCTTTGGACTTTTCTGTTATCCCTGAGGAAGTTAAGCATGCGTAAATATGTAATAATTAGTAAAACTGCAAAAGTGCATGCCACCTCATTTTCAGTCTGAAGCTGCTATATACTTTGGCTATCAAAGCCACATAAGAGATGGTGGAATTTTGAATCAACCTTTGTTATAATTCTAAGAAAAATCTGAGGAGGTGTATTGCATTCAAAACCAGTAGTTTTATGAGACACATCTTAAAAATTTGCTTTGATTCAGAAAGTCATTCATAAACCATTTTCAGAGGCAATCTTGGCAATATAAGGAAGCTCGTACAGTGTTACAGATATCGCATTTCATTGACTTTGATAAGGAATAGCAAAATAAATTACTGAACATTTTGAAACCATTTGGCCTAGATTATACACACCTCCAGATAATGAATTACATAATATAACATGTTGTTGATTTCGTTGTTTCATTTGAAGGACATAATATAACATAACAACATAACACATATAATACATAATTCTTTGGCTTACATTTCAACTAATCCAACATGGTGGCCGTGCGAAATATTTCACTAGTACTAAATATCTCCGACACTATTACAGCAATCAAACGGAAGTTTTGTGTGGTGTTTGGAATATGTAAACATATATGAACTTGCGAAACTTGATAAGCTCAAAAGCAACATGGCACCCACGCAAATGTTCTGGCGATCTAATCACCCGAGCACAGAGGAAATTGGCACAGCGAACCTTTATTTAGGATAAAATATGTAGGCATTTTATCTTGTTCAATTGTTGTCAAAATAAATTTTAAAGGTTATCTTTTATTTCTGGTATCCTCTTCAAGCGATCACAATGAACCTCCAAGCAATAACCCACCACAATAATCTTTATTTACTGGTATTGATTTCGCAAGCTTACATATCATTAATTATGGAAGTCACACTAATTAATTTTCTGAAAATGATTTTTTTGTGACACCATCTCTACGGGAGAAGTCATACATATCCTAAACTGAAATATGTATTGAACCCGAGGGGGTCATGCTGACTGATATTGAACGTGGATCTCAGAGACTGTGATCTCAGTATAAAGGTTCCACCAGGGAACGAACCCGAGGTCTGTTGAGGGAGTTTCATGGTAAAAACCCCTAGAGAAAAGTATATATTTAATCACTGGTGTGATTTCAGTTGATAATGACATTATTTATTAAAATAATGCAGGGAAATTGAGCGGGATACAGCATTATTGGAATACTTGGAGTAGGCTATGCTGGACTTGGAGCACAGTAGTGCAGAGTTTGACGTTTTACTAATAGGCCCAGAATAGTCGGAGGAGACTCTTGGAGCCGTGTCAATCTTGCTGACCTAGTTAAGTCGTCTGGAAGAGGTTGGGGGGTTGAATAATGACCCAGTTCTTCCCCGACTGAGAATAGGACGAAGAAGAGTGGGGAGAGATCCCAAGGAAAATCATTGATTACTCGTGATTGGAGTAACGCAATGACATGAGAGTTGCACACAGGTGAATCTTTAGCCAGGAGGCTAATTTTAGAGCCTTTAATCTGCGAAATTGACGCATATTTAATGGAGTGCGGAAGGACATAAGACTATGGGTGTTCGCGGCTGGGTTTGACGATGTCGCCAGGGATTCCCACAGAGACCGCGTTCCCACGCTATGGAGAAAGCAATTAATATTAATTAATTGGCCGAGCGATCCGTCAGCACGCAGATAGTTCTGGGATCAGTGAAGAAAAAGGAACCCGATGAGCATGGTTTCGAGACCAGAATCATGCTGGGAGAGGAGTCGAGATAGCGCGGGAAATTTTAGCTCTACTTTTTGTGTGAAACCAATATAAGGGAGTCGACCCTTGGCAGAGCACAGCTTTTGTCACACAGTCGGAGACAGTTGTTGAGGCGGAACGTATGTCGGTCCGGCTCAGGGAAGGACGCTCAAACAAAGACTTGTACATTTGAGTGAACCATTATATTCACCGCACATCGTAATGCACCAAGTGAGAAGATAATAATGTATAGTCAGGAATTAATAAGAAGTACGGTAATCAACGAACTTTATTGTGTGAAATGTGTATTACCGAAGGCAAGGAAGGAGGCCCGGACTTCGATTGGGGAAGCCGTGCAGTAAAACTTTTAGAAAGCTTTTATTAATGACAGTCGTGCTGCAGGTGTAGTCAGCAGTACGAACAATGGTTTGTGTTCACTTAGGAAGCACCGTGTGATATAAGTTGCAGAACTATTGAAAATAATAATTTGTGTAAAAGTTATGTACAATGTTAAGCGCAGTGTATAATGTATTGACTGGTCATACATGTCTTATTACGCTGGAATGCGCTGGGAGAAACTTTACGAAGCATTTGGTAATGTCTTAAGAATACCAAATAGTAACGCTCAGGACGGAAATTAGCATATTTATGCAAAGCAGGACGTTTACCGTTGGACTATGGATAGACTGTTGGTGAATTCCGGGGGCAGTTGAACCAGACTTTCAATCAGGAGTTGGTAGGAGCACGGAAGATGCCGTCGACACCTGCAATTTTGATATTTTTGCTAGGGAATTTCAACCAATGAAAAGTGTAAAAAGTGGCGTGTGTTATGTATAAATCATATGTTAAATATCTTTTAAATTAATGGTTTAATAAGTGTTATAAAGTGTCATGTGTTTTGGGAGCAATAGCTTCTTTATAGAAATGCAAAGTGTCGTGTGGTTAGTGGAAGAAATGTATCATAAAATGTGTGTATTCAAGATGCAAATGTCGCACTAAATCTGCATATGGCAGGCGACCCGGAAGGATATAAGTGGTTGGAGCCACCATGATGAGCCGATATATGTGAGTACCCCACAAATTATGTTGATGTAGAAGTATAGGCCACTGCATGTAATGTGATTTCAGAGTTATAAAGATGCCAGTAAGAATCAGTATTAGGAGATAGACCCTCCAGGTTTAATCATTATTGTGTTGATTTTAATAGAGTTGAGATGTTATTTTGCATCAGTGAGTGGATTAATCGTTACCACTATTAAGTAAAAATGGCAAATCAGTTATGTAAACGTAACGAACACGGTTGTTCGGGTTTTAAGATGATTAAGTTGTGTCGGATTTTGGTAATTTATGTCAGTGAGAATAATAATAATAATAATGAATAAAATAAAGGTATGAATGAATGCATCAGGCAAAATGTTGTAAGCAAGAAATATTTACGCTAAAGGGCAAGACTTATCGATCTAAGCAGTAAGATTATACAGTAAGATTACATTAAGGGATTAAGGAAGGAATTTAATATCAGAATATATTGTATTAATGGGAATATAATTATGCCAGGAAATGGAAGAGCTTTCTAGTGAATTGAATTTGCAGCTTATGTAAAAGCTTATAGAGTAATTGATAGATTTCTCTTAATAATTATAGGACGAAGGTCATAACATTAGGTTAGGAACCAGGTGGTCTATTCGACGTATGAAATCTCGTATGCCGTGGGCATACTGGGAGATATGCTTGTGCCAGAGTGTATTTGGTGATTGGACCCTAACTCTGATGATGGATATGGAATGTTCCGGGTTCGAATCCCGTGATAGGTGAGAGGAAAACGATGGACACCTCTGCACTCTATCTGATTCCCCGAGAACTTATTATTGAGTGATTCGGCTCTTTTGAAGCGAATCTTATGACGGCAGCATGTGGGCTGACCGCAGCATTTATTTAAGATACCGGTTACCTACTAGACCAATGTTTTATGAACCTCGTGCCTTCATGTTGAAATGGGCCTATTTGGTGCCAGTTATTATTATCCTCAGGGTAGTAATAAATGTTAAAGCTCATCCAGTACCTATTTGCATAATATTCAGTTTAAGTCCATTGGGATATGTGTGTCACTGGGACCACGGTATTTGTCTTGTAAAATCTTATACTGCTTGGCGAGAAAGCCATGAGACAGGAAGCGAGGGTCGAGGTAATGTTGGAACCTCACTCCACTCCTATTGTATACAGGCCCCTCGGAAGAGGGTCTGGAGCCGTCAAGCGAACCGTGAAAGAAGGTTTAAAAAGGGCAGATTTTAGACCCTAGTTGTAGTGTGAAATGAAATATTGTTATATTGAGTAATGAAGTCATGTGGTTTAGGAACACATTGATAATTATAGATCACCCTGATGGTTCATGATTTTAGCAATCTAACGAATGGTTAGACGTTGCATTTGTACTGTCACTGACAACTTTTTCAGAAGTTGGTTACTCGACGCCACAGGCTACGCGCGCAAGGTAGTTTAATAGTACCATCCGACACAGCAATAACTAACGTTTTTAAGATGAAATCACAACGGCATGCAGTGGAACTATATAAATAAAGGAAGTGTAGGGGTAGCTTACATAATTATGGAGTTGCACGTAGACTGCTGTGCAACACCAGAATAGGCTAATGCATGTAAAGTATTTGGTGGGAAGAGAAAGATCCAACACACACGGTACACATATTTGTCAAATTAAGACGAGGTTTAAGGAATAAGTAATTTTGTGAAATTAAAGAAGTCACATTGGATGACAGAAGTATCAATGTACAGTTTGTTTCTGAAGTTGTATGTGCATCAGCGCACTAGAGTATATTGTGAATTTTTTTTTTTTTTTTAGCGTATGGCTTTCAGTGCCGGGAGTGTCCGAGGACATATTCGGCTCGCCAGTTTTGTAGCTGCTTCGAGACGGACACCCAATGGGTGAGCTACAAGTACCGTTGGGGAGGGAAGGAGGGAAGTTGGAATGTAAGGACGAGGAGTTGGAAGGTAGCGGCTGTGGCCTATAGTTAGGGACCAACCCCGGCATTTGCCTGGAAGGAAGATGGGAAACCACAGAAGACCATCTTCAAGGTTGCCGGCGGGGGGATTCGAACCTCCTCGCCTCCCGGATGTGAGCGACTGCCATCAGTCATGCCGTAACCACCACGGCTAACTCACCCGGTATTGTGAAGTGATATATGGGTAAAGGTTTGTGTTATGATATGATTTTATTATGATAATATTATGTTTATATTAGTGGATTGTGGAAGTAATTTTTGTTTGATTTTTGTTTTATGGTTGTGGGGATGGTTTTGTTTGTTTGAAGCCATGATTTTATTACTGAATTAAAGTTTTAGAATAGAGTTGTGCCTTATCATTGTAGAGTTGATACCATTTAGCCTCAAATCCAAAATATGCAACTGCTCAATGGGGGAACGGTACACGCCCGAGTCCTGACGCTAGCTGGAGGCGGAAGCATATTTTCCATCGAGATTACTCACATGGGTACAGTATATTGTAGTTGATTATTAGTGGTGGTGTTGGTGTGTGGTGATGGTGGTACATCTGCCCCAATTTACTAGTGTAGGCATCGTAAATTGTGAATTAGACGCATGTTAATTTCCGAAAAGTGACATCTCTTACTGACGTTCTATTGAACCGATCTTTCAAGAAGTTAATAAACCAGTACAATAAGCTAATCTTCTCGTGCAAAATGCTCTAGTATTGTAATCATTTATCGTATATATTGTCGATATACAGTAGATGGCTAAATGTATACAATAATTCTCTCACATTTTAGGGTAAATGCGTATCTGGTGGTGTTTAGGACTGATGACAAGGGGTTCATTGAATTGCTATGCAAAACTAAAGTGGTCTCAGATTTTCCTCTTCGTGGCGCAGTGACCTGCATTAATGGGACTGTTACCTCTGAGGTCCAGGTTCGATTACCGACTCTGTCAAGAAATTGAATTCTGATCGGTTGGATGGAATGGAAAACACTCAGCCTCGTGAGACAAAACTGAAGAGAGGTACACTTCCAAGTACACAGAGCTAGATGACCACCATGTCCAAGCTCCTCAAATGAAACAACAAAAACAACATGAGACATTCCTGGCTTGGTAAGTGTTTGACAAGGTGTCTTCCTGATTGCGGTCATTCCAGATTGCGTTCACCTCATTAGCATTCCAGATTGCGGTCACTTTCATTTTAGGGAAGAACTATAAACATTCCAGCGTCCAGATTGCGATCACTTTCATTTTAGGGAAGAACTATAAACATTCCAGCGTCCAGATTGCGATCACTTTTCTTGGGAGACCGGTCCTTGGTTCTTGGTTCTTCCCGACTGACTCATAGGCTACCTTCCGAAAGTTTTGTGGATAACAAGAAGAAACTGATATTTCACTACCTAACCAAAGAGTACAGTTCATTGTTCAGCTGAGCACACCCCATAAAACTTCTCTTCAAATCTGGGATGTTAATAAACATAAAACTTCAAATGTTTGATTTTGTGTGTAGGAGGGGGCGGGGACAAAAATTGATTGCAATGGGGATTTAGAATCAAACGCAGAACAAATTACCTTTACGAGATGAATTTTTCGAAGTAATGAAACGAATGATTTTCACTATATGCAGTACCTATTATAAAATAGATATCTCGCGCCTCAAGTGGGAGAGGAGGAGCAGAAATTAAAAATTATACCCTGTAAGTATAAAATTTCCCGTTACAACAATTTTGTTGAAAGTGAAGGTCGTTGATTCCGATCCTGAAACGTTTCTATTCTTAAGACTGAAAATGCTTTACGAGGTGCCGTCAGATTGGGAGTGGACTTGATTTTTTTAAGCGAAGTTTTATGGGGTGAGTTCAGCTGAACACTGAACTGTATTCTTTGGTTAGGTAATGAAATATCAGTTTCCCCTTGTTGTCCACAAAACTTACGGAAGGTATGAGTCAGTCGGGAAGAACCAAGAACCAAGGACCGGTCTCCCAAGAAAAGTGATCGCAATCTGGACGCTAGAATGTTTATAGTTCTTCCCTAAAATGAAAGTGACCGCAATCTGGACTGCTAAAGAGGTGAACGCAATCTGGAATGACCGCAATCAGGACCCAACCTTTGACAACACTTGATCTCACCATTGCTCCTCTTGAGCAAACCAGTAGCCTTTTGCTATATAAAACAAAATTGATTATACCTTTTGCTGGTATTTAATTTATTAGGGGCTTCCAACATCGTAGTCATCCCGCGTATTTAGGTCAGATAACCTGTGTCATCATGGTGACTGTAGTGGTGTGTGCACTTTGTTGTTCAGACTATGATTGGGAAGGATACGGCCATGGCCTGTTATGAACCATCGCCGCTTTTGCCTAGAGTATAATAAATAAACCGCGGTAACTCATTTCTATGATTGCTGAAGTCGAAATCAAACTGCCTCTTCCCAGTATGGCCTCACGAGGCTGAGAGGAGGAAGGCGAGGCTCACTCGTCACATTTTTATCAGTCAGATTGTCATATAGTGTCATCATTCTCATTGTGCTACGACCGGAACGTTTTCCGACTCGTCCGCCTCGTTGCGTAGTGGCTAGTATTCTTGGCTGTCACCGAGCAGGCCCGGGTTCAATTCCCGGCTCCGCCAAGGAATTGAATTTTTGGTCTGAGGGCTGGAACGGGATACACACAGCCTTGTGAGGCAAACCTGAGAAGAGGCCGGTTTGATTCCTACCCCACCGTCCTGGAAGTGGTTTTCCGTGGTTTACCACTTCTACTCCAGGCAAATGCTGGAATGGCTCCTAACCTATGGCTTGGTCCACTATCTAGCCAAATACTACCTCAATTACAAATACACGTAATAGTACAGACATCACAGTGACAGAGGTCATCGGGCAAATTATACACTCACCCCAGTACAAGGGGCTACATGACCACGATGTCGCATAGACCCTAAAAGAATCAACAACAGTTTCCAACTCAAGACTTCGCGATTTGCCGCAGCGGATGCCTGTTTGAATACGTATCGTATCAGTTTATATCGCGATAATCGTTAATATATATTGTGTGACGAGTGGAAATCTAACCAACGAACAGGAGCTAATGCGCAACGTGAATATATCCAGCCACGTGCAGGAGTGAAAAGCAGTTTATCAATGAGAATTGTACTGCGTACTTCCTGTACAAGTCGATGCAGGCATACAGCGAGAGAATGTGTGAAGTTAGCTACTGTAAGAGATTTATTTGGCTGTGCATTCAGATTAATAGGGAAGTTTTATTAGGTGGTGTTTCGAGTGAAGCTATTATTGCAGGCCACGAGGGATGGTATCACCGTGCTCAGAGCAGCAAAGACATGTGTAGCTGCTTATAGAACTGCATATACAGTAGAAGGCAGATTTTCTCGTGCATGCTTCATCATGCAGTTAAGTATATTAAAAATCTTACCACGTATATTTAGAATAACTTAAAGTGATAATTAACAATTAATATAGTATGCCCTCGGTTGCCGGGTGCAAGCTTTGTTATTTGAAAGATGGTATATTGACTTTCACGGCCGGTGAATTAAAACTCAGCAATTCTTCTAGGTTTGTGCCGTGTCTTGTGTGGGGTTTCGCCTAGGACACCAAGCTGGCTCATCGGCGGGCTCTTGGTGTCCCCGCCCGGACCCCCACAGGAGTGACGAACTGCGCGCCACCTCTCTTTATATTAGTTGCAACTGCACCACTTGACTGCGAGAACTAAAAGCTCAAGCAGCATTAACCTCCCTATGAAGGCTTCCAAAAAGATGGTATATTGACTTTCACGGCCGGGCGGGGACACCAAGAGCCCGCCGATGAGCCAGCTTGGTGTCCTAGGCGAAACCCCACACAAGACACGGCAAAAACCTAGAAGAATTGCTGAGTTTTGTTATTTGACGTCCAGAGGACAGCTTGCATGTCGAATTTTGTTGTTCCTTGGAGCGCTATGAAAGTCAAGGAGGTTAGACATGTAAGCTCCTTGAAACTATAGCGCTTTCTAGTAGAGAAAGGAGGAACTTTTGTGTTGGCGGAAAATCCTGGGATTAATTTTGCCATTATGAACACGGTCAACTGAATTCCAATGGCTTCTTTAACACGCCAACAACGTATGGCATGCGTGTCGTGATTTTTGTCGCCTTTCAAAAATCACTTAGCATAGCCAGGAGCAAACCTGCAAGCTTGGGGTTGGCAGACCGACACGATAACCACTCACCCACCGTGGCAAGTGATTGAACTTACTAGACAATACAACGGCGTTAAAACTGCGTGCAAAAGGAAGAACATTTTACGAATCGTGATGAGTGAATTGATGTAGCTTTGTTGTTGTTGTTAATTCGTTTAAGGGGATTGGGACAACTTGGTCATAAGCTCCGTGTAGTTGGGTGTGTGCTGAACTTGTCTGATAACCTATTAAAGAAAGCTCTCCAGTCGATCAACATAAATTGTGCCTAATTACATTAGGCGGGGAAACACGTATTTCCATGCCCTAAGCTGAAAGAAATAAGATATTATTACAAGATAACTCGCTTTTATGTAGCAAAATGGAGGTACTTAATTAGATGACATGTTTTGATCTCGTCAAGCGATCATCATCAACAAGCTGATCTGCTGTTCCCAAGATCGTGGGTTCAAACCCGGCTGAAGTCGTTGGATTTTTTAAGAGCGTTAAGATTCTTCAGTATGCCTTCCTTCGGAGGGGAGGTAAAGCCGGCTGTCCCATGTCATAGATTTATGGCATGTAAAAGATCCTTCCACTAACTAAACTTGTGTGACGATAAATTTTTTGGTTATATTTCGCTGAAACGCTCTATCAAAGTCCCAACGTTCACCACTTGGTGTCAGTGACATCAGGTAGCGGAAATTGGAACTACTTGAAATTGAACGGAACTTATAGCTAGAGCCCTGCACGGATTTTAAAAAAAACGTTATCCGCATCCGCCCCGCATCCGCATTCCCACGTTAGTTATCCGAATCTACTGGCATTACAATAATATTTGTAATTACAGTAGATAAAGTATAAATTACTAAAGCAATATATTTAGACATTTGATGAAAAAGTCGTTCCCTTAGGCTTTGTATGTCATGTGCTATGTTTAACATGAATGTTATACCGCACAGCCAGAAGAGTTAATTTGCTTAATGATATGATTTGAATGAGATTAGCTTAAGTCATCATCTAACATTTGTTATTAAAAACATAACGGAATTTATATGATACCGGTATGTCATAACATCCGGGTCCTAATAATGATGTTAAACAAGTTCGGATTGTATTCTAAAAATTATCCGCAAATTTTCTCTAAACATTATCCGCAGCTTATTTGCTATCCGCACAGCCATGCAAACTATATCCGCATGCAAAAAAAAATTGCGGATATCCGCGAGTTTATCCATGGATATGCGCATCCACGCAGTGCTTTACTTATAGCTCACCCCATGGGTGTCCGCTTGAAGCAGATACAGCCTCTGGCGAGCCAAATATGTCCTCGGACACTCCCGGCACTAAACGTCATACACAAAATAAATAAATAAATAAATAAATAAATAAATAAATAGGGCAGTAAATACTTGTTTTTCCGCCTAATTTAATTGGGCACAATTTGTGTTGACCTACTGAAAAGCTTTCTTTAATAGAACTAAGCAACGCTAAAAAAAATGGCTTCTATCACTTCAACCGTCTGATAACCGGTATTTATGTGATGAGTGTAGTAGTGTGTGTAACTGTATTAGGAACAAGTTTGGGGTTGGCGCCCCGGGACTAGAAATAAGTACTATCCCGGCATTTGGCTGGTGGGAATGTGGGAGTGTGAAGTGCGTGCTGGAGGGGAAATTCATTGAGTTGGACGTCGGAAATGAAGGAGAATGGAAGTGTACCAGTTCGAGTACAGGAATGATAGATAGAGTCAAGGCGAGAGAAGTTGGTGAATGGAGTGGACTTGTGGGGTTTGGCAGACGTCAGGAGAAGATCAGAGAGGCAGTAATTCTACCCCCAGGAGAGCTAAACTCGAGCTCCAAGCTCCAGTATGATATCGAAAGAACATTGCACAGCAGGTGGCGTGAGAGGAATGATATGATAACGTACATGATTTTCCTTTTTGAGCTTGAATAAATGTTATGCTCAATTTTAGAAGAGTAAATTTTGTTAATATTTTTTGTGCATTTGAATTACACTTGTATTTCAGCTAACAGACTGAAATGAAACGCTGATAAGGTTCGAATCTTGGAGGAGTAAGATATTAAACTAACCCCTTGGCAATACAGCCCACTAAATGCCTTGGCTTATCAAGTGACTCGTGCTCAGCCATGTGGCGATTGCGGAGTGTCACATGGTGAGCACGCCAGGTCTCCTGAGCCATTAATCTTGGCTTTCTTGACCAAAGTGCATGTTCTCTGATCAGACGGCTACTCAATTGTCCTCACGAAGCTGAGTACACCCCATTCCACACCCCACGTCAGTTTCTAAAATTTCTGACGTGATCAGAAATCCTACCCGGGGCCTCCGGGTGAGAAGCACGCGCGCTACCTCCACACCACGGGAACGGCTAGAAATATATTAAAAATATTAAAGATCAAAGATATTAAATGTTTGCATGAGCGTTATGGCTCGATGGTATTTTGTAGGTATTATTTTTTCAAGGATGTTTTATTGGATTCCGGCACCAGTGTTTACACCTTCCAACCCGCAACAGCCAAAAGATAAATTGATCTGCCTTGACATTGCATCGCACATTATCTCCCATCCTCTGTGATTGGTTATTCCTAGAAATCTGAGGAGGATGTCGGAACACTCGCCCACAACTCCAGAGGTGACGGACACAGTAAAAAGATTTATACAGGTCATGGATGTAGAGATTACCAACGTTTCGCGATATTGACAATAGATAGGATAGAGTTGTCAGTTCAACATCCAGGCATTCTTGTTCCAGGAATTATCCTGGTACTCATTTTTGCCGTTGGCTGAGGGCCATTGGAATTCTGGAGGTGGAAGATTCTTTGTCTGAAATCTACCACCAGGATGGGAATTAAGACCTCAATCTCACATTGGGATGAACTATTGATAGTTCTTTTTGTAATTAAAATCTGTCGTATTTAAACTGGGCACTGATGAACCCTGCCTTCAAACTACCGCACGGCTGAACCCAGGACATCTCACGCTCTACCATTCGAAGCTAGTTACTGGCGTAGTCTTACCCCCCTCTGGTAACAGCTCGTGATGTGCATACTTCGAAGTACCCTGTGTTCAATTCTCAGAAGGAGAATTTGTTCCTATGGAGGATAACAGAAAATACACTAATGATGATGATGATGATGATGATGATGATTATTATTATTATTATTATTATTATTATTATTAATATTATTATTATTATTATCATCGATGCAGTGATATTAAATTCCCAGTTTTTGAATGTGGTTTCAAGGACTCAACGTAGTCCGTGATTTTAACCTAGAATGGTTCCTTAACGTGCCAGTATATGTATACATTGTACAGTACCTAGTGATATTGGTGTCTCCAATATACAGTATTTACTGTTAAATGTTAACTGATTATGCTGGAATTATATCACACAACACTGGGTCGAGGAGATAATTTTCTCAGCCATCTGGGCCACATAACTAGCAACAGTAATAATAATAATAATAATAATAATAATTATTATTATTATTATTATTATTATTATTATTATTATTATTATTATTATTATTATTATTATTATTGAATATCTAAACATCCTTGTTGGTATGTTGATTGTGAGAATGCACTAATTACCAGGAAATTGGCATATCAGAAATACAACATTAAAAAATCGCCAGAAAATTTACAAGACTTTCCATGAAACACGAAAAACAACCGCAAAAATTATCAGGCAATACAAGAGGAGTTACCTGAAGGAACAGATGGACTCAATTGAGGACAACTTCCGTAACTACAACATAAGGGACTTCTACAGAACGTTTGCAGGACACATCAGAGGGCACACACCACCAAACCTTTGCTTCAGAAAAAGTGATGGAAAATTAGCACTAACGAATAAGGAGAATTGCAAGGTGATGTCACAATACTTCTCAGAACTTCTCAACTGTCCAGAATCAATAGAGAGATTCCCAGGGGAAGAACCTACAGTCAAGAACGCAGACTCATTACCTCAGACACAAGAGGAAGTTCACAGGCACATCCTCACATCCTCAAACTCAAGAACAACAGGACATTTGGTGAAGACGGCATAGTGGCCGAACTACTGAAATACCTAGGGCCACACTCACTTAGGGAACTCACACAGATTATCACTGACATCTGGACATCAGAAAAGCTACCAGATGAGTGGAGATGTGCATTGATCCACCCATTACACGAAAATGGCGACCGCACTGACGTAAACAATTACAGGGGCATTTCACTATTACAAGTTACGTACAAGATTCTCTCAGCGTGCATACTCCAAAGAACTCAGGACCAGCTGGAACACAAGATTGGCGAGTATCAGGCGGGATTTCGTCCTGGTCGCTCCTGCGCGGAACAAATCTTCAACCTAAAAACTATATTGAAAACCAAAGCCCTCAGGAATACTCCAGTTATACATAGGTTGGTTTTTTAGTTTTGGCACCTTAGTTATAACTGGATTAATAACTCACTTAGATGGTTCCAAGTTTCACAGGCCCTCGATGTAGTCCCCACCGTTGTGTACAACGTGTTCCCAGCGATGCGGAAGTCGTTGGATCCCGTTGGCACTGCCCAATCTATTGATGGTACGAAGAGAGCGCTCGGCAGCCTGCTTAACGTCATTGTCATCTTCATCTTCGGGATGAGATCATAGTCGCAGTGACTGATGTTGGGAGAATATGGGGGGTGATAGAGGACCTCCCTGCTCCAGCGATCCAACAATGCCGACACAACGCCTGCTGTGTGTGCCCTAGCATTGTCATACAGAACGATGGGCGGTGTAACCATGTGGTGGCGCCGTTTCCTTCTCAGAGCTCCTCGGAGATGGTCTTGCAGAAACGAACAATAGTACGCCACATTAACGGTTTGCCCTCGGGAAACAGTATGGCAGCGCTTCCGTACCATTGAAGACGTTAAGCAGGCTGCCGAGCGCTCTCTTCGTACCATCAATACATTGGGCAGTGCCAACGGGATCCAACGACTTCCGCATCGCTGGGAACACGTTGTACGCAACGGTGGGTTCTACATCGAGGGCCTGTGAAACATGGAACCATCCAAGTGAGTTATTAATCCAGTTATAACTAAGGTGCCAAAACTAAAAAACCAACCCATCTATGTACCTTCGTTGACTTCAAGAAGGCATATGACTCCATTGACCGTCAGTCATTGTTCAACATCTTACACGAGCAAGGTTTGGATAGCAAGACCTTAGGATTGATCAAACAGACACTGACAGACACGACATCAAAAGTGAAATTCATGGGGGAAATCTCAGAACCACTTCAGATCAATACAGGTGTTCGCCAAGGTAACGGTCTCTCTCCGCTCCTCTTCAACCTAGTGCTGAACAAATTTATCAAGGAATGGGAGAAAGAGCTGAGATTTCAATGTTACTGGAGGCCAGAGTGACTAGGATAACCAAAGGGCGAACTGGAGGTTGGCTGTCCACCCTTCGCTGATGATCTGGCACTACTCTCAGAAAACGAAACCACATCAATCAGACAGATAGAAGTACTCCAAATGTGCGCCGAAAAAGTAGGACTACATATCTCGTTCCAAAAGACAGAGTTTTTCTGTATGAAATTCAACATACAGAATTTAAACACGAAATATGGCAAGATCATTAGAGTCACCCACTTTAAATACCTAGGTGAAGTGCTTGAACCGACGGGAAAGGAGAACGTCGTGCAGAACACTAGGTTAATGAAAATGAAGAGAGCCTTATACAAGACACAGGGTGTCTGCAACAAAAAATGTATGTCCACATTCACTAAACTTCTTCATTACAACACGGTTATTAAACCTGAGGTGCTTTATGCTGGTAAGACATTGGCGTTACACAGCAAGGGCGACTTGGAAAAAATCCTCACAGAGGAAAGAAAAATAATTGGACCAAAGCACACAGATGAAGGATACAGGCTTCACTCCAGAGACATCACAGATAAATTGTCCAACCTCACAGCAGACATCAGAAAGAGGCGACTAAAATTTTATGGCCACATCAGCAAACTCCCACAAACCAGACTCGCCAACAAAATTCTTAGATACATACAGCGGCTCAATATTACTACACCCTGGATGATGCAAGTCAAAATTGATCTAGTAAAAGCACAGGTCGACCTAGAAGACATCATAGACAAAAGCGTCTTTCGACACAAAGTATACAAGTGGGAAGTGTTGTCTGAGAGAGCAGCACCTACAGCCCAAAGACCAAAGTGGACCGAAGAAAGGAAGAGGGCATTTAGTGCACGAATTAAAGAGATCTGGAAAGACAGGAAGAACAAAAAGTCATGATTGCTTCGCGTGGTCTAATAGGCCTATAACTTGTGAAATAAATGAATACCTCACATGTTTCAATAGATATAGCACATGTCACTTTTACTTTCGAAATAATGTATATCGGCACATTTGTGAAGCCCACAGCCAATTTTCTATGCGGTCCATGAAGATCCATGGGGTAGTGGAAGGTAGAAACTTCCAATTTCCGTGACATCGGTAGACTACTAGATGGGACGGAGTTGTCAGCGCCAACCATGCCCGGCCGCCTTTGTTCCCAAGAATTACTATGGTACTCATTTCTGTTCTAGGCTAAGTGAGCCCAGCGGCATTCTCACTTCTGGAAGTGGTATGCTAGTTTCTAAAACCAACTCTCTAGTTGGGAACTAAACGCACTCCCTTTCAGTAAGGAGAGCAGCATAGGTGCATTTAACATTATTAATTAAAACTTTCGGCAACCTTACATCATAGACTGTCATGTGGTCTTAAGCAGTTCCCTTATGCCCATTGGTTGAGCTTCCTAATATGTTATGGACAAAAAAGCCAATCAGATAATTTGTATTATTAGTATTATTGATGCTTATATTGTGGCGAAGGTAGGGAGGGCTCTTGGCTCTCTCTTACACTTAACCACACACATTGCAACGTATTATATAATACACTCATGTAATATAGCATACTAAGTCCAATAAAACCTAACTACTAACACTGAGGTAGCAATTGCGTTTAACGTACGTACGTATTATAGTACTAGCAGAAGTACCCATTCTTCGAACGGTCTTTGGTATTAATAGCCAGACGTAATCAATTGAGCTACTGTTGCAATGATTAGAGGCTTGGAACCTGTTTGTCGACAAAGATAAATGATTAGTTAAAATATGCTCAGAAAATAAATTTAGCCTACTAAACGTGTACTTCCTGACGTGAAAATAAAATTGAAAACCTCGTAGACGAAACGCAATACACGTCATGTTGCTGTTTGGAGATATAATAGACCTTCTGTACGACATATCGCACCTTTAAGTCGTGTGAAAAAATCTATGGTAACCGCTGACCCCCTTAAGCGCATTGATGGATTTTAAAGTTTTAGTTGGTTCTGTGATAACCGTATTGCCATTTGAAAACTTCACAGAAATTTAATAAATGGAGTGGCATTGCTTCTTGCAGAAATAGATGGAAAGTTGGATGTCACCTTTTGAGATGCTTTTGTCATGGCTATTGGCGTGCATTCCTTCATTAGTTTATTAAATGAAATTAGTTTTCTTGGAATATCAGAAACTATTGTTATTAGAGGCTTAAAATGTAGTTTTCGGGGACCCTTTACGGCTATTTAGGGTACACGAGTTTTGTTTCTGACACCAAGGGACAGAAAATAAGCTTTGTCTCGTCGTTGTAGGCCGTAGTATAATAATAATAATAATTATTATTATTATTATTATTATTATTATTATTATTATTATTATTATATAGAGATAGGGACGTAATAGACCTTCCGTACCACACCCACACGTGTAAATCGCGTGAAAAAATTCCAGAGTACCCCATTGACCCCCTTAAGCGCATTATATGTATTGATGAATTTTACAGCTTGATTTTGTTCCGTTATAACCTTATAACCGTTTGAAAACTATCTCAGTAATGTAATAAATGGAATTGTATTGCGTCTTACAGCAATAGAGGGTGAGTTTCTGTTGCCATGGTTACCGGATTGCATTCTTTCATTATTGTATTAAATGAAATTAGTTTTCTGGGAATATCTCAAAAACGGTTGGTTTTAGGGCCTAAAAAGGTGGTTTCTCACACTGAGGGGCTGAAAATGAGCTTTGTCTCGCCCATTTCAGCAAGTGTTTTAAGGGGGTATGCCCCCTTTTATTGGAGCTACAGAGAAGAGTTACATCAATGATTAGTGTCGTGCCTCTGAAGGATATCTGTACCAAATTTTACGTTGATCCACCCAGCCGTTCTCGAGTTATAAGTGAACATACTTGTCCACAGACAAACAGACAGACAGACAGACAAAAATTTTATTTTTGCGCGCATCCGTCATAAAACAGTCTGAAACGCGTAAATAACGCAAATTTCCGTAAAAATTCAGAATAAACAGACAAACTTTCATTTTTATATAGAGAGGGATTAACTACCAAACAACGGATGTCACGTGGCGTAGCCGTGCTTGACAAATCGTGCACTACGGCCGCGAGGGCAGCTGCAGCTCGTCCTGAGGTTGGAAGTTCGAATACAGGAGCTGACAGTGGCCATCCTGAGTGTGTTTTTCCACGGGTTATTCCACATTCCCTCCCGTAAAATGCCGTGATAGTACCTTACTTCAAGCCCCGGGGGACCGACCTGATCCATCTCCCTACTACAGTTACACGCATTACTACAGTCGCCACAGAAATACATGTAATCAGACCAGTTCCACACACACTCATCTACACGGGGCTGATGACCAATATGTCCCAAGCCCCTAAAATTAATAAACAACAACAAAACAACCAAACCCCGTGGCACCTCAGTACATGAAGAAACCTGGCCTACAAAAGCGCCGCTGCCTAGCCATTCGGCCAAAAGATCGCGTGGTCAGTGCGTTGGTTCCCCTCAGCTGATAATCTTGGTTTCGGTTACCAGTATAATACAGTAGTAACTAACCTATATACTGTAACCTTTATGCATCAGTGATTGCATAAATTCTACATATTTATTTCAACAAGATTTTATTCATGTTTCAAAGCCGGTGTGAGAAAAGATGTTGCTTGTGGAACAGGGAACAACAAAGGGAGGCTCGTACGTGCCTTAAAGTAACTTTCACCCAGCGCAGACAATGACGGTAGGGAGAGAAAGCTAACATCTGGAAACCACATGCGACCAGACAACGCAAAACGGTGTTTCAAACAAGCGGGTAAATGCGAAAATTTCAACGATCACTCACTAGATAAACCCCGCCCATTTGAGAGAAATTGGAGCAGTAATTAAAATACAGAAACAGGAATTACACCATCGTATAGGGGACAATCCCAGCCTCTCAGAAGTATCGTCAAAATTTAAATTGGATCATTCTGTGATTTTTTCCAGAATTTAAATGAAATCAGGGGGTGGATTTAAAACTACCAATAGCAGCGAGGGACGCGAGGCGCGACCAAATCCCGCCGAAATTAAGGAGCAATGAAGGAAATTACGGAGCTCATTATATAAGGATCCAACGATCGGATTTTGGATAAAAAGAAGTCATTGAGACATTAGAAATGAGGACGTTCAAAGGAGCTAATTTGCATATTCATGTGAGTGTTATTATGGAAATAAATTCTAAAAGCTCCCCACTCCAAGTACTCCTAAGAGAAATCATATAAATAATAGCTGGAGACGCAGCGAAAACAGTTTCATATCGGGGCGCTGCAGAGGCGGAAGCCCACGCCCATAGCCGTCAGAAAAGTAATAATTTTTACAAGTTTTATAAGTAGAAGCAGTTATGACTTTGGAATTTGAATATCGCTAAGTATTCGCGAGTGCGAATTAGAACAGTGCATACCGTAACAGTACGACGCAGTTATAATGATAGAGATAGCCGTCCGAGCTATTAGTAGCTAAGTCAGTGATCTAGGAAGCTATTGAACTATCAGCTAAACTAAGTAGGTTGATGATAGCTGTAGGAGGTAGGAGCTTCATATGCGAGAACCGTGCATTGTGATAATAATAATAATAATAATTCACATTGGACCTTTGCTTTGGTGAATTTTGGAAACCGTGTGTAAATTATCCTCCTTGCAAGATGAACCAACTGATCCAGAAGACTGATATCAAGGACCAGAGCATCGTCAGGATGTATACGAGATAAGTAAATATTGTATGGGGCATGTTTGCCATAGCGTATCCCATCATGGGGATCGTATAACTTTAATTCGATCATAAGCAATTATGATAAAATAGATATTTTAGGGCATAGCAGGCATGTTTTGTGTAGATTTGTGTATATTTGTCAGTTATGATTATTTTTTGTGTGTTTTATAACGTAAATAGTATATGAGCATCAAAAATTTTTGTTTAAATGTGTTTTGTTTGAGGGTGTCAGTAACTTTGCTGAATGCAGAATTAAGGGAATAATTGGTTTAATAGTGCTTACGCACGATATTAACGTAAAAGCTAATATGGGGAAGACAGCTCGTTATTGTGACAAAGACAGTAATTACACTGAAATTATGTGAACAATAAGTACGGTAATTGATAATCACACCAAGGTAAAGAAAGGTAAGACAAAATGGCTGGATGATAATATAATATTCAGAAAAGGTCGAGAGTTGATCCTGGGTTGAGCTGAAATTAATAACGGAGGTGGTATTCAAGTGTTCTACGATGATATAAAATGGTAAGTGAAATTAATAACGGAGGTGGTATTCCCGTGTTCTACGATGATATAAAATGTTTTTTTAGCGTATGGCTTTTAGTGCCGGGAGTGTCCGAGGACATGTTCGGCTCGCCAGATTTTGTAGCTGCTTCGAGACGGACACCCAATGGGTGAGCTACAAGTACCGTTGGGGAGTAATGTTGGATGGGAGGGTCGAGGAGTTGGAAGGTAGCGGCTGTGGCCTATAGTTAGGGACCAACCCTGGCATTTGCCTGGAAGGAAGATGGGAAACCACAGAAGACCATCTTCAAGGTTGCCGGCGGGGGGATTCGAACCTCCTCGCCTCCCGGATGTGAGCGACTGCCAACAGTCATGCCGCAACGACCTCGGCATTGGTAAGTGAAATTAATAACGGAGGTGGTATTCCCGTGTTCTATGATGATATAAAATGGTAAGTGAAATTAATAACGGAGATGGCATTCCCGTGTTCTACGATGATATAAAATGGTAAGTGAAATTAATAACAGAGGTGGTATTCCCGTGTTCTACGATGATATAAAATGGTGAGTGAAATGATTGAATTCATTGTCTGATGAGAGTGCGCTTTAACTCCGTCGGAAAAGTAATTGTACAGCTCGAACCCCAGGTAGTCAAAGGGAGTCTTAGGAAGCAGGTATAGAACTACGGCCAGCCGTCTGAATTCTAAGAGTAGCAGTGAAGGTTATTGCCTGCCCAGCTGGTTAGTGTGGAGTGAGAATGTTTGTCACAAGGTCGAGGGTGGTATTGTTATCTTTGAGGGAAGGTAGTCTGGCTTCCCAGGGTTTCTTTTTTTTATCGCTTCAGGAAGCGACGTCTTGTATTGTCATTATTTTGAGTGCATTCATTATAGTTGTTTGTTTATTAATAGTAGCGGGGCACCGGCCGCCGAAGTGTTTATTTGATGCTTCATGTATGTTGACTTGTTTGTTTTACCATAATTAACAGAGTTATGGCTCTGAGAGAATTAATTGTTTTTAAGTTAGAACGTGCACACATGCCTGTGGCCTAGAATAAGTATGTTGCCTTCATTGTCTGACTCTTGTGAGGAAGGATGATGATTGTACGAGAAAACATGTCCGAGCTCCCAGAAACCAATTTTGCAAGTTATAAACATGAGTGCGCATATGTTTTTGATAGAATGGCTGGGTTATTTAGGCCATAGTTTTGATAAATTAAGTCTGTTGACGTTTTATTTTTGAACTTGAAGCAGTGGACTGCAGTGAAATAGATTATTTTTCTTTTCCTGGTTTCAGCCAGTGTGATTAATTTACTTTTGCATTTTGATGTTGTTGATTAGAGTAATTTAAGGGTGTTTATTTTGTTGTTTATTGTCTATGGATGGGAGTAAATGGGAGATGATGTTTTTGTAAATAAAATTATTTTATATTAGGAGTTCTCTGACATACTGATTTTAAGTTAAGCCTCCTGTGATCCTTGACGATATTCCTAGGATGTTTAGAATAAGTTAGAGCCACACCGAACAGACCACTACCCGAGCTAGAGTCGGCATCCTAGAAGACATTGAAGGGTACAATACTCTAAAATATACAGAAAGTACATTTTTGAATAATTAACGAATTCATATTACTGTAGTCATTTACTCACAAATTCATAGCGTAATTGTGCAGTTGGTCTGCGAGTTCAGGAGGAAATCACTATGTACGATTAATGTAGTAAGGGGGCACAATTTATAACGTCGCCATATTCTCGTGCCCGACACGAGGAAAGAGTTACTGAAGACAGAAGAATGATATAGAGGAATTGCAATTATAGGTCCAGTCTGTGAAAAGGAAGAAAACGAAAATTTGAAGATAGTAAGATGCATTTTCATTGATGAGTCAAGTGCTCAAATAGGCAGATATCTTTGTTCTTATATTTTTAATCCGAAATGTTGAGCATAATTAAGAGACACGTGATGTGAATATCAAAGAAAAAATAACTTAATTCAGGAAGTTAAAGCTCTCTGAAGTCTCTTGTATTGTTCTCCGGTACCATCTGCTACAATAACAACATCCTAGTAGTTGAATATTAAAAGCGCCAACTCCAAACCAGCCATGGAGGCCCTGGGAGTAGTGGAAGGTAGAGGCTTCCACTTTTTGTGACATCGGCATTAGATGGGATGGAGTTGTCAGCATCACGCCTGGCCGTCTTTGCTCCCAGGAATTACCTTGATACTCATTTCTGTCGTAGGCTGAGTGAGCCCCAGGGCTATTAGCGTTTCCGAAAGTGGTAGTTTAGTTTCTTAAGTCCTCTACCTGGGTGGGGATCGAACACACTCCCTTTCAGTTAGAAGCTCAGCGCCTCTACCGTCTGTGCCACGCAGCCCCTACGTGAATATTAAGGTTTGGATATAAGTATATTAATGGATTAGAGGCATCAAATTAACACAAATGAAGGCTCTCATTTAGGCTATAGAATTCACAAATAGTTTAATCTGTGTATATGGAAGTATAAATCCGGAGTTTCCAGGCTCGAGTTCCGCTGAGTCAGACATTTTAATTATCTAACTTCCATCTATATGGATTGCACATTTGTAGATTACGAGTACATGACTTTGCGATCATGAGATCCAATTCTTGGAATTAAAATATCAGATTAGAATATTTGCTCGGCCATCATGCCTAATATATTTTCTGCAAAATTTCTTGATATGCTAACATCTGAAGCGTCGTATGTTCTGATTTCATTAGCTACCCCTTTATGCAATCAAACTCTCCACTTGACATTTCCTCTATTTCGATATTAGTTTCTTTAATAAGCTGTCTTGATCAGCTTCCTAGCTCATGTAACTTCATTAACCAGACGAAGTGAGTCTCTTCTCTTTATCAGATACAACTTCATCCTTTAATCCCACGCATTAATATGATCAAAGCTGATGCTTGGAATACTCTCTACGCGTATTTGCTTTGCAGATTACTTTCCTTTTGAACATCCTGCAGTAATATATCCACAGTCCATGGCCTTATCCCCAAAGGCAAGTGACTTCGTACAGTTCAGTGCTGCGCGGTCAAAGCAAAAGAGAGGATTCCTAAATACTTTTGACCTAAATACTTTTGAATAGCATGTTTGATGTTATATTGTTTTTGTAGATTCATTTAGGGGCTTATCTATTTGGGTATGTGTTAAATCTGTCTGATGACATGTGCTATTGTGATGTCTGTAGTTGTGTGTGTATTTGTAATCGTGTTTAAGAAGGAGGCTGTAGTGGTCTTAAGTTAGTTAGGAACCATAGCGCTATTTTCCTGAAGTAGAAGTGGGAAACCACGCAAAACATTAAATAAATTCGAAGGGTTGATTACGCATCGCTCACCCATCTGACGCTTCATTACACAAATAATTTCACAAAATTGAATTTTGCATGCTCACTGCACCGTATCGACTGGCAAAGCTCGAAGCTGAGAGGCCTCCAACGAGTCACTGCAGAAGCTTGCACATAAACGAAATTCACCAGTATAATAATTCCTCGCAAGATTGTACTGCAAATGTGTCTGTTTGAGCCCAAATCGCTCAGTTCTAGAATTAGATATAGGAAGTTCATTAAATATCTAAGAAGTCATTAGCTAGGCAAAAGCCAATACAGCCTCCTAACTAGCAACCTACAAGAACCTTGGTTGTGAAAATTCAATTCAAGAAATATACCAATGGAGAGAATTGTTCTTGTTATTATTGTTAAAGGCGCGGAACAGTGAGCTCATCTGTCCCAATGGAGAGAATGGCATTATCATGTTTAGTTGGTTAGTTAGCTAGTTAGTAAGCTAGTTAGTTTGTTAGTTAGATAGTTAACTCGTTACCTAGTTTGTTAGTTAGTTCGTCAGTTCGATAGCTAGTTAGTTAGTTAATTAGCCAGATAGTAAGCTGTTAGTTTGTTACTTAGGTAGGTAATTAACTACTAGCTTGTTAGATAGTTCGTCAGCTAGTCAGGGAGTTAGTTAGTTATTTATTTATTTTGTTTGTCTGTTTGTTTGTTAGGTAGGTATTTACGTAGTTAGCTAGTTAGTTCGTCAGCTAGTTAGTTAAGTATCTAGTTAGTTAGTTAGCTAGTTTGTTAGCTAGTTAGGTAGTTAGGTCGTTTACTGGTTAGATTGTTGTTAGTTTGATCGTTCGTTGGTTAGTTAGTAAGTTAGACAGTTAGGTAGCTAGTTAGTTAGACAGAAAATAAGCTAGTTAGTCAGAGAGTTAGTTAGTTAGTTAGCTGGTTAGTTAGTTAGTTAGTCAATTAATTAATTAACAGTTAGTTAGTTAGTTAGTTAGTTCGTTAGTTGGACCGTTAGTTAGCTAGTTGGTTGGTTAGTTAGGTAGTATGTTAGTAGGATCGTTAGTTAGGTAGTTCGTTGGTTAATTAGTTAGTTAGTTAGTTAGACAGTTAGTTAGACTGTTAGTTAGTTAGATAGTTAGTTAGAGAGTTTGTTAGCTAGTGAGTTAGTAAAATAGTTAGTTCGCTAGTTGGTTAGTTAAATAGTCATATATTTAGTTAGCTGGTTAGTTAGCTGATTAGTTAATTAGCTTATTAGATAGTTAGTCATCTTGTTAGTTAGTTGGTTACTTAGCTAGTTAGTTACAAGCAATATTGTCATTTGAAAAGGTGGAACAATTGGACATGCCGATGATAATGGTTTAATGGAGCCTTCAATCTAGGCCAATGAGCTTTTGAAGAAACATTATTGTAACTAACGTCCACTTTTTGTTGTAGCGGCTAACATTCTTGGCTGCCACCCCGGAGTTCCGGATTCGATTCCCATCTCAGCCATCCTGGAAGTGTTTTTTTGTGGTTCTGCACTAGTAACCTAGACAAATGCTGGGATGGTTCCTAACTTACGGCCACGACCGCCTCCTTCTCAATACTTACCTGCATTACAAATTCACACACTATTACAGGCACCACAATAACACAGGACTGGCTCCGTGGCGCAGCGGTAACATTTTCGCCTACTGTGCAAGGTTGCAGGATCGAATCCTGACGCCGTCAAGTTGGTATTTTAGGGTGCGCAAATGCGAGGGAGTCATGACAGCAGATATAATTACAATAATGTTATTGGATTTACGTCCTTGTTAAATACTGCGGCTTTTAGAGACGCCGGGGTGCCGGAATTTTGCCCGGAAGGGGATCTTAAATGTGCCAATAAATCTACTGACATGGCTCCCTCGCTTAGCGCACCCTCAAATGCCAGCTGACTGCGCCAGGATTTGAAGACAGCAGATATACTGGCACGTTAAAGATTCCCTTCGGGGCCAAAACCCGGCACTCCGGCGTCTCTAAATGCCACAGTAGTTAAAAAACCTTACCAAAGCTCGTGGAACTACAGCCCATGAAGGGAGTAGGCTTACCAAGCGGCCGCTGCCCAGCCATTTTGGCCTGCTGATATCGGGCTGACACGTGGTCAGCGCGTCGGGTCCCCTTGGCCATAAATCTTAGTCTCGGTAACCTGCGCGCTGCCTCACTGTTAGACAGCTACTCAATTGTCCTCACAAGTCTGAATTCACCCTGTTCCAGCCCACAGGTCAGTTTCTAAAAACCCTGACGCAGCCCGAAATCAAACCCGGAGCTTCCACGTGCGAGACAGGCGCTAACCCAACACACGGGGCCGACCGCAGTAGTAACAAGTAGTTCCGAGAAGAACTAAATAGCCTATTATAATACATCCCCTATAATATTGCCTCTATCAATATACAAAGTTTCAGTTTGATAGCTGTAATAGATTCGTAGATATTGAGAACCGTACATATATTTCGGATGATCGCCATGTAGGTATTTTATGTATAGGCCTTGGCGATATGTACTAATACATGAAGATTATTGTTTAGGTGTTTCATTCAAACTTCATTCGCATGATTATGAAACAAGAAATAAAAACCGATTTTAAAATTTCGCTCAGCCACCATCTTGTGGTTATGAAAATAATTTAAATGAATTAGATGCCAGTGGATGAAAATTTATAGAAGCAATATACCGTACCAAGTTTCACTGCAACCGGATCGTTAAATCGCAAGGAACGTCCATTTGAATATTTAAATTTCGCGTCGCCGCCATGCTGGATTTGTGCTCACCAGGTTATTGAACCTCCCATTGGCGAACTTATGTTTATAGCCTCTATACACATGCAAAATTTCAGTTTGATTGCTGTCATAGGTTAATAGATATTGAGATCCGTCTAAATATTTTGGATGATCGCCATGTTGGATTTCAACATATGTAGGCCATAGATTTATGTACTAAGAGATGAGCATTATTGTGTACGTTCATTGTTCAAACGTTGATTTCGATCGCATGATTAAAACACAAGAAATTAAAAACTTAATTTTAAAATTTCGCACAGCCGCCATTGTGAGGTTATGTAAACAATTGAACTAAATTATATGTCAGTGCATTGCAATTTGTATAGTCATTTCTGTATAATGTTTCACTGCGTTCGAATTGTTATATCTCGAGAAAGGTCTATTTAAACGATTCAACTTCGCTTGGCCGCCATGTTCGTTTTGTATTTAACAGGTTTCTCAAAGTCACATAGGTGAACGTCTAGTAGTGCCCTTTATCACCGTAAATAATTCCAGGGTGATATGAGTAATAGTTTCGGAGATATAGAATGCCGGTGAAATTTCGCACAGCCACCATGTTGGTTTGGTGAGACGTAATAAAATTTTAAGGGCACAGTCGGGGTCGGCCGAAATAGTACTATGACCTTACCGAGTTTCACTGAAATCGCTCCAGCCGTGTTCAAGTTTTGGGGGAGACACACACACACATACACACACACACACACACGGACAAAAGGTGATCTCATAAGCCTATTTTAAGCCTACTTTCGATTTTTGCAAAAAATGAAAATAGACTTATGAGATCGACACAGAACCAAACAATTGTGTGTCTGGGAGTGAGTGTGTATGTGTGTATGTGTGTGTGCGCACACTGAATGTCTATCCCCCCCCCCCTATCAATTCAATTACGGTGAAACCGAATTGAACGAAATTTGGTACAGAGATAGCACTAGCAAACTGCACCTCAGTGTCATGTTTTATATCGCCACTATCTTGACGGAAAGGTAATGGCAGCCACCCAAATGTTTAAAGCTTAATTCAAATTACGACTAACCTAAACATCTGATCTCTACCAAATTTTGCAACAACATACCTTTATGTGGTAAGCGTGTTTTCACCAAACTACAGGGTCATCAGACCAATAGTTTGCAAATAGCGGTCATGTATGTGTGCAAATCGTTTCCCCCTATCAATTCAAACACAACGAAACCCAAATCGAACCATCTTTGGTAGAGAGGTAGCAGTAGCAAGGGAGAACTCAATCTAATATTGTATATCGTCGCCATCATAACAAAAACGAAATGTCACCCACCCAAATGTTCTGAGCTTAAATTAAATTACGACTAACCTAATGGCGGCCATGCAAATGTTTAAAGCTCAATTCAAATTACGACTAACCTAAACATGTGATCTCTACCAAATTTTGCAACAAAATACCTTAATGTGGGAAACGTCTTTTGTCCAAACTACAAGGTCATTTGCCAAATAGTTTCAAGATGGCGGATGTATGAATCATGGAAGTATTATAGCCTAACCGTAACTTACGATTCAACAAGGCCTGGCCTCAACAATTCAGCTTATCGTACATATGGTGATTTAAACTGTCCTCACGGAGGTGACCGGTAGGATATTAGCATATTATATAGAATATGTAACCATAGAAGTGACTTAACAGGTCCGATTGACCATGCCATATCGTTGTGGTTCCGTCCGTCCCGTTGACCAAATGGCCGCTATTTGTGCTCGTAAATCCATATACAGTATATCCGTAACTGCGTAAGGTTACAGGAATGTACTGAACAAAATAATACATTAGTATCAAATGGTTTATAGAAGCGCCAGAAAACACTAATGAAATAGTTGATTTAAACACGAAATAAGATACAGTTGTACTAAAGAAGTTATTTATATAATGTTATCGTACCGCACCCGTCGAGCAGTGATAGCGACCTAACCTCGTAATCTGGGATTCCATGGTTCGAATTTCTGTGGGTTCAATTATCTTTACTTCGTTTCTTTGGTATTTATTGATTTATAACTACTCACACGTTATAATGTTAAGCATATATAGTGTGTATTTGCAATCGAAAATATTATTCATACTGTATAAATGTATTTCAACACTCGAATACAGCGATTAATATTCGTTGACCTTGATCCGCGGTAGGGTTCATTGTTATTGTTATTTTTGTTGTTGATTATTTAGGGGTTTTGCGGCATCATGGTCTTGTAGCCCCGCTTACTTGTGTGTGTGTAGCAGTTGTCTGATAACCTGTGTCATTGTGATGTCTGTAGTGTGTGTACTTTTATACGAGGAAGGGTTTGGGTAGGAAGCTGTTGTTGTTGTTGTTGTTTCACTTGGGATGCATGCGCATCATGGTTATTTAGCCCTGTGTACTTGGGTGAGTGTTGAATGTTGTCTGATAACCTGTGTTATTGTGATGGCTGTATAAGAGTGTGTATATATAATTCAATAGTCGCCTCCGTAGCGTAGCGGTCAGCATGGTTAGCTGCCGCCCCGGAGGTCCTGGGTTCGATTCCCGGCTCTGCCACGAAATTTGAAAAGTGGTATGAGGACTGGAACGGGGTCGGGTGTTCCAAATGAGTAGAGGGGGTTCGATTCCCACCTCAGCCATCCTCAAAGTGGTTTTCCGTGGTTTCCCACTTCGTCTTCAGGCAAATGCCGGGATGGTTCCTTCTTCAAGGCCACGGCCGCCTCCTTCCATCTTCCTTGCCTATCCATCCTGACCATCCATTACCATCCCTCATGAGGCCCCTGTTCGCTTTGCAAGTGAGGCCGCCTGGGCGAGGTGCCAATCACAACTCACCAGTTGTATCCAGTCCGATTAAATGTTCCCAGCTCTAGGACACTGCCCGTAGAGGCGGTAGTGGTGAGTTCCTTCGCTGAGTCCGTGGGTTCCACCAACCTGGAGGGTAAACGACTAAGAAAAAAATATATATATAAAATTCAGATGAGGATTCACTCAATCAACGTATAATATCCGTATAGCACGTTGTATTTCAACAAGCTAGTACAACCAGCATTCAATTATTCTCCTTGAAAAGGACAAAGAGTTATAACTATGCCCATGTATTTAGGAGAAAGTAGGCTATGTGTTCTTTACTTAACATCTTATTTCATAAATGACAATAGGCTAACCAGGGACGTAAAATCAATAATGTTATAATTATTATTATAATTTCAAAAACACAGGTTATCAGGCAAATTTTACACACACTCAAGTGCACGGTGCTAAATGAACGTAATTTCGTTTTTTTATTTTTTTTATTTAATCAATTTACCCTCTAGGTTGGTGGTTCCCACGGACTCAGCGAGGGAACTCACCACTGCCGCCTCTATGGGCAGTGTCCTGGAGCCTGAACATCTGGTAGGAAGGGATACAACTGGGGAGTTGTGATCAGCACTTCGCCCAGGCGGCCTCACCTGCAAAGCGAACAGGGGCCTCATGAGGGATGGGAAGGGAGGGGAAGATGGGGATGGATAGGCAAGGAGGCGGCCGTGGCTTTACAGTAGGTATCATCCCGGCATTTGCCCGAAGACGAAGTGGGAAACCACGGAAAACCACTTCGAGGATGGCTGAGGTGGGAATCGAACCCCCTCTACTCATTTGGGCCACCCGAGGCTGAGTAGACACAGTTCCAGTCCTCGTACCACTTTTCAAATTTCGTGGCAGAGCCGGGAATCGAACCCAAGTCCTCCGGGGCGGCAGCTAACCATGCTGACCGCTACGCTACAGAGGCGACCCGTAATTTCGTAAATCCCTTAAATGAATTAACATCAACCCCTTTTTGTAACAAAAAAAACAAACAATCAATACGGATCCGCATTAAACATGGTTCGATTCATGTCATTATATAGTCTAGTTGAAGTTCTGTCGGACGATCCATATGGGGCATAGTTGTAGTATGATAGGAATGCTCTTTGTCTGGCTCATGCTGCAGGCTGTCACAAGCAAAGGTCTACAATGGGTTACTGCCTATGATCAGTAGTGCGAAGCCAAAAATGTCCCACCCATATTCCGCCCCATTTCGTTATTAATAGAGTGTATATGTCCTTCTTGAAAATTGAATCAATATAATTCAAAAACGAAACATGTTTAATAGCATCTTATCGCGGCTTCGGTGGCGTATTCGGTAGCATGCTGAACTGCTGTGCCCAAGATAGCGGGTTCAAGCCCGGCCGATGTCGTCGGATTCTTTTAAGAGCGTTAAAATCCTTCCGTAAGCCTTCCTTGGGAGGGGAAGTAGGCCTAAAGCTGGCGGTCCCATGTCATATAGATTTATGGCATGTAAAAGATCCTTTCACAGACTAATCTTGGGTGAAGCTAAACTTCTAGGTTAGATTTCGTTGGAACGCTCTATCAAAGTTCCAACGTTCACCACTAGGTATCATTGACATCTGGTGGCGAAAGTTGGAACTACTTGAAATTGAACGGAGCTTGTATCTCACCCTATGGGTGTCCGCTTGAAGCAGCTACAGCCTCTGGTGAGCCGAACATGTCCTCGGACACTCCCAGCACTAAAAGCCATACGATAAATAAATAAATAAATCGCCCCATATTCTTTAAAAATAGAATTATATCATTATGTCATACTAGTGTATTTATCTTTGCCTGGTAATATATGAAACTCATTGGACAAATAACCTAGATGTTAGGCCCCTTAGAGCAACAATTATTATCATATTTGATTGTTATGCTGTTGGAGATGATGTAGGTTTACTTCGTTAATGGGCTTAATTTACGGTAAAGCCCCATGTATGACGTCTGGTGAAGTTGCTACCGGTGCAGCTCAGCTCATTTATACGGCACGTGTGTAATCTCGATTAGGCCCCAGTCCAGATTGAGTTGGGACGTGTTTTGCTTGAATGTTAGCCTACTTATTTTACGGGTTGCGACAACGTGGTCATACAGCACCGTGTATTTTACAGTAAGTGTGCGTGGGATTGGTGTGATAACCTGTGTTATTGTGATGGTTGTACAAGTGTATGAATTTATAAATTGGGAAGGAGGCGGCCATGGCCTTACGTTAGTAACCATCCCAGCATCCTCCTGGAGTAGAAGTGGGGAAGCTACGGAAAAACACTTCCAGTATGGCTATGGTGGGAATTGTACGCTCTTCTTCTCAGTTTTGCCTCACGAGGATGTGCGTGCCCCGTTCCAGCCCTCTCACCAGAATTAAAATTTCTTGGCAGAGCCGTGACTCGAAACCGGACCTCCAGGGCGAAGATCAGTAGCCGCTACACCATGTGGTGGTTAGTTGGGACGCGTTAACGCACCGGGATTTCATAATAGATTATTTTATCTCGAATCAAGATCAGCCCAATGCTGTTCCCACAACTAGATAATCTCATTTGTGATCGTCCGTGTCCCCCTAGGGACTCATGACGATTGGGACGTGGGTTGGCAACCACGGGACCCCAGCTGAGTCCAGCATTGCTTCCACTTACTTGTGCCTGGCTCCTTTCTGTCATATTTCCTGTTGACCTTCATTGGTCAACTCTTGTTCTCTTCCGACCCGGACGAGGCATAGGGAGACTTTCCATTTCCCGCCATAATTGGCCCTTCTCTCATCTTTCCTGAGGCCTTCACTCTTCGAGGGGTCAGACCTCCTGTTTCTCCTTTCATGATATATCCTGCCTTCTACTCATGGCTCTAAAGAAGGCATTATTTGTGTAGCCCCACCACTTAAGGTTCACCCTGGATAGTGCTACACATTCAAGGGCTCAGCTGGGGAGTTTGGGAGTTGGCGGCCATGAGCGATTCCGGATTCCCCCTTTTTCCATTGCCCTTGGAGTGAACCCTCTCCACTTCCCCTTACCTATCTGCCTTTCATGGCTCTACTTCCTTCTGAGTCCCTCAATGCTCATATTTCGAGCGCTGAGGCTTTCATTCCCCCTTTCTGTTTTTTTTTGTACTTTCTTTTGTCCATAGGGGCGTGGTAGCGAAGCAGTCAGGCTGTTGGCTTCTCCTCAAGGTGGACTGGGTTTGATTCCAAGGCAAAGCATGTGAGGTTTTCGAAGTGAAATGCCATGTCTTGTGGTTCGGATTCCATGGAAAATGGAGGTACCGTGGCTCATGATCTCAAGCTTAACGGTCACGTAAAACTACAAGCTTATTTCCTTCCTGTCCTCCTTCCTTTCTTCCTTTCTTCCTTTCTTCCTTCCTATCTTCCTTTCTTCCTTCAGTTTCTTCCTTCCCTCCTTCCTTCCTTCCTTCCTTCCTTCCTATCTTCCTTCCTTTCTTCCTTCCCTTCTTTCTTCCTTTCTTTCTTCCTTCCTTCCTTTCTTCCTTCCTTTCTTCCTTCCTTCCTTCATTTCTTCCTACCTTTCTTCCTCCCCTCCTTTCTTCCTTCCTTTCTTCCTTCCCTCCTTCCTTCCTTTCTTCCTTCCTTTCTTCCTTCCTTTCTTCCTTCCTTCCTTTCTTCCTTTCTTCCTTCCTATCTTCCTTTCTTCCTTCCTTTCTTCCTTCCCTACTTTCTTCCTTCCTGTCTTCCTTCCTTTCTTCATTCATTTCTTCCTTCCTTTCTTCCTTCCTTCCTTTCTTCGTTCATTTCTTCCTACCTTTCTTCCTCCCCTCCTTTCTTCCTTCCTTTCTTCCTTTCTACCTTCCTTTCTTCCTTCCCTCCTTCCTTCCTTTCTTCCTTCCTGCCTTTCTTCCTTTCTTCCTTCCTATCTTCCTTCCTTCCCTCCTTTCTTCCTTCCTTTCTTCCTTCCTTTCTTCCTTTCTTCCTTCCTTTCTTCATTCCTTCCTTTCTTCCTTCCTTTCATCATTCCTTCCTTTCTTCCTTCCTTTCTTCCTTTCTTCCTTACTTTCTTCCTTCCTTTCTTCCTACCTTTCTTCATTCCTTTCTTCCTTCCCTCCTTTCTTCCTTTCTTCCTTCCTTTCTTCCTACCTTTCTTCCTGCCTTTCTTCCTTCTTTTGTCCATTCTCTCCTTGTCTTCTTCTAGTTCTTATAGTTAGTAGAGTTCAAAGTTGCGTAGTGGCTAGCAGCCTTGGCTGTCACCCCGGAGGCCCGGGTTCGATTCACGGCTCTGCCAAGAAATTTAATTCTGGTCTGAGGGCTGCAATGGGATACACTCAGCCTCCTGAAGAAAAATTAGAGAAGACATGTGTTCGATTCCTACCTCAGCCATCCTGGAAGTGGTTTTCCGTAGTTTCCCACTTCAACTCCAGCCAAATGCCGGGATAGTTCCTAACTTAAGGCCACAGCCACCTCCTTTCCCATCCTCATCTGAATTACAATACCGCCAACACAATAATACAAATTCTCAGAAAAATTCCATACACACCCAAGTACATGGGGCTGCATGACCACGATGGCGCAAACACCGTAAATCAATCAACAACAACAATTTAAGTCAGCAGTTAATTTTAGTCGCAGGTTTCATTTTATCATGTTTCATTTTCTCTATCACTGAGGCAATTAGGGGCCGATAACTTAGATGGCCCTTTAAATCAACAACCACACAGACTTGCATGGTTTTGCGAAAAATTAGAAAATAGGCGATTTTGAAAGAGATTAATGTGCCATTTTTTTAATATCATATCGTGTTTAGGCTCAATTTTCTTTCTATTGTAATACTCAAAATTAAAGAATAAATTTTCGAATTTAGCACAGCGAAATTAATCTGTCTGTTAGGTAGTCAGCCCGAAGGCTGGTTGGATCCTCAAAATGTACTGCCGTTAGGTTATGTGGGTAGATACCCACAGAAACCCAAGGCAGCGCTATATTGAGGCGTACTAGGCAAGATGACGAGTGAGGTAGTTTGCCATTGCTTTCCTCACTGAGTCAGAGCAGCAGTACTAACCCTATGAATAGAACCTTTCACAGCATCCACGGGCACTGACTGTGCCCTGAATGACATTACTAATCACCACCCATACCTCAGTTGCTTCCATATAATCACCGCCATGAGTGAGACTGAGACATCGGTGAAGAACCACATTTGACTCTAGCCTGTGCCAACAGACACATGCAAATGTACTTCATTCATCAAGAGATGGCCAACAGGCTACGAAATTAATCAACCACACCTAGTTTCCTTTTCTATCATAGAACTTTTAATTTATTTTGCAGGCCGTCATCATCATCATGATTGTCCGTGTGCTCTATCCTGCGTTGTGTGAGTGAAGTATGTAATGTTGGTCATAGTGTTTGTATTTATGTTGGTTAATAACCGATATATGAAGATTAATATATACTGTATAATGAAGATAGGAAAACACGCATGCCAACTTTTAAACACGGAGACATTTCTACCGTCGGGGGGAAGTCGTTGAAGACGAATAGTAAATACGTATATTTACTCTCATAGAGAGGATTCGGGACAGGACCAAACGGCTCTTAACGACCCAAAATTATTTTAATAAAGATTCTAGAACGATGCATTAATATGTTCCTTTTATCCCGTCAGGAGTAGCCTCTCTGAAGCTATCTTATTGAATGAGAAAATGCATTAGCAGGTTGAATGATGTAAGAATATGGCAAGCGTTCTTGGTTGGCGCTGCAGAACTCCGGGTTTGATTCCCGGCTCTGCCAAGAAATGTAATTCTTGTCTGAGGGCTAGAACGGGATCCACCCCACCATGTGAGACAAAACTGAGAATAGGTGGGTTCGATTGCCATCTCAGTCATCCTGGAAGTGGTTTTCTACCCCCAGGAAATTGCCGGGATTGTTCCTAAATTAAGGCCACGGCCACTTCCTTCCCAATCCTCACCTGAACTAAATATACACACACAAATACAGCCATCGAAATAACACATGATAGCAAACAACATTATTTGCTAATCCTAGTACAGAGGACTAAATCACCATGATGTCCAAGCCCTTCAAATGAAACAACAACAACAACAACAACAACAAGAATATATCTCAAAGAGTCCAAAACAATCTACTATAAATTCTCACAAACACACTTGAAATTCAAAGGTTGGCAACACAGCGACAGTGTGTAGTTTCATTCGATAATCCTGCCCTTTCATTATGAAGAGTTTAAATGCGTATTAGTGACATACTAAGTCGATCCGGAATGGTCAATATCCAGATTACCACCGTGCCGACTAACAATAAGTGAGGTAACAGGGCCGGAGATGTGGTGGGTGGAGGGACCGGGGAACTGAGAGAGGACGCTAGGTGGTCCGAACGGAAATAGCCATTTAAAACAGAGGGAGGAAGGTCAGGACTCGTTTACTGAGGGGAGCAGTGTGTGTGGGAGGTTTGGAGTTCTGTAGCCTGCAGTGCTTCTATCCAAGGAAAACACAGGAATTAATTAGAGGGAGCATTCCATGTCCTAATCCTAGTGCACTAATTTGCCATGGACACGGTACTCAACAGGTGTAGCAGTTCACTAGAGGAATTGCCGACTCAAGCTGCGGATAGTTTAACCCACCTGTGAAGCCGAGTGGTTTATAGAACGCTCTACAACCACACTACAACCGGGTGAGTTAGCCGTGGTCGTTACGGCATGACTGCTGGCAGTCGCTCACATCCGGGAGGTGAGGAGGTTCGATTCCCCCCGCCGGCAACCTTGAAGATGGTCTTCTGTGGTTTCCCACCTTCCTTCCAGGCAAATGCCGGGGTTTGTCCCTAACTATAGGCCACAGCCGCTACCTTCCAACTCCTCGTCCTTACATCCAAACTATCCTCCCCAACGGTACATGTAGCTCACCCATTGGGTGTCCGTCTCGAAGAAGCTACAACACTGACGAGCCGAACATGTCCTCGGACACTCCCGGCACCAAAAGCCATACGCTACAAAAAAAAAAAAAAAAAAAAAAAACACACTACACACTTGGAGTTAGTGGATTCAAGGTTCGTATCTCGACCTGGTTATCTCGCCAATCCTAGACTAAAATAATTACAAACGAACGCTGCTACATGTTTCATTTGAGAAGCTTGGACATCGTGGTAATTTAGCCCCGTGTACTTGGGTGTGTATTGAATTTGTCTGAAACCTGTGTTATCATGCTGTCTGTAGAAGTGTGTTAATTTGTAATTCAGGTGAGGATTGGGAAGGAGGCGGCCGTGGCCTTAAAGTAGGAACCATCCCGGCAATTGCCTGGGGGTAGAAGTGGGAAAACACAGAAAACCACTTCCAAGATGAATGAGGTAGGTATCAGACTCACCTCTTATCACGTCTTCCTCACGAGGCTGAGTGTACCCCGCTCTAACCCTCAGACCAGAATTAAATTTCTTGGCAAAGCCAGGAATCGAACTCGGACCTTTGTAATGACAGCCTAATATAGCCACTGCGTCATGAGCTGAACACTGCTATAATCATCACAACAACACAGAGAGATTCCATAGACACACTAGTTTGTTGTTTATTCATTTAGGGCGTTTGTAACAACGTGGTCATGCAACGGCGTGTACATGGGTGTATGTTAAATCTGTCTCGTATTCTGTGTCATTGTATTGGCTGTATTTGTAAGTGAGGTTAGGATTTTGGCAGGAGGTGGCCATAGCCTTAATCCACGTACCATCCCGGGATTTTCCTGGTGTAGATGTGGGAAACCACAGAAAACTCATTCTAGAATGGGTGAGGTAGGAATTGAACCCACCTCTTCTCAGTTGTGCCTTACGAGGCTGAGAGAACCCAGTTCCAGCCTTCAAAACAGAATTAAAATTGACAGGCTGCGTGGGGCAGCGGTATCGTTCTTACCTGTTGTCCCCAAGGATGTGGGATCTAATTGTGCACTGTCAGTTGGCATTTGAGGATGAGTAAAGGCGTGGGAGCCATGTTAGTGTTGGTATGCCAACCCAGCCTAGCTTACCTGTTGTCCCCAAGGATGTGGGATCTAATTGTGCACTGTCAGTTGGCATTTGAGGATGAGTAAAGGCGAGGGAGCCATGTTAGTGTTGGTATGCCAACCCAGCCTAGCTTACCTGTTGTCCCCAAGGATGTGGGATCTAATTGTGCACTGTCAGTTGGCATTTGAGGATGAGTAAAGGCGTGGGAGCCGTGTTAGTGTTGGTATGCCAACCCAGCCTAGCTTACCTGTTGTCCCCAAGGATGTGGGATCTAATTGTGCACTGTCAGTTGGAATTTGAGGATGATTAAAGGCGTGGGAGCCATGTTAGTGTTGGTATGCCAACCCAGCCTAGCTTACCTGTTGTCCCCAAGGTTGTGGGATCTAATTGTGCACTGTCAGTTGGCATTTGAGGATGAGTAAAGGCGTGGGAGCCGTGTTAGTGTTGGTATGCCAACCCAGCCTAGCTTACCTGTTGTCCCCAAGGATGTGGGATCTAATTGTGCACTGTCAGTTGGAATTTGAGGATGATTAAAGGCGTGGGAGCCATGTTAGTGTTGGTATGCCAACCCAGCCTAGCTTACCTGTTGTCCCCAAGGTTGTGGGATCTAATTGTGCACTGTCAGTTGGCATTTGAGGATGAGTAAAGGCGAGGGAGCCGTGTTAGTGTTGGTATGCCAACCCAGCCTAGCTTACCTGTTGTCCCCAAGGTTGTGGGATCTAATTGTGCACTGTCAGTTGGCATTTGAGGATGAGTAAAGGCGAGGGAGCCATGTTAGTGTTGGTATGCCAACCCAGCCTAGCTTACCTGTTGTCCCCAAGGTTGTGGGATCAAATTGTGCACTGTCAGTTGGCATTTGAGGATGAGTAAAGGCGTGGGAGCCGTGTTAGTGTTGGTATGCCAACCCAGCCTAGCTTACCTGTTGTCCCCAAGGTTGTGGGATCTAATTGTGCACTGTCAGTTGGCATTTGAGGATGAGTAAAGGCTTGGGAGCCGTGTTAGTGTTGGTATGCCAACCCAGCCTAGCTTACCTGTTGTCCCCAAGGTTGTGGGATCTAATTGTGCACTGTCAGTTGGCATTTGAGGATGATTAAAGGCGAGGGAGCCATGTTAGTGTTGGTATGCCAACCCAGCCTAGCTTACCTGTTGTCCCCAAGGTTGTGGGATCTAATTGTGCACTGTCAGTTGGCATTTGAGGATGAGTAAAGGCGTGGGAGCCATGTTAGTGTTGGTATGCCAACCCAGCCTAGCTTACCTGTTGTCCCCAAGGATGTGGGATCTAATTGTGCACTGTCAGTTGGCATTTGAGGATGAGTAAAGGCGAGGGAGCCGTGTTAGTGTTGGTATGCCAACCCAGCCTAGCTTACCTGTTGTCCCCAAGGATGTGGGATCTAATTGTGCACTGTCAGTTGGCATTTGAGGATGAGTAAAGGCGTGGGAGCCGTGTTAGTGTTGGTATGCCAACCCAGCCTAGCTTACCTGTTGTCCCCAAGGTTGTGGGATCTAATTGTGCACTGTCAGTTGGCATTTGAGGATGATTAAAGGCGTGGGAGCCGTGTTTGTGTTGGTATGCCAACCCAGCCTAGCTTACTTGTTGTCCCCAAGGTTGTGGGAACTAATTGTGCACTGTCAGTTGGCATTTGAGGATGAGTAAAGGCGAGGGAGCCATGTTAGTGTTGGTATGCCAACCCAGCCTAGCTTACCTGTTGTCCCCAAGGTTGTGGGATCAAATTGTGCACTGTCAGTTGGCATTTGAGGATGAGTAAAGGCGAGGGAGCCGTGTTAGTGTTGGTATGCCAACCCAGCCTAGCTTACCTGTTGTCCCCAAGGATGTGGGATCTAATTGTGCACTGTCAGTTGGCATTTGAGGATGAGTAAAGGCGAGGGAGCCGTGTTAGTGTTGGTATGCCAACCCAGCCTAGCTTACCTGATGTCCCCAAGGTTGTGGGATCTAATTGTGCACTGTCAGTTGGCATTTGAGGATGAGTAAAGGCGTGGGAGCCATGTTAGTGTTGGTATGCCAACCCAGCCTAGCTTACCTGATGTCCCCAAGGTTGTGGGATCTAATTGTGCACTGTCAGTTGGCATTTGAGGATGAGTAAAGGCGAGGGAGCCGTGTTAGTGTTGGTATGCCAACCCAGCCTAGCTTACCTGTTGTCCCCAAGGTTGTGGGATCTAATTGTGCACTGTCAGTTGGCATTTGAGGATGAGTAAAGGCGTGGGAGCCGTGTTAGTGTTGGTATGCCAACCCAGCCTAGCTTACCTGTTGTCCCCAAGGTTGTGGGATCTAATTGTGCACTGTCAGTTGGCATTTGAGGATGAGTAAAGGCGTGGGAGCCATGTTAGTGTTGGTATGCCAACCCAGCCTAGCTTACCTGTTGTCCCCAAGGTTGTGGGATCTAATTGTGCACTGTCAGTTGGCATTTGAGGATGAGTAAAGGCGTGGGAGCCGTGTTAGTGTTGGTATGCCAACCCAGCCTAGCTTACCTGTTGTCCCCAAGGTTGTGGGATCTAATTGTGCACTGTCAGTTGGCATTTGAGGATGAGTAAAGGCGAGGGAGCCGTGTTAGTGTTGGTATGCCAACCCAGCCTAGCTTACCTGTTGTCCCCAAGGATGTGGGATCAAATTGTGCACTGTCAGTTGGCATTTGAGGATGAGTAAAGGCGAGGGAGCCGTGTTAGTGTTGGTATGCCAACCCAGCCTAGCTTACCTGTTGTCCCCAAGGATGTGGGATCTAATTGTGCACTGTCAGTTGGCATTTGAGGATGAGTAAAGGCGAGGGAGCCGTGTTAGTGTTGGTATGCCAACCCAGCCTAGCTTACCTGTTGTCCCCAAGGATGTGGGATCTAATTGTGCACTGTCAGTTGGCATTTGAGGATGAGTAAAGGCGTGGGAGCCGTGTTAGTGTTGGTATGCCAACCCAGCCTAGCTTACCTGTTGTCCCCAAGGATGTGGGATCTAATTGTGCACTGTCAGTTGGCATTTGAGGATGAGTAAAGGCGAGGGAGCCGTGTTAGTGTTGGTATGCCAACCCAGCCTAGCTTACCTGTTGTTCCCAAGGATGTGGGATCTAATTGTGCACTGTCAGTTGGCATTTGAGGATGAGTAAAGGCGAGGGAGCCGTGTTAGTGTTGGTATGCCAACCCAGCCTAGCTTACCTGTTGTCCCCAAGGATGTGGGATCTAATTGTGCACTGTCAGTTGGCATTTGAGGATGAGTAAAGGCGAGGGAGCCGTGTTAGTGTTGGTATGCCAACCCAGCCTAGCTTACCTGTTGTCCCCAAGGTTGTGGGATCTAATTGTGCACTGTCAGTTGGCATTTGAGGATGAGTAAAGGCGTGGGAGCCGTGTTAGTGTTGGTATGCCAACCCAGCCTAGCTTACCTGTTGTCCCCAAGGATGTGGGATCTAATTGTGCACTGTCAGTTGGCATTTGAGGATGAGTAAAGGCGAGGGAGCCGTGTTAGTGTTGGTATGCCAACCCAGCCTAGCTAACCTGTTGTCCCCAAGGTTGTGGGATCTAATTGTGCACTGTCAGTTGGCATTTGAGGATGAGTAAAGGCGAGGGAGCCATGTTAGTGTTGGTATGCCAACCCAGCCTAGCTTACCTGTTGTCCCCAAGGTTGTGGGATCTAATTGTGCACTGTCAGTTGGCATTTGAGGATGAGTAAAGGCGAGGGAGCCATGTTAGTGTTGGTATGCCAACCCAGCCTAGCTTACCTGTTGTCCCCAAGGATGTGGGATCTAATTGTGCACTGTCAGTTGGCATTTGAGGATGAGTAAAGGCGTGGGAGCCGTGTTAGTGTTGGTATGCCAACCCAGCCTAGCTTACCTGTTGTCCCCAAGGATGTGGGATCAAATTGTGCACTGTCAGTTGGCATTTGAGGATGATTAAAGGCGAGGGAGCCGTGTTAGTGTTGGTATGCCAACCCAGCCTAGCTTACCTGTTGTCCCCAAGGATGTGGGATCTAATTGTGCACTGTCAGTTGGCATTTGAGGATGAGTAAAGGCGTGGGAGCCGTGTTAGTGTTGGTATGCCAACCCAGCCTAGCTTACCTGTTGTCCCCAAGGATGTGGGATCTAATTGTGCACTGTCAGTTGGCATTTGAGGATGATTAAAGGCGTGGGAGCCATGTTAGTGTTGGTATGCCAACCCAGCCTAGCTTACCTGTTGTCCCCAAGGATGTGGGATCTAATTGTGCACTGTCAGTTGGCATTTGAGGATGAGTAAAGGCGTGGGAGCCGTGTTAGTGTTGGTATGCCAACCCAGCCTAGCTTACCTGTTGTCCCCAAGGATGTGGGATCTAATTGTGCACTGTCAGTTGGCATTTGAGGATGAGTAAAGGCGAGGGAGCCGTGTTAGTGTTGGTATGCCAACCCAGCCTAGCTTACCTGTTGTCCCCAAGGTTGTGGGATCTAATTGTGCACTGTCAGTTGGCATTTGAGGATGAGTAAAGGCGAGGGAGCCATGTTAGTGTTGGTATGCCAACCCAGCCTAGCTTACCTGTTGTCCCCAAGGTTGTGGGATCTAATTGTGCACTGTCAGTTGGCATTTGAGGATGAGTAAAGGCGAGGGAGCCGTGTTAGTGTTGGTATGCCAACCCAGCCTAGCTTACCTGTTGTCCCCAAGGTTGTGGGATCTAATTGTGCACTGTCAGTTGGCATTTGAGGATGAGTAAAGGCGAGGGAGCCGTGTTAGTGTTGGTATGCCAACCCAGCCTAGCTTACCTGTTGTCCCCAAGGTTGTGGGATCTAATTGTGCACTGTCAGTTGGCATTTGAGGATGAGTAAAGGCGTGGGAGCCGTGTTAGTGTTGGTATGCCAACCCAGCCTAGCTTACCTGTTGTCCCCAAGGTTGTGGGATCTAATTGTGCACTGTCAGTTGGCATTTGAGGATGAGTAAAGGCGAGGGAGCCGTGTTAGTGTTGGTATGCCAACCCAGCCTAGCTTACCTGTTGTCCCCAAGGATGTGGGATCAAATTGTGCACTGTCAGTTGGCATTTGAGGATGAGTAAAGGCGAGGGAGCCGTGTTAGTGTTGGTATGCCAACCCAGCCTAGCTTACCTGTTGTCCCCAAGGTTGTGGGATCAAATTGTGCACTGTCAGTTGGCATTTGAGGATGAGTAAAGGCGAGGGAGCCGTGTTAGTGTTGGTATGCCAACCCAGCCTAGCTTACCTGTTGTCCCCAAGGTTGTGGGATCTAATTGTGCACTGTCAGTTGGCATTTGAGGATGAGTAAAGGCGTGGGAGCCATGTTAGTGTTGGTATGCCAACCCAGCCTAGCTTACCTGTTGTCCCCAAGGTTGTGGGATCAAATTGTGCACTGTCAGTTGGCATTTGAGGATGAGTAAAGGCGAGGGAGCCATGTTAGTGTTGGTATGCCAACCCAGCCTAGCTTACCTGTTGTCCCCAAGGTTGTGGGATCAAATTGTGCACTGTCAGTTGGCATTTGAGGATGAGTAAAGGCGTGGGAGCCATGTTAGTGTTGGTATGCCAACCCAGCCTAGCTTACCTGTTGTCCCCAAGGATGTGGGATCAAATTGTGCACTGTCAGTTGGCATTTGAGGATGAGTAAAGGCGTGGGAGCCATGTTAGTGTTGGTATGCCAACCCAGCCTAGCTTACCTGTTGTCCCCAAGGATGTGGGATCAAATTGTGCACTGTCAGTTGGCATTTGAGGATGATTAAAGGCGAGGGAGCCGTGTTAGTGTTGGTATGCCAACCCAGCCTAGCTTACCTGTTGTCCCCAAGGTTGTGGGATCTAATTGTGCACTGTCAGTTGGCATTTGAGGATGAGTAAAGGCGAGGGAGCCGTGTTAGTGTTGGTATGCCAACCCAGCCTAGCTTACCTGTTGTCCCCAAGGATGTGGGATCAAATTGTGCACTGTCAGTTGGCATTTGAGGATGAGTAAAGGCGTGGGAGCCATGTTAGTGTTGGTATGCCAACCCAGCCTAGCTTACCTGTTGTCCCCAAAGTTGTGGGATCTAATTGTGCACTGTCAGTTGGCATTTGAGGATGAGTAAAGGCGAGGGAGCCGTGTTAGTGTTGGTATGCCAACCCAGCCTAGCTTACCTGTTGTCCCCAAGGATGTGGGATCTAATTGTGCACTGTCAGTTGGAATTTGAGGATGATTAAAGGCGTGGGAGCCATGTTAGTGTTGGTATGCCAACCCAGCCTAGCTTACCTGTTGTCCCCAAGGATGTGGGATCAAATTGTGCACTGTCAGTTGGCATTTGAGGATGAGTAAAGGCGAGGGAGCCGTGTTAGTGTTGGTATGCCAACCCAGCCTAGCTTACCTGTTGTCCCCAAGGATGTGGGATCTAATTGTGCACTGTCAGTTGGCATTTGAGGATGAGTAAAGGCGAGGGAGCCATGTTAGTGTTGGTATGCCAACCCAGCCTAGCTTACCTGTTGTCCCCAAGGTTGTGGGATCAAATTGTGCACTGTCAGTTGGCATTTGAGGATGAGTAAAGGCGAGGGACCCGTGTTAGTGTTGGTATGCCAACCCAGCCTAGCTTACCTGTTGTCCCCAAGGTTGTGGGATCTAATTGTGCACTGTCAGTTGGCATTTGAGGATGATTAAAGGCGTGGGAGCCGTGTTAGTGTTGGTATGCCAACCCAGCCTAGCTTACCTGTTGTCCCCAAGGTTGTGGGATCTAATTGTGCACTGTCAGTTGGCATTTGAGGATGAGTAAAGGCGAGGGAGCCATGTTAGTGTTGGTATGCCAACCCAGCCTAGCTTACCTGTTGTCCCCAAGGTTGTGGGATCTAATTGTGCACTGTCAGTTGGCATTTGAGGATGAGTAAAGGCGAGGGAGCCGTGTTAGTGTTGGTATGCCAACCCAGCCTAGCTTACCTGTTGTCCCCAAGGATGTGGGATCAAATTGTGCACTGTCAGTTGGCATTTGAGGATGAGTAAAGGCGAGGGAGCCGTGTTAGTGTTGGTATGCCAACCCAGCCTAGCTTACCTGTTGTCCCCAAGGATGTGGGATCTAATTGTGCACTGTCAGTTGGCATTTGAGGATGAGTAAAGGCGAGGGAGCCGTGTTAGTGTTGGTATGCCAACCAAGCCTAGCTTACCTGTTGTCCCCAAGGATGTGGGATCTAATTGTGCACTGTCAGTTGGCATTTGAGGATGAGTAAAGGCGAGGGAGCCGTGTTAGTGTTGGTATGCCAACCCAGCCTAGCTTACCTGTTGTCCCCAAGGATGTGGGACCTAATTGTGCACTGTCAGTTGGCATTTGAGGATGATTAAAGGCGAGGGAGCCATGTTAGTGTTGGTATGCCAACCCAGCCTAGCTTACCTGTTGTCCCCAAGGTTGTGGGATCTAATTGTGCACTGTCAGTTGGCATTTGAGGATGAGTAAAGGCGAGGGAGCCGTGTTAGTGTTGGTATGCCAACCCAGCCTAGCTTACCTGTTGTCCCCAAGGATGTGGGATCTAATTGTGCACTGTCAGTTGGCATTTGAGGATGATTAAAGGCGTGGGAGCCATGTTAGTGTTGGTATGCCAACCCAGCCTAGCTTACCTGTTGTCCCCAAGGTTGTGGGATCTAATTGTGCACTGTCAGTTGGCATTTGAGTATGAGTAAAGGCGTGGGAGCCGTGTTAGTGTTGGTATGCCAACCCAGCCTAGCTTACCTGTTGTCCCCAAGGTTGTGGGATCAAATTGTGCACTGTCAGTTGGCATTTGAGGATGAGTAAAGGCGAGGGAGCCGTGTTAGTGTTGGTATGCCAACCCAGCCTAGCTTACCTGTTGTCCCCAAGGTTGTGGGATCAAATTGTGCACTGTCAGTTGGCATTTGAGGATGAGTAAAGGCGAGGGAGCCGTGTTAGTGTTGGTATGCCAACCCAGCCTAGCTTACCTGTTGTCCCCAAGGTTGTGGGATCTAATTGTGCACTGTCAGTTGGCATTTGAGGATGAGTAAAGGCGTGGGAGCCATGTTAGTTTTGGTATGCCAACCCAGCCTAGCTTACCTGTTGTCCCCAAGGTTGTGGGATCAAATTGTGCACTGTCAGTTGGCATTTGAGGATGAGTAAAGGCGAGGGAGCCATGTTAGTGTTGGTATGCCAACCCAGCCTAGCTTACCTGTTGTCCCCAAGGTTGTGGGATCAAATTGTGCACTGTCAGTTGGCATTTGAGGATGAGTAAAGGCGTGGGAGCCATGTTAGTGTTGGTATGCCAACCCAGCCTAGCTTACCTGTTGTCCCCAAGGATGTGGGATCAAATTGTGCACTGTCAGTTGGCATTTGAGGATGAGTAAAGGCGAGGGAGCCATGTTAGTGTTGGTATGCCAACCCAGCCTAGCTTACCTGTTGTCCCCAAGGATGTGGGATCAAATTGTGCACTGTCAGTTGGCATTTGAGGATGATTAAAGGCGAGGGAGCCGTGTTAGTGTTGGTATGCCAACCCAGCCTAGCTTACCTGTTGTCCCCAAGGTTGTGGGATCTAATTGTGCACTGTCAGTTGGCATTTGAGGATGAGTAAAGGCGAGGGAGCCGTGTTAGTGTTGGTATGCCAACCCAGCCTAGCTTACCTGTTGTCCCCAAGGATGTGGGATCAAATTGTGCACTGTCAGTTGGCATTTGAGGATGAGTAAAGGCGTGGGAGCCATGTTAGTGTTGGTATGCCAACCCAGCCTAGCTTACCTGTTGTCCCCAAAGTTGTGGGATCTAATTGTGCACTGTCAGTTGGCATTTGAGGATGAGTAAAGGCGAGGGAGCCGTGTTAGTGTTGGTATGCCAACCCAGCCTAGCTTACCTGTTGTCCCCAAGGTTGTGGGATCTAATTGTGCACTGTCAGTTGGAATTTGAGGATGATTAAAGGCGTGGGAGCCATGTTAGTGTTGGTATGCCAACCCAGCCTAGCTTACCTGTTGTCCCCAAGGTTGTGGGATCTAATTGTGCACTGTCAGTTGGAATTTGAGGATGATTAAAGGCGTGGGAGCCATGTTAGTGTTGGTATGCCAACCCAGCCTAGCTTACCTGTTGTCCCCAAGGTTGTGGGATCTAATTGTGCACTGTCAGTTGGCATTTGAGGATGAGTAAAGGCGAGGGAGCCGTGTTAGTGTTGGTATGCCAACCCAGCCTAGCTTACCTGTTGTCCCCAAGGATGTGGGATCTAATTGTGCACTGTCAGTTGGCATTTGAGGATGAGTAAAGGCGAGGGAGCCATGTTAGTGTTGGTATGCCAACCCAGCCTAGCTTACCTGTTGTCCCCAAGGTTGTGGGATCAAATTGTGCACTGTCAGTTGGCATTTGAGGATGAGTAAAGGCGAGGGACCCGTGTTAGTGTTGGTATGCCAACCCAGCCTAGCTTACCTGTTGTCCCCAAGGTTGTGGGATCAAATTGTGCACTGTCAGTTGGCATTTGAGGATGAGTAAAGGCGAGGGACCCGTGTTAGTGTTGGTATGCCAGCCCAGCCTAGCTTACCTGTTGTCCCCAAGGATGTGGGATCTAATTGTGCACTGTCAGTTGGCATTTGAGGATGAGTAAAGGCGAGGGAGCCATGTTAGTGTTGGTATGCCAACCCAGCCTAGCTTACCTGTTGTCCCCAAGGTTGTGGGATCTAATTGTGCACTGTCAGTTGGCATTTGAGGATGATTAAAGGCGAGGGAGCCATGTTAGTGTTGGTATGCCAACCCAGCCTAGCTTACCTGTTGTCCCCAAGGATGTGGGATCTAATTGTGCACTGTCAGTTGGCATTTGAGGATGAGTAAAGGCGAGGGAGCCATGTTAGTGTTGGTATGCCAACCCAGCCTAGCTTACCTGTTGTCCCCAAGGATGTGGGATCAAATTGTGCACTGTCAGTTGGCATTTGAGGATGAGTAAAGGCGAGGGAGCCGTGTTAGTGTTGGTATGCCAACCCAGCCTAGCTTACCTGTTGTCCCCAAGGATGTGGGATCAAATTGTGCACTGTCAGTTGGCATTTGAGGATGATTAAAGGCGTGGGAGCCGTGTTAGTGTTGGTATGCCAACCCAGCCTAGCTTACCTGTTGTCCCCAAGGTTGTGGGATCTAATTGTGCACTGTCAGTTGGCATTTGAGGATGAGTAAAGGCGTGGGAGCCGTGTTAGTGTTGGTATGCCAACCCAGCCTAGCTTACCTGTTGTCCCCAAGGTTGTGGGATCAAATTGTGCACTGTCAGTTGGCATTTGAGGATGAGTAAAGGCGAGGGAGCCATGTTAGTGTTGGTATGCCAACCCAGCCTAGCTTACCTGTTGTCCACAAGGTTGTGGGATCTAATTGTGCACTGTCAGTTGGCATTTGAGGATGAGTAAAGGCGAGGGAGCCGTGTTAGTGTTGGTATGCCAACCCAGCCTAGCTTACCTGTTGTCCCCAAGGATGTGGGATCTAATTGTGCACTGTCAGTTGGCATTTGAGGATGATTAAAGGCGAGGGAGCCATGTTAGTGTTGGTATGCCAACCCAGCCTAGCTTACCTGTTGTCCCCAAGGATGTGGGATCTAATTGTGCACTGTCAGTTGGCATTTGAGGATGAGTAAAGGCGAGGGAGCCGTGTTAGTGTTGGTATGCCAACCCAGCCTAGCTTACCTGTTGTCCCCAAGGATGTGGGATCTAATTGTGCACTGTCAGTTGGCATTTGAGGATGAGTAAAGGCGAGGGAGCCGTGTTAGTGTTGGTATGCCAACCCAGCCTAGCTTACCTGTTGTCCCCAAGGTTGTGGGATCTAATTGTGCACTGTCAGTTGGCATTTGAGGATGAGTAAAGGCGTGGGAGCCGTGTTAGTGTTGGTATGCCAACCCAGCCTAGCTTACCTGTTGTCCCCAAGGATGTGGGATCAAATTGTGCACTGTCAGTTGGCATTTGAGGATGAGTAAAGGCGAGGGAGCCATGTTAGTGTTGGTATGCCAACCCAGCCTAGCTTACCTGTTGTCCCCAAGGTTGTGGGATCAAATTGTGCACTGTCAGTTGGCATTTGAGGATGAGTAAAGGCGAGGGAGCCATGTTAGTGTTGGTATGCCAACCCAGCCTAGCTTACCTGTTGTCCCCAAGGATGTGGGATCTAATTGTGCACTGTCAGTTGGCATTTGAGGATGAGTAAAGGCGAGGGAGCCGTGTTAGTGTTGGTATGCCAACCCAGCCTAGCTTACCTGTTGTCCCCAAGGTTGTGGGATCAAATTGTGCACTGTCAGTTGGCATTTGAGGATGAGTAAAGGCGAGGGAGCCATGTTAGTGTTGGTATGCCAACCCAGCCTAGCTTACCTGTTGTCCCCAAGGTTGTGGGATCTAATTGTGCACTGTCAGTTGGCATTTGAGGATGAGTAAAGGCGAGGGAGCCATGTTAGTGTTGGTATGCCAACCCAGCCTAGCTTACCTGTTGTCCCCAAGGTTGTGGGATCAAATTGTGCACTGTCAGTTGGCATTTGAGGATGAGTAAAGGCGTGGGAGCCGTGTTAGTGTTGGTATGCCAACCCAGCCTAGCTTACCTGTTGTCCCCGAGGATGTGGGATCTAATTGTGCACTGTCAGTTGGCATTTGAGGATGAGTAAAGGCGAGGGAGCCGTGTTAGTGTTGGTATGCCAACCCAGCCTAGCTTACCTGTTGTCCCCAAGGATGTGGGATCAAATTGTGCACTGTCAGTTGGCATTTGAGGATGAGTAAAGGCGAGGGAGCCGTGTTAGTGTTGGTATGCCAGCCCAGCCTAGCTTACCTGTTGTCCCCAAGGTTGTGGGATCTAATTGTGCACTGTCAGTTGGCATTTGAGGATGAGTAAAGGCGTGGGAGCCGTGTTAGTGTTGGTATGCCAACCCAGCCTAGCTTACCTGTTGTCCCCAAGGATGTGGGATCTAATTGTGCACTGTCAGTTGGCATTTGAGGATGAGTAAAGGCGTGGGAGCCGTGTTAGTGTTGGTATGCCAACCCAGCCTAGCTTACCTGTTGTCCCCAAGGATGTGGGATCTAATTGTGCACTGTCAGTTGGCATTTGAGGATGAGTAAAGGCGTGGGAGCCATGTTAGTGTTGGTATGCCAACCCAGCCTAGCTTACCTGTTGTCCCCAAGGATGTGGGATCAAATTGTGCACTGTCAGTTGGCATTTGAGGATGAGTAAAGGCGAGGGAGCCATGTTAGTGTTGGTATGCCAACCCAGCCTAGCTTACCTGTTGTCCCCAAGGTTGTGGGATCTAATTGTGCACTGTCAGTTGGCATTTGAGGATGAGGAAAGGCGAGGGAGCCATGTTAGTGTTGGTATGCCAACCCAGCCTAGCTTACCTGTTGTCCCCAAGGATGTGGGATCTAATTGTGCACTGTCAGTTGGCATTTGAGGATGAGTAAAGGCGTGGGAGCCATGTTAGTGTTGGTATGCCAACCCAGCCTAGCTTACCTGTTGTCCCCAAGGTTGTGGGATCAAATTGTGCACTGTCAGTTGGCATTTGAGGATGAGTAAAGGCGAGGGAGCCATGTTAGTGTTGGTATGCCAACCCAGCCTAGCTTACCTGTTGTCCCCAAGGATGTGGGATCTAATTGTGCACTGTCAGTTGGCATTTGAGGATGAGTAAAGGCGTGGGAGCCGTGTTAGTGTTGGTATGCCAACCCAGCCTAGCTTACCTGTTGTCCCCAAGGTTGTGGGATCAAATTGTGCACTGTCAGTTGGCATTTGAGGATGATTAAAGGCGTGGGAGCCGTGTTAGTGTTGGTATGCCAACCCAGCCTAGCTTACCTGTTGTCCCCAAGGATGTGGGATCTAATTGTGCACTGTCAGTTGGCATTTGAGGATGATTAAAGGCGTGGGAGCCGTGTTAGTGTTGGTATGCCAACCCAGCCTAGCTTACCTGTTGTCCCCAAGGATGTGGGATCTAATTGTGCACTGTCAGTTGGCATTTGAGGATGAGTAAAGGCGTGGGAGCCATGTTAGTGTTGGTATGCCAACCCAGCCTAGCTTACCTGTTGTCCCCAAGGTTGTGGGATCAAATTGTGCACTGTCAGTTGGCATTTGAGGATGAGTAAAGGCGTGGGAGCCATGTTAGTGTTGGTATGCCAACCCAGCCTAGCTTACCTGTTGTCCCCAAGGATGTGGGATCTAATTGTGCACTGTCAGTTGGCATTTGAGGATGATTAAAGGCGTGGGAGCCGTGTTAGTGTTGGTATGCCAACCCAGCCTAGCTTACCTGTTGTCCCCAAGGTTGTGGGATCTAATTGTGCACTGTCAGTTGGCATTTGAGGATGAGTAAAGGCGTGGGAGCCGTGTTAGTGTTGGTATGCCAACCCAGCCTAGCTTACCTGTTGTCCCCAAGGATGTGGGATCAAATTGTGCACTGTCAGTTGGCATTTGAGGATGAGTAAAGGCGAGGGAGCCGTGTTAGTGTTGGTATGCCAACCCAGCCTAGCTTACCTGTTGTCCCCAAGGTTGTGGGATCTAATTGTGCACTGTCAGTTGGCATTTGAGGATGAGTAAAGGCGAGGGAGCCGTGTTAGTGTTGGTATGCCAACCCAGCCTAGCTAGCCTGTTGTCCCCAAGGATGTGGGATCTAATTGTGCACTGTCAGTTGGCATTTGAGGATGAGTAAAGGCGTGGGAGCCGTGTTAGTGTTGGTATGCCAACCCAGCCTAGCTTACCTGTTGTCCCCAAGGATGTGGGATCTAATTGTGCACTGTCAGTTGGCATTTGAGGATGAGTAAAGGCGAGGGAGCCATGTTAGTGTTGGTATGCCAACCCAGCCTAGCTTACCTGTTGTCCCCAAGGTTGTGGGATCTAATTGTGCACTGTCAGTTGGCATTTGAGGATGAGTAAAGGCGAGGGAGCCGTGTTAGTGTTGGTATGCCAACCCAGCCTAGCTTACCTGTTGTCCCCAAGGTTGTGGGATCTAATTGTGCACTGTCAGTTGGCATTTGAGGATGAGTAAAGGCGAGGGAGCCATGTTAGTGTTGGTATGCCAACCCAGCCTAGCTTACCTGTTGTCCCCAAGGTTGTGGGATCTAATTGTGCACTGTCAGTTGGCATTTGAGGATGAGTAAAGGCGAGGGAGCCGTGTTAGTGTTGGTATGCCAACCCAGCCTAGCTTACCTGTTGTCCCCAAGGATGTGGGATCAAATTGTGCACTGTCAGTTGGCATTTGAGGATGCGTAAAGGCGTGGGAGCCATGTTAGTGTTGGTATGCCAACCCAGCCTAGCTTACCTGTTGTCCCCAAGGTTGTGGGATCTAATTGTGCACTGTCAGTTGGCATTTGAGGATGAGTAAAGGCGTGGGAGCCATGTTAGTGTTGGTATGCCAACCCAGCCTAGCTTACCTGTTGTCCCCAAGGTTGTGGGATCAAATTGTGCACTGTCAGTTGGCATTTGAGGATGAGTAAAGGCGTGGGAGCCGTGTTAGTGTTGGTATGCCAACCCAGCCTAGCTTACCTGTTGTCCCCAAGGATGTGGGATCTAATTGTGCACTGTCAGTTGGCATTTGAGGATGAGTAAAGGCGTGGGAGCCATGTTAGTGTTGGTATGCCAACCCAGCCTAGCTTACCTGTTGTCCCCAAGGTTGTGGGATCTAATTGTGCACTGTCAGTTGGCATTTGAGGATGAGTAAAGGCGTGGGAGCCGTGTTAGTGTTGGTATGCCAACCCAGCCTAGCTTACCTGTTGTCCCCAAGGTTGTGGGATCTAATTGTGCACTGTCAGTTGGCATTTGAGGATGAGTAAAGGCGAGGGAGCCGTGTTAGTGTTGGTATGCCAACCCAGCCTAGCTTACCTGTTGTCCCCAAGGTTGTGGGATCTAATTGTGCACTGTCAGTTGGCATTTGAGGATGAGTAAAGGCGAGGGAGCCGTGTTAGTGTTGGTATGCCAACCCAGCCTAGCTTACCTGTTGTCCCCAAGGATGTGGGATCTAATTGTGCACTGTCAGTTGGCATTTGAGGATGAGTAAAGGCGAGGGAGCCGTGTTAGTGTTGGTATGCCAACCCAGCCTAGCTTACCTGTTGTCCCCAAGGATGTGGGATCTAATTGTGCACTGTCAGTTGGCATTTGAGGATGAGTAAAGGCGAGGGAGCCGTGTTAGTGTTGGTATGCCAACCCAGCCTAGCTTACCTGTTGTCCCCAAGGTTGTGGGATCTAATTGTGCACTGTCAGTTGGCATTTGAGGATGAGTAAAGGCGAGGGAGCCGTGTTAGTGTTGGTATGCCAACCCAGCCTAGCTTACCTGTTGTCCCCAAGGTTGTGGGATCTAATTGTGCACTGTCAGTTGGCATTTGAGGATGAGTAAAGGCGAGGGAGCCGTGTTAGTGTTGGTATGCCAACCCAGCCTAGCTTACCTGTTGTCCCCAAGGTTGTGGGATCTAATTGTGCACTGTCAGTTGGCATTTGAGGATGAGTAAAGGCGAGGGAGCCATGTTAGTGTTGGTATGCCAACCCAGCCTAGCTTACCTGTTGTCCCCAAGGATGTGGGATCTAATTGTGCACTGTCAGTTGGCATTTGAGGATGAGTAAAGGCGAGGGAGCCATGTTAGTGTTGGTATGCCAACCCAGCCTAGCTTACCTGTTGTCCCCAAGGTTGTGGGATCTAATTGTGCACTGTCAGTTGGCATTTGAGGATGATTAAAGGCGAGGGAGCCATGTTAGTGTTGGTATGCCAACCCAGCCTAGCTTACCTGTTGTCCCCAAGGATGTGGGATCTAATTGTGCACTGTCAGTTGGCATTTGAGGATGAGTAAAGGCGTGGGAGCCGTGTTAGTGTTGGTATGCCAACCCAGCCTAGCTTACCTGTTGTCCCCAAGGTTGTGGGATCTAATTGTGCACTGTCAGTTGGCATTTGAGGATGAGTAAAGGCGTGGGAGCCGTGTTAGTGTTGGTATGCCAACCCAGCCTAGCTTACCTGTTGTCCCCAAGGTTGTGGGATCAAATTGTGCACTGTCAGTTGGCATTTGAGGATGAGTAAAGGCGAGGGAGCCATGTTAGTGTTGGTATGCCAACCCAGCCTAGCTTACCTGTTGTCCACAAGGTTGTGGGATCTAATTGTGCACTGTCAGTTGGCATTTGAGGATGAGTAAAGGCGTGGGAGCCGTGTTAGTGTTGGTATGCCAACCAAGCCTAGCTTACCTGTTGTCCCCAAGGTTGTGGGATCTAATTGTGCACTGTCAGTTGGCATTTGAGGATGATTAAAGGCGAGGGAGCCATGTTAGTGTTGGTATGCCAACCCAGCCTAGCTTACCTGTTGTCCCCAAGGATGTGGGATCTAATTGTGCACTGTCAGTTGGCATTTGAGGATGAGTAAAGGCGTGGGAGCCATGTTAGTGTTGGTATGCCAACCCAGCCTAGCTTACCTGTTGTCCCCAAGGATGTGGGATCTAATTGTGCACTGTCAGTTGGCATTTGAGGATGATTAAAGGCGAGGGAGCCATGTTAGTGTTGGTATGCCAACCCAGCCTAGCTTACCTGTTGTCCCCAAGGATGTGGGATCTAATTGTGCACTGTCAGTTGGCATTTGAGGATGAGTAAAGGCGAGGGAGCCGTGTTAGTGTTGGTATGCCAACCCAGCCTAGCTTACCTGTTGTCCCCAAGGATGTGGGATCTAATTGTGCACTGTCAGTTGGCATTTGAGGATGAGTAAAGGCGAGGGAGCCGTGTTAGTGTTGGTATGCCAACCCAGCCTAGCTTACCTGTTGTCCCCAAGGTTGTGGGATCTAATTGTGCACTGTCAGTTGGCATTTGAGGATGAGTAAAGGCGTGGGAGCCGTGTTAGTGTTGGTATGCCAACCCAGCCTAGCTTACCTGTTGTCCCCAAGGATGTGGGATCAAATTGTGCACTGTCAGTTGGCATTTGAGGATGAGTAAAGGCGAGGGAGCCATGTTAGTGTTGGTATGCCAACCCAGCCTAGCTTACCTGTTGTCCCCAAGGTTGTGGGATCAAATTGTGCACTGTCAGTTGGCATTTGAGGATGAGTAAAGGCGAGGGAGCCATGTTAGTGTTGGTATGCCAACCCAGCCTAGCTTACCTGTTGTCCCCAAGGATGTGGGATCTAATTGTGCACTGTCAGTTGGCATTTGAGGATGAGTAAAGGCGAGGGAGCCATGTTAGTGTTGGTATGCCAACCCAGCCTAGCTTACCTGTTGTCGTCAAGGTTGTGGGATCTAATTGTGCACTGTCAGTTGGCATTTGAGGATGAGTAAAGGCGAGGGAGCCGTGTTAGTGTTGGTATGCCAACCCAGCCTAGCTTACCTGTTGTCCCCAAGGTTGTGGGATCAAATTGTGCACTGTCAGTTGGCATTTGAGGATGAGTAAAGGCGAGGGAGCCATGTTAGTGTTGGTATGCCAACCCAGCCTAGCTTACCTGTTGTCCCCAAGGTTGTGGGATCTAATTGTGCACTGTCAGTTGGCATTTGAGGATGAGTAAAGGCGAGGGAGCCATGTTAGTGTTGGTATGCCAACCCAGCCTAGCTTACCTGTTGTCCCCAAGGTTGTGGGATCAAATTGTGCACTGTCAGTTGGCATTTGAGGATGAGTAAAGGCGTGGGAGCCGTGTTAGTGTTGGTATGCCAACCCAGCCTAGCTTACCTGTTGTCCCCAAGGATGTGGGATCTAATTGTGCACTGTCAGTTGGCATTTGAGGATGAGTAAAGGCGAGGGAGCCGTGTTAGTGTTGGTATGCCAACCCAGCCTAGCTTACCTGTTGTCCCCAAGGATGTGGGATCAAATTGTGCACTGTCAGTTGGCATTTGAGGATGAGTAAAGGCGAGGGAGCCATGTTAGTGTTGGTATGCCAACCCAGCCTAGCTTACCTGTTGTCCACAAGGTTGTGGGATCAAATTGTGCACTGTCAGTTGGCATTTGAGGATGAGTAAAGGCGTGGGAGCCGTGTTAGTGTTGGTATGCCAACCCAGCCTAGCTTACCTGTTGTCCCCAAGGTTGTGGGATCTAATTGTGCACTGTCAGTTGGCATTTGAGGATGAGTAAAGGCGAGGGAGCCGTGTTAGTGTTGGTATGCCAGCCCAGCCTAGCTTACCTGTTGTCCCCAAGGTTGTGGGATCTAATTGTGCACTGTCAGTTGGCATTTGAGGATGAGTAAAGGCGTGGGAGCCGTGTTAGTGTTGGTATGCCAACCCAGCCTAGCTTACCTGTTGTCCCCAAGGATGTGGGATCTAATTGTGCACTGTCAGTTGGCATTTGAGGATGAGTAAAGGCGAGGGAGCCGTGTTAGTGTTGGTATGCCAACCCAGCCTAGCTTACCTGTTGTCCCCAAGGATGTGGGATCTAATTGTGCACTGTCAGTTGGCATTTGAGGATGAGTAAAGGCGTGGGAGCCGTGTTAGTGTTGGTATGCCAACCCAGCCTAGCTTACCTGTTGTCCCCAAGGATGTGGGATCTAATTGTGCACTGTCAGTTGGCATTTGAGGATGAGTAAAGGCGTGGGAGCCATGTTAGTGTTGGTATGCCAACCCAGCCTAGCTTACCTGTTGTCCCCAAGGATGTGGGATCAAATTGTGCACTGTCAGTTGGCATTTGAGGATGAGTAAAGGCGAGGGAGCCATGTTAGTGTTGGTATGCCAACCCAGCCTAGCTTACCTGTTGTCCCCAAGGTTGTGGGATCTAATTGTGCACTGTCAGTTGGCATTTGAGGATGAGGAAAGGCGAGGGAGCCATGTTAGTGTTGGTATGCCAACCCAGCCTAGCTTACCTGTTGTCCCCAAGGATGTGGGATCTAATTGTGCACTGTCAGTTGGCATTTGAGGATGAGTAAAGGCGTGGGAGCCATGTTAGTGTTGGTATGCCAACCCAGCCTAGCTTACCTGTTGTCCCCAAGGTTGTGGGATCAAATTGTGCACTGTCAGTTGGCATTTGAGGATGAGTAAAGGCGAGGGAGCCATGTTAGTGTTGGTATGCCAACCCAGCCTAGCTTACCTGTTGTCCCCAAGGATGTGGGATCTAATTGTGCACTGTCAGTTGGCATTTGAGGATGAGTAAAGGCGTGGGAGCCGTGTTAGTGTTGGTATGCCAACCCAGCCTAGCTTACCTGTTGTCCCCAAGGTTGTGGGATCAAATTGTGCACTGTCAGTTGGCATTTGAGGATGATTAAAGGCGTGGGAGCCGTGTTAGTGTTGGTATGCCAACCCAGCCTAGCTTACCTGTTGTCCCCAAGGATGTGGGATCTAATTGTGCACTGTCAGTTGGCATTTGAGGATGATTAAAGGCGTGGGAGCCGTGTTAGTGTTGGTATGCCAACCCAGCCTAGCTTACCTGTTGTCCCCAAGGATGTGGGATCTAATTGTGCACTGTCAGTTGGCATTTGAGGATGAGTAAAGGCGTGGGAGCCATGTTAGTGTTGGTATGCCAACCCAGCCTAGCTTACCTGTTGTCCCCAAGGTTGTGGGATCAAATTGTGCATTGTCAGTTGGCATTTGAGGATGAGTAAAGGCGTGGGAGCCATGTTAGTGTTGGTATGCCAACCCAGCCTAGCTTACCTGTTGTCCCCAAGGATGTGGGATCTAATTGTGCACTGTCAGTTGGCATTTGAGGATGATTAAAGGCGTGGGAGCCGTGTTAGTGTTGGTATGCCAACCCAGCCTAGCTTACCTGTTGTCCCCAAGGTTGTGGGATCTAATTGTGCACTGTCAGTTGGCATTTGAGGATGAGTAAAGGCGTGGGAGCCGTGTTAGTGTTGGTATGCCAACCCAGCCTAGCTTACCTGTTGTCCCCAAGGATGTGGGATCAAATTGTGCACTGTCAGTTGGCATTTGAGGATGAGTAAAGGCGAGGGAGCCGTGTTAGTGTTGGTATGCCAACCCAGCCTAGCTTACCTGTTGTCCCCAAGGTTGTGGGATCTAATTGTGCACTGTCAGTTGGCATTTGAGGATGAGTAAAGGCGAGGGAGCCGTGTTAGTGTTGGTATGCCAACCCAGCCTAGCTAACCTGTTGTCCCCAAGGATGTGGGATCTAATTGTGCACTGTCAGTTGGCATTTGAGGATGAGTAAAGGCGTGGGAGCCGTGTTAGTGTTGGTATGCCAACCCAGCCTAGCTTACCTGTTGTCCCCAAGGATGTGGGATCTAATTGTGCACTGTCAGTTGGCATTTGAGGATGAGTAAAGGCGAGGGAGCCATGTTAGTGTTGGTATGCCAACCCAGCCTAGCTTACCTGTTGTCCCCAAGGTTGTGGGATCTAATTGTGCACTGTCAGTTGGCATTTGAGGATGAGTAAAGGCGAGGGAGCCGTGTTAGTGTTGGTATGCCAACCCAGCCTAGCTTACCTGTTGTCCCCAAGGTTGTGGGATCTAATTGTGCACTGTCAGTTGGCATTTGAGGATGAGTAAAGGCGAGGGAGCCATGTTAGTGTTGGTATGCCAACCCAGCCTAGCTTACCTGTTGTCCCCAAGGTTGTGGGATCTAATTGTGCACTGTCAGTTGGCATTTGAGGATGAGTAAAGGCGAGGGAGCCGTGTTAGTGTTGGTATGCCAACCCAGCCTAGCTTACCTGTTGTCCCCAAGGATGTGGGATCAAATTGTGCACTGTCAGTTGGCATTTGAGGATGCGTAAAGGCGTGGGAGCCATGTTAGTGTTGGTATGCCAACCCAGCCTAGCTTACCTGTTGTCCCCAAGGTTGTGGGATCTAATTGTGCACTGTCAGTTGGCATTTGAGGATGAGTAAAGGCGTGGGAGCCATGTTAGTGTTGGTATGCCAACCCAGCCTAGCTTACCTGTTGTCCCCAAGGTTGTGGGATCAAATTGTGCACTGTCAGTTGGCATTTGAGGATGAGTAAAGGCGTGGGAGCCGTGTTAGTGTTGGTATGCCAACCCAGCCTAGCTTACCTGTTGTCCCCAAGGATGTGGGATCTAATTGTGCACTGTCAGTTGGCATTTGAGGATGAGTAAAGGCGTGGGAGCCATGTTAGTGTTGGTATGCCAACCCAGCCTAGCTTACCTGTTGTCCCCAAGGTTGTGGGATCTAATTGTGCACTGTCAGTTGGCATTTGAGGATGAGTAAAGGCGTGGGAGCCGTGTTAGTTTTGGTATGCCAACCCAGCCTAGCTTACCTGTTGTCCCCAAGGTTGTGGGATCTAATTGTGCACTGTCAGTTGGCATTTGAGGATGAGTAAAGGCGAGGGAGCCGTGTTAGTGTTGGTATGCCAACCCAGCCTAGCTTACCTGTTGTCCCCAAGGTTGTGGGATCTAATTGTGCACTGTCAGTTGGCATTTGAGGATGAGTAAAGGCGAGGGAGCCGTGTTAGTGTTGGTATGCCAACCCAGCCTAGCTTACCTGTTGTCCCCAAGGATGTGGGATCTAATTGTGCACTGTCAGTTGGCATTTGAGGATGAGTAAAGGCGAGGGAGCCGTGTTAGTGTTGGTATGCCAACCCAGCCTAGCTTACCTGTTGTCCCCAAGGATGTGGGATCTAATTGTGCACTGTCAGTTGGCATTTGAGGATGAGTAAAGGCGAGGGAGCCGTGTTAGTGTTGGTATGCCAACCCAGCCTAGCTTACCTGTTGTCCCCAAGGTTGTGGGATCTAATTGTGCACTGTCAGTTGGCATTTGAGGATGAGTAAAGGCGAGGGAGCCGTGTTAGTGTTGGTATGCCAACCCAGCCTAGCTTACCTGTTGTCCCCAAGGATGTGGGATCAAATTGTGCACTGTCAGTTGGCATTTGAGGATGAGTAAAGGCGAGGGAGCCGTGTTAGTGTTGGTATGCCAACCCAGCCTAGCTTACCTGTTGTCCCCAAGGTTGTGGGATCTAATTGTGCACTGTCAGTTGGCATTTGAGGATGAGTAAAGGCGAGGGAGCCGTGTTAGTGTTGGTATGCCAACCCAGCCTAGCTTACCTGTTGTCCCCAAGGATGTGGGATCTAATTGTGCACTGTCAGTTGGCATTTGAGGATGAGTAAAGGCGAGGGAGCCGTGTTAGTGTTGGTATGCCAACCCAGCCTAGCTTACCTGTTGTCCCCAAGGATGTGGGATCTAATTGTGCACTGTCAGTTGGCATTTGAGGATGAGTAAAGGCGTGGGAGCCGTGTTAGTGTTGGTATGCCAACCCACCCTAGCTTACCTGTTGTCCCCAAGGATGTGGGATCTAATTGTGCACTGTCAGTTGGCATTTGAGGATGAGTAAAGGCGAGGGAGCCATGTTAGTGTTGGTATGCCAACCCAGCCTAGCTTACCTGTTGTCCCCAAGGATGTGGGATCTAATTGTGCACTGTCAGTTGGCATTTGAGGATGAGTAAAGGCGTGGGAGCCGTGTTAGTGTTGGTATGCCAACCCAGCCTAGCTTACCTGTTGTCCCCAAGGATGTGGGATCAAATTGTGCACTGTCAGTTGGCATTTGAGGATGAGTAAAGGCGTGGGAGCCATGTTAGTGTTGGTATGCCAACCCAGCCTAGCTTACCTGTTGTCCCCAAGGATGTGGGATCAAATTGTGCACTGTCAGTTGGCATTTGAGGATGATTAAAGGCGAGGGAGCCATGTTAGTGTTGGTATGCCAACCCAGCCTAGCTTACCTGTTGTCCCCAAGGATGTGGGATCTAATTGTGCACTGTCAGTTGGCATTTGAGGATGAGTAAAGGCGTGGGAGCCATGTTAGTGTTGGTATGCCAACCCAGCCTAGCTTACCTGTTGTCCCCAAGGATGTGGGATCAAATTGTGCACTGTCAGTTGGCATTTGAGGATGAGTAAAGGCGAGGGAGCCGTGTTAGTGTTGGTATGCCAACCCAGCCTAGCTTACCTGTTGTCCCCAAGGATGTGGGATCAAATTGTGCACTGTCAGTTGGCATTTGAGGATGATTAAAGGCGAGGGAGCCATGTTAGTGTTGGTATGCCAACCCAGCCTAGCTTACCTGTTGTCCCCAAGGTTGTGGGATCTAATTGTGCACTGTCAGTTGGCATTTGAGGATGAGTAAAGGCGAGGGAGCCGTGTTAGTGTTGGTATGCCAACCCAGCCTAGCTTACCTGTTGTCCCCAAGGTTGTGGGATCTAATTGTGCACTGTCAGTTGGCATTTGAGGATGAGTAAAGGCGAGGGAGCCATGTTAGTGTTGGTATGCCAACCCAGCCTAGCTTACCTGTTGTCCCCAAGGTTGTGGGATCTAATTGTGCACTGTCAGTTGGCATTTGAGGATGAGTAAAGGCGAGGGAGCCGTGTTAGTGTTGGTATGCCAACCCAGCCTAGCTTACCTGTTGTCCCCAAGGTTGTGGGATCTAATTGTGCACTGTCAGTTGGCATTTGAGGATGAGTAAAGGCGAGGGAGCCGTGTTAGTGTTGGTATGCCAACCCAGCCTAGCTTACCTGTTGTCCCCAAGGATGTGGGATCAAATTGTGCACTGTCAGTTGGCATTTGAGGATGAGTAAAGGCGAGGGAGCCGTGTTAGTGTTGGTATGCCAACCCAGCCTAGCTTACATGTTGTCCCCAAGGATGTGGGATCTAATTGTGCACTGTCAGTTGGCATTTGAGGATGAGTAAAGGCGTGGGAGCCGTGTTAGTGTTGGTATGCCAACCCAGCCTAGCTTACCTGTTGTCCCCAAGGTTGTGGGATCTAATTGTGCACTGTCAGTTGGCATTTGAGGATGATTAAAGGCGTGGGAGCCGTGTTAGTGTTGGTATGCCAACCCAGCCTAGCTTACCTGTTGTCCCCAAGGATGTGGGATCTAATTGTGCACTGTCAGTTGGCATTTGAGGATGAGTAAAGGCGAGGGAGCCATGTTAGTGTTGGTATGCCAACCCAGCCTAGCTTACCTGTTGTCCCCAAGGATGTGGGATCAAATTGTGCACAGTCAGTTGGCATTTGAGGATGAGTAAAGGCGAGGGAGCCGTGTTAGTGTTGGTATGCCAACCCAGCCTAGCTTACCTGTTGTCCCCAAAGTTGTGGGATCTAATTGTGCACTGTCAGTTGGCATTTGAGGATGAGTAAAGGCGAGGGAGCCGTGTTAGTGTTGGTATGCCAACCCAGCCTAGCTTACCTGTTGTCCCCAAGGATGTGGGATCAAATTGTGCACAGTCAGTTGGCATTTGAGGATGATTAAAGGCGTGGGAGCCATGTTAGTGTTGGTATGCCAACCCAGCCTAGCTTACCTGTTGTCCCCAAGGATGTGGGATCTAATTGTGCACTGTCAGTTGGCATTTGAGGATGAGTAAAGGCGAGGGAGCCGTGTTAGTGTTGGTATGCCAACCCAGCCTAGCTTACCTGTTGTCCCCAAAGTTGTGGGATCTAATTGTGCACTGTCAGTTGGCATTTGAGGATGAGTAAAGGCGAGGGAGCCGTGTTAGTGTTGGTATGCCAACCCAGCCTAGCTTACCTGTTGTCCCCAAAGTTGTGGGATCAAATTGTGCACTGTCAGTTGGCATTTGAGGATGAGTAAAGGCGAGGGAGCCGTGTTAGTGTTGGTATGCCAACCCAGCCTAGCTTACCTGTTGTCCCCAAGGATGTGGGATCTAATTGTGCACTGTCAGTTGGCATTTGAGGATGATTAAAGGCGAGGGAGCCATGTTAGTGTTGGTATGCCAACCCAGCCTAGCTTACCTGTTGTCCCCAAGGTTGTGGGATCTAATTGTGCACTGTCAGTTGGCATTTGAGGATGATTAAAGGCGAGGGAGCCATGTTAGTGTTGGTATGCCAACCCAGCCTAGCTTACCTGTTGTCCCCAAGGTTGTGGGATCTAATTGTGCACTGTCAGTTGGCATTTGAGGATGAGTAAAGGCTTGGGAGCCATGTTAGTGTTGGTATGCCAACCCAGCCTAGCTTACCTGTTGTCCCCAAGGTTGTGGGATCAAATTGTGCACTGTCAGTTGGCATTTGAGGATGAGTAAAGGCGTGGGAGCCGTGTTAGTGTTGGTATGCCAACCCAGCCTAGCTTACCTGTTGTCCCCAAGGTTGTGGGATCAAATTGTGCACTGTCAGTTGGCATTTGAGGATGAGTAAAGGCGAGGGAGCCGTGTTAGTGTTGGTATGCCAACCCAGCCTAGCTTACCTGTTGTCCCCAAGGATGTGGGATCAAATTGTGCACTGTCAGTTGGCATTTGAGGATGAGTAAAGGCGAGGGAGCCGTGTTAGTGTTGGTATGCCAACCCAGCCTAGCTTACCTGTTGTCCCCAAGGTTGTGGGATCAAATTGTGCACTGTCAGTTGGCATTTGAGGATGAGTAAAGGCGTGGGAGCCGTGTTAGTGTTGGTATGCCAACCCAGCCTAGCTTACCTGTTGTCCCCAAGGATGTGGGATCTAATTGTGCACTGTCAGTTGGCATTTGAGGATGAGTAAAGGCGTGGGAGCCATGTTAGTGTTGGTATGCCAACCCAGCCTAGCTTACCTGTTGTCCCCAAGGTTGTGGGATCTAATTGTGCACTGTCAGTTGGCATTTGAGGATGAGTAAAGGCGTGGGAGCCATGTTAGTGTTGGTATGCCAACCCAGCCTAGCTTACCTGTTGTCCCCAAGGTTGTGGGATCAAATTGTGCACTGTCAGTTGGCATTTGAGGATGAGTAAAGGCGTGGGAGTCGTGTTAGTGTTGGTATGCCAACCCAGCCTAGCTTACCTGTTGTCCCCAAGGTTGTGGGATCTAATTGTGCACTGTCAGTTGGCATTTGAGGATGAGTAAAGGCGAGGGAGCCATGTTAGTGTTGGTATGCCAACCCAGCCTAGCTTACCTGTTGTCCCCAAGGATGTGGGATCTAATTGTGCACTGTCAGTTGGCATTTGAGGATGAGTAAAGGCGTGGGAGCCGTGTTAGTGTTGGTATGCCAACCCAGCCTAGCTTACCTGTTGTCCCCAAGGATGTGGGATCTAATTGTGCACTGTCAGTTGGCATTTGAGGATGAGTAAAGGCGAGGGAGCCGTGTTAGTGTTGGTATGCCAACCCAGCCTAGCTTACCTGTTGTCCCCAAGGATGTGGGATCTAATTGTGCACTGTCAGTTGGCATTTGAGGATGAGTAAAGGCGAGGGAGCCGTGTTAGTGTTGGTATGCCAACCCAGCCTAGCTTACCTGTTGTCCCCAAGGATGTGGGATCAAATTGTGCACTGTCAGTTGGCATTTGAGGATGAGTAAAGGCGAGGGAGCCATGTTAGTGTTGGTATGCCAACCCAGCCTAGCTTACCTGTTGTCCACAAGGTTGTGGGATCAAATTGTGCACTGTCAGTTGGCATTTGAGGATGAGTAAAGGCGTGGGAGCCGTGTTAGTGTTGGTATGCCAACCCAGCCTAGCTTACCTGTTGTCCCCAAGGTTGTGGGATCTAATTGTGCACTGTCAGTTGGCATTTGAGGATGAGTAAAGGCGAGGGAGCCGTGTTAGTGTTGGTATGCCAGCCCAGCCTAGCTTACCTGTTGTCCCCAAGGTTGTGGGATCTAATTGTGCACTGTCAGTTGGCATTTGAGGATGAGTAAAGGCGTGGGAGCCGTGTTAGTGTTGGTATGCCAACCCAGCCTAGCTTACCTGTTGTCCCCAAGGATGTGGGATCTAATTGTGCACTGTCAGTTGGCATTTGAGGATGAGTAAAGGCGAGGGAGCCGTGTTAGTGTTGGTATGCCAACCCAGCCTAGCTTACCTGTTGTCCCCAAGGATGTGGGATCTAATTGTGCACTGTCAGTTGGCATTTGAGGATGAGTAAAGGCGTGGGAGCCGTGTTAGTGTTGGTATGCCAACCCAGCCTAGCTTACCTGTTGTCCCCAAGGATGTGGGATCTAATTGTGCACTGTCAGTTGGCATTTGAGGATGAGTAAAGGCGTGGGAGCCATGTTAGTGTTGGTATGCCAACCCAGCCTAGCTTACCTGTTGTCCCCAAGGATGTGGGATCAAATTGTGCACTGTCAGTTGGCATTTGAGGATGAGTAAAGGCGAGGGAGCCATGTTAGTGTTGGTATGCCAACCCAGCCTAGCTTACCTGTTGTCCCCAAGGTTGTGGGATCTAATTGTGCACTGTCAGTTGGCATTTGAGGATGAGGAAAGGCGAGGGAGCCATGTTAGTGTTGGTATGCCAACCCAGCCTAGCTTACCTGTTGTCCCCAAGGATGTGGGATCTAATTGTGCACTGTCAGTTGGCATTTGAGGATGAGTAAAGGCGTGGGAGCCATGTTAGTGTTGGTATGCCAACCCAGCCTAGCTTACCTGTTGTCCCCAAGGTTGTGGGATCAAATTGTGCACTGTCAGTTGGCATTTGAGGATGAGTAAAGGCGAGGGAGCCATGTTAGTGTTGGTATGCCAACCCAGCCTAGCTTACCTGTTGTCCCCAAGGATGTGGGATCTAATTGTGCACTGTCAGTTGGCATTTGAGGATGAGTAAAGGCGTGGGAGCCGTGTTAGTGTTGGTATGCCAACCCAGCCTAGCTTACCTGTTGTCCCCAAGGTTGTGGGATCAAATTGTGCACTGTCAGTTGGCATTTGAGGATGATTAAAGGCGTGGGAGCCGTGTTAGTGTTGGTATGCCAACCCAGCCTAGCTTACCTGTTGTCCCCAAGGATGTGGGATCTAATTGTGCACTGTCAGTTGGCATTTGAGGATGATTAAAGGCGTGGGAGCCGTGTTAGTGTTGGTATGCCAACCCAGCCTAGCTTACCTGTTGTCCCCAAGGATGTGGGATCTAATTGTGCACTGTCAGTTGGCATTTGAGGATGAGTAAAGGCGTGGGAGCCATGTTAGTGTTGGTATGCCAACCCAGCCTAGCTTACCTGTTGTCCCCAAGGTTGTGGGATCAAATTGTGCACTGTCAGTTGGCATTTGAGGATGAGTAAAGGCGTGGGAGCCATGTTAGTGTTGGTATGCCAACCCAGCCTAGCTTACCTGTTGTCCCCAAGGATGTGGGATCTAATTGTGCACTGTCAGTTGGCATTTGAGGATGATTAAAGGCGTGGGAGCCGTGTTAGTGTTGGTATGCCAACCCAGCCTAGCTTACCTGTTGTCCCCAAGGTTGTGGGATCTAATTGTGCACTGTCAGTTGGCATTTGAGGATGAGTAAAGGCGTGGGAGCCGTGTTAGTGTTGGTATGCCAACCCAGCCTAGCTTACCTGTTGTCCCCAAGGATGTGGGATCAAATTGTGCACTGTCAGTTGGCATTTGAGGATGAGTAAAGGCGAGGGAGCCGTGTTAGTGTTGGTATGCCAACCCAGCCTAGCTTACCTGTTGTCCCCAAGGTTGTGGGATCTAATTGTGCACTGTCAGTTGGCATTTGAGGATGAGTAAAGGCGAGGGAGCCGTGTTAGTGTTGGTATGCCAACCCAGCCTAGCTAACCTGTTGTCCCCAAGGATGTGGGATCTAATTGTGCACTGTCAGTTGGCATTTGAGGATGAGTAAAGGCGTGGGAGCCGTGTTAGTGTTGGTATGCCAACCCAGCCTAGCTTACCTGTTGTCCCCAAGGATGTGGGATCTAATTGTGCACTGTCAGTTGGCATTTGAGGATGAGTAAAGGCGAGGGAGCCATGTTAGTGTTGGTATGCCAACCCAGCCTAGCTTACCTGTTGTCCCCAAGGTTGTGGGATCTAATTGTGCACTGTCAGTTGGCATTTGAGGATGAGTAAAGGCGAGGGAGCCGTGTTAGTGTTGGTATGCCAACCCAGCCTAGCTTACCTGTTGTCCCCAAGGTTGTGGGATCTAATTGTGCACTGTCAGTTGGCATTTGAGGATGAGTAAAGGCGAGGGAGCCATGTTAGTGTTGGTATGCCAACCCAGCCTAGCTTACCTGTTGTCCCCAAGGTTGTGGGATCTAATTGTGCACTGTCAGTTGGCATTTGAGGATGAGTAAAGGCGAGGGAGCCGTGTTAGTGTTGGTATGCCAACCCAGCCTAGCTTACCTGTTGTCCCCAAGGATGTGGGATCAAATTGTGCACTGTCAGTTGGCATTTGAGGATGCGTAAAGGCGTGGGAGCCATGTTAGTGTTGGTATGCCAACCCAGCCTAGCTTACCTGTTGTCCCCAAGGTTGTGGGATCTAATTGTGCACTGTCAGTTGGCATTTGAGGATGAGTAAAGGCGTGGGAGCCATGTTAGTGTTGGTATGCCAACCCAGCCTAGCTTACCTGTTGTCCCCAAGGTTGTGGGATCAAATTGTGCACTGTCAGTTGGCATTTGAGGATGAGTAAAGGCGTGGGAGCCGTGTTAGTGTTGGTATGCCAACCCAGCCTAGCTTACCTGTTGTCCCCAAGGATGTGGGATCTAATTGTGCACTGTCAGTTGGCATTTGAGGATGAGTAAAGGCGTGGGAGCCATGTTAGTGTTGGTATGCCAACCCAGCCTAGCTTACCTGTTGTCCCCAAGGTTGTGGGATCTAATTGTGCACTGTCAGTTGGCATTTGAGGATGAGTAAAGGCGTGGGAGCCGTGTTAGTTTTGGTATGCCAACCCAGCCTAGCTTACCTGTTGTCCCCAAGGTTGTGGGATCTAATTGTGCACTGTCAGTTGGCATTTGAGGATGAGTAAAGGCGAGGGAGCCGTGTTAGTGTTGGTATGCCAACCCAGCCTAGCTTACCTGTTGTCCCCAAGGTTGTGGGATCTAATTGTGCACTGTCAGTTGGCATTTGAGGATGAGTAAAGGCGAGGGAGCCGTGTTAGTGTTGGTATGCCAACCCAGCCTAGCTTACCTGTTGTCCCCAAGGATGTGGGATCTAATTGTGCACTGTCAGTTGGCATTTGAGGATGAGTAAAGGCGAGGGAGCCGTGTTAGTGTTGGTATGCCAACCCAGCCTAGCTTACCTGTTGTCCCCAAGGATGTGGGATCTAATTGTGCACTGTCAGTTGGCATTTGAGGATGAGTAAAGGCGAGGGAGCCGTGTTAGTGTTGGTATGCCAACCCAGCCTAGCTTACCTGTTGTCCCCAAGGTTGTGGGATCTAATTGTGCACTGTCAGTTGGCATTTGAGGATGAGTAAAGGCGAGGGAGCCGTGTTAGTGTTGGTATGCCAACCCAGCCTAGCTTACCTGTTGTCCCCAAGGATGTGGGATCAAATTGTGCACTGTCAGTTGGCATTTGAGGATGAGTAAAGGCGAGGGAGCCGTGTTAGTGTTGGTATGCCAACCCAGCCTAGCTTACCTGTTGTCCCCAAGGTTGTGGGATCTAATTGTGCACTGTCAGTTGGCATTTGAGGATGAGTAAAGGCGAGGGAGCCGTGTTAGTGTTGGTATGCCAACCCAGCCTAGCTTACCTGTTGTCCCCAAGGATGTGGGATCTAATTGTGCACTGTCAGTTGGCATTTGAGGATGAGTAAAGGCGAGGGAGCCGTGTTAGTGTTGGTATGCCAACCCAGCCTAGCTTACCTGTTGTCCCCAAGGATGTGGGATCTAATTGTGCACTGTCAGTTGGCATTTGAGGATGAGTAAAGGCGTGGGAGCCGTGTTAGTGTTGGTATGCCAACCCACCCTAGCTTACCTGTTGTCCCCAAGGATGTGGGATCTAATTGTGCACTGTCAGTTGGCATTTGAGGATGAGTAAAGGCGAGGGAGCCATGTTAGTGTTGGTATGCCAACCCAGCCTAGCTTACCTGTTGTCCCCAAGGATGTGGGATCTAATTGTGCACTGTCAGTTGGCATTTGAGGATGAGTAAAGGCGTGGGAGCCGTGTTAGTGTTGGTATGCCAACCCAGCCTAGCTTACCTGTTGTCCCCAAGGATGTGGGATCAAATTGTGCACTGTCAGTTGGCATTTGAGGATGAGTAAAGGCGTGGGAGCCATGTTAGTGTTGGTATGCCAACCCAGCCTAGCTTACCTGTTGTCCCCAAGGATGTGGGATCAAATTGTGCACTGTCAGTTGGCATTTGAGGATGATTAAAGGCGAGGGAGCCATGTTAGTGTTGGTATGCCAACCCAGCCTAGCTTACCTGTTGTCCCCAAGGATGTGGGATCTAATTGTGCACTGTCAGTTGGCATTTGAGGATGAGTAAAGGCGTGGGAGCCATGTTAGTGTTGGTATGCCAACCCAGCCTAGCTTACCTGTTGTCCCCAAGGATGTGGGATCAAATTGTGCACTGTCAGTTGGCATTTGAGGATGAGTAAAGGCGAGGGAGCCGTGTTAGTGTTGGTATGCCAACCCAGCCTAGCTTACCTGTTGTCCCCAAGGATGTGGGATCAAATTGTGCACTGTCAGTTGGCATTTGAGGATGATTAAAGGCGAGGGAGCCATGTTAGTGTTGGTATGCCAACCCAGCCTAGCTTACCTGTTGTCCCCAAGGTTGTGGGATCTAATTGTGCACTGTCAGTTGGCATTTGAGGATGAGTAAAGGCGAGGGAGCCGTGTTAGTGTTGGTATGCCAACCCAGCCTAGCTTACCTGTTGTCCCCAAGGTTGTGGGATCTAATTGTGCACTGTCAGTTGGCATTTGAGGATGAGTAAAGGCGAGGGAGCCATGTTAGTGTTGGTATGCCAACCCAGCCTAGCTTACCTGTTGTCCCCAAGGTTGTGGGATCTAATTGTGCACTGTCAGTTGGCATTTGAGGATGAGTAAAGGCGAGGGAGCCGTGTTAGTGTTGGTATGCCAACCCAGCCTAGCTTACCTGTTGTCCCCAAGGTTGTGGGATCTAATTGTGCACTGTCAGTTGGCATTTGAGGATGAGTAAAGGCGAGGGAGCCGTGTTAGTGTTGGTATGCCAACCCAGCCTAGCTTACCTGTTGTCCCCAAGGATGTGGGATCAAATTGTGCACTGTCAGTTGGCATTTGAGGATGAGTAAAGGCGAGGGAGCCGTGTTAGTGTTGGTATGCCAACCCAGCCTAGCTTACATGTTGTCCCCAAGGATGTGGGATCTAATTGTGCACTGTCAGTTGGCATTTGAGGATGAGTAAAGGCGTGGGAGCCGTGTTAGTGTTGGTATGCCAACCCAGCCTAGCTTACCTGTTGTCCCCAAGGTTGTGGGATCTAATTGTGCACTGTCAGTTGGCATTTGAGGATGATTAAAGGCGTGGGAGCCGTGTTAGTGTTGGTATGCCAACCCAGCCTAGCTTACCTGTTGTCCCCAAGGATGTGGGATCTAATTGTGCACTGTCAGTTGGCATTTGAGGATGAGTAAAGGCGAGGGAGCCATGTTAGTGTTGGTATGCCAACCCAGCCTAGCTTACCTGTTGTCCCCAAGGATGTGGGATCAAATTGTGCACAGTCAGTTGGCATTTGAGGATGAGTAAAGGCGAGGGAGCCGTGTTAGTGTTGGTATGCCAACCCAGCCTAGCTTACCTGTTGTCCCCAAAGTTGTGGGATCTAATTGTGCACTGTCAGTTGGCATTTGAGGATGAGTAAAGGCGAGGGAGCCGTGTTAGTGTTGGTATGCCAACCCAGCCTAGCTTACCTGTTGTCCCCAAGGATGTGGGATCAAATTGTGCACAGTCAGTTGGCATTTGAGGATGATTAAAGGCGTGGGAGCCATGTTAGTGTTGGTATGCCAACCCAGCCTAGCTTACCTGTTGTCCCCAAGGATGTGGGATCTAATTGTGCACTGTCAGTTGGCATTTGAGGATGAGTAAAGGCGAGGGAGCCGTGTTAGTGTTGGTATGCCAACCCAGCCTAGCTTACCTGTTGTCCCCAAAGTTGTGGGATCTAATTGTGCACTGTCAGTTGGCATTTGAGGATGAGTAAAGGCGAGGGAGCCGTGTTAGTGTTGGTATGCCAACCCAGCCTAGCTTACCTGTTGTCCCCAAAGTTGTGGGATCAAATTGTGCACTGTCAGTTGGCATTTGAGGATGAGTAAAGGCGAGGGAGCCGTGTTAGTGTTGGTATGCCAACCCAGCCTAGCTTACCTGTTGTCCCCAAGGATGTGGGATCTAATTGTGCACTGTCAGTTGGCATTTGAGGATGATTAAAGGCGAGGGAGCCATGTTAGTGTTGGTATGCCAACCCAGCCTAGCTTACCTGTTGTCCCCAAGGTTGTGGGATCTAATTGTGCACTGTCAGTTGGCATTTGAGGATGATTAAAGGCGAGGGAGCCATGTTAGTGTTGGTATGCCAACCCAGCCTAGCTTACCTGTTGTCCCCAAGGTTGTGGGATCTAATTGTGCACTGTCAGTTGGCATTTGAGGATGAGTAAAGGCTTGGGAGCCATGTTAGTGTTGGTATGCCAACCCAGCCTAGCTTACCTGTTGTCCCCAAGGTTGTGGGATCAAATTGTGCACTGTCAGTTGGCATTTGAGGATGAGTAAAGGCGTGGGAGCCGTGTTAGTGTTGGTATGCCAACCCAGCCTAGCTTACCTGTTGTCCCCAAGGTTGTGGGATCAAATTGTGCACTGTCAGTTGGCATTTGAGGATGAGTAAAGGCGAGGGAGCCGTGTTAGTGTTGGTATGCCAACCCAGCCTAGCTTACCTGTTGTCCCCAAGGATGTGGGATCAAATTGTGCACTGTCAGTTGGCATTTGAGGATGAGTAAAGGCGAGGGAGCCGTGTTAGTGTTGGTATGCCAACCCAGCCTAGCTTACCTGTTGTCCCCAAGGTTGTGGGATCAAATTGTGCACTGTCAGTTGGCATTTGAGGATGAGTAAAGGCGTGGGAGCCGTGTTAGTGTTGGTATGCCAACCCAGCCTAGCTTACCTGTTGTCCCCAAGGATGTGGGATCTAATTGTGCACTGTCAGTTGGCATTTGAGGATGAGTAAAGGCGTGGGAGCCATGTTAGTGTTGGTATGCCAACCCAGCCTAGCTTACCTGTTGTCCCCAAGGTTGTGGGATCTAATTGTGCACTGTCAGTTGGCATTTGAGGATGAGTAAAGGCGTGGGAGCCATGTTAGTGTTGGTATGCCAACCCAGCCTAGCTTACCTGTTGTCCCCAAGGTTGTGGGATCAAATTGTGCACTGTCAGTTGGCATTTGAGGATGAGTAAAGGCGTGGGAGTCGTGTTAGTGTTGGTATGCCAACCCAGCCTAGCTTACCTGTTGTCCCCAAGGTTGTGGGATCTAATTGTGCACTGTCAGTTGGCATTTGAGGATGAGTAAAGGCGAGGGAGCCATGTTAGTGTTGGTATGCCAACCCAGCCTAGCTTACCTGTTGTCCCCAAGGATGTGGGATCTAATTGTGCACTGTCAGTTGGCATTTGAGGATGAGTAAAGGCGTGGGAGCCGTGTTAGTGTTGGTATGCCAACCCAGCCTAGCTTACCTGTTGTCCCCAAGGATGTGGGATCTAATTGTGCACTGTCAGTTGGCATTTGAGGATGAGTAAAGGCGAGGGAGCCGTGTTAGTGTTGGTATGCCAACCCAGCCTAGCTTACCTGTTGTCCCCAAGGTTGTGGGATCTAATTGTGCACTGTCAGTTGGCATTTGAGGATGAGTAAAGGCGAGGGAGCCGTGTTAGTGTTGGTATGCCAACCCAGCCTAGCTTACCTGTTGTCCCCAAGGATGTGGGATCTAATTGTGCACTGTCAGTTGGCATTTGAGGATGAGTAAAGGCGAGGGAGCCATGTTAGTGTTGGTATGCCAACCCAGCCTAGCTTACCTGTTGTCCCCAAGGATGTGGGATCAAATTGTGCACTGTCAGTTGGCATTTGAGGATGAGTAAAGGCGAGGGAGCCGTGTTAGTGTTGGTATGCCAACCCAGCCTAGCTTACCTGTTGTCCCCAAGGTTGTGGGATCTAATTGTGCACTGTCAGTTGTCATTTGAGGATGATTAAAGGCGAGGGAGCCGTGTTAGTGTTGGTATGCCAACCCAGCCTTGCTTACCTGTTGTCCCCAAGGTTGTGGGAACTTATTGTGCACTGTCAGTTGTCATTTGAGGATGAGTAAAGGCGAGGGAGCCATGTTAGTGTTGGTATGCCAACCCAGCCTAGCTTACCTGTTGTCCCCAAGGTTGTGGGATCAAATTGTGCACTGTCAGTTGGCATTTGAGGATGATTAAAGGCGAGGGAGCCGTGTTAGTGTTGGTATGCCAACCCAGCCTAGCTTACCTGTTGTCCCCAAGGATGTGGGATCTAATTGTGCACTGTCAGTTGGCATTTGAGGATGAGTAAAGGCGAGGGAGCCGTGTTACTGTTGGTATGCCAACCCAGCCTAGCTTACCTGTTGTCCCCAAGGATGTGGGATCTAATTGTGCACTGTCAGTTGGCATTTGAGGATGAGTAAAGGCGAGGGAGCCATGTTAGTGTTGGTATGCCAACCCAGCCTAGCTTACCTGTTGTCGTCAAGGTTGTGGGATCTAATTGTGCACTGTCAGTTGGCATTTGAGGATGAGTAAAGGCGAGGGAGCCGTGTTAGTGTTGGTATGCCAACCCAGCCTAGCTTACCTGTTGTCCCCAAGGTTGTGGGATCAAATTGTGCACTGTCAGTTGGCATTTGAGGATGAGTAAAGGCGAGGGAGCCATGTTAGTGTTGGTATGCCAACCCAGCCTAGCTTACCTGTTGTCCCCAAGGTTGTGGGATCTAATTGTGCACTGTCAGTTGGCATTTGAGGATGAGTAAAGGCGAGGGAGCCATGTTAGTGTTGGTATGCCAACCCAGCCTAGCTTACCTGTTGTCCCCAAGGTTGTGGGATCAAATTGTGCACTGTCAGTTGGCATTTGAGGATGAGTAAAGGCGTGGGAGCCGTGTTAGTGTTGGTATGCCAACCCAGCCTAGCTTACCTGTTGTCCCCAAGGATGTGGGATCTAATTGTGCACTGTCAGTTGGCATTTGAGGATGAGTAAAGGCGAGGGAGCCGTGTTAGTGTTGGTATGCCAACCCAGCCTAGCTTACCTGTTGTCCCCAAGGATGTGGGATCAAATTGTGCACTGTCAGTTGGCATTTGAGGATGAGTAAAGGCGAGGGAGCCATGTTAGTGTTGGTATGCCAACCCAGCCTAGCTTACCTGTTGTCCACAAGGTTGTGGGATCAAATTGTGCACTGTCAGTTGGCATTTGAGGATGAGTAAAGGCGTGGGAGCCGTGTTAGTGTTGGTATGCCAACCCAGCCTAGCTTACCTGTTGTCCCCAAGGTTGTGGGATCTAATTGTGCACTGTCAGTTGGCATTTGAGGATGAGTAAAGGCGAGGGAGCCGTGTTAGTGTTGGTATGCCAGCCCAGCCTAGCTTACCTGTTGTCCCCAAGGTTGTGGGATCTAATTGTGCACTGTCAGTTGGCATTTGAGGATGAGTAAAGGCGTGGGAGCCGTGTTAGTGTTGGTATGCCAACCCAGCCTAGCTTACCTGTTGTCCCCAAGGATGTGGGATCTAATTGTGCACTGTCAGTTGGCATTTGAGGATGAGTAAAGGCGAGGGAGCCGTGTTAGTGTTGGTATGCCAACCCAGCCTAGCTTACCTGTTGTCCCCAAGGATGTGGGATCTAATTGTGCACTGTCAGTTGGCATTTGAGGATGAGTAAAGGCGTGGGAGCCGTGTTAGTGTTGGTATGCCAACCCAGCCTAGCTTACCTGTTGTCCCCAAGGATGTGGGATCTAATTGTGCACTGTCAGTTGGCATTTGAGGATGAGTAAAGGCGTGGGAGCCATGTTAGTGTTGGTATGCCAACCCAGCCTAGCTTACCTGTTGTCCCCAAGGATGTGGGATCAAATTGTGCACTGTCAGTTGGCATTTGAGGATGAGTAAAGGCGAGGGAGCCATGTTAGTGTTGGTATGCCAACCCAGCCTAGCTTACCTGTTGTCCCCAAGGTTGTGGGATCTAATTGTGCACTGTCAGTTGGCATTTGAGGATGAGGAAAGGCGAGGGAGCCATGTTAGTGTTGGTATGCCAACCCAGCCTAGCTTACCTGTTGTCCCCAAGGATGTGGGATCTAATTGTGCACTGTCAGTTGGCATTTGAGGATGAGTAAAGGCGTGGGAGCCATGTTAGTGTTGGTATGCCAACCCAGCCTAGCTTACCTGTTGTCCCCAAGGTTGTGGGATCAAATTGTGCACTGTCAGTTGGCATTTGAGGATGAGTAAAGGCGAGGGAGCCATGTTAGTGTTGGTATGCCAACCCAGCCTAGCTTACCTGTTGTCCCCAAGGATGTGGGATCTAATTGTGCACTGTCAGTTGGCATTTGAGGATGAGTAAAGGCGTGGGAGCCGTGTTAGTGTTGGTATGCCAACCCAGCCTAGCTTACCTGTTGTCCCCAAGGTTGTGGGATCAAATTGTGCACTGTCAGTTGGCATTTGAGGATGATTAAAGGCGTGGGAGCCGTGTTAGTGTTGGTATGCCAACCCAGCCTAGCTTACCTGTTGTCCCCAAGGATGTGGGATCTAATTGTGCACTGTCAGTTGGCATTTGAGGATGATTAAAGGCGTGGGAGCCGTGTTAGTGTTGGTATGCCAACCCAGCCTAGCTTACCTGTTGTCCCCAAGGATGTGGGATCTAATTGTGCACTGTCAGTTGGCATTTGAGGATGAGTAAAGGCGTGGGAGCCATGTTAGTGTTGGTATGCCAACCCAGCCTAGCTTACCTGTTGTCCCCAAGGTTGTGGGATCAAATTGTGCACTGTCAGTTGGCATTTGAGGATGAGTAAAGGCGTGGGAGCCATGTTAGTGTTGGTATGCCAACCCAGCCTAGCTTACCTGTTGTCCCCAAGGATGTGGGATCTAATTGTGCACTGTCAGTTGGCATTTGAGGATGATTAAAGGCGTGGGAGCCGTGTTAGTGTTGGTATGCCAACCCAGCCTAGCTTACCTGTTGTCCCCAAGGTTGTGGGATCTAATTGTGCACTGTCAGTTGGCATTTGAGGATGAGTAAAGGCGTGGGAGCCGTGTTAGTGTTGGTATGCCAACCCAGCCTAGCTTACCTGTTGTCCCCAAGGATGTGGGATCAAATTGTGCACTGTCAGTTGGCATTTGAGGATGAGTAAAGGCGAGGGAGCCGTGTTAGTGTTGGTATGCCAACCCAGCCTAGCTTACCTGTTGTCCCCAAGGTTGTGGGATCTAATTGTGCACTGTCAGTTGGCATTTGAGGATGAGTAAAGGCGAGGGAGCCGTGTTAGTGTTGGTATGCCAACCCAGCCTAGCTAACCTGTTGTCCCCAAGGATGTGGGATCTAATTGTGCACTGTCAGTTGGCATTTGAGGATGAGTAAAGGCGTGGGAGCCGTGTTAGTGTTGGTATGCCAACCCAGCCTAGCTTACCTGTTGTCCCCAAGGATGTGGGATCTAATTGTGCACTGTCAGTTGGCATTTGAGGATGAGTAAAGGCGAGGGAGCCATGTTAGTGTTGGTATGCCAACCCAGCCTAGCTTACCTGTTGTCCCCAAGGTTGTGGGATCTAATTGTGCACTGTCAGTTGGCATTTGAGGATGAGTAAAGGCGAGGGAGCCGTGTTAGTGTTGGTATGCCAACCCAGCCTAGCTTACCTGTTGTCCCCAAGGTTGTGGGATCTAATTGTGCACTGTCAGTTGGCATTTGAGGATGAGTAAAGGCGAGGGAGCCATGTTAGTGTTGGTATGCCAACCCAGCCTAACTTACCTGTTGTCCCCAAGGTTGTGGGATCTAATTGTGCACTGTCAGTTGGCATTTGAGGATGAGTAAAGGCGAGGGAGCCGTGTTAGTGTTGGTATGCCAACCCAGCCTAGCTTACCTGTTGTCCCCAAGGATGTGGGATCAAATTGTGCACTGTCAGTTGGCATTTGAGGATGCGTAAAGGCGTGGGAGCCATGTTAGTGTTGGTATGCCAACCCAGCCTAGCTTACCTGTTGTCCCCAAGGTTGTGGGATCTAATTGTGCACTGTCAGTTGGCATTTGAGGATGAGTAAAGGCGTGGGAGCCATGTTAGTGTTGGTATGCCAACCCAGCCTAGCTTACCTGTTGTCCCCAAGGTTGTGGGATCAAATTGTGCACTGTCAGTTGGCATTTGAGGATGAGTAAAGGCGTGGGAGCCGTGTTAGTGTTGGTATGCCAACCCAGCCTAGCTTACCTGTTGTCCCCAAGGATGTGGGATCTAATTGTGCACTGTCAGTTGGCATTTGAGGATGAGTAAAGGCGTGGGAGCCATGTTAGTGTTGGTATGCCAACCCAGCCTAGCTTACCTGTTGTCCCCAAGGTTGTGGGATCTAATTGTGCACTGTCAGTTGGCATTTGAGGATGAGTAAAGGCGTGGGAGCCGTGTTAGTTTTGGTATGCCAACCCAGCCTAGCTTACCTGTTGTCCCCAAGGTTGTGGGATCTAATTGTGCACTGTCAGTTGGCATTTGAGGATGAGTAAAGGCGAGGGAGCCGTGTTAGTGTTGGTATGCCAACCCAGCCTAGCTTACCTGTTGTCCCCAAGGTTGTGGGATCTAATTGTGCACTGTCAGTTGGCATTTGAGGATGAGTAAAGGCGAGGGAGCCGTGTTAGTGTTGGTATGCCAACCCAGCCTAGCTTACCTGTTGTCCCCAAGGATGTGGGATCTAATTGTGCACTGTCAGTTGGCATTTGAGGATGAGTAAAGGCGAGGGAGCCGTGTTAGTGTTGGTATGCCAACCCAGCCTAGCTTACCTGTTGTCCCCAAGGATGTGGGATCTAATTGTGCACTGTCAGTTGGCATTTGAGGATGAGTAAAGGCGAGGGAGCCGTGTTAGTGTTGGTATGCCAACCCAGCCTAGCTTACCTGTTGTCCCCAAGGTTGTGGGATCTAATTGTGCACTGTCAGTTGGCATTTGAGGATGAGTAAAGGCGAGGGAGCCGTGTTAGTGTTGGTATGCCAACCCAGCCTAGCTTACCTGTTGTCCCCAAGGATGTGGGATCAAATTGTGCACTGTCAGTTGGCATTTGAGGATGAGTAAAGGCGAGGGAGCCGTGTTAGTGTTGGTATGCCAACCCAGCCTAGCTTACCTGTTGTCCCCAAGGTTGTGGGATCTAATTGTGCACTGTCAGTTGGCATTTGAGGATGAGTAAAGGCGAGGGAGCCGTGTTAGTGTTGGTATGCCAACCCAGCCTAGCTTACCTGTTGTCCCCAAGGATGTGGGATCTAATTGTGCACTGTCAGTTGGCATTTGAGGATGAGTAAAGGCGAGGGAGCCGTGTTAGTGTTGGTATGCCAACCCAGCCTAGCTTACCTGTTGTCCCCAAGGATGTGGGATCTAATTGTGCACTGTCAGTTGGCATTTGAGGATGAGTAAAGGCGTGGGAGCCGTGTTAGTGTTGGTATGCCAACCCACCCTAGCTTACCTGTTGTCCCCAAGGATGTGGGATCTAATTGTGCACTGTCAGTTGGCATTTGAGGATGAGTAAAGGCGAGGGAGCCATGTTAGTGTTGGTATGCCAACCCAGCCTAGCTTACCTGTTGTCCCCAAGGATGTGGGATCTAATTGTGCACTGTCAGTTGGCATTTGAGGATGAGTAAAGGCGTGGGAGCCGTGTTAGTGTTGGTATGCCAACCCAGCCTAGCTTACCTGTTGTCCCCAAGGATGTGGGATCAAATTGTGCACTGTCAGTTGGCATTTGAGGATGAGTAAAGGCGTGGGAGCCATGTTAGTGTTGGTATGCCAACCCAGCCTAGCTTACCTGTTGTCCCCAAGGATGTGGGATCAAATTGTGCACTGTCAGTTGGCATTTGAGGATGATTAAAGGCGAGGGAGCCATGTTAGTGTTGGTATGCCAACCCAGCCTAGCTTACCTGTTGTCCCCAAGGATGTGGGATCTAATTGTGCACTGTCAGTTGGCATTTGAGGATGAGTAAAGGCGTGGGAGCCATGTTAGTGTTGGTATGCCAACCCAGCCTAGCTTACCTGTTGTCCCCAAGGATGTGGGATCAAATTGTGCACTGTCAGTTGGCATTTGAGGATGAGTAAAGGCGAGGGAGCCGTGTTAGTGTTGGTATGCCAACCCAGCCTAGCTTACCTGTTGTCCCCAAGGATGTGGGATCAAATTGTGCACTGTCAGTTGGCATTTGAGGATGATTAAAGGCGAGGGAGCCATGTTAGTGTTGGTATGCCAACCCAGCCTAGCTTACCTGTTGTCCCCAAGGTTGTGGGATCTAATTGTGCACTGTCAGTTGGCATTTGAGGATGAGTAAAGGCGAGGGAGCCGTGTTAGTGTTGGTATGCCAACCCAGCCTAGCTTACCTGTTGTCCCCAAGGTTGTGGGATCTAATTGTGCACTGTCAGTTGGCATTTGAGGATGAGTAAAGGCGAGGGAGCCATGTTAGTGTTGGTATGCCAACCCAGCCTAGCTTACCTGTTGTCCCCAAGGTTGTGGGATCTAATTGTGCACTGTCAGTTGGCATTTGAGGATGAGTAAAGGCGAGGGAGCCGTGTTAGTGTTGGTATGCCAACCCAGCCTAGCTTACCTGTTGTCCCCAAGGTTGTGGGATCTAATTGTGCACTGTCAGTTGGCATTTGAGGATGAGTAAAGGCGAGGGAGCCGTGTTAGTGTTGGTATGCCAACCCAGCCTAGCTTACCTGTTGTCCCCAAGGATGTGGGATCAAATTGTGCACTGTCAGTTGGCATTTGAGGATGAGTAAAGGCGAGGGAGCCGTGTTAGTGTTGGTATGCCAACCCAGCCTAGCTTACATGTTGTCCCCAAGGATGTGGGATCTAATTGTGCACTGTCAGTTGGCATTTGAGGATGAGTAAAGGCGTGGGAGCCGTGTTAGTGTTGGTATGCCAACCCAGCCTAGCTTACCTGTTGTCCCCAAGGTTGTGGGATCTAATTGTGCACTGTCAGTTGGCATTTGAGGATGATTAAAGGCGTGGGAGCCGTGTTAGTGTTGGTATGCCAACCCAGCCTAGCTTACCTGTTGTCCCCAAGGATGTGGGATCTAATTGTGCACTGTCAGTTGGCATTTGAGGATGAGTAAAGGCGAGGGAGCCATGTTAGTGTTGGTATGCCAACCCAGCCTAGCTTACCTGTTGTCCCCAAGGATGTGGGATCAAATTGTGCACAGTCAGTTGGCATTTGAGGATGAGTAAAGGCGAGGGAGCCGTGTTAGTGTTGGTATGCCAACCCAGCCTAGCTTACCTGTTGTCCCCAAAGTTGTGGGATCTAATTGTGCACTGTCAGTTGGCATTTGAGGATGAGTAAAGGCGAGGGAGCCGTGTTAGTGTTGGTATGCCAACCCAGCCTAGCTTACCTGTTGTCCCCAAGGATGTGGGATCAAATTGTGCACAGTCAGTTGGCATTTGAGGATGATTAAAGGCGTGGGAGCCATGTTAGTGTTGGTATGCCAACCCAGCCTAGCTTACCTGTTGTCCCCAAGGATGTGGGATCTAATTGTGCACTGTCAGTTGGCATTTGAGGATGAGTAAAGGCGAGGGAGCCGTGTTAGTGTTGGTATGCCAACCCAGCCTAGCTTACCTGTTGTCCCCAAAGTTGTGGGATCTAATTGTGCACTGTCAGTTGGCATTTGAGGATGAGTAAAGGCGAGGGAGCCGTGTTAGTGTTGGTATGCCAACCCAGCCTAGCTTACCTGTTGTCCCCAAAGTTGTGGGATCAAATTGTGCACTGTCAGTTGGCATTTGAGGATGAGTAAAGGCGAGGGAGCCGTGTTAGTGTTGGTATGCCAACCCAGCCTAGCTTACCTGTTGTCCCCAAGGATGTGGGATCTAATTGTGCACTGTCAGTTGGCATTTGAGGATGATTAAAGGCGAGGGAGCCATGTTAGTGTTGGTATGCCAACCCAGCCTAGCTTACCTGTTGTCCCCAAGGTTGTGGGATCTAATTGTGCACTGTCAGTTGGCATTTGAGGATGATTAAAGGCGAGGGAGCCATGTTAGTGTTGGTATGCCAACCCAGCCTAGCTTACCTGTTGTCCCCAAGGTTGTGGGATCTAATTGTGCACTGTCAGTTGGCATTTGAGGATGAGTAAAGGCTTGGGAGCCATGTTAGTGTTGGTATGCCAACCCAGCCTAGCTTACCTGTTGTCCCCAAGGTTGTGGGATCAAATTGTGCACTGTCAGTTGGCATTTGAGGATGAGTAAAGGCGTGGGAGCCGTGTTAGTGTTGGTATGCCAACCCAGCCTAGCTTACCTGTTGTCCCCAAGGTTGTGGGATCAAATTGTGCACTGTCAGTTGGCATTTGAGGATGAGTAAAGGCGAGGGAGCCGTGTTAGTGTTGGTATGCCAACCCAGCCTAGCTTACCTGTTGTCCCCAAGGATGTGGGATCAAATTGTGCACTGTCAGTTGGCATTTGAGGATGAGTAAAGGCGAGGGAGCCGTGTTAGTGTTGGTATGCCAACCCAGCCTAGCTTACCTGTTGTCCCCAAGGTTGTGGGATCAAATTGTGCACTGTCAGTTGGCATTTGAGGATGAGTAAAGGCGTGGGAGCCGTGTTAGTGTTGGTATGCCAACCCAGCCTAGCTTACCTGTTGTCCCCAAGGATGTGGGATCTAATTGTGCACTGTCAGTTGGCATTTGAGGATGAGTAAAGGCGTGGGAGCCATGTTAGTGTTGGTATGCCAACCCAGCCTAGCTTACCTGTTGTCCCCAAGGTTGTGGGATCTAATTGTGCACTGTCAGTTGGCATTTGAGGATGAGTAAAGGCGTGGGAGCCATGTTAGTGTTGGTATGCCAACCCAGCCTAGCTTACCTGTTGTCCCCAAGGTTGTGGGATCAAATTGTGCACTGTCAGTTGGCATTTGAGGATGAGTAAAGGCGTGGGAGTCGTGTTAGTGTTGGTATGCCAACCCAGCCTAGCTTACCTGTTGTCCCCAAGGTTGTGGGATCTAATTGTGCACTGTCAGTTGGCATTTGAGGATGAGTAAAGGCGAGGGAGCCATGTTAGTGTTGGTATGCCAACCCAGCCTAGCTTACCTGTTGTCCCCAAGGATGTGGGATCTAATTGTGCACTGTCAGTTGGCATTTGAGGATGAGTAAAGGCGTGGGAGCCGTGTTAGTGTTGGTATGCCAACCCAGCCTAGCTTACCTGTTGTCCCCAAGGATGTGGGATCTAATTGTGCACTGTCAGTTGGCATTTGAGGATGAGTAAAGGCGAGGGAGCCGTGTTAGTGTTGGTATGCCAACCCAGCCTAGCTTACCTGTTGTCCCCAAGGTTGTGGGATCTAATTGTGCACTGTCAGTTGGCATTTGAGGATGAGTAAAGGCGAGGGAGCCGTGTTAGTGTTGGTATGCCAACCCAGCCTAGCTTACCTGTTGTCCCCAAGGATGTGGGATCTAATTGTGCACTGTCAGTTGGCATTTGAGGATGAGTAAAGGCGAGGGAGCCATGTTAGTGTTGGTAAGCCAACCCAGCCTAGCTTACCTGTTGTCCCCAAGGATGTGGGATCAAATTGTGCACTGTCAGTTGGCATTTGAGGATGAGTAAAGGCGAGGGAGCCGTGTTAGTGTTGGTATGCCAACCCAGCCTAGCTTACCTGTTGTCCCCAAGGTTGTGGGATCTAATTGTGCACTGTCAGTTGTCATTTGAGGATGATTAAAGGCGAGGGAGCCGTGTTAGTGTTGGTATGCCAACCCAGCCTTGCTTACCTGTTGTCCCCAAGGTTGTGGGAACTTATTGTGCACTGTCAGTTGTCATTTGAGGATGAGTAAAGGCGAGGGAGCCATGTTAGTGTTGGTATGCCAACCCAGCCTAGCTTACCTGTTGTCCCCAAGGTTGTGGGATCAAATTGTGCACTGTCAGTTGGCATTTGAGGATGATTAAAGGCGAGGGAGCCGTGTTAGTGTTGGTATGCCAACCCAGCCTAGCTTACCTGTTGTCCCCAAGGATGTGGGATCTAATTGTGCACTGTCAGTTGGCATTTGAGGATGAGTAAAGGCGAGGGAGCCGTGTTACTGTTGGTATGCCAACCCAGCCTAGCTTACCTGTTGTCCCCAAGGATGTGGGATCTAATTGTGCACTGTCAGTTGGCATTTGAGGATGAGTAAAGGCGAGGGAGCCATGTTAGTGTTGGTATGCCAACCCAGCCTAGCTTACCTGTTGTCCCCAAGGATGTGGGATCAAATTGTGCACTGTCAGTTGGCATTTGAGGATGAGTAAAGGCGAGGGAGCCGTGTTAGTGTTGGTATGCCAACCCAGCCTAGCTTACCTGTTGTCCCCAAGGTTGTGGGATCTAATTGTGCACTGTCAGTTGTCATTTGAGGATGATTAAAGGCGAGGGAGCCGTGTTAGTGTTGGTATGCCAACCCAGCCTAGCTTACCTGTTGTCCCCAAGGTTGTGGGAACTTATTGTGCACTGTCAGTTGTCATTTGAGGATGAGTAAAGGCGAGGGAGCCATGTTAGTGTTGGTATGCCAACCCAGCCTAGCTTACCTGTTGTCCCCAAGGATGTGGGATCTAATTGTGCACTGTCAGTTGGCATTTGAGGATGAGTAAAGGCGAGGGAGCCATGTTAGTGTTGGTATGCCAACCCAGCCTAGCTTACCTGTTGTCCCCAAGGATGTGGGATCTAATTGTGCACTGTCAGTTGGCATTTGAGGATGAGTAAAGGCGTGGGAGCCGTGTTAGTGTTGGTATGCCAACCCAGCCTAGCTTACCTGTTGTCCCCAAGGTTGTGGGATCAAATTGTGCACTGTCAGTTGGCATTTGAGGATGAGTAAAGGCGAGGGAGCCGTGTTAGTGTTGGTATGCCAACCCAGCCTAGCTTACCTGTTGTCCCCAAGGTTGTGGGATCTAATTGTGCACTGTCAGTTGGCATTTGAGGATGAGTAAAGGCGTGGGAGCCATGTTAGTGTTGGTATGCCAACCCAGCCTAGCTTACCTGTTGTCCCCAAGGATGTGGGATCTAATTGTGCACTGTCAGTTGGCATTTGAGGATGAGTAAAGGCGAGGGAGCCGTGTTAGTGTTGGTATGCCAACCCAGCCTAGCTTACCTGTTGTCCCCAAGGATGTGGGATCAAATTGTGCACTGTCAGTTGGCATTTGAGGATGAGTAAAGGCGAGGGAGCCGTGTTAGTGTTGGTATGCCAACCCAGCCTAGCTTACCTGTTGTCCCCAAGGATGTGGGATCTAATTGTGCACTGTCAGTTGGCATTTGAGGATGAGGAAAGGCGAGGGAGCCGTGTTAGTGTTGGTATGCCAGCCCAGCCTAGCTTACCTGTTGTCCCCAAGGTTGTGGGATCAAATTGTGCACTGTCAGTTGGCATTTGAGGATGAGTAAAGGCGTGGGAGCCGTGTTAGTGTTGGTATGCCAACCCAGCCTAGCTTACCTGTTGTCCCCAAGGTTGTGGGATCTAATTGTGCACTGTCAGTTGGCATTTGAGGATGAGTAAAGGCGAGGGAGCCGTGTTAGTGTTGGTATGCCAACCCAGCCTAGCTTACCTGTTGTCCCCAAGGTTGTGGGATCTAATTGTGCACTGTCAGTTGGCATTTGAGGATGAGTAAAGGCGTGGGAGCCATGTTAGTGTTGGTATGCCAACCCAGCCTAGCTTACCTGTTGTCCCCAAGGTTGTGGGATCTAATTGTGCACTGTCAGTTGGCATTTGAGGATGAGTAAAGGCGTGGGAGCCGTGTTAGTGTTGGTATGCCAACCCAGCCTAGCTTACCTGTTGTCCCCAAGGTTGTGGGAACTTATTGTGCACTGTCAGTTGTCATTTGAGGATGAGTAAAGGCGAGGGAGCCATGTTAGTGTTGGTATGCCAACCCAGCCTAGCTTACCTGTTGTCCCCAAGGTTGTGGGATCAAATTGTGCACTGTCAGTTGGCATTTGAGGATGAGGAAAGGCGTGGGAGCCATGTTAGTGTTGGTATGCCAACCCAGCCTAGCTTACCTGTTGTCCCCAAGGATGTGGGATCTAATTGTGCACTGTCAGTTGGCATTTGAGGATGAGTAAAGGCGTGGGAGCCATGTTAGTGTTTGTATGCCAACCCAGCCTAGCTTACCTGTTGTCCCCAAGGATTTGGGATCTAATTGTGCACTGTCAGTTGGCATTTGAGGATGAGTAAAGGCGAGGGAGCCGTGTTAGTGTTGGTATGCCAACCCAGCCTAGCTTACCTGTTGTCCCCAAGGATGTGGGATCTAATTGTGCACTGTCAGTTGGCATTTGAGGATGAGTAAAGGCGAGGGAGCCATGTTAGTGTTGGTATGCCAACCCAGCCTAGCTTACCTGTTGTCCCCAAGGATGTGGGATCTAATTGTGCACTGTCAGTTGGCATTTGAGGATGAGTAAAGGCGAGGGAGCCGTGTTAGTGTTGGTATGCCAACCCAGCCTAGCTTACCTGTTGTCCCCAAGGTTGTGGGATCTAATTGTGCACTGTCAGTTGGCATTTGAGGATGAGTAAAGGCGAGGGAGCCGTGTTAGTGTTGGTATGCCAACCCAGCCTAGCTTACCTGTTGTCCCCAAGGATGTGGGATCTAATTGTGCACTGTCAGTTGGCATTTGAGGATGATTAAAGGCGTGGGAGCCGTGTTAGTGTTGGTATGCCAACCCAGCCTAGCTTACCTGTTGTCCCCAAGGATGTGGGATCTAATTGTGCACTGTCAGTTGGCATTTGAGGATGATTAAAGGCGTGGGAGCCATGTTAGTGTTGGTATGCCAACCCAGCCTAGCTTACCTGTTGTCCCCAAGGATGTGGGATCTAATTGTGCACTGTCAGTTGGAATTTGAGGATGATTAAAGGCGTGGGAGCCATGTTAGTGTTGGTATGCCAACCCAGCCTAGCTTACCTGTTGTCCCCAAGGATGTGGGATCTAATTGTGCACTGTCAGTTGGCATTTGAGGATGAGTAAAGGCGTGGGAGCCATGTTAGTGTTGGTATGCCAACCCAGCCTAGCTTACCTGTTGTCCCCAAGGTTGTGGGATCAAATTGTGCACTGTCAGTTGGAATTTGAGGATGAGTAAAGGCGTGGGAGCCGTGTTAGTGTTGGTATGCCAACCCAGCCTAGCTAACCTGTTGTCCCCAAGGTTGTGGGATCTAATTGTGCACTGTCAGTTGGCATTTGAGGATGAGTAAAGGCGAGGGAGCCATGTTAGTGTTGGTATGCCAACCCAGCCTAGCTTACCTGATGTCCCCAAGGTTGCGGGATCAAATTGTGCACTGTCAGTTGGCATTTGAGGATGAGTAAAGGCGTGGGAGCCATGTTAGTGTTGGTATGCCAACCCAGCCTAGCTTACCTGTTGTCCCCAAGGATGTGGGATCTAATTGTGCACTGTCAGTTGGCATTTGAGGATGATTAAAGGCGAGGGAGCCATGTTAGTGTTGGTATGCCAACCCAGCCTAGCTTACCTGTTGTCCCCAAGGTTGTGGGATCTAATTGTGCACTGTCAGTTGGCATTTGAGGATGAGTAAAGGCGAGGGAGCCGTGTTAGTGTTGGTATGCCAACCCAGCCTAGCTTACCTGTTGTCCCCAAGGTTGTGGGATCTAATTGTGCACTGTCAGTTGGCATTTGAGGATGAGTAAAGGCGTGGGAGCCGTGTTAGTGTTGGTATGCCAACCCAGCCTAGCTTACCTGTTGTCCCCAAGGATGTGGGATCTAATTGTGCACTGTCAGTTGGCATTTGAGGATGAGTAAAGGCGTGGGAGCCATGTTAGTGTTGGTATGCCAACCCAGCCTAGCTTACCTGTTGTCCCCAAGGTTGTGGGATCTAATTGTGCACTGTCAGTTGGCATTTGAGGATGAGTAAAGGCGTGGGAGCCGTGTTAGTGTTGGTATGCCAACCCAGCCTAGCTTACCTGTTGTCCCCAAGGTTGTGGGATCAAATTGTGCACTGTCAGTTGGCATTTGAGGATGAGTAAAGGCGTGGGAGCCATGTTAGTGTTGGTATGCCAACCCAGCCTAGCTTACCTGATGTCCCCAAGGTTGCGGGATCAAATTGTGCACTGTCAGTTGGCATTTGAGGATGAGTAAAGGCGTGGGAGCCATGTTAGTGTTGGTATGCCAACCCAGCCTAGCTTACCTGTTGTCCCCAAGGTTGTGGGATCTAATTGTGCACTGTCAGTTGGCATTTGAGGATGAGTAAAGGCGAGGGAGCCATGTTAGTGTTGGTATGCCAACCCAGCCTAGCTTACCTGTTGTCCCCAAGGATGTGGGATCAAATTGTGCCCTGTCAGTTGGCATTTGAGGATGAGTAAAGGCGAGGGAGCCGTGTTAGTGTTGGTATGCCAACCCAGCCTAGCTTACCTGTTGTCCCCAAGGATGTGGGATCTAATTGTGCACTGTCAGTTGGCATTTGAGGATGAGTAAAGGCGAGGGAGCCGTGTTAGTGTTGGTATGCCAACCCAGCCTAGCTTACCTGTTGTCCCCAAGGTTGTGGGATCTAATTGTGCACTGTCAGTTGGCATTTGAGGATGAGTAAAGGCGTGGGAGCCGTGTTAGTGTTGGTATGCCAACCCAGCCTAGCTTACCTGTTGTCCCCAAGGTTGTGGGATCAAATTGTGCACTGTCAGTTGGCATTTGAGGATGAGTAAAGGCGAGGGAGCCATGTTAGTGTTGGTATGCCAACCCAGCCTAGCTTACCTGTTGTCCCCAAGGATGTGGGATCTAATTGTGCACTGTCAGTTGGCATTTGAGGATGAGTAAAGGCGAGGGAGCCATGTTAGTGTTGGTATGCCAACCCAGCCTAGCTTACCTATTGTCCCCAAGGTTGTGGGATCTAATTGTGCACTGTCAGTTGGCATTTGAGGATGAGTAAAGGCGAGGGAGCCGTGTTAGTGTTGGTATGCCAACCCAGCCTAGCTTACCTGTTGTCCCCAAGGATGTGGGATCAAATTGTGCACTGTCAGTTGGCATTTGAGGATGAGTAAAGGCGAGGGAGCCGTGTTAGTGTTGGTATGCCAACCCAGCCTAGCTTACCTGTTGTCCCCAAGGTTGTGGGATCTAATTGTGCACTGTCAGTTGGCATTTGAGGATGAGTAAAGGCGAGGGAGCCGTGTTAGTGTTGGTATGCCAACCCAGCCTAGCTTACCTGTTGTCCCCAAGGTTGTGGGATCTAATTGTGCACTGTCAGTTGGCATTTGAGGATGAGTAAAGGCGAGGGAGCCGTGTTAGTGTTGGTATGCCAACCCAGCCTAGCTTACCTGTTGTCCCCAAGGATGTGGGATCAAATTGTGCACTGTCAGTTGGCATTTGAGGATGAGTAAAGGCGAGGGAGCCGTGTTAGTGTTGGTATGCCAACCCAGCCTAGCTTACCTGTTGTCCCCAAGGATGTGGGATCAAATTGTGCACTGTCAGTTGGCATTTGAGGATGAGTAAAGGCGAGGGAGCCATGTTAGTGTTGGTATGCCAACCCAGCCTAGCTTACCTGTTGTCCCCAAGGATGTGGGATCTAATTGTGCACTGTCAGTTGGCATTTGAGGATGAGTAAAGGCGAGGGAGCCATGTTAGTGTTGGTATGCCAACCCAGCCTAGCTTACCTGTTGTCCCCAAGGTTGTGGGATCTAATTGTGCACTGTCAGTTGGCATTTGAGGATGAGTAAAGGCGAGGGAGCCGTGTTAGTGTTGGTATGCCAACCCAGCCTAGCTTACCTGTTGTCCCCAAGGATGTGGGATCTAATTGTGCACTGTCAGTTGGCATTTGAGGATGAGTAAAGGCGAGGGAGCCATGTTAGTGTTGGTATGCCAACCCAGCCTAGCTTACCTGTTGTCCCCAAGGTTGTGGGATCTAATTGTGCACTGTCAGTTGGCATTTGAGGATGAGTAAAGGCGAGGGAGCCGTGTTAGTGTTGGTATGCCAGCCCAGCCTAGCTTACCTGTTGTCCCCAAGGTTGTGGGATCTAATTGTGCACTGTCAGTTGGCATTTGAGGATGAGTAAAGGCAAGGGAGCCATGTTAGTGTTGGTATGCCAACCCAGCCTAGCTTACCTGTTGTCCCGAAGGTTGTGGGATCTAATTGTGCACTGTCAGTTGGCATTTGAGGATGAGTAAAGGCGTGGGAGCCGTGTTAGTGTTGGTATGCCAACCCAGCCTAGCTTACCTGTTGTCCCCAAGGATGTGGGATCAAATTGTGCACTGTCAGTTGGCATTTGAGGATGAGTAAAGGCGAGGGAGCCATGTTAGTGTTGGTATGCCAACCCAGCCTAGCTTACCTGTTGTCCCCAAGGATGTGGGATCTAATTGTGCACTGTCAGTTGGCATTTGAGGATGAGTAAAGGCGAGGGAGCCATGTTAGTGTTGGTATGCCAACCCAGCCTAGCTTACGTGTTGTCCCCAAGGTTGTGGGATCAAATTGTGCACTGTCAGTTGGCATTTGAGGATGAGTAAAGGCGTGGGAGCCGTGTTAGTGTTGGTATGCCAACCCAGCCTAGCTTACCTGTTGTCCCCAAGGTTGTGGGATCTAATTGTGCACTGTCAGTTGGCATTTGAGGATGAGTAAAGGCGAGGGAGCCATGTTAGTGTTGGTATGCCAACCCAGCCTAGCTTACCTGTTGTCCCCAAGGATGTGGGATCTAATTGTGCACTGTCAGTTGGCATTTGAGGATGAGTAAAGGCGTGGGAGCCGTGTTAGTGTTGGTATGCCAACCCAGCCTAGCTTACCTGTTGTCCCCAAGGATGTGGGATCTAATTGTGCACTGTCAGTTGGCATTTGAGGATGAGTAAAGGCGAGGGAGCCATGTTAGTGTTGGTATGCCAACCCAGCCTAGCTTACCTGTTGTCCCCAAGGATGTGGGATCTAATTGTGCACTGTCAGTTGGCATTTGAGGATGAGGAAAGGCGAGGGAGCCATGTTAGTGTTGGTATGCCAACCCAGCCTAGCTTACCTGTTGTCCCCAAGGATGTGGGATCTAATTGTGCACTGTCAGTTGGCATTTGAGGATGAGTAAAGGCGAGGGAGCCGTGTTAGTGTTGGTATGCCAACCCAGCCTAGCTTACCTGTTGTCCCCAAGGATGTGGGATCAAATTGTGCACTGTCAGTTGGCATTTGAGGATGAGTAAAGGCGAGGGAGCCGTGTTAGTGTTGGTATGCCAACCCAGCCTAGCTTACCTGTTGTCCCCAAGGTTGTGGGATCTAATTGTGCACTGTCAGTTGGCATTTGAGGATGATTAAAGGCGTGGGAGCCATGTTAGTGTTGGTATGCCAACCCAGCCTAGCTTACCTGTTGTCCCCAAGGTTGTGGGATCTAATTGTGCACTGTCAGTTGGCATTTGAGGATGAGTAAAGGCGTGGGAGCCGTGTTAGTGTTGGTATGCCAACCCAGCCTAGCTTACCTGTTGTCCCCAAGGATGTGGGATCTAATTGTGCACTGTCAGTTGGCATTTGAGGATGAGTAAAGGCGAGGGAGCCATGTTAGTGTTGGTATGCCAACCCAGCCTAGCTTACCTGTTGTCCCCAAGGATGTGGGATCTAATTGTGCACTGTCAGTTGGCATTTGAGGATGAGGAAAGGCGAGGGAGCCATGTTAGTGTTGGTATGCCAACCCAGCCTAGCTTACCTGTTGTCCCCAAGGATGTGGGATCTAATTGTGCACTGTCAGTTGGCATTTGAGGATGAGTAAAGGCGAGGGAGCCGTGTTAGTGTTGGTATGCCAACCCAGCCTAGCTTACCTGTTGTCCCCAAGGATGTGGGATCTAATTGTGCACTGTCAGTTGGCATTTGAGGATGAGTAAAGGCGAGGGAGCCGTGTTAGTGTTGGTATGCCAACCCAGCCTAGCTTACCTGTTGTCCCCAAGGTTGTGGGATCTAATTGTGCACTGTCAGTTGGCATTTGAGGATGAGTAAAGGCGTGGGAGCCGTGTTAGTGTTGGTATGCCAACCCAGCCTAGCTTACCTGTTGTCCCCAGGGATGTGGGATCTAATTGTGCACTGTCAGTTGGCATTTGAGGATGAGTAAAGGCGAGGGAGCCGTGTTAGTGTTGGTATGCCAACCCAGCCTAGCTTACCTGTTGTCCCCAAGGTTGTGGGATCTAATTGTGCACTGTCAGTTGGCATTTGAGGATGAGTAAAGGCGAGGGAGCCGTGTTAGTGTTGGTATGCCAACCCAGCCTAGCTTACCTGTTGTCCCCAAGGTTGTGGGATCAAATTGTGCACTGTCAGTTGGCATTTGAGGATGAGTAAAGGCGTGGGAGCCATGTTAGTGTTGGTATGCCAACCCAGCCTAGCTTACCTGTTGTCCCCAAGGTTGTGGGATCAAATTGTGCACTGTCAGTTGGCATTTGAGGATGAGTAAAGGCGTGGGAGCCATGTTAGTGTTGGTATGCCAACCGAGCCTAGCTTACCTGTTGTCCCCAAGGATGTGGGATCTAATTGTGCACTGTCAGTTGGCATTTGAGGATGAGTAAAGGCGAGGGAGCCGTGTTAGTGTTGGTATGCCAACCCAGCCTAGCTTACCTGTTGTCCCCAAGGATGTGGGATCTAATTGTGCACTGTCAGTTGGCATTTGAGGATGATTAAAGGCGAGGGAGCCGTGTTAGTGTTGGTATGCCAACCCAGCCTAGCTTACCTGTTGTCCCCAAGGTTGTGGGATCTAATTGTGCACTGTCAGTTGGCATTTGAGGATGAGTAAAGGCGTGGGAGCCGTGTTAGTGTTGGTATGCCAACCCACCCTAGCTTACCTGTTGTCCCCAAGGATGTGGGATCAAATTGTGCACTGTCAGTTGGCATTTGAGGATGATTAAAGGCGTGGGAGCCATGTTAGTGTTGGTATGCCAACCCAGCCTAGCTTACCTGTTGTCCCCAAGGTTGTGGGATCTAATTGTGCACTGTCAGTTGGCATTTGAGGATGAGTAAAGGCGAGGGAGCCATGTTAGTGTTGGTATGCCAACCCAGCCTAGCTTACCTGTTGTCCCCAAGGATGTGGGATCAAATTGTGCACTGTCAGTTGGCATTTGAGGATGAGTAAAGGCGTGGAAGCCGTGTTAGTGTTGGTATGCCAACCCAGCCTAGCTTACCTGTTGTCCCCAAGGATGTGGGATCAAATTGTGCACTGTCAGTTGGCATTTGAGGATGATTAAAGGCGTGGGAGCCGTGTTAGTGTTGGTATGCCAACCTAGCCTAGCTTACCTGTTGTCCCCAAGGATGTGGGATCTAATTGTGCACTGTCAGTTGGCATTTGAGGATGAGTAAAGGCGAGGGAGCCATGTTAGTGTTGGTATGCCAACCCAGCCTAGCTTACCTGTTGTCCCCAAGGTTGTGGGATCTAATTGTGCACTGTCAGTTGGCATTTGAGGATGAGTAAAGGCGAGGGAGCCATGTTAGTGTTGGTATGCCAACCCAGCCTAGCTTACCTGTTGTCCCCAAGGATGTGGGATCTAATTGTGCACTGTCAGTTGGCATTTGAGGATGAGTAAAGGCGAGGGAGCCGTGTTAGTGTTGGTATGCCAACCCAGCCTAGCTTACCTGTTGTCCCCAAGGTTGTGGGATCAAATTGTGCACTGTCAGTTGGCATTTGAGGATGAGTAAAGGCGTGGGAGCCGTGTTAGTGTTGGTATGCCAACCCAGCCTAGCTTACCTGTTGTCCCCAAGGTTGTGGGATCTAATTGTGCACTGTCAGTTGGCATTTGAGGATGAGTAAAGGCGAGGGAGCCATGTTAGTGTTGGTATGCCAACCCAGCCTAGCTTACCTGTTGTTCCCAAGGATGTGGGATCAAATTGTGCACTGTCAGTTGGCATTTGAGGATGAGTAAAGGCGTGGGAGTCGTGTTAGTGTTGGTATGCCAACCCAGCCTAGCTTACCTGTTGTCCCCAAGGATGTGGGATCAAATTGTGCACTGTCAGTTGGCATTTGAGGATGATTAAAGGCGAGGGAGCCGTGTTAGTGTTGGTATGCCAACCCAGCCTAGCTTACCTGTTGTCCCCAAGGATGTGGGATCAAATTGTGCACTGTCAGTTGGCATTTGAGGATGATTAAAGGCGAGGGAGCCGTGTTAGTGTTGGTATGCCAACCCAGCCTAGCTTACCTGTTGTCCCCAAGGATGTGGGATCAAATTGTGCACTGTCAGTTGGCATTTGAGGATGAGTAAAGGCGTGGGAGCCATGTTAGTGTTGGTATGCCAACCCAGCCTAGCTTACCTGTTGTCCCCAAGGTTGTGGGATCAAATTGTGCACTGTCAGTTGGCATTTGAGGATGAGTAAAGGCGTGGGAGCCGTGTTAGTGTTGGTATGCCAACCCAGCCTAGCTTACCTGTTGTCCCCAAGGATGTGGGATCTAATTGTGCACTGTCAGTTGGCATTTGAGGATGATTAAAGGCGAGGGAGCCATGTTAGTGTTGGTATGCCAACCCAGCCTAGCTTACCTGTTGTCCCCAAGGTTGTGGGATCAAATTGTGCACTGTCAGTTGGCATTTGAGGATGAGTAAAGGCGAGGGAGCCGTGTTAGTGTTGGTATGCCAACCCAGCCTAGCTTACCTGTTGTCCCCAAGGATGTGGGATCAAATTGTGCACTGTCAGTTGGCATTTGAGGATGAGTAAAGGCGTGGGAGCCGTGTTAGTGTTGGTATGCCAACCCAGCCTAGCTTACCTGTTGTCCCCAAGGATGTGGGATCTAATTGTGCACTGTCAGTTGGCATTTGAGGATGAGTAAAGGCGAGGGAGCCGTGTTAGTGTTGGTATGCCAACCCAGCCTAGCTTACCTGTTGTCCCCAAGGTTGTGGGATCAAATTGTGCACTGTCAGTTGGCATTTGAGGATGATTAAAGGCGAGGGAGCCATGTTAGTGTTGGTATGCCAACCCAGCCTAGCTTACCTGTTGTCCCCAAGGTTGTGGGATCTAATTGTGCACTGTCAGTTGGCATTTGAGGATGAGTAAAGGCGAGGGAGCCATGTTAGTGTTGGTATGCCAACCCAGCCTAGCTTACCTGTTGTCCCCAAGGATGTGGGATCTAATTGTGCACTGTCAGTTGGCATTTGAGGATGAGTAAAGGCGAGGGAGCCGTGTTAGTGTTGGTATGCCAACCCAGCCTAGCTTACCTGTTGTCCCCAAGGATGTGGGATCTAATTGTGCACTGTCAGTTGGCATTTGAGGATGAGTAAAGGCGAGGGAGCCATGTTAGTGTTGGTATGCCAACCCAGCCTAGCTTACCTGTTGTCCCCAAGGTTGTGGGATCTAATTGTGCACTGTCAGTTGGCATTTGAGGATGAGTAAAGGCGTGGGAGCCATGTTAGTGTTGGTATGCCAACCCAGCCTAGCTTACCTGTTGTCCCCAAGGTTGTGGGATCTAATTGTGCACTGTCAGTTGGCATTTGAGGATGAGTAAAGGCGAGGGAGCCGTGTTAGTGTTGGTATGCCAACCCAGCCTAGCTTACCTGTTGTCCCCAAGGATGTGGGATCTAATTGTGCACTGTCAGTTGGCATTTGAGGATGAGTAAAGGCGAGGGAGCCATGTTAGTGTTGGTATGCCAACCCAGCCTAGCTTACCTGTTGTCCCCAAGGATGTGGGATCTAATTGTGCACTGTCAGTTGGCATTTGAGGATGAGTAAAGGCGAGGGAGCCGTGTTAGTGTTGGTATGCCAACCCAGCCTAGCTTACCTGTTGTCCCCAAGGTTGTGGGATCTAATTGTGCACTGTCAGTTGGCATTTGAGGATGAGTAAAGGCGAGGGAGCCGTGTTAGTGTTGGTATGCCAACCCAGCCTAGCTTACCTGTTGTCCCCAAGGATGTGGGATCTAATTGTGCACTGTCAGTTGGCATTTGAGGATGATTAAAGGCGTGGGAGCCGTGTTAGTGTTGGTATGCCAACCCAGCCTAGCTTACCTGTTGTCCCCAAGGATGTGGGATCTAATTGTGCACTGTCAGTTGGCATTTGAGGATGATTAAAGGCGTGGGAGCCATGTTAGTGTTGGTATGCCAACCCAGCCTAGCTTACCTGTTGTCCCCAAGGATGTGGGATCTAATTGTGCACTGTCAGTTGGAATTTGAGGATGATTAAAGGCGTGGGAGCCATGTTAGTGTTGGTATGCCAACCCAGCCTAGCTTACCTGTTGTCCCCAAGGATGTGGGATCTAATTGTGCACTGTCAGTTGGCATTTGAGGATGAGTAAAGGCGTGGGAGCCATGTTAGTGTTGGTATGCCAACCCAGCATAGCTTACCTGTTGTCCCCAAGGTTGTGGGATCAAATTGTGCACTGTCAGTTGGAATTTGAGGATGAGTAAAGGCGTGGGAGCCGTGTTAGTGTTGGTATGCCAACCCAGCCTAGCTAACCTGTTGTCCCCAAGGTTGTGGGATCTAATTGTGCACTGTCAGTTGGCATTTGAGGATGAGTAAAGGCGAGGGAGCCATGTTAGTGTTGGTATGCCAACCCAGCCTAGCTTACCTGATGTCCCCAAGGTTGCGGGATCAAATTGTGCACTGTCAGTTGGCATTTGAGGATGAGTAAAGGCGTGGGAGCCATGTTAGTGTTGGTATGCCAACCCAGCCTAGCTTACCTGTTGTCCCCAAGGATGTGGGATCTAATTGTGCACTGTCAGTTGGCATTTGAGGATGATTAAAGGCGAGGGAGCCATGTTAGTGTTGGTATGCCAACCCAGCCTAGCTTACCTGTTGTCCCCAAGGTTGTGGGATCTAATTGTGCACTGTCAGTTGGCATTTGAGGATGAGTAAAGGCGAGGGAGCCGTGTTAGTGTTGGTATGCCAACCCAGCCTAGCTTACCTGTTGTCCCCAAGGTTGTGGGATCTAATTGTGCACTGTCAGTTGGCATTTGAGGATGAGTAAAGGCGTGGGAGCCGTGTTAGTGTTGGTATGCCAACCCAGCCTAGCTTACCTGTTGTCCCCAAGGATGTGGGATCTAATTGTGCACTGTCAGTTGGCATTTGAGGATGAGTAAAGGCGTGGGAGCCATGTTAGTGTTGGTATGCCAACCCAGCCTAGCTTACCTGTTGTCCCCAAGGTTGTGGGATCTAATTGTGCACTGTCAGTTGGCATTTGAGGATGAGTAAAGGCGTGGGAGCCGTGTTAGTGTTGGTATGCCAACCCAGCCTAGCTTACCTGTTGTCCCCAAGGTTGTGGGATCAAATTGTGCACTGTCAGTTGGCATTTGAGGATGAGTAAAGGCGTGGGAGCCATGTTAGTGTTGGTATGCCAACCCAGCCTAGCTTACCTGTTGTCCCCAAGGTTGTGGGATCTAATTGTGCACTGTCAGTTGGCATTTGAGGATGAGTAAAGGCGAGGGAGCCATGTTAGTGTTGGTATGCCAACCCAGCCTAGCTTACCTGTTGTCCCCAAGGATGTGGGATCAAATTGTGCACTGTCAGTTGGCATTTGAGGATGAGTAAAGGCGTGGGAGCCGTGTTAGTGTTGGTATGCCAACCCAGCCTAGCTTACCTGTTGTCCCCAAGGTTGTGGGATCAAATTGTGCACTGTCAGTTGGCATTTGAGGATGAGTAAAGGCGTGGGAGCCATGTTAGTGTTGGTATGCCAACCCAGCCTAGCTTACCTGTTGTCCCCAAGGATGTGGGATCAAATTGTGCACTGTCAGTTGGCATTTGAGGATGAGTAAAGGCGTGGGAGCCATGTTAGTGTTGGTATGCCAACCCAGCCTAGCTTACCTGTTGTCCCCAAGGATGTGGGATCAAATTGTGCACTGTCAGTTGGCATTTGAGGATGAGTAAAGGCGTGGGAGCCGTGTTAGTGTTGGTATGCCAACCCAGCCTAGCTTACCTGTTGTCCCCAAGGATGTGGGATCTAATTGTGCACTGTCAGTTGGCATTTGAGGATGAGTAAAGGCGAGGGAGCCGTGTTAGTGTTGGTATGCCAACCCAGCCTAGCTTACCTGTTGTCCCCAAGGATGTGGGATCTAATTGTGCACTGTCAGTTGGCATTTGAGGATGAGTAAAGGCGAGGGAGCCGTGTTAGTGTTGGTATGCCAACCCAGCCTAGCTTACCTGTTGTCCCCAAGGTTGTGGGATCTAATTGTGCACTGTCAGTTGGCATTTGAGGATGAGTAAAGGCGTGGGAGCCGTGTTAGTGTTGGTATGCCAACCCAGCCTAGCTTACCTGTTGTCCCCAAGGTTGTGGGATCAAATTGTGCACTGTCAGTTGGCATTTGAGGATGAGTAAAGGCGAGGGAGCCGTGTTAGTGTTGGTATGCCAACCCAGCCTAGCTTACCTATTGTCCCCAAGGTTGTGGGATCTAATTGTGCACTGTCAGTTGGCATTTGAGGATGAGTAAAGGCGAGGGAGCCGTGTTAGTGTTGGTATGCCAACCCAGCCTAGCTTACCTGTTGTCCCCAAGGATGTGGGATCAAATTGTGCACTGTCAGTTGGCATTTGAGGATGAGTAAAGGCGAGGGAGCCGTGTTAGTGTTGGTATGCCAACCCAGCCTAGCTTACCTGTTGTCCCCAAGGTTGTGGGATCTAATTGTGCACTGTCAGTTGGCATTTGAGGATGAGTAAAGGCGAGGGAGCCGTGTTAGTGTTGGTATGCCAGCCCAGCCTAGCTTACCTGTTGTCCCCAAGGTTGTGGGATCTAATTGTGCACTGTCAGTTGGCATTTGAGGATGAGTAAAGGCAAGGGAGCCATGTTAGTGTTGGTATGCCAACCCAGCCTAGCTTACCTGTTGTCCCGAAGGTTGTGGGATCTAATTGTGCACTGTCAGTTGGCATTTGAGGATGAGTAAAGGCGTGGGAGCCGTGTTAGTGTTGGTATGCCAACCCAGCCTAGCTTACCTGTTGTCCCCAAGGATGTGGGATCAAATTGTGCACTGTCAGTTGGCATTTGAGGATGAGTAAAGGCGAGGGAGCCATGTTAGTGTTGGTATGCCAACCCAGCCTAGCTTACCTGTTGTCCCCAAGGATGTGGGATCTAATTGTGCACTGTCAGTTGGCATTTGAGGATGAGTAAAGGCGAGGGAGCCATGTTAGTGTTGGTATGCCAACCCAGCCTAGCTTACCTGTTGTCCCCAAGGTTGTGGGATCAAATTGTGCACTGTCAGTTGGCATTTGAGGATGAGTAAAGGCGTGGGAGCCGTGTTAGTGTTGGTATGTCAACCCAGCCTAGCTTACCTGTTGTCCCCAAGGTTGTGGGATCTAATTGTGCACTGTCAGTTGGCATTTGAGGATGAGTAAAGGCGAGGGAGCCATGTTAGTGTTGGTATGCCAACCCAGCCTAGCTTACCTGTTGTCCCCAAGGATGTGGGATCTAATTGTGCACTGTCAGTTGGCATTTGAGGATGAGTAAAGGCGTGGGAGCCGTGTTAGTGTTGGTATGCCAACCCAGCCTAGCTTACCTGTTGTCCCCAAGGATGTGGGATCTAATTGTGCACTGTCAGTTGGCATTTGAGGATGAGTAAAGGCGAGGGAGCCGTGTTAGTGTTGGTATGCCAACCCAGCCTAGCTTACCTGTTGTCCCCAAGGATGTGGGATCTAATTGTGCACTGTCAGTTGGCATTTGAGGATGAGGAAAGGCGAGGGAGCCATGTTAGTGTTGGTATGCCAACCCAGCCTAGCTTACCTGTTGTCCCCAAGGATGTGGGATCTAATTGTGCACTGTCAGTTGGCATTTGAGGATGAGTAAAGGCGAGGGAGCCGTGTTAGTGTTGGTATGCCAACCCAGCCTAGCTTACCTGTTGTCCCCAAGGATGTGGGATCTAATTGTGCACTGTCAGTTGGCATTTGAGGATGAGTAAAGGCGAGGGAGCCGTGTTAGTGTTGGTATGCCAACCCAGCCTAGCTTACCTGTTGTCCCCAAGGTTGTGGGATCTAATTGTGCACTGTCAGTTGGCATTTGAGGATGAGTAAAGGCGTGGGAGCCGTGTTAGTGTTGGTATGCCAACCCAGCCTAGCTTACCTGTTGTCCCCAAGGATGTGGGATCTAATTGTGCACTGTCAGTTGGCATTTGAGGATGAGTAAAGGCGAGGGAGCCGTGTTAGTGTTGGTATGCCAACCCAGCCTAGCTTACCTGTTGTCCCCAAGGATGTGGGATCTAATTTTGCACTGTCAGTTGGCATTTGAGGATGAGTAAAGGCGAGGGAGCCGTGTTAGTGTTGGTATGCCAACCCAGCCTAGCTTACCTGTTGTCCCCAAGGTTGTGGGATCTAATTGTGCACTGTCAGTTGGCATTTGAGGATGAGTAAAGGCGAGGGAGCCGTGTTAGTGTTGGTATGCCAACCCAGCCTAGCTTACCTGTTGTCCCCAAGGTTGTGGGATCAAATTGTGCACTGTCAGTTGGCATTTGAGGATGAGTAAAGGCGTGGGAGCCATGTTAGTGTTGGTATGCCAACCCAGCCTAGCTTACCTGTTGTCCCCAAGGTTGTGGGATCAAATTGTGCACTGTCAGTTGGCATTTGAGGATGAGTAAAGGCGTGGGAGCCATGTTAGTGTTGGTATGCCAACCCAGCCTAGCTTACCTGTTGTCCCCAAGGATGTGGGATCTAATTGTGCACTGTCAGTTGGCATTTGAGGATGAGTAAAGGCGAGGGAGCCGTGTTAGTGTTGGTATGCCAACCCAGCCTAGCTTACCTGTTGTCCCCAAGGATGTGGGATCTAATTGTGCACTGTCAGTTGGCATTTGAGGATGATTAAAGGCGAGGGAGCCGTGTTAGTGTTGGTATGCCAACCCAGCCTAGCTTACCTGTTGTCCCCAAGGTTGTGGGATCTAATTGTGCACTGTCAGTTGGCATTTGAGGATGAGTAAAGGCGTGGGAGCCGTGTTAGTGTTGGTATGCCAACCCACCCTAGCTTACCTGTTGTCCCCAAGGATGTGGGATCAAATTGTGCACTGTCAGTTGGCATTTGAGGATGATAAAAGGCGTGGGAGCCATGTTAGTGTTGGTATGCCAACCCAGCCTAGCTTACCTGTTGTCCCCAAGGTTGTGGGATCTAATTGTGCACTGTCAGTTGGCATTTGAGGATGAGTAAAGGCGAGGGAGCCATGTTAGTGTTGGTATGCCAACCCAGCCTAGCTTACCTGTTGTCCCCAAGGATGTGGGATCAAATTGTGCACTGTCAGTTGGCATTTGAGGATGAGTAAAGGCGTGGAAGCCGTGTTAGTGTTGGTATGCCAACCCAGCCTAGCTTACCTGTTGTCCCCAAGGATGTGGGATCAAATTGTGCACTGTCAGTTGGCATTTGAGGATGATTAAAGGCGTGGGAGCCGTGTTAGTGTTGGTATGCCAACCCAGCCTAGCTTACCTGTTGTCCCCAAGGTTGTGGGATCTAATTGTGCACTGTCAGTTGGCATTTGAGGATGATTAAAGGCGTGGGAGCCGTGTTAGTGTTGGTATGCCAACCCAGCCTAGCTTACCTGTTGTCCCCAAGGTTGTGGGATCTAATTGTGCACTGTCAGTTGGCATTTGAGGATGAGTAAAGGCGAGGGAGCCGTGTTAGTGTTGGTATGCCAACCCAGCCTAGCTTACCTGTTGTCCCCAAGGATGTGGGATCTAATTGTGCACTGTCAGTTGGCATTTGAGGATGAGTAAAGGCGAGGGAGCCATGTTAGTGTTGGTATGCCAACCCAGCCTAGCTTACCTGTTGTCCCCAAGGTTGTGGGATCTAATTGTGCACTGTCAGTTGGCATTTGAGGATGAGTAAAGGCGAGGGAGCCATGTTAGTGTTGGTATGCCAACCCAGCCTAGCTTACCTGTTGTCCCCAAGGATGTGGGATCTAATTGTGCACTGTCAGTTGGCATTTGAGGATGAGTAAAGGCGAGGGAGCCGTGTTAGTGTTGGTATGCCAACCCAGCCTAGCTTACCTGTTGTCCCCAAGGTTGTGGGATCAAATTGTGCACTGTCAGTTGGCATTTGAGGATGAGTAAAGGCGTGGGAGCCGTGTTAGTGTTGGTATGCCAACCCAGCCTAGCTTACCTGTTGTCCCCAAGGTTGTGGGATCTAATTGTGCACTGTCAGTTGGCATTTGAGGATGAGTAAAGGCGAGGGAGCCATGTTAGTGTTGGTATGCCAACCCAGCCTAGCTTACCTGTTGTCCCCAAGGATGTGGGATCAAATTGTGCACTGTCAGTTGGCATTTGAGGATGAGTAAAGGCGTGGGAGTCGTGTTAGTGTTGGTATGCCAACCCAGCCTAGCTTACCTGTTGTCCCCAAGGATGTGGGATCAAATTGTGCACTGTCAGTTGGCATTTGAGGATGATTAAAGGCGAGGGAGCCGTGTTAGTGTTGGTATGCCAACCCAGCCTAGCTTACCTGTTGTCCCCAAGGATGTGGGATCAAATTGTGCACTGTCAGTTGGCATTTGAGGATGATTAAAGGCGAGGGAGCCGTGTTAGTGTTGGTATGCCAACCCAGCCTAGCTTACCTGTTGTCCCCAAGGATGTGGGATCAAATTGTGCACTGTCAGTTGGCATTTGAGGATGAGTAAAGGCGTGGGAGCCATGTTAGTGTTGGTATGCCAACCCAGCCTAGCTTACCTGTTGTCCCCAAGGTTGTGGGATCAAATTGTGCACTGTCAGTTGGCATTTGAGGATGAGTAAAGGCGTGGGAGCCGTGTTAGTGTTGGTATGCCAACCCAGCCTAGCTTACCTGTTGTCCCCAAGGATGTGGGATCTAATTGTGCACTGTCAGTTGGCATTTGAGGATGATTAAAGGCGAGGGAGCCATGTTAGTGTTGGTATGCCAACCCAGCCTAGCTTACCTGTTGTCCCCAAGGTTGTGGGATCAAATTGTGCACTGTCAGTTGGCATTTGAGGATGAGTAAAGGCGAGGGAGCCGTGTTAGTGTTGGTATGCCAACCCAGCCTAGCTTACCTGTTGTCCCCAAGGATGTGGGATCAAATTGTGCACTGTCAGTTGGCATTTGAGGATGAGTAAAGGCGTGGGAGCCGTGTTAGTGTTGGTATGCCAACCCAGCCTAGCTTACCTGTTGTCCCCAAGGATGTGGGATCTAATTGTGCACTGTCAGTTGGCATTTGAGGATGAGTAAAGGCGAGGGAGCCGTGTTAGTGTTGGTATGCCAACCCAGCCTAGCTTACCTGTTGTCCCCAAGGTTGTGGGATCAAATTGTGCACTGTCAGTTGGCATTTGAGGATGATTAAAGGCGAGGGAGCCATGTTAGTGTTGGTATGCCAACCCAGCCTAGCTTACCTGTTGTCCCCAAGGATGTGGGATCTAATTGTGCACTGTCAGTTGGCATTTGAGGATGAGTAAAGGCGAGGGAGCCATGTTAGTGTTGGTATGCCAACCCAGCCTAGCTTACCTGTTGTCCCCAAGGTTGTGGGATCTAATTGTGCACTGTCAGTTGGCATTTGAGGATGAGTAAAGGCGTGGGAGCCATGTTAGTGTTGGTATGCCAACCCAGCCTAGCTTACCTGTTGTCCCCAAGGTTGTGGGATCTAATTGTGCACTGTCAGTTGGCATTTGAGGATGAGTAAAGGCGAGGGAGCCGTGTTAGTGTTGGTATGCCAACCCAGCCTAGCTTACCTGTTGTCCCCAAGGATGTGGGATCTAATTGTGCACTGTCAGTTGGCATTTGAGGATGAGTAAAGGCGAGGGAGCCATGTTAGTGTTGGTATGCCAACCCAGCCTAGCTTACCTGTTGTCCCCAAGGTTGTGGGATCAAATTGTGCACTGTCAGTTGGCATTTGAGGATGAGTAAAGGCGAGGGAGCCATGTTAGTGTTGGTATGCCAACCCAGCCTAGCTTACCTGTTGTCCCCAAGGATGTGGGATCTAATTGTGCACTGTCAGTTGGCATTTGAGGATGAGTAAAGGCGAGGGAGCCGTGTTAGTGTTGGTATGCCAACCCAGCCTAGCTTACCTGTTGTCCCCAAGGATGTGGGATCAAATTGTGCACTGTCAGTTGGCATTTGAGGATGATTAAAGGCGAGGGAGCCATGTTAGTGTTGGTATGCCAACCCAGCCTAGCTTACCTGTTGTCCCCAAGGATGTGGGATCTAATTGTGCACTGTCAGTTGGCATTTGAGGATGAGTAAAGGCGAGGGAGCCGTGTTAGTGTTGGTATGCCAACCCAGCCTAGCTTACATGTTGTCCCCAAGGTTGTGGGATCTAATTGTGCACTGTCAGTTGGCATTTGAGGATGAGTAAAGGCGTGGGAGCCGTGTTAGTGTTGGTATGCCAACCCAGCCTAGCTTACATGTTGTCCCCAAGGTTGTGGGATCTAATTGTGCACTGTCAGTTGGCATTTGAGGATGAGTAAAGGCGTGGGAGCCGTGTTAGTGTTGGTATGCCAACCCAGCCTAGCTTACCTGTTGTCCCCAAGGATGTGGGATCTAATTGTGCACTGTCAGTTGGCATTTGAGGATGAGTAAAGGCGTGGGAGCCGTGTTAGTGTTGGTATGCCAACCCAGCCTAGCTTACATGTTGTCCCCAAGGTTGTGGGATCTAATTGTGCACTGTCAGTTGGCATTTGAGGATGAGTAAAGGCGTGGGAGCCATGTTAGTGTTGGTATGCCAACCCAGCCTAGCTTACCTGTTGTCCCCAAGGATGTGGGATCTAATTGTGCACTGTCAGTTGGCATTTGAGGATGAGTAAAGGCGAGGGAGCCGTGTTAGTGTTGGTATGCCAACCCAGCCTAGCTTACCTGTTGTCCCCAAGGATGTGGGATCAAATTGTGCACTGTCAGTTGGAATTTGAGGATGAGTAAAGGCGAGGGAGCCATGTTAGTGTTGGTATGCCAACCCAGCCTAGCTTACCTGTTGTCCCCAAGGATGTGGGATCTAATTGTGCACTGTCAGTTGGCATTTGAGGATGAGTAAAGGCGAGGGAGCCGTGTTAGTGTTGGTATGCCAACCCAGCCTAGCTTACCTGTTGTCCCCAAGGTTGTGGGATCAAATTGTGCACTGTCAGTTGGCATTTGAGGATGAGTAAAGGCGTGGGAGCCGTGTTAGTGTTGGTATGCCAACCCAGCCTAGCTTACCTGTTGTCCCCAAGGATGTGGGATCTAATTGTGCACTGTCAGTTGGCATTTGTGGATGAGTAAAGGCGTGGGAGCCGTGTTAGTGTTGGTATGCCAACCCAGCCTAGCTTACCTGTTGTCCCCAAGGTTGTGGGATCTAATTGTGCACTGTCAGTTGGCATTTGAGGATGAGTAAAGGCGAGGGAGCCGTGTTAGTGTTGGTATGCCAACCCAGCCTAGCTTACCTGTTGTCCCCAAGGATGTGGGATCTAATTGTGCACTGTCAGTTGGCATTTGAGGATGAGTAAAGGCGAGGGAGCCGTGTTAGTGTTGGTATGCCAACCCAGCCTAGCTTACCTGTTGTCCCCAAGGATGTGGGATCTAATTGTGCACTGTCAGTTGGCATTTGAGGATGAGTAAAGGCGAGGGAGCCATGTTAGTGTTGGTATGCCAACCCAGCCTAGCTTACCTGTTGTCCCCAAGGTTGTGGGATCTAATTGTGCACTGTCAGTTGTCATTTGAGGATGAGTAAAGGCTTGGGAGCCGTGTTAGTGTTGGTATGCCAACCCAGCCTAGCTTACCTGTTGTCCCCAAGGTTGTGGGATCTAATTGTGCACTGTCAGTTGGCATTTGAGGATGAGTAAAGGCGTGGGAGCCATGTTAGTGTTGGTATGCCAACCCAGCCTAGCTTACCTGTTGTCCCCAAGGTTGTGGGATCTAATTGTGCACTGTCAGTTGGCATTTGAGGATGAGGAAAGTCGTGGGAGCCATGTTAGTGTTGGTATGCCAACCCAGCCTAGCTTACCTGTTGTCCCCAAGGATGTGGGATCTAATTGTGCACTGTCAGTTGGCATTTGAGGATGAGTAAAGGCGTGGGAGCCATGTTAGTGTTGGTATGCCAACCCAGCCTAGCTTACCTGTTGTCCCCAAGGTTGTGGGATCTAATTGTGCACTGTCAGTTGGCATTTGAGGATGAGTAAAGGCGAGGGAGCCATGTTAGTGTTGGTATGCCAACCCAGCCTAGCTTACCTGTTGTCCCCAAGGATGTGGGATCAAATTGTGCACTGTCAGTTGGCATTTGAGGATGAGTAAAGGCGAGGGAGCCGTGTTAGTGTTGGTATGCCAACCCAGCCTAGCCTACCTGTTGTCCCCAAGGATGTGGGATCAAATTGTGCACTGTCAGTTGGCATTTGAGGATGAGTAAAGGCGTGGGAGCCATGTTAGTGTTGGTATGCCAACCCAGCCTAGCTTACCTGTTGTCCCCAAGGTTGTGGGATCTAATTGTGCACTGTCAGTTGGCATTTGAGGATGAGTAAAGGCGTGGGAGCCATGTTAGTGTTGGTATGCCAACCCAGCCTAGCTTACCTGTTGTCCCCAAGGTTGTGGGATCTAATTGTGCACTGTCAGTTGGCATTTGAGGATGATTAAAGGCGAGGGAGCCATGTTAGTGTTGGTATGCCAACCCAGCCTAGCTTACCTGTTGTCCCCAAGGATGTGGGATCTAATTGTGCACTGTCAGTTGGCATTTGAGGATGAGTAAAGGCGTGGGAGCCATGTTAGTGTTGGTATGCCAACCCAGCCTAGCTTACCTGTTGTCCCCAAGGTTGTGGGATCTAATTGTGCACTGTCAGTTGGCATTTGAGGATGAGTAAAGGCGAGGGAGCCATGTTAGTGTTGGTATGCCAACCCAGCCTAGCTTACCTGTTGTCCCCAAGGATGTGGGATCTAATTGTGCACTGTCAGTTGGCATTTGAGGATGAGTAAAGGCGAGGGAGCCGTGTTAGTGTTGGTATGCCAACCCAGCCTAGCTTACCTGTTGTCCCCAAGGTTGTGGGATCTAATTGTGCACTGTCAGTTGGCATTTGAGGATGAGTAAAGGCAAGGGAGCCATGTTAGTGTTGGTATGCCAACCCAGCCTAGCTTACCTTTTGTCCCCAAGGTTGTGGGATCAAATTGTGCACTGTCAGTTGGCATTTGAGGATGATTAAAGGCGTGGGAGCCATGTTAGTGTTGGTATGCCAACCCAGCCTAGCTTACCTGTTGTCCCCAAGGTTGTGGGATCAAATTGTGCACTGTCAGTTGGCATTTGAGGATGAGTAAAGGCAAGGGAGCCATGTTAGTGTTGGTATGCCAACCCAGCCTAGCTTACCTGTTGTCCCCAAGGTTGTGGGATCAAATTGTGCACTGTCAGTTGGCATTTGAGGATGATTAAAGGCGTGGGAGCCGTGTTAGTGTTGGTATGCCAACCCAGCCTAGCTTACCTGTTGTCCCCAAGGTTGTGGGATCAAATTATGCACTGTCAGTTGGCATTTGAGGATGAGTAAAGGCAAGGGAGCCATGTTAGTGTTGGTATGCCAACCCAGCCTAGCTTACCTGTTGTCCCCAAGGTTGTGGGATCTAATTGTGCACTGTCAGTTGGCATTTGAGGATGAGTAAAGGCGAGGGAGCCATGTTAGTGTTGGTATGCCAACCCAGCCTAGCTTACCTGTTGTCCCCAAGGTTGTGGGATCAAATTGTGCACTGTCAGTTGACATTTGAGGATGAGTAAAGGCGAGGGAGCCGTGTTAGTGTTGGTATGCCAACCCAGCCTAGCTTACCTGTTGTCCCCAAGGTTGTGGGATCAAATTGTGCACTGTCAGTTGGCATTTGAGGATGATTAAAGGCGTGGGAGCCGTGTTAGTGTTGGTATGCCAACCCAGCCTAGCTTACCTGTTGTCCCCAAGGATGTGGGATCTAATTGTGCACTGTCAGTTGGCATTTGAGGATGATTAAAGGCGTGGGAGCCATGTTAGTGTTGGTATGCCAACCCAGCCTAGCTTACCTGTTGTCCCCAAGGATGTGGGATCTAATTGTGCACTGTCAGTTGGCATTTGAGGATGATTAAAGGCGAGGGAGCCATGTTAGTGTTGGTATGCCAACCCAGCCTAGCTTACCTGTTGTCCCCAAGGTTGTGGGATCTAATTGTGCACTGTCAGTTGGCATTTGAGGATGAGTAAAGGCGTGGGAGCCGTGTTAGTGTTGGTATGCCAACCCAGCCTAGCTTACCTGTTGTCCCGAAGGTTGTGGGATCTAATTGTGCACTGTCAGTTGGCATTTGAGGATGATTAAAGGCGAGGGAGCCATGTTAGTGTTGGTATGCCAACCCAGCCTAGCTTACCTGTTGTCCCGAAGGTTGTGGGATCTAATTGTGCACTGTCAGTTGGCATTTGAGGATGATTAAAGGCGAGGGAGCCATGTTAGTGTTGGTATGCCAACCCAGCCTAGCTTACCTGTTGTCCCCAAGGTTGTGGGATCTAATTGTGCACTGTCAGTTGGCATTTGAGGATGAGTAAAGGCGTGGGAGCCGTGTTAGTGTTGGTATGCCAACCCAGCCTAGCTTACCTGTTGTCCCGAAGGTTGTGGGATCTAATTGTGCACTGTCAGTTGGCATTTGAGGATGATTAAAGGCGAGGGAGCCATGTTAGTGTTGGTATGCCAACCCAGCCTAGCTTACCTGTTGTCCCCAAGGATGTGGGATCTAATTGTGCACTGTCAGTTGGCATTTGAGGATGAGTAAAGGCGTGGGAGCCGTGTTAGTGTTGGTATGCCAACCCAGCCTAGCTTACCTGTTGTCCCCAAGGTTGTGGGATCTAATTGTGCACTGTCAGTTGGCATTTGAGGATGAGTAAAGGCGTGGGAGCCGTGTTAGTGTTGGTATGCCAACCCAGCCTAGCTTACCTGTTGTCCCCAAGGTTGTGGGATCAAATTGTGCACTGTCAGTTGGCATTTGAGGATGAGTAAAGGCGAGGGAGCCGTGTTAGTGTTCGTATGCCAACCCAGCCTAGCTTACCTGTTGTCCCCAAGGATGTGGGATCTAATTGTGCACTGTCAGTTGGCATTTGAGGATGAGTAGAGGCGAGGGAGCCATGTTAGTGTTGGTATGCCAACCCAGCCTAGCTTACCTGTTGTCCCCAAGGTTGTGGGATCTAATTGTGCACTGTCAGTTGGCATTTGAGGATGAGTAAAGGCGAGGGAGCCGTGTTAGTGTTGGTATGCCAACCCAGCCTAGCTTACCTGTTGTCCCCAAGGTTGTGGGATCAAATTGTGCACTGTCAGTTGGCATTTGAGGATGAGTTAAGGCGAGGGAGCCATGTTAGTGTTGGTATGCCAACCCAGCCTAGCTTACCTGTTGTACCCAAGGTTGTGGGATCTAATTGTGCACTGTCAGTTGGCATTTGAGGATGATTAAAGGCGTGGGAGCCGTGTTAGTGTTGGTATGCCAGCCCAGCCTAGCTTACCTGTTGTCCCCAAAGTTGTGGGATCTAATTGTGCACTGTCAGTTGGCATTTGAGGATGAGTAAAGGCGTGGGAGCCATGTTAGTGTTGGTATGCCAGCCCAGCCTAGCTTACCTGTTGTCCCCAAAGTTGTGGGATCTAATTGTGCACTGTCAGTTGGCATTTGAGGATGAGTAAAGGCGTGGGAGCCGTGTTAGTGTTGGTATGCCAACCCAGCCTAGCTTACCTGTTGTCCCCAAGGTTGTGGGATCTAATTGTGCACTGTCAGTTGGCATTTGAGGATGAGTAAAGGCGAGGGAGCCATGTTAGTGTTGGTATGCCAACCCAGCCTAGCTTACCTGTTGTCCCCAAGGATGTGGGATCAAATTGTGCACTGTCAGTTGGCATTTGAGGATGAGTAAAGGCGTGGAAGCCGTGTTAGTGTTGGTATGCCAACCCAGCCTAGCTTACCTGTTGTCCCCAAGGATGTGGGATCAAATTGTGCACTGTCAGTTGGCATTTGAGGATGATTAAAGGCGTGGGAGCCGTGTTAGTGTTGGTATGCCAACCCAGCCTAGCTTACCTGTTGTCCCCAAGGTTGTGGGATCTAATTGTGCACTGTCAGTTGGCATTTGAGGATGATTAAAGGCGTGGGAGCCGTGTTAGTGTTGGTATGCCAACCCAGCCTAGCTTACCTGTTGTCCCCAAGGTTGTGGGATCTAATTGTGCACTGTCAGTTGGCATTTGAGGATGAGTAAAGGCGAGGGAGCCGTGTTAGTGTTGGTATGCCAACCCAGCCTAGCTTACCTGTTGTCCCCAAGGATGTGGGATCTAATTGTGCACTGTCAGTTGGCATTTGAGGATGAGTAAAGGCGAGGGAGCCATGTTAGTGTTGGTATGCCAACCCAGCCTAGCTTACCTGTTGTCCCCAAGGTTGTGGGATCTAATTGTGCACTGTCAGTTGGCATTTGAGGATGAGTAAAGGCGAGGGAGCCATGTTAGTGTTGGTATGCCAACCCAGCCTAGCTTACCTGTTGTCCCCAAGGATGTGGGATCTAATTGTGCACTGTCAGTTGGCATTTGAGGATGAGTAAAGGCGAGGGAGCCGTGTTAGTGTTGGTATGCCAACCCAGCCTAGCTTACCTGTTGTCCCCAAGGTTGTGGGATCAAATTGTGCACTGTCAGTTGGCATTTGAGGATGAGTAAAGGCGTGGGAGCCGTGTTAGTGTTGGTATGCCAACCCAGCCTAGCTTACCTGTTGTCCCCAAGGTTGTGGGATCTAATTGTGCACTGTCAGTTGGCATTTGAGGATGAGTAAAGGCGAGGGAGCCATGTTAGTGTTGGTATGCCAACCCAGCCTAGCTTACCTGTTGTCCCCAAGGATGTGGGATCAAATTGTGCACTGTCAGTTGGCATTTGAGGATGAGTAAAGGCGTGGGAGTCGTGTTAGTGTTGGTATGCCAACCCAGCCTAGCTTACCTGTTGTCCCCAAGGATGTGGGATCAAATTGTGCACTGTCAGTTGGCATTTGAGGATGATTAAAGGCGAGGGAGCCGTGTTAGTGTTGGTATGCCAACCCAGCCTAGCTTACCTGTTGTCCCCAAGGATGTGGGATCAAATTGTGCACTGTCAGTTGGCATTTGAGGATGATTAAAGGCGAGGGAGCCGTGTTAGTGTTGGTATGCCAACCCAGCCTAGCTTACCTGTTGTCCCCAAGGATGTGGGATCAAATTGTGCACTGTCAGTTGGCATTTGAGGATGAGTAAAGGCGTGGGAGCCATGTTAGTGTTGGTATGCCAACCCAGCCTAGCTTACCTGTTGTCCCCAAGGATGTGGGATCTAATTGTGCACTGTCAGTTGGCATTTGAGGATGAGTAAAGGCGAGGGAGCCATGTTAGTGTTGGTATGCCAACCCAGCCTAGCTTACCTGTTGTCCCCAAGGTTGTGGGATCTAATTGTGCACTGTCAGTTGGCATTTGAGGATGATTAAAGGCGAGGGAGCCGTGTTAGTGTTGGTATGCCAACCCAGCCTAGCTTACCTGTTGTCCCCAAGGTTGTGGGATCAAATTGTGCACTGTCAGTTGGCATTTGAGGATGAGTAAAGGCGAGGGAGCCGTGTTAGTGTTGGTATGCCAACCCAGCCTAGCTTACCTGTTGTCCCCAAGGATGTGGGATCAAATTGTGCACTGTCAGTTGGCATTTGAGGATGAGTAAAGGCGTGGGAGCCGTGTTAGTGTTGGTATGCCAACCCAGCCTAGCTTACCTGTTGTCCCCAAGGATGTGGGATCTAATTGTGCACTGTCAGTTGGCATTTGAGGATGAGTAAAGGCGAGGGAGCCGTGTTAGTGTTGGTATGCCAACCCAGCCTAGCTTACCTGTTGTCCCCAAGGTTGTGGGATCAAATTGTGCACTGTCAGTTGGCATTTGAGGATGATTAAAGGCGAGGGAGCCATGTTAGTGTTGGTATGCCAACCCAGCCTAGCTTACCTGTTGTCCCCAAGGATGTGGGATCTAATTGTGCACTGTCAGTTGGCATTTGAGGATGAGTAAAGGCGAGGGAGCCATGTTAGTGTTGGTATGCCAACCCAGCCTAGCTTACCTGTTGTCCCCAAGGTTGTGGGATCTAATTGTGCACTGTCAGTTGGCATTTGAGGATGAGTAAAGGCGTGGGAGCCATGTTAGTGTTGGTATGCCAACCCAGCCTAGCTTACCTGTTGTCCCCAAGGTTGTGGGATCTAATTGTGCACTGTCAGTTGGCATTTGAGGATGAGTAAAGGCGAGGGAGCCGTGTTAGTGTTGGTATGCCAACCCAGCCTAGCTTACCTGTTGTCCCCAAGGATGTGGGATCTAATTGTGCACTGTCAGTTGGCATTTGAGGATGAGTAAAGGCGAGGGAGCCATGTTAGTGTTGGTATGCCAACCCAGCCTAGCTTACCTGTTGTCCCCAAGGTTGTGGGATCAAATTGTGCACTGTCAGTTGGCATTTGAGGATGAGTAAAGGCGAGGGAGCCATGTTAGTGTTGGTATGCCAACCCAGCCTAGCTTACCTGTTGTCCCCAAGGATGTGGGATCTAATTGTGCACTGTCAGTTGGCATTTGAGGATGAGTAAAGGCGAGGGAGCCGTGTTAGTGTTGGTATGCCAACCCAGCCTAGCTTACCTGTTGTCCCCAAGGATGTGGGATCAAATTGTGCACTGTCAGTTGGCATTTGAGGATGATTAAAGGCGAGGGAGCCATGTTAGTGTTGGTATGCCAACCCAGCCTAGCTTACCTGTTGTCCCCAAGGATGTGGGATCTAATTGTGCACTGTCAGTTGGCATTTGAGGATGAGTAAAGGCGAGGGAGCCGTGTTAGTGTTGGTATGCCAACCCAGCCTAGCTTACATGTTGTCCCCAAGGTTGTGGGATCTAATTGTGCACTGTCAGTTGGCATTTGAGGATGAGTAAAGGCGTGGGAGCCGTGTTAGTGTTGGTATGCCAACCCAGCCTAGCTTACATGTTGTCCCCAAGGTTGTGGGATCTAATTGTGCACTGTCGGTTGGCATTTGAGGATGAGTAAAGGCGTGGGAGCCGTGTTAGTGTTGGTATGCCAACCCAGCCTAGCTTACCTGTTGTCCCCAAGGATGTGGGATCTAATTGTGCACTGTCAGTTGGCATTTGAGGATGAGTAAAGGCGTGGGAGCCGTGTTAGTGTTGGTATGCCAACCCAGCCTAGCTTACATGTTGTCCCCAAGGTTGTGGGATCTAATTGTGCACTGTCAGTTGGCATTTGAGGATGAGTAAAGGCGTGGGAGCCATGTTAGTGTTGGTATGCCAACCCAGCCTAGCTTACCTGTTGTCCCCAAGGATGTGGGATCTAATTGTGCACTGTCAGTTGGCATTTGAGGATGAGTAAAGGCGAGGGAGCCGTGTTAGTGTTGGTATGCCAACCCAGCCTAGCTTACCTGTTGTCCCCAAGGATGTGGGATCAAATTGTGCACTGTCAGTTGGAATTTGAGGATGAGTAAAGGCGAGGGAGCCATGTTAGTGTTGGTATGCCAACCCAGCCTAGCTTACCTGTTGTCCCCAAGGATGTGGGATCTAATTGTGCACTGTCAGTTGGCATTTGAGGATGAGTAAAGTCGAGGGAGCCGTGTTAGTGTTGGTATGCCAACCCAGCCTAGCTTACCTGTTGTCCCCAAGGTTGTGGGATCAAATTGTGCACTGTCAGTTGGCATTTGAGGATGAGTAAAGGCGTGGGAGCCGTGTTAGTGTTGGTATGCCAACCCAGCCTAGCTTACCTGTTGTCCCCAAGGATGTGGGATCTAATTGTGCACTGTCAGTTGGCATTTGAGGATGTGTAAAGGCGTGGGAGCCGTGTTAGTGTTGGTATGCCAACCCAGCCTAGCTTACCTGTTGTCCCCAAGGTTGTGGGATCTAATTGTGCACTGTCAGTTGGCATTTGAGGATGAGTAAAGGCGAGGGAGCCGTGTTAGTGTTGGTATGCCAACCCAGCCTAGCTTACCTGTTGTCCCCAAGGATGTGGGATCTAATTGTGCACTGTCAGTTGGCATTTGAGGATGAGTAAAGGCGAGGGAGCCGTGTTAGTGTTGGTATGCCAACCCAGCCTAGCTTACCTGTTGTCCCCAAGGATGTGGGATCTAATTGTGCACTGTCAGTTGGCATTTGAGGATGAGTAAAGGCGAGGGAGCCATGTTAGTGTTGGTATGCCAACCCAGCCTAGCTTACCTGTTGTCCCCAAGGTTGTGGGATCTAATTGTGCACTGTCAGTTGTCATTTGAGGATGAGTAAAGGCTTGGGAGCCGTGTTAGTGTTGGTATGCCAACCCAGCCTAGCTTACCTGTTGTCCCCAAGGTTGTGGGATCTAATTGTGCACTGTCAGTTGGCATTTGAGGATGAGTAAAGGCGTGGGAGCCATGTTAGTGTTGGTATGCCAACCCAGCCTAGCTTACCTGTTGTCCCCAAGGTTGTGGGATCTAATTGTGCACTGTCAGTTGGCATTTGAGGATGAGGAAAGTCGTGGGAGCCATGTTAGTGTTGGTATGCCAACCCAGCCTAGCTTACCTGTTGTCCCCAAGGATGTGGGATCTAATTGTGCACTGTCAGTTGGCATTTGAGGATGAGTAAAGGCGTGGGAGCCATGTTAGTGTTGGTATGCCAACCCAGCCTAGCTTACCTGTTGTCCCCAAGGTTGTGGGATCTAATTGTGCACTGTCAGTTGGCATTTGAGGATGAGTAAAGGCGAGGGAGCCATGTTAGTGTTGGTATGCCAACCCAGCCTAGCTTACCTGTTGTCCCCAAGGATGTGGGATCAAATTGTGCACTGTCAGTTGGCATTTGAGGATGAGTAAAGGCGAGGGAGCCGTGTTAGTGTTGGTATGCCAACCCAGCCTAGCCTACCTGTTGTCCCCAAGGATGTGGGATCAAATTGTGCACTGTCAGTTGGCATTTGAGGATGAGTAAAGGCGTGGGAGCCATGTTAGTGTTGGTATGCCAACCCAGCCTAGCTTACCTGTTGTCCCCAAGGTTGTGGGATCTAATTGTGCACTGTCAGTTGGCATTTGAGGATGAGTAAAGGCGAGGGAGCCGTGTTAGTGTTGGTATGCCAACCCAGCCTAGCTTACCTGTTGTCCCCAAGGATGTGGGATCAAATTGTGCACTGTCAGTTGGCATTTGAGGATGATTAAAGGCGAGGGAGCCGTGTTAGTGTTGGTATGCCAACCCAGCCTAGCTTACCTGTTGTCCCCAAGGTTGTGGGATCTAATTGTGCACTGTCAGTTGGCATTTGAGGATGAGTAAAGGCGTGGGAGCCATGTTAGTGTTGGTATGCCAACCCAGCCTAGCTTACCTGTTGTCCCCAAGGTTGTGGGATCTAATTGTGCACTGTCAGTTGGCATTTGAGGATGATTAAAGGCGAGGGAGCCATGTTAGTGTTGGTATGCCAACCCAGCCTAGCTTACCTGTTGTCCCCAAGGATGTGGGATCTAATTGTGCACTGTCAGTTGGCATTTGAGGATGAGTAAAGGCGTGGGAGCCATGTTAGTGTTGGTATGCCAACCCAGCCTAGCTTACCTGTTGTCCCCAAGGTTGTGGGATCTAATTGTGCACTGTCAGTTGGCATTTGAGGATGAGTAAAGGCGAGGGAGCCATGTTAGTGTTGGTATGCCAACCCAGCCTAGCTTACCTGTTGTCCCCAAGGATGTGGGATCTAATTGTGCACTGTCAGTTGGCATTTGAGGATGAGTAAAGGCGAGGGAGCCGTGTTAGTGTTGGTATGCCAACCCAGCCTAGCTTACCTGTTGTCCCCAAGGTTGTGGGATCTAATTGTGCACTGTCAGTTGGCATTTGAGGATGAGTAAAGGCAAGGGAGCCATGTTAGTGTTGGTATGCCAACCCAGCCTAGCTTACCTGTTGTCCCCAAGGTTGTGGGATCAAATTGTGCACTGTCAGTTGGCATTTGAGGATGATTAAAGGCGTGGGAGCCATGTTAGTGTTGGTATGCCAACCCAGCCTAGCTTACCTGTTGTCCCCAAGGTTGTGGGATCAAATTGTGCACTGTCAGTTGGCATTTGAGGATGAGTAAAGGCAAGGGAGCCATGTTAGTGTTGGTATGCCAACCCAGCCTAGCTTACCTGTTGTCCCCAAGGTTGTGGGATCAAATTGTGCACTGTCAGTTGGCATTTGAGGATGATTAAAGGCGTGGGAGCCGTGTTAGTGTTGGTATGCCAACCCAGCCTAGCTTACCTGTTGTCCCCAAGGTTGTGGGATCAAATTGTGCACTGTCAGTTGGCATTTGAGGATGAGTAAAGGCAAGGGAGCCATGTTAGTGTTGGTATGCCAACCCAGCCTAGCTTACCTGTTGTCCCCAAGGTTGTGGGATCTAATTGTGCACTGTCAGTTGGCATTTGAGGATGAGTAAAGGCGAGGGAGCCATGTTAGTGTTGGTATGCCAACCCAGCCTAGCTTACCTGTTGTCCCCAAGGTTGTGGGATCAAATTGTGCACTGTCAGTTGACATTTGAGGATCAGTAAAGGCGAGGGAGCCGTGTTAGTGTTGGTATGCCAACCCAGCCTAGCTTACCTGTTGTCCCCAAGGTTGTGGGATCAAATTGTGCACTGTCAGTTGGCATTTGAGGATGATTAAAGGCGTGGGAGCCGTGTTAGTGTTGGTATGCCAACCCAGCCTAGCTTACCTGTTGTCCCCAAGGATGTGGGATCTAATTGTGCACTGTCAGTTGGCATTTGAGGATGATTAAAGGCGTGGGAGCCATGTTAGTGTTGGTATGCCAACCCAGCCTAGCTTACCTGTTGTCCCCAAGGATGTGGGATCTAATTGTGCACTGTCAGTTGGCATTTGAGGATGATTAAAGGCGAGGGAGCCATGTTAGTGTTGGTATGCCAACCCAGCCTAGCTTACCTGTTGTCCCCAAGGTTGTGGGATCTAATTGTGCACTGTCAGTTGGCATTTGAGGATGAGTAAAGGCGTGGGAGCCGTGTTAGTGTTGGTATGCCAACCCAGCCTAGCTTACCTGTTGTCCCGAAGGTTGTGGGATCTAATTGTGCACTGTCAGTTGGCATTTGAGGATGATTAAAGGCGAGGGAGCCATGTTAGTGTTGGTATGCCAACCCAGCCTAGCTTACCTGTTGTCCCGAAGGTTGTGGGATCTAATTGTGCACTGTCAGTTGGCATTTGAGGATGATTAAAGGCGAGGGAGCCATGTTAGTGTTGGTATGCCAACCCAGCCTAGCTTACCTGTTGTCCCCAAGGTTGTGGGATCTAATTGTGCACTGTCAGTTGGCATTTGAGGATGAGTAAAGGCGTGGGAGCCGTGTTAGTGTTGGTATGCCAACCCAGCCTAGCTTACCTGTTGTCCCGAAGGTTGTGGGATCTAATTGTGCACTGTCAGTTGGCATTTGAGGATGATTAAAGGCGAGGGAGCCATGTTAGTGTTGGTATGCCAACCCAGCCTAGCTTACCTGTTGTCCCCAAGGATGTGGGATCTAATTGTGTACTGTCAGTTGGCATTTGAGGATGAGTAAAGGCGTGGGAGCCGTGTTAGTGTTGGTATGCCAACCCAGCCTAGCTTACCTGTTGTCCCCAAGGTTGTGGGATCTAATTGTGCACTGTCAGTTGGCATTTGAGGATGAGTAAAGGCGTGGGAGCCGTGTTAGTGTTGGTATGCCAACCCAGCCTAGCTTACCTGTTGTCCCCAAGGTTGTGGGATCAAATTGTGCACTGTCAGTTGGCATTTGAGGATGAGTAAAGGCGAGGGAGCCGTGTTAGTGTTCGTATGCCAACCCAGCCTAGCTTACCTGTTGTCCCCAAGGATGTGGGATCTAATTGTGCACTGTCAGTTGGCATTTGAGGATGAGTAGAGGCGAGGGAGCCATGTTAGTGTTGGTATGCCAACCCAGCCTAGCTTACCTGTTGTCCCCAAGGTTGTGGGATCTAATTGTGCACTGTCAGTTGGCATTTGAGGATGAGTAAAGGCGAGGGAGCCGTGTTAGTGTTGGTATGCCAACCCAGCCTAGCTTACCTGTTGTCCCCAAGGTTGTGGGATCAAATTGTGCACTGTCAGTTGGCATTTGAGGATGAGTTAAGGCGAGGGAGCCATGTTAGTGTTGGTATGCCAACCCAGCCTAGCTTACCTGTTGTACCCAAGGTTGTGGGATCTAATTGTGCACTGTCAGTTGGCATTTGAGGATGATTAAAGGCGTGGGAGCCGTGTTAGTGTTGGTATGCCAGCCCAGCCTAGCTTACCTGTTGTCCCCAAAGTTGTGGGATCTAATTGTGCACTGTCAGTTGGCATTTGAGGATGAGTAAAGGCGTGGGAGCCATGTTAGTGTTGGTATGCCAGCCCAGCCTAGCTTACCTGTTGTCCCCAAAGTTGTGGGATCTAATTGTGCACTGTCAGTTGGCATTTGAGGATGAGTAAAGGCGTGGGAGCCGTGTTAGTGTTGGTATGCCAACCCAGCCTAGCTTACCTGTTGTCCCCAAGGTTGTGGGATCTAATTGTGCACTGTCAGTTGGCATTTGAGGATGAGTAAAGGCGAGGGAGCCGTGTTAGTGTTGGTATGCCAACCCAGCCTAGCTTACCTGTTGTCCCCAAGGATGTGGGATCAAATTGTGCACTGTCAGTTGGCATTTGAGGATGAGTAAAGGCGTGGGAGCCATGTTAGTGTTGGTATGCCAACCCAGCCTAGCTTACCTGTTGTCCCCAAGGATGTGGGATCTAATTGTGCACTGTCAGTTGGCATTTGAGGATGAGTAAAGGCGAGGGAGCCGTGTTAGTGTTGGTATGCCAACCCAGCCTAGCTTACCTGTTGTCCCCAAGGTTGTGGGATCTAATTGTGCACTGTCAGTTGGCATTTGAGGATGAGTAAAGGCGAGGGAGCCGTGTTAGTGTTGGTATGCCAACCCAGCCTAGCTTACCTGTTGTCCCCAAGGTTGTGGGATCTAATTGTGCACTGTCAGTTGGCATTTGAGGATGAGTAAAGGCGTGGGAGCCGTGTTAGTGTTGGTATGCCAACCCAGCCTAGCTTACCTGTTGTCCCCAAGGTTGTGGGATCTAATTGTGCACTGTCAGTTGGCATTTGAGGATGAGTAAAGGCGAGGGAGCCATGTTAGTGTTGGTATGCCAACCCAGCCTAGCTTACCTGTTGTCCCCAAGGTTGTGGGATCTAATTGTGCACTGTCAGTTGGCATTTGAGGATGAGTAAAGGCGTGGGAGCCATGTTAGTGTTGGTATGCCAACCCAGCCTAGCTTACCTGTTGTCCCCAAGGATGTGGGATCAAATTGTGCACTGTCAGTTGGCATTTGAGGATGAGTAAAGGCGTGGGAGCCGTGTTAGTGTTGGTATGCCAACCCAGCCTAGCTTACCTGTTGTCCCCAAGGATGTGGGATCAAATTGTGCACTGTCAGTTGGCATTTGAGGATGAGTAAAGGCGAGGGAGCCGTGTTAGTGTTGGTATGCCAACCCAGCCTAGCTTACCTGTTGTCCCCAAGGATGTGGGATCTAATTGTGCACTGTCAGTTGGCATTTGAGGATGATTAAAGGCGTGGGAGCCGTGTTAGTGTTGGTATGCCAACCCAGCCTAGCTTACCTGTTGTCCCCAAGCATGTGGGATCTAATTGTGCACTGTCAGTTGGCATTTGAGGATGAGTAAAGGCGAGGGAGCCATGTTAGTGTTGGTATGCCAACCCAGCCTAGCTTACCTGTTGTCCCCAAGGTTGTGGGATCAAATTGTGCACTGTCAGTTGGCATTTGAGGATGATTAAAGGCGAGGGAGCCATGTTAGTGTTGGTATGCCAACCCAGCCTAGCTTACCTGTTGTCCCCAAGGTTGTGGGATCTAATTGTGCACTGTCAGTTGGCATTTGAGGATGAGTAAAGGCGAGGGAGCCGTGTTAGTGTTGGTATGCCAACCCAGCCTAGCTTACCTGTTGTCCCCAAGGATGTGGGATCTAATTGTGCACTGTCAGTTGGCATTTGAGGATGAGTAAAGGCGAGGGAGCCACGTTAGTGTTGGTATGCCAACCCAGCCTAGCTTACCTGTTGTCCCCAAGGTTGTGGGATCAAATTGTGCACTGTCAGTTGGCATTTGAGGATGAGTAAAGGCGAGGGAGCCGTGTTAGTGTTGGTATGCCAACCCAGCCTAGCTTACCTGTTGTCCCCAAGGTTGTGGGATCTAATTGTGCACTGTCAGTTGGCATTTGAGGATGAGTAAAGGCGAGGGAGCCATGTTAGTGTTGGTATGCCAACCCAGCCTAGCTTACCTGTTGTCCCCAAGGTTGTGGGATCTAATTGTGCACTGTCAGTTGGCATTTGAGGATGAGTAAAGGCGTGGGAGCCATGTTAGTGTTGGTATGCCAACCCAGCCTAGCTTACCTGTTGTCCCCAAGGTTGTGGGATCTAATTGTGCACTGTCAGTTGGCATTTGAGGATGATTAAAGGCGAGGGAGCCGTGTTAGTGTTGGTATGCCAACCCAGCCTAGCTTACCTGTTGTCCCCAAGGATGTGGGATCTAATTGTGCACTGTCAGTTGGCATTTGAGGATGAGTAAAGGCGAGGGAGCCATGTTAGTGTTGGTATGCCAACCCAGCCTAGCTTACCTGTTGTCCCCAAGGATGTGGGATCTAATTGTGCACTGTCAGTTGGCATTTGAGGATGAGTAAAGGCGTGGGAGCCGTGTTAGTGTTGGTATGCCAACCCAGCCTAGCTTACCTGTTGTCCCCAAGGATGTGGGATCTAATTGTGCACTGTCAGTTGGCATTTGAGGATGAGTAAAGGCGAGGGAGCCATGTTAGTGTTGGTATGCCAACCCAGCCTAGCTTACCTGTTGTCCCCAAGGATGTGGGATCTAATTGTGCACTGTCAGTTGGCATTTGAGGATGATTAAAGGTGAGGGAGCCGTGTTAGTGTTGGTATGCCAACCCAGCCTAGCTTACCTGTTGTCCCCAAGGTTGTGGGATCTAATTGTGCACTGTCAGTTGGCATTTGAGGATGAGTAAAGGCGTGGGAGCCGTGTTAGTGTTGGTATGCCAACCCAGCCTAGCTTACCTGTTGTCCCCAAGGTTGTGGGATCAAATTGTGCACTGTCAGTTGGCATTTGAGGATGAGTAAAGGCGTGGGAGCCGTGTTAGTGTTGGTATGCCAACCCAGCCTAGCTTACCTGTTGTCCCCAAGGTTGTGGGATCTAATTGTGCACTGTCAGTTGGCATTTGAGGATGAGTAAAGGCGAGGGAGCCATGTTAGTGTTGGTATGCCAACCCAGCCTAGCTTACCTGTTGTCCCCAAGGATGTGGGATCTAATTGTGCACTGTCAGTTGGCATTTGAGGATGATTAAAGGCGAGGGAGCCATGTTAGTGTTGGTATGCCAACCCAGCCTAGCTTACCTGTTGTCCCCAAGGATGTGGGATCTAATTGTGCACTGTCAGTTGGCATTTGAGGATGAGTAAAGGCGAGGGAGCCGTGTTAGTGTTGGTATGCCAACCCAGCCTAGCTTACCTGTTGTCCCCAAGGATGTGGGATCAAATTGTGCACTGTCAGTTGGCATTTGAGGATGAGTAAAGGCGAGGGAGCCGTGTTAGTGTTGGTATGCCAACCCAGCCTAGCTTACCTGTTGTGCCCAAGGATGTGGGATCAAATTGTGCACTGTCAGTTGGCATTTGAGGATGAGTAAAGGCGAGGGAGCCGTGTTAGTGTTGGTATGCCAACCCAGCCTAGCTTACCTGTTGTCCCCAAGGTTGTGGGATCTAATTGTGCACTGTCAGTTGGCATTTGAGGATGAGTAAAGGCGAGGGAGCCGTGTTAGTGTTGGTATGCCAACCCAGCCTAGCTTACCTGTTGTCCCCAAGGATGTGGGATCTAATTGTGCACTGTCAGTTGGCATTTGAGGATGAGTAAAGGCGTGGGAGCCATGTTAGTGTTGGTATGCCAACCCAGCCTAGCTTACCTGTTGTCCCCAAGGTTGTGGGATCAAATTGTGCACTGTCAGTTGGCATTTGAGGATGAGTAAAGGCGTGGGAGCCATGTTAGTGTTGGTATGCCAACCCAGCCTAGCTTACCTGTTGTCCCCAAGGATGTGGGATCAAATTGTGCACTGTCAGTTGGCATTTGACGATGAGTAAAGGCGTGGGAGCCGTGTTAGTGTTGGTATGCCAACCCAGCCTAGCTTACCTGTTGTCCCCAAGGATGTGGGATCTAATTGTGCACTGTCAGTTGGCATTTGAGGATGAGGAAAGGCGAGGGAGCCGTGTTAGTGTTGGTATGCCAACCCAGCCTAGCTTACCTGTTGTCCCCAAGGTTGTGGGATCAAATTGTGCACTGTCAGTTGGCATTTGAGGATGAGTAAAGGCGAGGGAGCCATGTTAGTGTTGGTATGCCAACCCAGCCTAGCTTACCTGTTGTCCCCAAGGATGTGGGATCAAATTGTGCACTGTCAGTTGGCATTTGAGGATGAGTAAAGGCGAGGGAGCCATGTTAGTGTTGGTATGCCAACCCAGCCTAGCTTACCTGTTGTCCCCAAGGTTGTGGGATCTAATTGTGCACTGTCAGTTGGCATTTGAGGATGAGTAAAGGCGAGGGAGCCGTGTTAGTGTTGGTATGCCAACCCAGCCTAGCTTACCTGTTGTCCCCAAGGTTGTGGGATCAAATTGTGCACTGTCAGTTGGCATTTGAGGATGAGTAAAGGCGAGGGAGCCATGTTAGTGTTGGTATGCCAACCCAGCCTAGCTTACCTGTTGTCCCCAAGGATGTGGGATCTAATTGTGCACTGTCAGTTGGCATTTGAGGATGAGTAAAGGCGTGGGAGCCATGTTAGTGTTGGTATGCCAACCCAGCCTAGCTTACCTGTTGTCCCCAAGGTTGTGGGATCTAATTGTGCACTGTCAGTTGGCATTTGAGGATGAGTAAAGGCGAGGGAGCCATGTTAGTGTTGGTATGCCAACCCAGCCTAGCTTACCTGTTGTCCCCAAGGTTGTGGGATCTAATTGTGCACTGTCAGTTGGCATTTGAGGATGAGTAAAGGCGAGGGAGCCGTGTTAGTGTTGGTATGCCAACCCAGCCTAGCTTACCTGTTGTCCCCAAGGTTGTGGGATCAAATTGTGCACTGTCAGTTGGCATTTGAGGATGAGTAAAGGCGAGGGAGCCGTGTTTGTGTTGGTATGCCAACCCAGCCTAGCTTACCTGTTGTCCCCAAGGTTGTGGGATCTAATTGTGCACTGTCAGTTGGCATTTGAGGATGATTAAAGGCGTGGGAGCCATGTTAGTGTTGGTATGCCAACCCAGCCTAGCTTACCTGTTGTCCCCAAGGTTGTGGGATCTAATTGTGCACTGTCAGTTGGCATTTGAGGATGAGTAAAGGCGTGGGAGCCGTGTTAGTGTTGGTATGCCAACCCAGCCTAGCTTACCTGTTGTCCCCAAGGTTGTGGGATCAAATTGTGCACTGTCAGTTGGCATTTGAGGATGATTAAAGGCGTGGGAGCCGTGTTAGTGTTGGTATGCCAACCCAGCCTAGCTTACCTGTTGTCCCCAAGGTTGTGGGATCAAATTGTGCACTGTCAGTTGGCATTTGAGGATGAGTAAAGGCGTGGGAGCCGTGTTAGTGTTGGTATGCCAACCCAGCCTAGCTTACCTGTTGTCCCCAAGGTTGTGGGATCAAATTGTGCACTGTCAGTTGGCATTTGAGGATGAGTAAAGGCGAGGGAGCCATGTTAGTGTTGGTATGCCAACCCAGCCTAGCTTACCTGTTGTCCCCAAGGTTGTGGGATCAAATTGTGCACTGTCAGTTGGCATTTGAGGATGATTAAAGGCGTGGGAGCCGTGTTAGTGTTGGTATGCCAACCCAGCCTAGCTTACCTGTTGTCCCCAAGGTTGTGGGATCAAATTGTGCACTGTCAGTTGGCATTTGAGGATGAGTAAAGGCGTGGGAGCCGTGTTAGTGTTGGTATGCCAACCCAGCCTAGCTTACCTGTTGTCCCCAAGGTTGTGGGATCAAATTGTGCACTGTCAGTTGGCATTTGAGGATTAGTAAAGGCGAGGGAGCCGTGTTAGTGTTGGTATGCCAACCCAGCCTAGCTTACCTGTTGTCCCCAAGGTTGTGGGATCTAATTGTGCACTGTCAGTTGGCATTTGAGGATGATTAAAGGCGTGGGAGCCATGTTAGTGTTGGTATGCCAACCCAGCCTAGCTTACCTGTTGTCCCCAAGGTTGTGGGATCAAATTGTGCACTGTCAGTTGGCATTTGAGGATGATTAAAGGCGTGGGAGCCGTGTTAGTGTTGGTATGCCAACCCAGCCTAGCTTACCTGTTGTCCCCAAGGTTGTGGGATCAAATTGTGCACTGTCAGTTGGCATTTGAGGATGAGTAAAGGCGAGGGAGCCATGTTAGTGTTGGTATGCCAACCCAGCCTAGCTTACCTGTTGTCCCCAAGGATGTGGGATCTAATTGTGCACTGTCAGTTGGCATTTGAGGATGAGTAAAGGCGAGGGACCCGTGTTAGTGTTGGTATGCCAACCCAGCCTAGCTTACCTGTTGTCCCCAAGGATGTGGGATCTAATTGTGCACTGTCAGTTGGCATTTGAGGATGAGTAAAGGGCGTGGGAGCCGTGTTAGTGTTGGTATGCCTACCCAGCCTAGCTTACCTGTTGTCCCCAAGGTTGTGGGATCTAATTGTGCACTGTCAGTTGGCATTTGAGGATGAGTAAAGGCGAGGGAGCCGTGTTAGTGTTGGTATGCCAACCCAGCCTAGCTTACCTGTTGTCCCCAAGGATGTGGGATCTAATTGTGCACTGTCAGTTGGCATTTGAGGATGAGTAAAGGCGAGGGAGCCATGTTAGTGTTGGTATGCCAACCCAGCCTAGCTTACCTGTTGTCCCCAAGGATGTGGGATCTAATTGTGCACTGTCAGTTGGCATTTGAGGATGAGTAAAGGCGTGGGAGCCATGTTAGTGTTGGTATGCCAACCCAGCCTAGCTTACCTGTTGTCCCCAAGGATGTGGGATCTAATTGTGCACTGTCAGTTGGCATTTGAGGATGAGTAAAGGCGAGGGAGCCGTGTTAGTGTTGGTATGCCAACCCAGCCTAGCTTACCTGTTGTCCCCAAGGATGTGGGATCTAATTGTGCACTGTCAGTTGGCATTTGAGGATGAGTAAAGGCGAGGGAGCCGTGTTAGTGTTGGTATGCCAACCCAGCCTAGCTTACCTGTTGTCCCCAAGGTTGTGGGATCAAATTGTGCACTGTCAGTTGGCATTTGAGGATGATTAAAGGCGTGGGAGCCGTGTTAGTGTTGGTATGCCAACCCAGCCTAGCTTACCTGTTGTCCCCAAGGTTGTGGGATCTAATTGTGCACTGTCAGTTGGCATTTGAGGATGAGTAAAGGGCGTGGGAGCCATGTTAGTGTTGGTATGCCAACCCAGCCTAGCTTACCTGTTGTCCCCAAGGTTGTGGGATCTAATTGTGCACTGTCAGTTGGCATTTGAGGATGAGTAAAGGCGAGGGAGCCGTGTTAGTGTTGGTATGCCAACCCAGCCTAGCTTACCTGTTGTCCCCAAGGTTGTGGGATCAAATTGTGCACTGTCAGTTGGCATTTGAGGATGAGTAAAGGCGAGGGAGCCATGTTAGTGTTGGTATGCCAACCCAGCCTAGCTTACCTGTTGTCCCCAAGGTTGTGGGATCAAATTGTGCACTGTCAGTTGGCATTTGAGGATGAGTAAAGGCGTGGGAGCCATGTTAGTGTTGGTATGCCAACCCAGCCTAGCTTACCTGTTGTCCCCAAGGATGTGGGATCTAATTGTGCACAGTCAGTTGGCATTTGAGGATGAGTAAAGGGCGTGGGAGCCATGTTAGTGTTGGTATGCCAACCCAGCCTAGCTTACCTGTTGTCCCCAAGGTTGTGGGATCTAATTGTGCACTGTCAGTTGGCATTTGAGGATGAGTAAAGGCGAGGGAGCCGTGTTAGTGTTGGTATGCCAACCCAGCCTAGCTTACCTGTTGTCCCCAAGGTTGTGGGATCAAATTGTGCACTGTCAGTTGGCATTTGAGGATGAGTAAAGGCGTGGGAGCCATGTTAGTGTTGGTATGCCAACCCAGCCTAGCTTACCTGTTGTCCCCAAGGATGTGGGATCAAATTGTGCACTGTCAGTTGGCATTTGAGGATGAGTAAAGGCGTGGGAGCCATGTTAGTGTTGGTATGCCAACCCAGCCTAGCTTACCTGTTGTCCCCAAGGATGTGGGATCTAATTGTGCACAGTCAGTTGGCATTTGAGGATGAGTAAAGGGCGTGGGAGCCATGTTAGTGTTGGTATGCCAACCCAGCCTAGCTTACCTGTTGTCCCCAAGGTTGTGGGATCTAATTGTGCACTGTCAGTTGGCATTTGAGGATGAGTAAAGGCGAGGGAGCCGTGTTAGTGTTGGTATGCCAACCCAGCCTAGCTTACCTGTTGTCCCCAAGGTTGTGGGATCAAATTGTGCACTGTCAGTTGGCATTTGAGGATGAGTAAAGGCGTGGGAGCCATGTTAGTGTTGGTATGCCAACCCAGCCTAGCTTACCTGTTGTCCCCAAGGTTGTGGGATCTAATTGTGCACTGTCAGTTGGCATTTGAGGATGAGTAAAGGCTTGGGAGCCGTGTTAGTGTTGGTATGCCAACCCAGCCTAGCTTACCTGTTGTCCCCAAGGTTGTGGGATCAAATTGTGCACTGTCAGTTGGCATTTGAGGATGAGTAAAGGCGAGGGAGCCGTGTTAGTGTTGGTATGCCAACCCAGCCTAGCTTACCTGTTGTCCCCAAGGATGTGGGATCTAATTGTGCACTGTCAGTTGGCATTTGAGGATGATTAAAGGCGTGGAAGCCGTGTTAGTGTTGGTATGCCAACCCAGCCTAGCTTACCTGTTGTCCCCAAGGTTGTGGGATCTAATTGTGCACTGTCAGTTGGCATTTGAGGATGAGTAAAGGCGAGGGAGCCGTGTTAGTGTTGGTATGCCAACCCAGCCTAGCTTACCTGTTGTCCCCAAGGTTGTGGGATCTAATTGTGCACTGTCAGTTGGCATTTGAGGATGAGTAAAGGCGAGGGAGCCGTGTTAGTGTTGGTATGCCAACCCAGCCTAGCTTACCCGTTGTCCCCAAGGATGTGGGATCTAATTGTGCACTGTCAGTTGGCATTTGAGGATGAGTAAAGGCGAGGGAGCCGTGTTAGTGTTGGTATGCCAACCCAGCCTAGCTTACCTGTTGTCCCCAAGGTTGTGGGATCTAATTGTGCACTGTCAGTTGGCATTTGAGGATGAGTAAAGGCGAGGGAGCCGTGTTAGTGTTGGTATGCCAACCCAGCCTAGCTTACCTGTTGTCCCCAAGGTTGTGGGATCAAATTGTGCACTGTCAGTTGGCATTTGAGGATGATTAAAGGCGTGGGAGCCGTGTTAGTGTTGGTATGCCAACCCAGCCTAGCTTACCTGTTGTCCCCAAGGTTGTGGGATCAAATTGTGCACTGTCAGTTGGCATTTGAGGATGAGTAAAGGCGAGGGAGCCATGTTAGTGTTGGTATGCCAACCCAGCCTAGCTAACCTGTTGTCCCCAAGGTTGTGGGATCAAATTGTGCACTGTCAGTTGGCATTTGAGGATGAGTAAAGGCGAGGGAGCCGTGTTAGTGTTGGTATGCCAACCCAGCCTAGCTTACCTGTTGTCCCCAAGGATGTGGGATCAAATTGTGCACTGTCAGTTGGCATTTGAGGATGAGTAAAGGCGAGGGAGCCGTGTTAGTGTTGGTATGCCAACCCAGCCTAGCTAACCTGTTGTCCCCAAGGATGTGGGATCTAATTGTGCACTGTCAGTTGGCATTTGAGGATGATTAAAGGCGTGGGAGCCGTGTTAGTGTTGGTATGCCAACCCAGCCTAGCTTACCTGTTGTCCCCAAGGTTGTGGGATCTAATTGTGCACTGTCAGTTGGCATTTGAGGATGAGTAAAGGCGAGGGAGCCGTGTTAGTGTTGGTATGCCAACCCAGCCTAGCTTACCTGTTGTCCCCAAGGTTGTGGGATCAAATTGTGCACTGTCAGTTGGCATTTGAGGATGAGTAAAGGCGAGGGAGCCGTGTTAGTGTTGGTATGCCAACCCAGCCTAGCTAACCTGTTGTCCCCAAGGATGTGGGATCTAATTGTGCACTGTCAGTTGGCATTTGAGGATGATTAAAGGCGTGGGAGCCATGTTAGTGTTGGTATGCCAACCCAGCCTAGCTTACCTGTTGTCCCCAAGGTTGTGGGATCTAATTGTGCACTGTCAGTTGGCATTTGAGGATGAGTAAAGGCGTGGGAGCCGTGTTAGTGTTGGTATGCCAACCCAGCCTAGCTTACCTGTTGTCCCCAAGGTTGTGGGATCAAATTGTGCACTGTCAGTTGGCATTTGAGGATGAGTAAAGGCGTGGGAGCCATGTTAGTGTTGGTATGCCAACCCAGCCTAGCTTACCTGTTGTCCCCAAGGTTGTGGGATCAAATTGTGCACTGTCAGTTGGCATTTGAGGATGAGTAAAGGCGAGGGAGCCGTGTTAGTGTTGGTATGCCAACCCAGCCTAGCTAACCTGTTGTCCCCAAGGATGTGGGATCTAATTGTGCACTGTCAGTTGGCATTTGAGGATGAGTAAAGGCGAGGGAGCCGTGTTAGTGTTGGTATGCCAACCCAGCCTAGCTTACCTGTTGTCCCCAAGGATGTGGGATCTAATTGTGCACTGTCAGTTGGCATTTGAGGATGAGTAAAGGCGAGGGAGCCGTGTTAGTGTTGGTATGCCAACCCAGCCTAGCTTACCTGATGTCCCCAAGGTTGTGGGATCTAATTGTGCACTGTCAGTTGGCATTTGAGGATGAGTAAAGGCGTGGGAGCCATGTTAGTGTTGGTATGCCAACCCAGCCTAGCTTACCTGTTGTCCCCAAGGATGTGGGATCTAATTGTGCACTGTCAGTTGGCATTTGAGGATGAGTAAAGGCGTGGGAGCCATGTTAGTGTTGGTATGCCAACCCAGCCTAGCTTACCTGTTGTCCCCAAGGATGTGGGATCTAATTGTGCACTGTCAGTTGGCATTTGAGGATGAGTAAAGGCGTGGGAGCCGTGTTAGTGTTGGTATGCCAACCCAGCCTAGCTTACCTGTTGTCCCCAAGGATGTGGGATCAAATTGTGCACTGTCAGTTGGCATTTGAGGATGAGTAAAGGCGAGGGAGCCGTGTTAGTGTTGGTATGCCAACCCAGCCTAGCTTACCTGTTGTCCCCAAGGTTGTGGGATCTAATTGTGCACTGTCAGTTGGCATTTGAGGATGAGTAAAGGCGAGGGAGCCGTGTTAGTGTTGGTATGCCAACCCAGCCTAGCTTACCTGTTGTCCCCAAGGATGTGGGATCTAATTGTGCACTGTCAGTTGGCATTTGAGGATGAGTAAAGGCGAGGGAGCCGTGTTAGTGTTGGTATGCCAACCCAGCCTAGCTTACCTGTTGTCCCCAAGGATGTGGGATCAAATTGTTCACTGTCAGTTGGCATTTGAGGATGAGTAAAGGCGAGGGAGCCGTGTTAGTGTTGGTATGCCAACCCAGCCTAGCTTACCTGTTGTCCCCAAGGATGTGGGATCTAATTGTGCACTGTCAGTTGGCATTTGAGGATGAGTAAAGGCGAGGGAGCCATGTTAGTGTTGGTATGCCAACCCAGCCTAGCTTACCTGTTGTCCCCAAGGATGTGGGATCTAATTGTGCACTGTCAGTTGGCATTTGAGGATGAGTAAAGGCGTGGGAGCCGTGTTAGTGTTGGTATGCCAACCCAGCCTAGCTTACCTGTTGTCCCCAAGGATGTGGGATCTAATTGTGCACTGTCAGTTGGCATTTGAGGATGAGTAAAGGCGAGGGAGCCATGTTAGTGTTGGTATGCCAACCCAGCCTAGCTTACCTGTTGTCCCCAAGGATGTGGGATCTAATTGTGCACTGTCAGTTGGCATTTGAGGATGAGTAAAGGCGTGGGAGCCGTGTTAGTGTTGGTATGCCAACCCAGCCTAGCTTACCTGTTGTCCCCAAGGATGTGGGATCTAATTGTGCACTGTCAGTTGGCATTTGAGGATGAGTAAAGGCGAGGGAGCCGTGTTAGTGTTGGTATGCCAACCCAGCCTAGCTTACCTGTTGTCCCCAAGGATGTGGGATCTAATTGTGCACTGTCAGTTGGCATTTGAGGATGAGTAAAGGCGAGGGAGCCGTGTTAGTGTTGGTATGCCAACCCAGCCTAGCTTACCTGTTGTCCCCAAGGATGTGGGATCTAATTGTGCACTGTCAGTTGGCATTTGAGGATGAGTAAAGGCGAGGGAGCCGTGTTAGTGTTGGTATGCCAACCCAGCCTAGCTTACCTGTTGTCCCCAAGGATGTGGGATCTAATTGTGCACTGTCAGTTGGCATTTGAGGATGAGTAAAGGCGAGGGAGCCGTGTTAGTGTTGGTATGCCAACCCAGCCTAGCTTACCTGTTGTCCCCAAGGATGTGGGATCAAATTGTGCACTGTCAGTTGGCATTTGAGGATGAGTAAAGGCGTGGGAGCCGTGTTAGTGTTGGTATGCCAACCCAGCCTAGCTCAGTGTATATCTAATCATCATCATCGTCATTTCCCCTTTTCCAGTTGACACAGAGCGGGGGCAAATACGGTTCCTCTCCACTTTGTTCTGTCGTTCCACCAATTCTCTTCTCACACAGTGTTCCAATCCAGGCTCCCTTTTCTAATAATATTCTCCACCGAGTCCATCCAACACATTCTTGGTCTTCCTCGTCCTCTCTTCCCTGTCATCCGTCGTTCCAGTGCTCGTCTTGGTAGCCTTACTTCATTCATCCGTTTGACATGTCCAAACCATCTCAATCTGTTTTGCTCCAGTTTGTCATTTAGTTTCCGTACTCCCAGTTCTTTCCGTATATCTTAATTTCTCACTCTGTCTCTCCTCGTTTTCTGGACCATACTTCTCAGGAATCTCATCTCAGCTGCTTGTACTCTGCTCTCATCCCTCTTAGTCATTGTCCAAGTTTCTGCTGCATATGTCATTATAGGAACATAACATGCTTTCTACATAACTTCTTTAGCCTTAATTGGTATAGCCTTGTTCCACGTACAGTACCTGTTGGTAGGAAGCACTCCCGAGTTGTATTCTTCTGCTAATTTCCAATCATATATATTATTTCAGTAGTATAGATCCCTCCTGCGGCGCTCACAAGCGACTGATCGTGAAAATGAGCTTTCAAATGAAAGAGAATAGACATTAGCAGTGACGAATTGCACTCTAATTCCATAAATATCAATAGTTTATTTTAAAAATGACCTTTAAAAAATGTACGAAGTGTGCGATTTGCAGATACAGTTGATGTATGAAAATACGCACCATAATTGCTGTCCACTTCACATTTTGGTCACTGTGACGCCCGTTTCATGCCATTTTAACATTATGAGGTCTTTCATTTATTATTTTGAATGGATTTCAGAAACAGTAAATCAAAGGAATGAGTACTCATATCGTATAATTTCATAAATAACGAATAACCGGTAAGTGTTACAGCACACTCAGCACACAAATCACATTATCAGTGACAAATTGCATTCCAATTTCTGAAATATCAATTTTTGTAAGAAGTGTTTGATTTTCAAAACCTATTGGGGAAAGTGTGGTTTATGAACATGCGAGATTTCTCGCACGGGTCCGCTAGTATCTAATAATAGTAATAATAATAATGTTATTGGTTTTACGTCCCTTCTAACTAACTCTGGCTTTTAGAGACCCCGGGGTGCCGGAATTTTTCCCCTAAGGGGGTCTTTAACGTGCCAGTAAATCTACTGACACGGTTGCCTCGCATTTGTGCAACCTCAAATGCCAGCTGACTGCGCCAGGATACGAACCTGCAACCTTGGGCCCAGCAAGCGAGAACGTTACCCCTGAACCACGAAGCCAACCAGTGTATATTTACATGGGGGTGAACGGTTCGATGAATTTATCACGTGGTTAATACGGTATGGTTGGCTTGGAGGTAACACAGATCTATCACTCACTCAAATACTGAAGTAAAACAGTTCTTATTTAGCTATAGAACATTTATGTCCTTGACATTACTTGGAAATGGGATATTCCTATAAAATTAAAATACTGAAACACCAAATGATTTTAATAATCATTGCCCATTATAATCTATTAATTATGCTTAAATTGACAACCAGAACAAATTAACTCGTTAATTGTTGGATTTATCATAACCTAATTGCTCCTCAAAAACACTGTATCATTTAATAATGCCATTAATTTTACCTCTCATTCATATAATTGGTTAATTCTTAGAATTGTTAGATGATTATTTTTGCATTGTTGCAAGATTTACAAGATGGAAGTGGCTCATGTGACCTTTTACTCCTGATTACTGTAACAATATTCATCTTAAACACTTTCTAAATCATGGATTTATGATGTCGAAACACTCGGTCAATAACCCCTCAACACAATCATAAACATAATTATAATTATCATAATATAAAAAATATTGTAAAATACAAGAAATCTACCAAGGAGTACTCGTAAAATAACATGATAAACATAGAACCCTAGAACCCTTGAACTATCATTTCCACACAGTAAGTTTTTTTTTTTTTTTTTGCCGTGTGGCCTCCTGAGAGGGCGAGTGCATGTCTTTCTAGTTGACGCCCACGGGAGACCTGCGCGTCACAATGAGAGATGGAATGGATGAAGATGAATGAAACTGGGCAAGGATGTGGAAGGAAGCAGCCGTGGCCTGTCAGAAGGTACAGCATTTGCCTGGTGTTTAAAATGGAGAAACCACTGAAAATCATTTCATGGACGGCCGACGGTGGGGCTCAAACCCACGCGTCTACCGAGTCAGCAGAGAGCTTGGCCCCATGACCTAACGCTGCGCTTTGCCTTTCGTTGCCACCACTCTCGGTAGGAAGAAATAAAAAGCATTGTTCTTCAATCGATCATTTATTACACATATCTATTAAAATAATCGAATTACATCTCTTTATAAATACTGTCCCACTATACAAGTGCATGTCTCAATGTTGCGTGAATTCTTAAATTATTTATAAACAAAGTTCAAAACGTCAATACGTAAGGAAAGCTTCAAAGGAGTAGGTACGTTCTAATTCAAAACCAAAATATTACTCAAAATCGGCGAATCTTAGAAGTCATGACTGACGCTACTATTATTACCCCGTAAGGATTTAAATAACTGCAATGCTACCGGATCCAACGCAATTACCAACCTTGTCCTTTTCTGAAGGCTTCGTTTGATTAGTAGTGCACCTCCTATTTTGTTCGTGGTGATGTACAGAGCCTTCATATGAATGAGGGTTGAAACTGTGCATTGTGGTGCACTCTCTTTGCGGAACAATATTAGCCGGATGAGTACCATTTTTCAAATAGAGAAAACTGACTCGTATGAACATGAAAGTGTGGATAACTCCCCTTGTTTTAAAACAAGGCCTTCATCTTGTTATTTGATATCATAACTACCCCAACTGTGTTATTATTCTATCTCTTGGACATCTCAAATAATTAAAATAATATAATATTGACTATAAGCAGTACTCAGTTGTCCTAAATCAATAATACTTCATTCCTGAGGCAACTAAAGTCTGTTCGCCGAGTCGAGATAGTGCACGTAAATACTTGCACGTGGTCACTTGACGGCCTGGACAGGGAAACATGCCCAGTTCACGTTATCGGCTCTGCCGGACAGGGGTGGCCAAGAAGCTCCGAGATCATTAGTCATGCCGTAGCCCTAGAAAAGACAAGACTTGCTGCACTTAGTGCTGTGCTGCACTGTATACTGTTGCCTGTCATAAGCAGTTAAGAACTTAATGAAATGAAAATCCACAGCCTGCTTCCAGTCTCCGACCGGGTCAGGAATGGAATGAATGAAGCCCCTATCTAGCGGCGAGGATATGAACTGTGCCGGCTGCCGAGGCCTGACGCACTCCTCTGGGGCAATGATTAAATGAATGACAGATGAAATGAAATGACAGTGGAGAGTGTTGCTGGAATGAAATTTTGACAGGGAAAACCGGAGTACCCGGAGAAAAACCTGTCTGCCTCCGTTTTGTCCAGCACAGATCTCACATGGAGTGACCGGGATTTGAACCACGGACCCAGCGGTGAGAGGCCGGCGTGCTGCCGCCTAAGCCACGGAGGCTTCAGTTAAGAACTTAATAATTAATGAAATAAATACATAAACGAACAATAAATAAACTGCGCTGTAGCATGTAACCGATAAGTCAGCCCGCTTCACATGTAGGCTGTAGGCTACACAGCACTGAAGTTGGCGTACGTTCAACAGCCACAGCTCTATGCACCCCTTGCGGGCAGCTCTGCAATCACGTGTACAACTGTGTTTACTTCCACTATCTCGACTCGGCGAACATACATTAAATCGTATTTATCAGAGAACATCGAAGCACGGCCAATACCCTCCTTTTGTGATATGTCATGCACATTGAGAGCCAATAAACTCCGCACCGGCTGCCCCGTGCGCGTAGTGGAAAAACACGAGCAGCCGGTCCGGAGTTTATTGGCTCACCCTGTGCTATTGTGTGGGCACCATTTCGCCGTGTTCACGTGCCATCACTTGCCGGTTGTCATATCGAAGGTCATCATCATGCTTACCATCGGTCAACCTTCTGCCGGTGACTCCACCTATTTGCCACACACATATAGCGAAACTTACTGACCGGCAGTAGTGGCTACGCTGGCTAACGCGCAGCATTAGGTCATGGGGCCAAGCTCTCTGCTGACTCGGTAGACGCGTGGGTTCGAGCCCCACCGTCGGCCGTCCTTGAAATGGTTTTCCGTGGTTTCCCATTTTCAACACCAGGCAAATGCTGGGACGGCCACGGCCGCTTCCTTCCACATCCTTGCCCAGTTTCATTCACCATCATTCATTTCATCTCTCATTAACTCCTCTCATGAGGTTGGCGTCAGGAAGGGCATCCTGCCGTAAAAACCATCGCCACAAAGACTTCCATCGCATCTCATCCCCGACCCCGTTGGAAAACGGGAATAATAAGGGGTAGACATACATATATCGAAACTTACTGATTTTCAGTTGGTCAACACGATTGTACCCAATTGTAATGGGTGTTTCACTAATCCTGAAAACAAATTACATGTAAGATTAATAAATTCACAAGTAGCCTATGAGGGTAATGGTATTTACAATACAGTATATGGGCTACACATTTGCCGGCCCCGTGGTGTTGGCGTAGCGTGCCTGTCGCTCACCCGGAGATCCTGGGTTCCATTCCCAGCTCCGTCAGGGATTTTAGAAACTGACGTGAGGGCTGGAACGGGGTGCACTCAACCTCGTGAGGACAATTGAGTAACTGTCTGACAGGGGACCCGATGCGCTGAACACACGTCACCCCTATATCTGCAGGCCAAATGGCTGGGCAATGGTCGCTTGGTAGGCCTAGGCCCTTCAAGGACTGTAGTGCCAGGAATTATTATTATTATTATTATTATTATTATATGTACACACATTTGGTTACAGCAGTTATTATAAACTTGCGCGCATTATCGAGATTTGTTAGTTATGTGTGATTTGTTTGTTATAATATGGCTAATGGTTTGCTGGTTAGTGTGATAACTATTATTGTTAGTAAATTAACAGGTTGGAATGGATTATGGACTTAGTTGGATGTTTGAGCGATGTGGGATCCCTTCTCTTACAGCTCCTACCCACCACTGTCTACAGACTGAACCGTAAGGAATTTCCTTGTACCGGCTGCTTTCTCGTTATCTCTTACCCCTCCTTGGTCTTTCCGCATTCCTACCTGTCTATGTTCGTCTCGCAGTATAAAATATTTGTGCTTCCTAAGTCTAGCCTATTATCATAACTTGCCATCGTCTCGCAGTATAAAATATTTGTGCCTCTCAAGTCTAGCCTATAGCCTATATCATAACTTGCCATAGGAGGAAACCCCCTTTCCAAAGCAATCGCACACATTTTCAATTCGTCAAAATACAAGAGATAGTTACCTTTTCGATTACGTGGTTCGTTACTCCGTAGGATAATCCCTGAAATGTACACCATATAGGCTAACAGCCGTTTTTACCAAAACTTATAAGTTTGTAAGCCAATATTCCTCACAACTTAGATATTCTAGAATTGCATGCATCTGGTAACCATGATCTCCTCACTTAAAATATTTAATTACCACGTAGAACTCCATCATCTGGCATCACTCTGTGTTCATTAACACCATAGTCATACTAACCGAAACAAAAGTTTGATGCTTTTCGGTCGGTCTACACGATTGTACCAAAATGGAATGGGTTATTCCCTGATCCTGAAACAAAATACATGAGATTAACAAATACACTTGAATGACCAGTTTCGATCATCAAGCGATCATCATCAGATCCATTACACTTAGGTTATAAAATCTATGTCATACTACCCATTCTGAATTAATATACAGTACCAGCCAGATTATCATAATTAAATACCGCTACACGTGTGTGGTGTTTTTCTTCGTGTTCTGTATTTCACTACCCTACGATATCCTAAATTTTTCCCATTTCATATTATTTTCTTGAACTATCCCACAGACATTTGATACTGCACTTGCCTATTAGTTGCCTTATTTATGTTCGTAAAGGATCGTAATTTGCAAGTTGCACGAAAACAGAGGCACTTTTCCAGGGCGAATTATTTCTTAATTTTCCAATCATAATGAAGATTAAGTTATGTTGAATGCACAAATATCAAAGAGCAGTATAAATGAAAGGATTTTAAGCAAAGAGCTCCCACAAATTTGCTCCTATCTACAAAGATCTACAAAAGCAAAAGAGTCACTGAAACACTTAGGCCCCTCTTTAATCACTCACCTAACCCAGATGGGTACCTCCAAGCACAACAAAAATTACAACAAACGTGGAAGAGAGTTATACATCTCTATTTAACCAAAATATTGTATATAGAGGGAACAAAGCTAATAACAGATAAATACAAGAAATCTAGGAATGATCATAATTATCAGGCCAGATGCTGTATATTTTACTGACTTTCCTTCATATATTAATCCCATTGTTACTCGGCATCATTCTGAAAAAGAAACATGGTTAATGTTAGGTCCAGGTTACATTCTAACCTGCACTTATGCTACTAAAACAATCAAACAACGTGCTAAACCTTCTGTATCATGTACACCTTCCATTGTTCCTCCCGTTATAAATGCAGGTCTTTCTAGATGACGCCCGTAGGTGACCTGCGTGCCGTAATGAGGATGAAGGGATGATGAAGACGTCACATACACCCAGTCCCCGAGCCACGGGAATTAACCCCAGGAGATTAAAATCCCTGATGGCCCAGCCGGGAATCGAACCCAGGACACGCCGGGCCAAAGCCTAGCGCGCTAACCATTTAGCCACGGAGCCGGACACAATACCATACGAATAATTGATTTCTGTGGAATGTACTGCACATCAATGTTTCGGGTTTCGTCTCATCTATATCTAAGGCTCCATATCTTCAATCATCATCCTGATGTAATCTTGTGCATCCAACTCGCTAGTTTGACGTGCCACCTAGTTGTTCCTTTCTCCTTGTAATCTGCTTATCAAAAACACAACTTCCGTTCTTAATTATAATTGTTTATGTTAAACAAATTTAATTAGCAATGGTTTTATGGTTTCAATCTGTATTTCTTTGAGCTTCTCGACACTAGCTCAATACTAACGGCCTTGCGAACCTTCGCGACTCCGCCTAACTCATTTTGTGCACTCGCTTCACTGCTAATTGCGGCAACGTTCCGACCTAGCTGATTCTATTTTCCTCAGTTCTTTTCTTCACTTACGTTAGTGCTATTACTCTGTGTATATCAGAAAGCACACTCTACTATACAATAATGTAATATTACGCACCTTTGACTGTAATAGTTATTGTCACTTTGCCCAGATCACAATTTGCACTAATAGCCTACTGCGCACAAAATTCCACAATTATAATTTGTACGTATTACTGTTTTCTTTCGCCTTGTTCTTTTTGTTATTTTCAGTACACTGACTGATGCGTACTAGCGGGAAAAATCGCCCCGACGTTCCTAAAGGTGCTCGACAAGAACTGTGTCCTTTGACCTCGATCTCACCCTTTTTATTGCTTTACGGGAAAGTAACTCCTGGCGCATGCAGATTTTTTTTTCCAGTTTTGGCAAGCACTTGGCTTTCACGCATCCAACACATATCGTATTTTATGGTAGTACCAATTATGCTGAATTCCTCCATATACTTTATATTGAAAAATAATCGTAGGGTAAGTAATAAATCCACTAGTGCTATTTTCATTCATTATGAGGCTGGGGGAATTCTCTCTCAGCTGATTCTTATTGATGGACTATTTTCATCGGAAAAATTCGTCCATGAAAGTTACGACGTAATTTCGAAGATAATCGATTTATAAGGGTTTTCTGACGTGCAAAATGTACATCGATGATTCTCCTCCCAATGATGTGTTTGCCATTTTTTTAATTCAATTATTTTTGTGAAGAGTATTATACACTGGCGTGGTTTGGTTCCCCTCTCTTCTCCTGGCGTAAACGACAAAGACTCCTTTGATACCCTGCACGTCCAGGGTTTCGCCAGGCCTTCTCTGTCTCTGGTATATTTTGCGTCGCAGTTTCGCCTGCTCACGTGTGGTCTGGGATAGTAGCCCTCAAATTACAGTAGACCTTCTTATTCTTCATTGTTTCTGTTCATGGCCTTTATTTTAATGTTATAATTAAAGCTGGGATTTTTATGTAATATCAAGTGGCAAAATATGCAGCAAAATATGTAGCAAAATATGTAATATCATATAATTAATATAAACTTACCATTTTGTCAGTTACAACACACTAAACACGCGTTATATTACATTTTGTAGCACAGTGAACAATTAAGTATATTTCAATGTTCTTTGGGGTCATATTTTATGAATATATCACACACATACCCAACAGAAACTTATTATGTTCATAACTCAAAGCACGTTAATTCATTAAATTTTGTAGCTCAGTGAACTATTAAGAATTTTTCGATGTTCTCTGGGGTCATAGAAAGGCGTTTGTCACTTAGGGTGTTCTTATATGCAGAGAAAGACCTTTCAACATCACATCATGTAACTGGGGCAAATTTTAGGAGAGGAATTTTCGCCGGAGAACGTCATGTCTATTTAGAATTCGGCACACACTGTGAAATGTTGAAGAATCAGATTTCTCTTCAACACTTATTGCAATTTATTCAATACACTTGCACCAGTTGCCCCATGCACAGCACTTATCATCCTCTCAAATACCTGTCACTCATAGGCTAATTACCTTAATTCCCCTGTTGAGAGGACAGTCAACAGCCCCACATTTAGTGTGAAACTTCAATTAATTCTGCAATTTATTTCATATAAAAGCAGGAGAACTCTGAAATATGTAATTTTATGTAATATCACTAAGAATATGTAGAATACCCACAAATATGAAAAAATATGTAAAATATGTAATTACATAGAAATCCCAGCTCTAGTTATAATCTAACATTATGTGACCTCAACACATGGTGTACACAGGTAGATACAAAGGCAGTGACATGACGAAGTAGTTCATCATACAGATGGTCGAGTGTTCCGAGACCCAATCAGGTGTTGGTTGTGATATTCATTGCTAATATGACGCCTTGATATACTGCTCTGCCTCCTAACATGCAGAAGTGTAGTATGGCAAGGGGGCCCGCAACAAGGCGGGAGGGGAATGGGGTTGGGGGGGGGGGCGAAAGGGGGGAGGGGGAGCAAGGAGGGGCCGTCCCCCCCCTGGAATCCCGACAATGTTTCGATTGTTCATTGTCACACCTGTTTATTTCATAAATTGAAGTTACTGTTAGTTAAATAGATTAGAGGTAGGGATAATTCCACAGTTTTATTTAACTTAGTAATTTGGGATTATTTGAAAATATCTCCAGTTATTTAGAAAATCGGCGAACTGGATTAAAATTACCATTTTAATGAACTGCTCGAGTTTTATTTTAATCGATACATGGTGTTACCACTACTTTTAACCTGTTTTAAGAAATGAACATAATAATGATGATTCACAAAGAAATGCGAACTTCTATGGACAAAAACTCCGAACTAAAACAAATCTATTCCTCCCATTCATGCCATAACGATAATGTACCCAACGGTTTCAGAGCAGCCAAATAATGAATATCACGAAGCAAGTAAGAAATCCCACAAAAATTGCAGGGGGGGGGGGGGGGGGGGAGGTACGTCTCCTCATCACGTAGTGACAGGTAGGTAATGAAATGAAAAATATTACTTGACCCCACCCCCCTGGAAAAAAAATCCTGTGGGCGCCTTTCATGTACTGAGTAGTGGCTAAAGCATTCTCTCTGTCATACGTTGCAGTGTCGTTCGTGAAACGTTACATTATCCATTTGCATTGTGCTATTAGTACAGTATGTGCCCAAGATAGCGGTTTCAAACGCGGCCGAAGTCGTCGAATTTTTTAAGAGAGTTAAAATCCTTCAGTATGTCTTCCTTCGGAGGGGAAATAAAGCTGGCGGTCCTATGTCATAGATTTATGGCATGTAAAAGATCCTTCCACAGACTAAACTTGTGTGAAGCTAAATGTCTAGGTTTTATTTCGTTGGAACGCTCTATCAATGTTCCAACGTTCACCACTAGGTATCAGTGATATCTGGTAGCGAAAGTTGAAACTACTAGAAATTGAACGGAACTTGTAGCTCACCCTATGGGTGTCCGCTTGAAGCAGCTACAGCCTCTGGCAAGCCGAACATTTCCTCGGACACTTCCGGCACAAAAAGCCATACGATAAATAAATAAATGGTACAGTATGTGGTTTGGATTTCATTTCCCATGGAAAAAGCCTTATCAGAGCAGCGATTTCCGTACCCACCAGTGTATAATATCACCTGAAGCTAAAGGACGCATAGCAAAATGAAGGACATGGCATTGAGGAGACTATTATGGAGGGTTTAGAGTTAGAGACAACCAAATCCATAAGATTACGGTCTCAGAAGACGGATGTCAAAGTTGAACAGCTAAAGATAACAATGGACATCAAATTGTTGTTACTGCTTTGAAAATAATGTTTATGTCTGTTTAATTTTAACTTATCTCATTGGTATTTTCACGTAAACACACGAAATATAATGTCAACACACATAATTCGAGTCTATACTGGACTGAATATTTCAGCTACAACTAAATGTGTTTACTCTGGTGGTCAACAATTAAATTAAGACTTGTTTCACTATTGAACCGAAATTTATTTTATTCGTACTTGACGATGGCAGCGTTAGTAAAAAATGTGGACTTGGTTCACTTTAACTGTGAATTCTCCACACCATTGTGGTATTACTGAGCAGAAAAGGGAGATACGGTGCCAGTGGCGATCATAATGGGTTAATACTTCTAATCAACCTCGAATTCAATTGTCTATTAAAACTTAGTTAAATTTTGGAGGTCATAACTACAGGTAATGATAATGATCATGCGACCTCCGGAGAGTTCGAGTGCAGGTTTTTCTGGATGACAGCGTCGGCGACCTGCGGGTCGTAATGATGATGAAGTGATGACGAAGACGGCACATACACTCACAAGGAGAGGTCGCCAAGTGGTTTACTAGAAAAGCGTTCAAATTTGGTGGGTTTGCTCTCCATAACAAAATAGTTTGCCCCTGTTCGAGCGTTTTCGCCAATGGGCCTTAGTGTGTTCAGAATTGAACGTTTAGTACCAATCCTCAAACTTTTGTAGTCCTATTCCAGCAGTTTGCTCCAGGTTCGTCTCCGTGGCGTAGTCGCTAGCGCGTTGGCGCGGGGAACTAAAGGTTTCTTGTTCGAGTCAGACCTTCGTCAGCACTTTTTTTTTCTTTTACTGATACATCCCTTATTGCCTTTTGTGTTTTCTATAAGGTATTTGCAGTGGTCTTTTCGGTTTTAGAGCTTGAACGTGTTGTACGTTTTATTCGTTAGAATTTAAATGCAGCGTGGCCGGCGACGCTGCGTTCATTCGCACTGCGCCTAGTCTAATGCAGAAACGCAAGAGCCCTTCCCTCTGTTCCTCTCTGCTCCACCATCAAGCTAAACTTTCTGTATGTAAACAATAACGTAATAATTTTTTTTATTTTTTATTTAGTCAATTTACCCTCTAGGTTGGTGGTTCCCACGGACTCAGCGAGGGAACTCACCACTACCGCCTCTATGGGCAGTGTCCTGGAGCCGGGAACATCTGGTCGGGAGGGATACAACTGGGGATGTGTGATCAGCACTTCGCCCAGGCGGCCTCACCTGCAAAGCGAACAGGGGCCTCATGAGGGATGGAAGGGATGGAAGATTGTGATGGAGAAGCGAGGAAGAGGGAAGGAGGCGGCCGTGGCCTTACAGTAGGTACCATACCGGCATTTTCCCGAAGACGAAGTGGGAAACCACGGAAAACCACTTCGAGGATGGCGGAGGTGGGAATCGAACCCCCTCTACTCATTTGGGCCACCCGAGGCTGAGTAGACCCCGTTCCAGTCCTCATACCACTTTTCAAATTTCGTGGCAGAGCCGGGAATCGAACCCAGGACCTCCGGGACGGCAGCTAACTATGCTGACCGCTACGCTACGGAGGCGACCACGTAATAAAATAATAAATAAATATTGTAAATAGAAAAAGCAACAACAAATAATGAAGTACTTGATGTAATCTGCCAACTTAAATATTGTACCACAAACATAAAATAAAGGGGAAAAAAGAAAGATAAAGAAAATAATTAAACAAGACTAAGGTAGCTTCCGATCACGGTAACTTCCATTCCCACAGCCAACACGCTAGCGACTCACAGTGGTCCGGATTTGAAAAAAAGCGGACAAAAATATTTTCCGCTAAATGAAATGAAATACTTTTGTATAAAACTTTAAACTAGATGTTACTATTAGGTAAATTTGTCTTAGTGCATAAAATGACTTACTTATTCATCCTCTGATCCGGATGAGTCGACTTCTTCTTCCCCTTCCTGCTCCGTCTCGTCCTCGGGTATTGACAATAAATTACACACTTCCTGAGGCAACTGTATTCATTTCTTCTTCGGTAGACTTCCCGTGCTTGAAATTACTGGATCAGAGCTTAGCAATAGCCTATGGAACAAGTCAAAATTATTGGAAATTCTTGAGGATTTTCTGGTATGGTCTTCCCTATATTTTCTTACATCTTGGTTTCTAGACTGTAAGACCTCTTCTGAAAGTTCTTCAATCGGCAAAATAGCTGCTTCTATAATGAAAGATCCATGGATAAGTATTTTATGGAGTGTTAGAGGCATGTAACACCACGGATATAGCCATACCCATATAAGCTTGCTGTTTCGCTGCAGTAGGAATTGAACTTTGAACTATTAATTTCATGACCAGAGGAAATTGCTTTTAAATTATTCCAAAACTAGTTATTGACTCACAGTCTACCCCTGTTATTTCGGATGCTACTCGAGGTTGATCAAAAAACCTTCGGGAAGTGTTGCCATCATTGGTGGTTCCATATCCAGGCTTCGGAATATCAAATAGAAGACCTAATCTCGTTCTGAATGAGTCTTGCACTTTTTTTCTTTCTTTCGAATAAGTCTCGATTACCATCTTTCACGCTCACTATCCACTGTTTAAAACCCAGGCGGTACGAAATATGCAGGAGACTTTCAAAAAATCGAAAGTGGGCGTGCGGAACTGAAATTCCAAACTCAAGTTGTAAATTGTCGACGAGCTTTTGTGCCACTCACGTAGATTTTTCATTTCTGAAAATTTCGCACCATTCGTTTGCCCTTTGTTGGTGTAGTCGTGGTAGCTTCTTTTTAGCTTGGCTGATGAATCGTCTCCCTCTGCCCTTAAATTCATAACGGTCGCATAGGCAAGCTCTGATGAAGTGGCTCTCTCCCTTAGGTCTTTAATTTTCCTTATTTTGCTTCTCTCCATTAGCTCTTGAAATTCTTTTGGAGGAGGACCTCGGAGCTACTGATTTTGCGGAGCCAGGAATGCTCGGAATTGATATCACAATTTCTGTTTTCAACCAGTCTGAATATTTCTTCAAAAAAGCATGTTCTAAAAAGTTACACTTTCTCCACCGGTCAACATACGGCAAAAAGGTTCTTATATTATTATACACTGTTTCCTTTACACTGTCGTCAACATTTATTTGGAATTTGTTAAGGAGATATGTTACCACAAACTTTCCTTCACGCGCGCGAGACTGATTTTTGTTCCCTCGAATCTTGTTAATGAGATCACTGTGACTAACAACGAAAATTCATTTTTCACTCTTCACAACACACACAACTGCTACTACTAAGCAATTACTTCTCGCGATTGAGGATTATTTTGGTTTCATGGCCTCGAGATATCCCTTGCGTAGCATAAACAAATGTCTCGACAGGCCCTTATCTCGCGCGAGTGTTTATCCTCAGAGCGCGCAGTAATGTTCTCTCCCTTCTGAATCACGCATCTGGCGGGTTCTGGCGATGAAATATTTAAGGATATATTCTCCAGTCTTCATTTTAAAACTTGCATAAGTTTCATGGTATACATATGTATACATTTTTTTGTAGGTCAAGCAAAATTTATGTTTCTTGAAGAAAATAATGCATTATAAAAGTAAGTATAACAGTCCTTGTAAGTGATCTGAAATCGAAAATCGTGCTATAGACAAATATATCAGATCACAAACTACATACAGATAAAACTCAGCAATTCTTCTAGGTTTGTGCCGTGTCTTGTGTGGGGTTTCGCCTAGGACACCAAGCTAGGCTCATCGGCGGGCTCTTGGTGTCCCCGCCCGGACCCCCACAGGAGTGACGAACTGCGCGCCACCTCCCATTATATAAGGTGCAACTGCACCACTTGACTACGAGAACTAAAAGTTCAAGCAGCCTTAACCTCCCTATGAAGGCTTCCAAAAAGATGGTATATTGGCTTTCACGGCCGGTGAGTTTCAAGCAGCCTTGAACTTTTAGTTCTCGTAGTCAAGTGGTGCAGTTGCACCTTATATAAAGGGAGGTGGCGCGCAGTTCGTCACTCCTGTGGGGGTCCGGGCGGGGACACCAAGAGCCCGCCGATGAGCCTAGCTTGGTGTCCTAGGCGAAACCCCACACAAGACACGGCACAAACCTAGAAGAATTGCTGAGTTTTAATTCACCGGCCGTGAAAGCCAATATACCATCTTTTTACATACAGATATATTATTATAGAACCCGAGTTTCATTTTGAAGTTAGAATGATATTTCAAAGTTTACTTAACGGAGTGCGGGATTCAGAAACGAAGAGTTGTATCACTTTTGCAGTATTATAACTGAGAAACACAGAAGCAATTTGAAAAGAAAAAGTGAAATTAATGTACCCTGATTAACATACTTCACTTGCGAGGTGGTTTGGCCTTTCTAATGTAAAGTTGAAAAATATATTTTTGTCCGCTTTTTTACGGATCCGGACCACTGTGCGACTGCGCCACGGAGACGATCCTGGTAAGTGTGCGGGAATAGCACTACCACAGCTTGAGGATTGATTTTAAACGTTCAATTTTGAACACACTAAGGCCCATTGGCAAAAACGCTCGAACAGTGGCAAATTATGTTGTTATGAACAGCAACGTAGCGTAGCGGTCAGCATGGTTAGCTGCCGTCCCGGAGGTCCTGGGTTCGATTCCCGGCTCTGCCACGAAATTTGAAAAGTGGTATGAGGACTGGAACAGGGTCTACTCAGCCTCGGGCGTTCCAAATGAGTAGAGGGGGTTTGATTCCCACCTCAGCCATCCTCGAAGTGGTTTTCCGTGGTTTCCCTCTTCTTCTTCGGGCAAATGCCAGGATGGTGCCTTCTTCAAGGCCACGTCCGCCTCCTTCCCTCTTCCTTGCCTATCCATCCTACCCATCCCTTACCTTCCCTCATGAGGCCCCTGTTCGCTTTGCAGGTGAGGCCGCCTGGGCGAGGTGCCAATCACACCTCACCAGTTGTATCCACTCCGATTAGATGTTCCCAGCTCTAGGACACTGCCCGTAGAGGCGGTAGTGGTGAGTTCCCTCGCTGAGTCCGTGGGTTCCACCAACCTGGAGGGTAAACGACTAAGAAAGAAAGAAAAGAAAATGAACAGCAAACCCTCCAAATTTGAACGCTTTTCTAGTAAACCACTTGGCGACCTCTCCTTGTCAGTCCCCGAGGCACAGGAATTAACCCCAGGGAGTTAAAATCCCTGATGGCTCGGCCGAGAATCGAACCCGGGGCACTTCGGGCCAAAACCTAGCGCGCTAACCATTTAGCCACTGAGCCGGACTTAATAGCAGGTGAAGACACTGGAGATATTAAACTTATTGTCCGTGCAATAATTTCTTGAATTAGCCATCTTTCTGCTTTCAGGGATCATCATAACCTTTACTAGCCACTTCTAGGGTAACACTACGAACTCATCACGCGTCAGGCAAGGCTGAAATTAACTGCAGTATTTCAGCTGTCATGGCTACGTTTGAACGCTTGTCGCAACTCGCAGGCTTTTATCTGGCTACAAAGCGTTCTTCGCTAAAGCATATCAGATCTCTTTGAGAGACTTTAAACATCCTTCTCCCGTGGGAGTAGCCCAGGAGTGCTATCGACCCTTCCTAGTAGCAACACGGCAAGAGCCAGTTGTTCTAGCTCCTTCTGGAACATATCATTTTATCTGTTCTCCGCCCCGAGAGTTTCACCAAAGAACCTCATTTAGAAGCTGCATACTGATATTTTCATCTTCAGTGGAAGCTTCCCGATTCTGTAGCTTACAAGGGGTGCTCCGGATATCAGTATCATCATTTTATTCCATATAAAAGATGTATCACAAAGTGAGAAAGCAGGATGGCATAACAACCGATAAACGTTGTTTTTTTTTTCATAAAGTCGCCACCGTCATTGATACATTTATTGTACCATGAAATCGATTTCAAGATATCCTCCTAGTGAAATTCAGTGCCCGTTCTGCTGGCACAATTTTCCGTACTCTCTCGACGTTTGCTGCCGTCATAGACGTGGAGGGGCGCCCAGATTGGTCTTCATATTCCACACTCTGCCTTCCTTCGCTAAAGATAAAAAACTAGCGTCGAACTATTTGACGGGATGGGACGTGACGTTGTGTCCATAGGCAGTATTGAGTATCTTGAACACTAGTCCTACGACACCATGTACAGTGTGTGCACATTATTAGGAGCAAATAATGAATTTAAATCAGTCTCAATATTTTATTTAAACTCATCTTTTTTGACCATCTGTTAGCATCTTTTGTAACCCTACTTAGTAGTGTTTTCTTCTTTATCGACTTACACCTTCTTCCATAAGGAATTGTGTCTGGAAACTTTCAGAATTGGGTATTCCGAGGGATACCTGAGCTTGGCCCGTTTTCTAATAGTTTATCATTTCAATTGATCTTGTCGACTGCACCGTTATGCTTTGCGGTTACGGAGAGGAAATGTACTAAGGTTGCACTTGAGCGTATGACGTCATCATGTTGTTCAGTGCGCATGCACCGAGTCTGAGTTTACTCCTGGGCTATGGCGTTATGCGACACGGAGATGGAGAGCGCGTGATGACATGCAACAGAGTGCACCTCCTGCTCTCCGTTCCCCACGCGGGAAGCCTAAGTTAACGGGTAATGGAGTCTGTTGAAAGAGTCCTGGGTCTTCGAGCGAAGCGAGAAGCCCTCCTGCCTTTCTAACGTGTGTAACATTTGTAGCATGCGTCATTTGAAATGATACAGTATAAAGTCTAGTCTTTCAGACTGACTGTATCTTTTTTTATTGACTTTGGAATATACTCTCCGATGCCCTCTAAGTCAGGTGATTTCAAATCATAGTTCATGAATCTTTGAATAATTCAAGAGCTGATCATCAGTAAAATGACTCCAAAACCCTCAGCTGTAAATTCACACGAAAAGTAGAGCGAATAATCAAACAAAACGTGTGGCATTTTGCATTAGCAAGGCTCCTCTGTTAGTGGAAATTCTAAAAACTCATTTTACTTTGAGTTTCTTAAAATAAAATATAATTAAGACTCTTGGTTAAACATTGGAAGTAATTTCACCCCCGTGCAAACATATTTAGTGCATTAAGCCGTGAAAGTATAAATGTAATTTTGGGAAACCGGCGCGGCGTCGAGTCTAATGATTTGCACACCTCTGTACTCCCTTTTGTGACCAAGTTGCCAGCTAACGCTTATCTGCCCTACTGGTTTCCATTCTGATAAACATGGGCACCTCGATCTTCTGCTTCATTCTCTCTGCTTTGGCACTCAGTGTATGTGTTCCTCTGCTCTCTTTCTGCACGCCAAGAATTGTCCCTTGTCATGGCGATGAGCATTCTTTTAATATGGATACGTTGTTGGGCTGGGGATCAAACCAAAATTTGCGTGATACACGTTGAGAGTGTGACAGTCTACCGCGCTCCTTGCTCCTAAGCGGGCACGCGCAAATACTGCCCGCATCTCAGTGTTGCCTCAGCAGTTTAAGGCTCTGTTCATACTTGCGCGTTATAAGATAAGCGATAAGTCGTAAGCGATATACGATACGTCACACGCACAGACAGATACGTGAAATATAAAGGGAGGCGATTAAAAAAAAAGGCTCACAGCCGCGCGATTGCACAACATATCGCAAGTGGCATATCTCTCTAAGTACCGCTTGCTGGTCTCTTGACCGATTATACCAGACCCAAAACAACTGTGAACATGGGCTAGCCCAGTAGCGTGCGTCCAGCTGAGCACTGTTGCCACAGCGGAGATGACACAGCTCTACGCTCGCAGTATGCGCACGACCTGTTCCGTGAACACAAGGCGCTCCGAATGTAAGAACATGTAGGAGCTGGGGGGCCTAATCCTACGAATATCTATGCTCACAACGGAGTGCGCACAATTTTGTATGAGGCAGATATAAGATATCACACAAACGTTATTTGAGCACGTGTCCACCTCCTGGTGTAGCAACCAGCATTCTTGGCTGTGGCCCAGGAGGTCCAGGTTCGATTCCCAGCTCTGCCAAGCAATTAAATTCTAGTCTAAGGGTCGGAACGGGGTATACTCAGCCTCGTGAAGCAAAACTGGGAAGATGTGAGTTGGATTCCTACCTAAACCATCCTGGAAGTGTTTTTTTCTGTGGACTCGCACTTCAAATCCAGGCAAATGCCGGGATTGTACCTAACGTGCCATGGCCGCTTCCTACCCAAATCCTACCTGACTTACAAATACACGCACTAGTACAGACATCACAGTGACATAGGTTATCAGACAAATTACACACACACCCAAATACACGGGGCTACATGATCACGATGTCGCAAAGCCCCTAAAACAATCATCAACAACAACCCGTGAGGTCCGGATTCGATTCACGGCTCAATCATGACATTTAGTTCTGGTCTCAGGGTTAGAACTGGCTACACTGTGCCTCGTGAGGTAAAACTGGGAAGAGGTGAGTTTTATTCGACTCAATTACAAATAAAAACATAATTGCTGACACCACAATAACACAGGTTATCAGATTTCGTGTTTTGACGTACTTCTGTATTCGCAAGCTTCTTTTAAAGGTCATATACCCTGAAAATTATATTTCTTGCCTGGCTGTGTAAAACTGTTCGGGTGCCACTGGGCTTGCTAAGGGACATTGTTATGAGTTCAAAACTTCAGCTCACAGCACTTGTTAAAGCTCCACTACTGAATTGATACAGCAATACCGTCACTCTTCGTTATCTACCCTAGTGAACCTAAATATTTCAACACCTAAATCATTCCTTCTCTAATTAGGCCTTCAGTTCAAGGGCAGATGTTATCTCCCGAATGGCTGGTCGTATTGTCACGGGGTTTGGACAGTCAGTTTCAAAAATTTTAGGTCTGTAACATAGGGTCATCAAAATAATTGAATAATTACTTATTTTCGTGCGCGGAGAGAAATAACGATTTCGTACGGCTCAGCGAGCCCAGCTAGTTGAGTTAACTAGGCAACGCCGCGCTATGCTATTGGCTGGTGCGAGTGAGTGACTGAATCTGGCTCCTCCCTCATGTTCACAGTTGTTTTACCGGGTGAGTTAGCCGTGGTGGTTACGGTATGACTGATGGCAGTCGCTCACATCCGGGAGGCGAGGAGGTTCGAATCCCCCCGCCGGCAATCTTGAAGATGGTCTTCTGTGGTTTCCCATCTTCCTTCCAGGCAAATGCCGGGGTTGGTCCCTAACTATAGGCCACAGCCGCTACCTTCCAACTCCTCGTCCTTACATTCCAACTTCCCTCCTTCCCTCCCCAACGGTACTTGTAGCTCACCCATTGGGTGTCCGTCTCGAAGCAGCTACAAAACTGGCGAGCCGAACATGTCCTCGGACACTCCCGGCACTAAAAAGCCATACGCTAAAAAAAAAAAAAAAAAAAAAAAAAAAAAAAAACAGTTGTTTTGGGTCTGGTATAGTATCGAACGATAGTTCGGGTTGTAAACATGATGACGGGAAGAAGAGAAGACAATTCTGTAATTCCTTTCATTAATTTCTCGTGACACGGGGCTTTTCAGGAAATGAATGTTTACAGGATTCATTCGATAGAACTCCCTGGATTTTGAATCATGTTGAGACAGCTCTCGAGAAGCAACGTCCGAGTTATGGTTTACGTTGGTGAGATTTTAGGGATGTACGCAGTATTTCCTTTTCTTCTCCTCATCCTACGCCTGAACCAATAAGCCACTACCATGTCTTCCTCACTTGAGCTCATATTTGTAACTGACGCAGTGTCAATCGTGTTCCCACCAAATTTGTATCGCCGAGGTCGCACCGATTTATCGCCCGCTGTCTGGACCTTCCTAGCAATAGATCGTCGCCATATATTCCTTTGGCCTGTTCGCCATCTCTTGATGAATACAGTACTTTTGCATTTGTCAGTTGGCACAGGCTAGAGTAAAAGGTGGCTTTTCACCGATGTCTCAGTCTCACTCATGGCTGTGATTATATGGAAGCTACTGAGGTATGGGTGGTGCTTAGTATAGCGTGGCAAGTTAGATCTGGCCTGTCATGGCGGAGTCTCGTCTAGGAGGGGAAGTAGTGGGATCACTAGGCGCAAATGCGATTTCCCCTCTTTGGTGCAACAACTGTTTGGGGCTGCTCGCTGCTCGTCGTGGTTATATTATGCAAGCCTAAAGTATCGAATAGGAGCATTCTCAGTGACATAGCATTGGTATTGGGGGTAATGAACTGAGGGCGCGCCCACTTCACACACTCCTGACAGCAAGCTTGTTGCCGTGCTTGTCAAAGAACAGAGCTGCTCAATCGTGCTTCGCTTGCCTTGACAGCATCTGTACCGTGCCAAGGTGTTGGGAATAATGACTACTTGGCAACATCTAACCAGCGCGTGATGAAGTATGTGCTCACTGGTTGACAAAGAATCCAGGCAGGGGGATGACGTAATGCAACTGGACGCACATGCGCATCGGAAGGTTCAGATCTAACTTGTTCCCCAATAATGACATTCAGGGCACAGTCAGTGCCTGTGGATGCTGTGAAAGGTTCTACTCATAGGGTTAGGACTACTGTTCTGACTCAGTGAGGAAAGCAATGGCAAACTACCTCACTCCTCTTCTTGCCTAGAACGCCTCAAAATAGCGCTGCCTTGGGTTTTTGTGCGTATCTACTCACATAACGTAACGGCGGTGCTTTTGAGGATCCGACCAGCCTTCGGGCTGACTACCTAACAGACATATATTCCTTACGACATATCGCTTATCTTATAAATATCACATTAGTATGAACGGGGCCGTAGAGTAACTTGGTCAGTGTGAACATGTCGTCCGCTGAACGTATGAGACGTCCGCGTCTGCGTTTGTGTCTGCGTATACAGGAAGAAAATAACCGAAAAGAATCTCAAGCTTAATTAATGAATAGACCTTACTCATCATGTACAACTGTGGATGAGAAAATGCATGCGTTTCACCAAAACAAAGAAGAAGAAAACATATCCATAAAGCGATGTTCCTTTGTTTGTAATACAACTTCGGTGTGAAATACTCTGATGAGTAGGGACCAGATGCATATGCAAATACATATTTTGTGGTTTTATTAGATGTATTGCATATTCTGAGCATAACAGCATGTTTTAGCATATACATTTGAAATTAAGTATAATTTTAAAAAATCCTGAACAAAATTGGTTTCGTCTGCGTGTTGGACATCCCTTGTAAGCAACTTTCTGAGCAACCGATAACGAGATAACAGTATTTTAAGCAATAATTCTGCTTTGCTATTTCAAGAGGGCAATTGGGTGGGACATTCATTTCACCATCTCGGCAGCCAGTACCCCGGGTTAGTTTTGTAATGAGTTTCTTCAGTTAAAGTGTTACGTTAGTTTGCATATTCTTTACTCAAAATGCCTAAAGAGAAGAGCTGCAGAAGGTATTTATTAAATCACTGGTTGTCAGGTAATAGTGAGTATATAACTGACGGCGTTGTTGTCCATTGTCAAGTATGCTCGAAGGAAATGAATTGTTGAAAACAAAATCAACTTGAGCAACATGCAAAAACGACTGCAGATATTACGGCTATTTGTCGGCAATTTGGTTAGAAACGCTATATCAAGTTCCGACGTTCGCCGCTGGGTGTCAGTGACATCTGGGAGCCAAAGTTGGAACTACTTGAAATTGATCTTGCCCAGTTTCATTCATCTTCATTCATTTCATCTCATCCTCACGTGACGGCACTTGTAGCTCTCCCCAAAGGTGTCCACATAGAAGCAGCTACAAACGCTGGTGAGCCGAACATGTCCTCCGACACTCCCAGAACTAAAACCCATACGCTAAATAAATAAATAAATAAATAAATAAATAAATAAATAAATAAATAAATAACTTACGCCGTTATCGACAGGCGACTCAAGCGTTAGCACGCACCATCAATAACCATCGTTCCCTGAGGCCAATAGCTGACGGATCTCTGATGCTCCATCACTCTTCGCGGAGTCCAGAGTTCAATCGTGGCTGCCGGCTCGCTGGTCAGTGTTGCGCAGTTGCACGCAGTTCTGTACAGTCTCGCTACTTGTTCCCAGACACCACGGTGGAGTGTTGATAACAGTGTGCATCGAGATGGGAAAGCCCTAACTTAACGTGAACATGAAATGTAAACATGGCCGTCCAGCTAGGTTTAAAAAGCACGCCGGTCGTTAATAGGGAAAGCTAGATCTTTAAATTCTATTCGCCGAGTCGAGACAGTGCCCCTGGCTACCTGGACAGGGAAACACGTCCAGTTCACATCATTGGCTCTGCCGGACAGGGGTAGCCAAGAAGCTCCGAGACCATTGGCCATGCCGTAGCCCTAGAAAAGACAAGACTTGCTGCACTGTATACTGTTGCCTCTCATAAGCAGTTAAGAACTTATTAATTAATTAATTAATTAATTAAATACATAAACGAACAATAAATAAACCGCGCTGAAGCATGTAACAGATAAGTCAGGCCGCTTCACATGCAGGCTATACACAGCACTGTAGTTGGCATATGTTCAACAGGCACAGCTCTATGCACCCCTTGCGGACAGCCCTGTAATCACGTGTACGTATGTGTTTACTTCCACTATCTCGACTCGGCGAACAGACTTTGTTTAGTCTATGCGCTCGCAACATAAACTTCTCGGGAGGAGGATACCGTCTTGGAAAATGGAGAAAGGAAAATGTTTTAAGCGTTAAAGTAGGATTAAAATTTCCGAATGTTGGGATATACTGTATACAGTATACTTTCTAACACAGATGTCCTCATATTAGTGAAAGTTAAAAAAAGTATATTTTGGTGATTTTCTACTGATGTTTTTTGCTATTATTTGCTAATACAGTATTTGATTTGATGGGGTGGCAACACTATTTGGGTGACGTAGAGTAGGCTTTGGCCACACTCTGACCGATATCTGGATTGAGTCAGTCGCGTGGAAGAAACGGCGGATATACTGTAGGCGTTGTCCACACCATGTTCCATAAACTGGAAGTATTGTGCATTGTGTTTCCTGTTGTGCCAATACAGTAATAAATAACTTAATCTATGGATAACTGTAGGCATAATCAATGGTCCATAGCAGAGTGGCAGAATAGATCACACAATAAGCAACTGAATCTGTTGTCTTTAAACCTCCAGTACCTGCCAACTCTTTATGACTTTGAAGGCTACCTTGTGGTGCAGCGGCTAGCATTCTTAGGTAATGCAGAGTAGGCTTGGCCACACTCCGACTGATATCCCCGATTCAGTGTTGAGCGATTTCAAAGTGAGAGATGTAGAAGCAGAGGAGGTTGCAGTGCTAACTGCTAATAGGGGATCATAGAGGCAGGTAAAACCGTCTTAGATGAAATATTTTGAATCCAGGCTCGGCCAAGAAATTTAATTCTTGTCTAAAGGCTGGAATAAGGTGAGGCAAAACAAAGAAGGGGTGGATTCGATTCCCAACTCGGCCATCCTATAAGTGGTTTTCCGTGGTTTCCCACTCCTACTGCAGGTATATTCCGAGATGGTTCGTAAAATCAGGTTACCGCCGCCTTCTTCCCCGATCGTAATCTCAGTTTTAAAACCGAACACTATTACAGACACAACAATAACACAGGTTAACATGCAAATCCTACTCAAGAGTACGTGGGGATAGACCATGATGCCATAAGCCCATAAATGAATAAAAAACGTCATCTTATTACGTTGCTTCTCTCATGCTACCTTCATGTAATCTCTAGCCCTCGCATTGACTGGAGTGTGTGTGACCCACCTTCAAATACTTTTCCATCCCCTTAAGCACGATCTCACGGAAGTTTACCAGTTTGTCAGATAAGTTTTCAATTTTGGTATATACGGTATTTCAATTCCCTGCATAATATTTTTGAAATTAATCGGAAAACAGTTCCTAAAATTTTAAATCCAGCAATATTTTTTATAGTAGCTGAAGTGAAGTTGGCCTAACAACGTGTATCAACATCCATACCAACAGTAAACAAATGATGAGCTCAAACTACCTAAAAATTATTATCTACGAACTCGGCTCGTTTATCCCCGTGTAATTGGGTGCATGTGGAATTTGTCCGGTAACCTCATTTATTGTTCGTTTCCAACAATAATAGAGGTTATCAGACAAATTCCACTAGGCTCATGAGAAAAGAATGTATGTTTGTATAATTGTGAGGGCTGTATGAGTGTGTGTATTTGTAATGAGTGCTTGGATAGATGTGGTGAGAGCCACACTGATTACCCGTTTGCCCTATGGACCCTATGGACGAGATTCATGTCTGGGGGTGTCATGGGTATTATACAGGATCTTCTATTTTGCTTGACAAGGGCATTCTTGCTCACGCGCTCCGCCAGTGACTGCTCAGTTGCCGGCTGCCGAGCGCATAAGTACAGTATGATGCTTAAAATCAGTATCATATATCTTTACTCACCACGTTTACAGTAGATGCTGGAAATGTTCCCCATCCGCTGCCAAACACAATCTGCATCTTCTTATGAAGTTTCCGGTTACTCCGGTTAAATTAGTTTCAGTAAGGAAATAATGACCTTAACGTCTATTTTTATTGTTTACTGAACCTGTACGTTTGAATCTCTCAGCCAGTTGTTGTATTGTCCGATTTATAGGAATGGATCTCCCTGGAAATTTCACTCGAAACTTTTGTCTTGTTCTAGCGCAGGATTTCCTGCACTTTATGTACATATTGTGCACATATACACGTCCACGTGACGAATATTTCACATAAGGCATTACGGCACTATACACAAACACGACAAAACAACTAGCTAAGAGATTCAAACACACAGGTTAAGTAAACAATAAAAATAGACGTTAAGGTCATTATTTCCTTACTGAAGCTAATTTAACCGGAGTAACCGGAAACTTCATAAGGAGATGCCGATTATGTTTGGTAGCAGATGGGAAACATTTTCAGCATCTACTGTAAATATGGTGAGTAAAAATGCATGATACTGATTTTAAGCACCGTACAGTACTCTGCCGTACATACGCGCGCGCGGTAGCCGGTAACTGAGCCGTCATTGGCGGAGCACGTGAGCGAGAATGTCCTTGCCAAGCAAAATAGAAGACTCTGCATAAGGGAAGTAAATCTTGTCCCAGTTGCTACGCTAAGAATGAGAGAAGAAATAATGAGTTCGGGTTATGATAAAATGACAAAACGAACTACAGGATTTACTTCCTACTTTGTCACAAACTTTGAAAAATATGAACAAGTTAAAGCGTCTAAATCAATACAAGTTTAAGGGTTTTAAAACATTCGACACTTTCAAAATAATAAAGTCCTTTAAGTTGGGAACGAAAATTACAAACTACATTTCTAGCAAATAAAACCCTCATGGAAAAGAAACATCCTACTTGCAAGTCCTATACAATTCTTCAGTGAAGTCCTGATAAACAGAAATATACAATTTAGGCTAGTGGCAAAAGGAAAATATCCCTATCTAAGTGTGTAACTAGATACAGTAATAACAAGATAATTCATAGTGGCATTGCTCCCACATCGGCCAAAGCTTGATCCTATAATGTTGGCATCGAGGCACAACAGGAGCCAATAAAATCTACTAATAGACAAATTTAGCCCCATGTATAATATTATGATGACCCTATGAACGAATGATGAAGTCACATTACGCCGGTCAAAGTCTGATCCTACAATATTGACATTGAGGCACAACAGGATCAAAAAAAAATCTAATAAATACTTCTAGCTAATTCACGTTGCCCCTTCTACCACATGTGACGTTAAATAGAACTATGGAGCTGCTCTAAATCTGCTCTAACCTATCTCTTAAAGACTAAAAATTACCACGTGACTTATTATGGCACTGCATCAACTATATACATCAACCACATGTTGAAGTGGACATGCCACCAAAACCTTGTACAACACACGTGCATCGTCGGCGATATCACCCATGGCTACAAACCTTAGACCTACGTCAAGCTGTCATCAAATCCTCCCATAAGAAAATCACGTTTCATCGCACCAAAATGTATATACTGTGAATAATTATTTAATTCATTTCAAAAGAATTCCTAATTATTATTTAATTCTCTCGTGTTAGGCTCTATAACAAATTGATATCATTATTATTTTGTTCACAAAGCTATTAAACTACTTTAATTATGTCATGATTTATATATAATCAATTCTGATAATCCATTATTATTAATGTCATTAATATATTTAGTGTATTTTCATAGCGCACAAATTATAGCATATTTATTAAACAACCTGCATTTATCACCTTGGTCAATGTGTTAACCATACACAATACTATATCAACACTCTTATGTGTTTCCCTTATTTCACTACAAATCTTCAATTATCGCCTTCAATCATTACTATATCTTCATGTGACGCCGTGGAATTACCGTTCACCACCTAATCATAAGCTCAGAATACTCAAAATATTGCATTCACATAACAAGACACTCAATGCTTCGGTTGATATTAGCTGTTTACACAACCACGGAGAACTGTCTTTCTCAATAACGATGTGAACACAATTCAGATTTTCAATATCTCATGATGCTTCCCAAACTCCCTAACGCTATCATTTTCCAATTTACAAATAATTGTTTATTGAATTCTCACCCACCGATTGACGACATCAAATGCAGCAATAGTAGTGTGTCAATTGTTACATCACCTACTGCTTGTCTCACTCGTTTTCAACATCGTTGATAATACACCACTTCCTATGTATTTATTACGCCATATTATCCACACGAATGTTTTAATACAATCCAGACTTAATCTACTGTAAACTGTGCTAAGTGTCCCTGTCACATTTAACTTATAATGTTGCCATTATTTACTATTCAGTCATTGCAAAAATCATGTATACCATGCAGACAATTAGAGATCTTCCATACAACTACGAAATGCTAAGAAAATGAGTAGAACTTGACAATTTTTTTTTATTGTTAAGTACTGGTATTAACCAAAATACCTGAATCAATAGTTGGGGAAAAATCTGATTTTTTTTTTCGTGTGGCCTACTCAGAGGCCGAGTGCAGGTCTTTCTATTCGACGCCCGTGGGCGACCTGCGCGTCGGGATGAGAGATGGAATGGATGAAGGTGAATGAATGAAACTGGGCAAGGATGGGGAAGGAATCGGCCGTGGCCTATCAGAAGGTACCGTCCCAGCATTTGCCTGGTGTTGAAAATGGGGGAAACCACGGAAAACCATTTCAAGGACGGCCGGGCTCGAACCCACGCGTCTACCGAGTCAGCAGAGAGCTCTGTCCCATGACCTAACGCTGTGCTTTAGCCAGCTGAGCCACTACTGTCGGTAATCTGGAGATGATTTAGTAAGAGATGTTTACTCCTTCACTGTATGTAACCCACCCAGCCATCCCAAATATGATCGCGACTTACATAGATGAAATTCCACCTGACTCAGCCATTTTTTGCAACATGTACAGCATTGCCAACCCCACGCATTCGGTACTATGTGAAAGTGCCAATTTTCATTGAAAAGGTTTCTTCTTGCCATGTGGCCTCCTGGGAGGCCGAGTGCAGGTCTTTCTAGTGGACGCCCACGGGCGACCTGCGCATCGGGATGAGAGATGGAATGGATTAAGATGAATTAAATTGGGCAAAGATGTAGAAGGAAGGGACCGTAGCCTGTCAGAAGGTAACATCGCAGCAATTGCCTGGTGTTGAAAATGGGGAAACAACGGAAAACCATTTCAAGGACGGCCGACGGTGGGGCTCGAACCCACGCGTCTACCGTGTCAGCAGAGAGCTTGGCCCCATGATCTAACGCTGCGCTTTAGCCAGCGTAGCCACTGCTGTCGGTATTGAAATGGTGAATACTGTTATAGATACAAAACAAACCTAACCCGGGGATTACGCCCCAGACGCCCTTGCTGGTAGTGCAATCAGTAATTTTCGTCCAGACAGTCATCTAACCAAGTATTTTGTATCGGACATGTCAGCAACGGTGATAGACGTGATATGACGTCAATGTGTCATGGCCGCCGTAGTTAAATGAGCAAGAAGTAAGAACATTTATTTGCGTAATAAAACAAATATTTCCGGTGCAGGAGTGACAATTGACAGTCATTTCAATTTCTAATGACTCCCAGAAAGGTATGTGAATCATAAACCAAATATTTTCAATAATCTGCCAGGCAAAATTTGAAGAGCCAAAGACAAGATGTTCAATTAAGAACATATAGCCTACTTTCTCCAAAATGCATGGGTATAGTTATAACTATTTGTCCTTTTCAAGGAATATAATTGAATGCTGGATGTAGTAGCTTGTTGAAATACAACATGCTATACGGATATTAAACCTTGATTGATTGAATCATCACCTGGATTATACATACACACACACCAATACATCCATCACAATAGCACAAGTTTTCAGACAAAATTCAACACTCACCCAAGTACATGGGGCTAAATGACCATGATGTCCATGCAATCTCAAATGAAACAACAACTGCTTCCTGCCCAAATCCTTCCTCGTATAAAAGCACACACACTACACACTAGTAAGCCTACAGACATCACAGTGACACAGGTTATCCGGCAACTTCTACACACACCCAAGTAAACGGGGCTACAAGACCATGATACCGCAAAACCTCTAAAGAATCAACAACAAAAACAACAATAGACTCTACCGCAGATCAAGGTCAACGAATATTAATCGCTGTATTCGAGTGTTGATATATGTATATATATATATTGCACCCTTCAATAAAGCATGGTTTTCTCAAGAGTCATCTACGGGGTCGTGTTCAGTCCTGACTGCAATACACAGCTAAGTTCGCTTAAAAACAACATGCTCTAATGAATAGAAAGGTCCATGACAGAGGCTATACTAGAAATAAAATGAATAACAAGTAGAATAAAAGAATTTTAATGACTGAAAAGTATGTGCATAATAATAATAATAAATAAAAAGAAATCATCCCTGACTTTCACCCCCTTAATAAATAATAATATATTACTGAGCGGTAAGACTTGCTCCACCAACAAAACAATGTGAATACAGCTTCACACAAAATAATAAATCATAACATAGACTTTGAGCGGTAAGAACTCACTCGTCACAACATATGGATACAAGTCCATTTCTTTTCTGGTCGAGAAGTTATATAATGTATGGTGTACTGCTCGTTAATAAGAAAATGAGTACTGATGCGAGTCCGTTTACAACTGAAACAGTCATGTTGCTCACGGAGTTGCATCTTTTAAATCACACTACGGCTATGGGACCCACCCTTAATTAACACACTATAATTACTACTGACACATGCAAGATCTAAATACTACAAATAGAATGAAGAATCTCCCTGAGATTCTAGCTGGTGCCAGAGCACGTGAAATAGAAGAGCATGCCAGAAATAGGCCAAAACGCTCGCATCACAACTTGGGAACATAGCCTTGCGCACCCTAATGCCACACGGGTCATTGAACGCGTAAATAAACACACATGAATTAAAGCAAAAGCAACAAAATACAAGCCTAACGGCTGAAAAACTATGTTTACATTTATATAAAACGCCAGACAAACAGGAGTTTCGGAAGCTACCTTACAACTATGGACAGCACCCATTTAATCAATCAAATACTCATTATAACCGATCAGGTTTTGTGAATTTAAACAACGTCTTAAAATGAAGTACAGGATCCTGGCCTGTTACTAATGACAAGTCGCGTTATCTGATTTGAGCGCGCCCCTCTTGTATGAGTCATCGCTGCCTCAATTATCTCTCTCAGTCCCTCAAGCTAGGTGCTATTTTCCGCCTGGAAACGCCAACATATCTCACCCATCCACCTGGATGGCAAGAAAACACAAATATATACCACAAGTCCAGCCTCGCGAGGTCATGAACTGGGCTGATGTGGAGCAAGTCAGAATAATCACAATGATATATTCTCGCTAGCACATCATAAAAATCACACTGCGCACCAAAAGCTTGGGCTGACTCTCATACACATACCACTGGGTCGGCTCAAAACAGATCAACAATATTGCGTCCATTGACACATTAAAAATACACAACAAAAATTCGGGTGCAAAGTGCCATCCCGTTCAGATCTGCTGAAAAAGCAACTATAAAAATAATCCTGATCCGTCATAAAAATTCTGCTCAAAATAATCTTACCCTCCAGATTCTATTTTTAATCTCAAAATTAATTCAGTTCCATTTTTGTTATAAGGCATACCTCCGAATAATAATGCTTGACCGCGATTTACGCAAGCGAATGCGAGCACGAGCTGCGCGTCGCCCCGTAAAGTTGAACCAAACACAAATCACAATATTTACAAATTACACAACGCTCGGCTGGTCCCGTACTTAATGTGTCAGTAAACAAGAACTAAGAATCTACATTACCAAACAAGCAAACAAATATCTACAAAAATATGTCCCATAATACCATAGCTGATTTAATAAATAAATAAATTCATTTGTACTCAATCCTTTAAAACAGCGTCAGGAAAACGTCTGCAGCCTTCTCCTTTAAGATGTTTATCTCGTCATCGACATCTTCTGGCAAATGTCCTGCTGGTTCCAAGATCCGGTCTCGTTGCTAGACGTCATCTCGTGCTGAATTAAATAAAGTTTTGTCAGATACACACACGATATATTTCCTACTAAATTCACCTATCAAGTACTAAATTCCTTGACAGTCTATTTGGTGAATTATTTCGATGAACTGGTCCTACTGGTAGTGCTGGGACTACAAATAAATCACTGAAGTTACACTTATAACTTGTCGAAAATGTTCCATGTTCAACAACATGAAAATATGCAGAGTATGCCTCGTGTCCTCGAACACCTTACGTCCTCAAATGCTCAAATAAAAATCAACGTCACGTCCTCAGACGCACAAAATAAAGAGTCCACGTTACGTCCTTAGACGCACGAATAAAAGTGTGTTCTTTCGAAGCTTTCTGGATCCTTATAAATGAAACTGGCTAGGATAGGTGTGGAAGGGGATTTATGAAAAAATATTCCATAATAAGTATCAGACTATCATGCGATCGGTATCATTGAGTTCGTAGCGAAGTGGAGGTTACGATTATGCTGTAGCTGGCTCGAATCGATCGTGGAATTAATCCGTAGATAACTCCCGCGTTAATTTACCATGGTGCGTTACCAAGCCGAGTTGCCGCTAAAACAAGGCGTCTTGATATTATTGGCTCAGACTCTTGTAGATCTTTGCGCGCTTTTACATGTATTTCTGCCGTAGGGAGTGGTTAACATGGAGGTTGACCAATTACGTCGTAGCATTCGATTTTCTTCTTGGCGCCAACACTCATAGCAACAGGCCATATTGTGCGTACCCAAGCCGTCTCCGCGCTAAAAGTTGCACCTGTCTTATGTGTCATGAATATTTATGCTACCTCCTAAAATACCACAGGAGCTTAAACCATTGTGTCCTCTCGGCCACTGATTTCTCAATATTTCCCAACACCGTCTGGCTCTCATATCTGCTGTCTGTAGAAATGTATCAAAAGATGATGAATATTTATTAGAATCCTTTATACAGCCTGTGGATAAAGGGTTCAATGTATAATGTTTTCGATTGCAAATACACACTATATATGTTTAAACATGTAACATGTGAGTAGTTATAGATCAATAAATACCAAAAAGCGAAGTACCAAAAATCGAAAGTAGGCTATTAGCTCTTGTCAAGCTTTAATAGAAAATTATTGAGATGTTACTGATCCCTATGAATCACCCTATTGAAGAAATTCCAATACTTTATGAACAATATTACAAACATATGCAGGCTCTACCTTCCATCATTTCTGTCAATCCTGATCTGGATCATCAGCTCTCCATGCAGCATTCTCCACGTCACCTTTCATGGTTCATCCGGGAGAAACAGGTCCCATTTTCCACCCAACAGGTTGAATTACAGGTGCATATCCAACAAGATGTATTCCATTCGTAATTCATCCACTTTGTCTGGATTGAAGCCCATGTTCACGGATTTGAATTTACCTCCTTCGCGGTCAGTAAATACTATTCCCATAGAGCAACAAATTGTAGCCATCGTGGACTGCAATATGTTTCGAACTGTTACATAAATTTCACTACACGATGGTATATTCTACTAAAATAAAAGTGTGGACTTTCTCGTTATGACCTAACCTCGTGGTCTACTATCTGGCGCTGCCACTATGAAAAATCACCTTTCTAAGTATCACCAGGGCCGGATTTAGATTTTATGTGCCCCTAGGCCCCTTGGTTTTTTGCCGCCCCCTCTTCATATCATCGTGAAGGAGGGAGTATTTAGACCTCAGAACGGTCTTTTTGGAGGTAATTTTTATTTTATTCTAATGCATCGTAAAGTAAATTCAATTAAATAAATTAAAATAATGAGAAAATCACCTGTTTCTAAATGTGTATATATAAACTATAAATAAATAGGCCAACCAGATATTAAAATAAGTTTAAACTATTTTGTACTCATTATACACTTACAGATATTCAGATATACATTCAGTATGCACTACATCATACAACCTACAACTATGCATACGGTAATGAATTATTCAAATTAAGCTGATATTGATATTCAAGACTTCAATTTTCTCCTAATAAATCATAAAACATTCCTGTTCTAAAGCTGAAGTCTAAAAATCTGCTGTTGCAAAACATTTGTTGGAAAATGATGGCCACAATATAAATTGGAAAAGTGTCAAAATTTTGGAAAGTTTAATTTAAATCATAAAATTATATTGTAGTCTATAACATTTTATAGACATTTTCTGACAAAAAGATTTGTGGATTAATTTTGCGCCCTCAGTATGGTGTGCCCCTAGGCCGGGGCCTATGGGGCCTGTTGGTAAATCCAGCCCTGAGTATCGCAATTATCTATTACAATCGTAGCATCTTCAGACTTAATGTACCACTCAGTTATTCACACATAGCCTATAGCATTAATTTGCACGATGGTAATGCACTCGCGACTCTGTTATACTCATAAACGTTCGGCAGTAGTTTAGCACGCGTACGGCCTACTCAAACGCTATAGAAAATTTGTACCAAAAAAGTTTCACTTCTTCCTGTCGCTATGCCTCGAACCAATGACACTTCAGTGTGTGGTTTCACTTTCGTTTGAAAATGTTCCATGATGGTTAATAATGCCACATCAGAAGAGAAAGTCCCTAGATCACAAATACTGCAGGTTTAAAATGCTACGGGGAGCACTTCCCGCGGATATTTAAAAAAAAACGTTAGTCTCGTGCTATGTAAAAGTCCATGCGTCTCGCAGATATTCCACTAGTCAAACTTAATAATATTTCACAGTACCAAAGTCCTTAGTTCATATAACATCCAGATTGATTGCAGTCACATACATGTTGTTGTTGCTTGATTTAGGGACTTTGCGATATCGTGCTCATGTAGCCCCGTTTACTTGGGTGTGTGTAGAAGTTGCCTGATAACCTGTGTCACTGTGATGTCTGTAGGCTTACTAGTGTGTAGTGTGTGTGCTTTTATATGAGGAAGGATTTGGGTAGGAAGCTGTTGTTGTTGTTGTTGTTGTTGTTTCATTTGAGATTCATGGACATCATGGTCATTTAGCTCCATGTACTTGTGGTGCAATATGTCTGATAACCCGATTTAATGTGATGACTATATTAGTGTGAGTATTTCTAATGCAGGTGAGGATTGTGAAGGAAACGGCCGTGGCCTTACGTTAGGGAACATCCCGGCATGTTCCTGGAAACCACGGAAAACAACTTCCAAGATGGCTGAGATGGGAATCGAACCCTCCTCTTCTCAGTTTTGCCTCACAAGGTTGAGTATACACCGTTCCAGCCCTCAGACCAGAATTAAATTTCTTAGCAGAGCCGGGAATCGAACACCGGTCTTTCCGGGGACAGTCAAGAATGCTAGCCACCACGCAACGAGGCGGACTATCACATACATACATGAGTAGTTAGAAAAGAGGCAATTAATCTGCCAATATCAATCAATCATATTTTTCTTATTTATGAGGTTTTGGTTATTGATAAAAACGCTTTCTGGACATAGATAAAGTACTTTCTAAATCAAAACCAATCACGGAGATTGATAAAGCACTTGAAAGTGGGTAGGAAAAGTTATTTGTTATTCTTCCAATTATATAATTATGTCGGGTTTTCGAACTATCTCTTCATAATATAAAACTAAGTCCCCGATTCTTGGATGTCACCGGTAATCTCGAGAACCACTGGAGTTTGAAGCGGTTCTCACCATTCTGTAAAGGATACCTCGAGGAAGGTTTCTGTAGAAAATAATTTATTTTTGATTAAATGACGCCAAGCAGTAACGATTTCAGTGAAAAAGTCAAAAAATAACCTGGTGTCCGTGCGCTTTTTAAGCATACGCTGGACAAACTGTTAAAATATCAATATACTATGAGTGTAAGAATTGTTCAGCATGAAAATTTCTATAAAAAAAAGTCCGGTAGAGCATATCTCTATCTTCAATACATCGTCCACAATAAGTGTTTTACGTTTTCACTTCTTCCAACAATCTCCATTCATTTACTGAGGCGACAGTTTACGAGCTAGCTAGGGGCGAGCCAATCACCGCAGTTTCAGCCTAGCTAGCAGGCGAGCCTATTACCCCAGATACAGCCAGCAGCAAATTGTCGAGTCGTGTTGAGTTAAGACTTCAGAGAAGAGTGGTTGTGTTTTGAGTTTCCCTGGAAGTGCAACTCGGCTTTTCTTCATTTCGCCTGTGAACTTTTCGTTCCGCAAAATACGCAGTCAAGTTAACATTGGATGGAAGTGGGATTTGTGTTTCATGTACCTCGCCATTCTTAAATTACGTCTGACAAGAATGCGTTGCACATGCATCTCCATGATAATATAATTAATAGTCCAGTCAGTGATTTTAACCCATCATGCCGAGACGTAAAACGGATACAGGTCGTAGTTCATTGACATCGGAAAAAAAAAGCGCTTACCACGCAATGCATTCATAACTGTTCCCTGGCGAAGCCAGGGCGGGTTGCTAGTATAATCCATATTTATACATACAAGGTTAGATACGGTATAATAGAGCTTTACATCTCTGTCTATTTCATTATTGAGAGACAGCTGTATGAATTAATGTGCAAAATCACAAAGGATCATATTATATTGGTCATTATCGGTCCACGGTCAATAATCCTCTCTATTATTCTGATGTTGATAAGAATCTTTTTCTCCCTTTGTCTCTCTGGCAGTAATGCTGCCCCCAGTTAGCCTGGAATTATTTTCCAAATCGGCAAAGAGATTTAAAACTTCAATTTATATGTATAAAACCCCTTTTGAATGAATTCGCTCTTTAGTGTAAGCCGATCAGCCGTGGGTCTTTGTAGTATTCCATCAGAATACGTGGCAGTGCTCGGTGGCCGACCAGAGAGCTGGATGAAACGATGCAAATGTAGACTTGAAGTAAAGCTTAGTAGGCCTAACAGGAATTTAAATTGATATATCATTATTATTAATAATCAGATCAACTGAGTGTGCCCGTCGTTGTTGGTTACTTTAAAAATATTACACAGATGAATAGATGAAGAGTAACTCATTTCTAAATACTGTAGACCACCTCTTGGCGCAGGGGCTAGCATTCTTGGTTGTCACCCCCTGAGGCACGGGCTCAATTCCCGGCTCTGTCACGTAATTAATTCTGGTCTGAAGACTGTAACTGGGTACACTGCCTCGTCAGGCAGGTAGGTTCGATTTCCAATTCAGCCATCCTGGAAGGAGAATTCCGTGATTTCCCACATCTAGTACAGAAGAATGCCAAAAAGGTTCCTAATTGAAGGTCATGACCACCTCTTTCTCAATCCCCACCTCAGATACAAACACATAGGCCTACTCCACTACAGATTATAGTTAGATATTGTTGTTTTAAAGGTTGGAACTACGAGGTCATCTGCCCCTACAGATTATCAGACGAACGTTATTTGTTTATTTATATAATACAAAGCCGGCCCTGTGGTGTTGGGGTAGTGCGCCTGCCTCTCACACGGAGGCCCCGGGTTCGATTCCCGTCTCCGTCAGGCATTTATCCCGCCTCCATCAGGCATTTTAGAAACTGACGTGAGGGTTGGAACGGGGTGCACTCAGCCTCGTGAGGACAATTGAGTAGCTGTCTGACAGTGAGGCAGCGCCCCGGTCACGAAAACCAAGATTAATGGCCGAGGGGACCCGATATCTGCAGGCCAAATGACTGGGCAGCGGTCGCTTGAAAGGCCTAGCCCCTTCATGGGCTGTAGTGCCAGGGGTTATATATTATATAATACAAAATACACGGGACGGGAATGACCACGACATCCAAGCCCTTAAATGAAACAACAACAACAACAACAACAAATATTTATAAATATGTGCTCAGTGCAGAATTCCTTTAGTGACGTAACCGTGTGGCCCAACGCTCTACATAGAGTGCTATATCACCCAAGCAGGACAACTGGGCATCTTGCATCCAAGAGGTCACTGAGCATAGCAGCAGAGACAATGCAATCGTTAGTGAATAGTATTCTTGTAATTACTCATAGATGTGATGATCATGCACATTGTTCAGCTACACAATGCTGTGCTACTTCTGGTATCCCCTATAATTACGATAATACAATATCAATAAGTAAAATGTACGATTATTTTCATTCAAGTAGCCTAATTATTTTCTTCGCGTTCATAGACGCATTTTCAAGGTGCTGAAAAGGTTCGAGCTCTCAATGCCTCAAAAAACTTGTCACTAGAAGTTCTGAGATGAAAGTTGAAATTTCCTGTCAAAACTGTGTCCATGAAAATCTGTTCTATAGTTCTCCAGGAAGGAGTACAAAATTCACTAAAATTGATGGTCTTCTTTTTAATGAATTCATATTGAATTATTGTAATTTTCGACAGTGGTAAAATAGTTTTGTTTTTTTATTACAGCGAAAAAGTAATCACGAAATGCCACTTCCATGATATATCTCAGTTGGTTTTAGTCACTGTAAGACTGTCTCTTAAAACCAAGATGGCTAATTATCATGCTCGGGTAACAGAGTGCTTTAGCTGTTTAATAAATGTGAATCCTTGCTCACCAAGTTGGTAGTTCCACTAACAAGAGACCGTCTCTCTTTGCCCTTGCTCATGGATTTTATATAATTTCCCGCTTATATTTTCATATAAGCTCTGATTGCGATGTTTCAGTATTATCTGTGCACGTGCTTTAATAGTAAAGGTGTACTGTTCCGCTCTTAAGTGTACGTTAATAAGGCCCAGATTCTAGGAAAAGTCTTAATTAAAGTTTGAATGATACTAATTCTACTGACCATGTTAGTTCAGCGTAATGCACTGATAAGGGAGGCCAGAATTCGTGAGGCATCTGGTTTAGAAATACACCATTGGCCATCCCGAAAATTCCCACTCTTCACATGGCCTAGGGCACTTCCTCACCAATACCGTACCGCACTTCATGGAATAACCCTGCTGTCAAATCCCACGCATTGCAGATGCATAATTTTATCATTTCAAATGATCTTGTCGACTTCGTCGTTATGCTTGGGTCTAACGTTATGCGATACGGAGACGGCGAGTGCGTGACGACAGACAGGAATACAGGGTGACGCCTAAAGAAGTGTGCAAGTTGTCAGACAGGAATTAAAGAGATATACAAGACGTCAGATAAGAATACAGGGTGACTCCTAAAGAGGTGTACACGATGTCAGACAGGAATACAGGGTGGCTCCTAAAGAGATATACAAGACGTCAGATAAGAATACAGGGCGACTCCTAAAGAGATGTACACAACGCCAGATAAGAATACATGGTGACCCTTAACGAGGTGTACAAGATGTCAGACAAGAATACAGGGTGACTCCTAAAGAGATATACAAGACGTCAGATAAGAATACAGGGTGACTCCTAAAGAGGTGTACACGATGTCAGACAGGAATACAGGGTGGCTCCTAAAGAGATATACAAGACGTCAGATAAGAATACAGGGTGACTCCTAAAGAGATATACAAGACGTCAGATAAGAATACAGGGTGACTCCTAAAGAGATATACAAGACGTCAGATAAGAATACAGGGTGACTCCTAAAGAGATATACAAGTCGTCAGATAAGAATACAGGGTGACTCCTAAAGAGGTGTACACGATGTCAGACAGGAATACAGGGTGGCTCCTAAAGAGGTGTACAAGATGTCACACAAGAATACAGGGTGACTCCTAAAGAGATATACAAGACGTCAGATAAGAATACAGGGTGACTCCTAAAGAGGTGTACACGATGTCAGACAGGAATACAGGGTGGCTCCTAAAGAGGTGTACAAGATGTCACACAAGAATACAGGGTGACTCCTAAAGAGATATACAAGATGTCAGATAAGAATACAGTGTGACTCCTAAAGAGATATACAAGACGTCAGATAAGAATACAGGGTGACTCCTAAAGAGGTGTACACGATGTCCGACAGGAATACAGGGTGGCTCCTAAAGAGGTGTACAAGATGTCACATAAGAATACAGGGTGACCCTTAACGAGGTGTACAAGATGTCAGACAAGAATACAGGGTGACTCCTAAAGAGATATACAAGACGTCAGATAAGAATACAGGGTGACTCCAAAAGAGGTGTACACGATGTCAGACAGGAATACAGGGTGGCTCCTAAAGAGGTGAACAAGATGTCACACAAGAATACAGGGTGACTCCTAAAGAGATATACAAGATGTCAGATAAGAATACAGTGTGACTCCTAAAGAGGTGTACAGGATGACAGATAAGAATACAGGGTGACTCCTAAAGAGATATACAAGATGCCAGATAAGAATACAAGGTGACTCTTAAAGAGGTGCACAAGCTGTCAGACAAGAATACAGGGTGACTCCTAAAGAGGTGTACAAGATGTCACACAAGAATACAGGGTGACTCCTAAAGGGGTGTACACGATGTCACACAAGAATACAGGGTGACTTCTAAAGAGATATACAAGATACCAGATAAGAATACAGGGTGCCTCCTAAAGAGGTGTGCAGGATGTCAGAGCAAAATACAGGGTGACACTTAACGAGGTGTACAGTATGTTAGATCCAATTCAAATATAGGGTTACCCTTAAAGAGATTTGCAAGATATCAGATTCAAATAATGGGTGACCCTTAAAGAGTTGTAAAAGATGTCAGACTCAAATACATGGTGGCCCTTAAAGAGGTGCCTGCGTGGGAAGCCTAAGTTGAAAGAGTCCTGGGGCTTCCAGCGAAGCGAGAAGCCCTCCAGAACCTTTCTAACATGTGTAGCATTTGTAGCATGCGTCCTTCGAAATGATATAGTCTAGTCTCTCAGACTGACTGTATCCTTTTAATAGAAGTCTGTAGAGAATTCCTTTTACTTTCAGAGATTCAGAAGCGAATGTCGGTTTCTACTTATTATTGTAGATGTGGAGAACAGCATGAAATGCAGAGATACATAAAATTTGGGCTGCACTCTAGGTATAGGGTTACCCTTAAAGAGATTTGCAAGATATCAGATTCAAATAATGGGTGACCCTTAAAGAGTTGTAAAAGATGTCAGACTCAAATACATGGTGGCCCTTAAAGAGGTGCAGAGAGGAAAATGGTGGAAACGCATGCCTTGTCTTTATAGAGCTAATTGTATTTAACCGGTTAAATCTAATTAATTTAATTGTAAAACAATTTTGCTCTGAAAATTATAAAATCTGTTGTCAGTCATTCTACAAGCTTGTCAGTATTTCTTTCAGTGGAGTGCCTAAAACTGTTCTGTTGTTAGGTTTTGGAACTATTCGGCTTTAAGGTTATGGTATGCGAACCGTCTCCCTAATTTACCAGGGGCTAAGTAATGCCAAAATATATCGAAAAATGTGCACTGTTATAGTTCGTGCAATGTAGAAATTACTTGGTATTGTGCAATCACCGACAGAGATGGCTACGCTCACTAAAGCGCAGCGTTAGATCATGGAACCAAGCTCTCTGCTGACTCTGTGGACGCGTGGGTTTGAACCTCACCGTTGGCAGTCCTTGAAATGGCTTTCTGCGGTTTCCCATTTTCAACACCAGGCAAATTCTATAACAGTACCTTCTGACAGGGCACGGCCGCTTCCTTCCACATCCTTGCCCAGTTTCATACATCTTCAACCATTCCATCTCTCATCCCGGCACGCAGGTCGTCCATGGGCGTCGACTAGATGTACCTGCACTCAGCCTCTCAGGAGGCCACACGATAAAAATAATCGTTCAATCTATTTCGCTGACTAAAAAAGAGATTGTGTTATAGCGGCTCTCATTCTTGACTGTCGCCCCGGAGATCCGGGTTTGATTCCCTGCCCTTCCAAGAAATTGAATTCCAGTTTGAGGTACGGAAATGGTTTTGATAATAATATGTAAGCCATCCAAGCGGTGTTCATTTCGAAGACTTGCACCAGGCAAGTGGGGCGACTGGATCACAACTGCTGTCAAAGCGGACTCACTGTAACTACGGTTTGTAAACAGAAGACATACGTACTGTCCGAGATCAGGGGACTGCAGAGGTTGCCCTCAGCCAATGTTGCTTGCGTTCCGTGAAGTGGGCGATTTAATATGAAAGTGATCTTCAAACCGATTTGGTATCGAAACGATAAATGTCCGGACAAGGGTTCCTATTCACACTGTGATCTACTTAGTCCCCTCTACAACCCCCAGAAGTTTGTAATAGGAATTATGAATCACCCTGTATACAAAGAGTGCAAGAATTGCTTGAAGGCATGGTGGTTATAAAATGCGTAATCTGTGTTCGTACAAGGAGTCTGTCAGGACGGTGATGATGATGATGATGAAGAAGATGGTAATAAATATGAAGACGGTGTTTAATTAGTTAGGCATCAAGGGAATGTAAATATCCGGCACTTAAGACTGAAGCGGATCAATGTCAATCACAAAATGAACTTGCAGGATGATTGCGAAAGTCGAGAAACTATGTAATCACCACATTTTTTAGAGAACGACTAATCCAGAAATAGACTTGAAAGGGAGTAGCCTAGCACAAATAGGTGGAAGCACAGGTTGCTCTTGTGCGAAACCTCCATGGGCGTAACCAGTACTCTGTATGCTACAATCAATGAGGAGTGCCTGAAACCCTATCTCACGTTCAACAAGTAGTTCCGTGAAGAACTAGCCTATTTTTGTATATCCTACTAATATTAATTGTCTCTATCAACATACAAATTAGGGGCAATAGACCTTGTATTTCTGCCCCTTTAAACAGCTAAATAACTAACAAACATACAAAACGTTCAGTTTGATTGCTGTAATAGATTCGTACATATTGAGAACCATCTAAATATTTTGGATGGTCACCATGTGTGATTTATATATATAGGCCTTTGAGTTATGTACTATTACATGAAGATTATTGTGAAGGTGTTTAATTCATACTTCAATCGCGTGATTATGTAACAAGAAATAAAAACGAGATTTTAAAATTTCACTCAGCTGCCATCTTGAGGTTAAGAAAATGTGCTCACCAGGTTTTGGAACGTCTCATATGTGAACTTATGTTTATAGCCTCTATACTCATACAAAATTTCAGTTTGATTGCTGTCATAGATTAATAGACATTGAGAACCGTCTAAAAATTTCGTATGGTCGCCATATTGGATTTAAATAAATGTAGGCCACAGAGTAACGTACTATTAGATGAGGATTATTGTGTACATTCATTATTCATACGTTGATTTCGATCCATTGATTAGAACACACGAAGTGAAAATTTAATTTTGAAATTTCGCACAGCCGCCATTTTAAGGTAATGTAAACAATTGAACGAAATTATATGTCAGTACATTGCAATTTGTATAATCATTTGCTGTACTAAGTTTCATTGCGTACGGATGGTTAAATCGCGAGAAACGTGTATTTAAATGTTTCGAATTCGCTTAGACGTAGTCTACTGGTAACCTATAACATTTTACTGCTTAACATACAATAATAAAAATAATAATACTACTCTAATAACAATAATAATACTAATAATAATACGAAGGGAAGAAGAAGAATTCCTAGCGACCTTCAGAAACCTTGCCGGGGCAGGCTGGCCAGCTCTATAGTGCGCGCGCCTGAACTGAGGAGTTCCAGCACTGACAGGGCTAACAGGGTGAGGGTTCGTCGTCAGGCACTGAAAGCACTTGCCAGGCTAGCATGGTACCACATAGCTTTAGTCTAGAGCAAGGAGCATATAATAACAGAGTAGGGACTCTCTGGTAAATCCGCGGTTCGTTAAATTCTGTGCGATTGCGTCATTGTTTGGGCTCCAACTCAAAAGCACATGGTCGCCACGTGGCGAATTCCATCGCCACTGAGATGCAATAACTGGCCGTATATTATGCAAGAAATATAAGTGACCGAAAGATCTAGGTTGCTTTCGCCGAGTATGTTAGCCAACTTACGAAATGAGAGAAAATCGAATCGAGATTGATTAATCTGGATATACATCGTTATTGTTGCTATTAAGCAACTCCGTTTTGTTTTTGAACGACAATATATTACGTAGATTGGATATTAAGAGGCAACGGACACCCGAAAATTAAATTTTGTACATGCATTCTGTTCTATAACGTTGGTATGAATTTTAGAAAAAAAATGGACTGTCGTTTATTTATATCATACTTTTTAGTTGTTTAGCCCTTTTATTACGTGTAAAGTGCAAGCGATTGGCCTTTTTGAAGTTCTACCGTTAAAAAGAAATACATTATGAAGTTTCATGCAAGTTTGCAATATTATGGTACCATAACCTCAAAACGACCGTACCCATATTCCGACCCAGTACGCCACTATGACTGATGTCAGATATACCTCCTTCCCTAAATAAATTGAATATGCCCAAGAAATGTCATTTCATTGCAATTTACTTGCCCTCAACGGTTAAATGATTTTCAACTGCATCTACAGAAAAACTATAGGCAGGGTAGAGGATTGTCGAGGAAATGAGAAAGCTGATTTTCCAGGCAGTTTCAATTGTTTTATTAATGTATGTTCAATCATGGTACACATTGTACATTCTTTCACACGTGAGTCATAACTTCTGATGTGTGAACGTCAATGGCTTAGTCGACTGGAGACAGGATTGAAGAAGACCATGCCGGGCTGCACTCAGATGATCGGCTACGCTGCAGGAAGGTGGAGAACAACTGATCACCCACAGCCAAGTACACTCCAACGCAGTAAAACCTCTTGGCTAGCTCCGATCAATCCTCAGGCTGAAGAAGCTGTAAACTCAAAGAGGATTATTTTTGGTGAACATGAATTTTCAGCCTGTAAAGCAACACAATTCCAGTTAACGCCCCGGCCTAGGGGCGCACCATGCTGAGGGTCGCAAAATTAATCTGCAATTTTTTTTGTCAGAAAATTTCCATAAAATGTTATAGACTACAATACACGGATTCCATATAATTTGATTACTTAAATTAAACTTTCCAAATTTTGACACTTTTCCAATTTATATTGTGGCCATCATTTCCCAACGAATGTGTTGTAACAGCAGATTGTTCGACTTCAGCTTTAGAACAGGAATCTTTAATGATTTATTAGGGGAAAATTTAAGTCTTGAATATTAATATCAGTTTAATTTGAATAATTAATTAGCCTATGCATAGTTGTAAGTTGTATGATGTAGGCCTAGTGTATATGTATATCCATATCTGTTAGTGTACAGTATAATGAGCCTTAAAAGGTTTAAACTTATTTTAATATCTCGTTGGGCCATTTATTTATAGTTGATATATACAAATTAAGAAACAGTTGATTCTCTCATCATTGTAATTTATTTAATTGATTTTACTTCCCGATACATTAGAATAAAATAAAAATTACCTTCACAAAGACCTTTCTGAGGTCCAAATTCTTGGTGAACATGAATTTTCAGCCTGTAAAGCTGAACCCACGGGCCTAGGAGCGCATACAATCTAAATCCGGCCCTGGACATTTGGAAGATGTGGTTGAACGTAATGGTGCAACACATTACCAATTACCAATTAAACCTCAGTTTAATGGCAATTAAAACCTCCTGTTTCGGGCATGATAAAAGGACCCCTGCAGGCCAAATGTACGGAGCCACATCATATTACTGTGAAATACACAGAAAAAAAATCTGCATCAGAGGAATATTGTATATTTAATAGTGTATTAAAAGAGAGAAGGGAAAGAGTGTGTCCTACAGACAAGTTGTCAATATTCTTGAAAATATTCTATGCCCTTTAAATATAAATTTACAATTGGTCTTTAACCTCACCCATTATCTCGCAACATGTGTGTTTTGAAATGTGCACATTAAATGCTAAAATCTATCGTTTTAAAGTTAGGCAAAGATGACATTGTTGCTTTGTTGAAGAAGGACTGGAGAAGTTCAAAACAAGTGCATGTATACCTACCCCGTCATATTTTGGTCGTGTGGCCTCCTAATAGGCCGAGTACAGGTCTTTCTAGTTAACGCCCGTGGGCAACCTGCGCACCGGAATGAGAGATGAATTAATGAAACTGGGCAAGGATATGGCAGGAAACAGCCGTGGCCTGTCAGAAGGTACCGTCCCAGCATTTGCCTTGAGTTGAACATGGGGAAACCATGGAAAACCATTTCAGGGATGGCCGACGGTGGGGTTCGAACCCATGTCCACCGAGTCAGCAGAGAGCTTGAGCGTGGGCCCAAGGCCGAACGCTGCGCTTTAGCTGCCGGCATACCTACACCTAATTTTTTTTTTCAGAGGGATCGGAGATGAGATACAATGTATTGCTATAAAAATTGAAACAAGATTTCAATGAACCGCCATCCAATACAATACCACCATTGAAATATTGCATTAATTTAAGTCGATGCGGTTCCACCTAGCCAATGTGTACAGCCGGATGTCGTAACCAATGGCAACATCACAAGGAGCTGATAAAAGGATGAAATAAATGAATATGACTGTCACGGACGATTATTCTTTACTCCATGACTTTTGTGTTTCTTGTTGTTAAGAGCTTTGATACACAAGGCAGTGAAAATGTTGTAATGGCGGTTACTAGAATATAAAGTTTTCTTATGAGAAGTCTTGAGCGTGTCATTCAATTTGTTTTATTGGTTATACCTACACCGGGTAGGCGTAGGTCCCTAACAAAATATTGGCGACCTTGCCAGGATGGCGTATTAATTCAAACAACTTCAAGATTGTGTTGATTTAAAGACCGCGTGTTCCTGTTCGTTCGTGTTCCTGTTCTGTGTTCGTATTGGAAATGGAGAAGTTAATGAAAGCGCGGAAGCCGGTAAGAGCGACTTTTACGAAGACGTACAATGCACTTTTGCAAAACTTAAATCAAGAAATTCAAGACGGCGTGGACGACGACACCTTACAGTCCTTGCTAACCAAATTGGAGAGGTTAGGAACGGAGCTGGCGCCGTTGGACGAGAAAGTTTTAAGTATGTTGCTGGAAAAGGAAGGGGACGAGTATGACCGTGAATACGAATATGTAGACAGTTTTCGAGACAGATTGGATGATGCAAGACAGAAGTATGCTCTACGGTTGCAGGCTAATTCCAATGTATTGGCAGTGGTGTCAGCAAGATCGGTCCTATCAGATGGGAATAAAACCAAAAGGCAGTTGAAACTACCCAAAATAGAACTCATGAAATTCGATGGGGAGATTAAAAATTGGTTGGAATTTTGGGGACAATTTCGGCGCATTCACGAGGACTCGGAAATTGAGGACGAAGACAAATTCCAATACTTGATCCAATCCACGAAAGTTGATAGTCGCGCTAGAGAATTAGTTGCCAGTTTCCCCCCTACTGCTGAAAATTATCCTAAAGCAGTGGAATCTCTTCAGGGTAGATTTGGAAGGGAGGATTTATTGACTGAGTTCTATGTAAGGGAACTCATAAGTCTTGTAGTGAAAAATGTTTCTCAAACAAGGAAGAAGACTCAACTTGCTAGTCTATATGACAAGTTGGAAGCACAACTGAGAGCTTTGGAGTCTATAGGTGTTACCCGAGATAAGTACGGGTCAATGCTTTTCCCTCTAGTAGAATCCTGCTTGCCTGAGGAAGTGTTACGTGTCTGGATGAGGAGTTCGTCAACGGCTATGAGGGATCAAGACAATGGACATGCCGACAAACTGACTGCATTACTTGGTTTTCTGAAGGGTGAAGTAGAAAGTGAAGAGAGGATTACATTTGCTCAAGCTGGTTTTGGAGTTTCTAGTGAATCAAGGAGTGCTAAAGTTAAAGAATGGAAAGAGAGTAGTTTAGCAACTGCTAGTGTTCTCTTTGTTGGTAAAGGTGAAGGAAACAGTTTAACGTGTGTCTTCTGTAAAAAAACACATAACAGTAAGGGGTGTTATCTTGCTCAAGAAATGAACTTGGGGGACAAACGTAAAAGGCTGTCTGAAAACAAAGCTTGTTTTTTGTGTCTGGAGGTTGGACATAGGGCTGCAAATTGTATTACGAAACTGAAGTGTCTAGTGTGCAGTAGTAAACATGAAGCTATTATGTGCCCAAAATTAGATGTAAATAGGGGGAATTATAAAGGTGAGGAGAAGCACCAGGAAAGGGGCTCAAAATTGCCTGGTGTCCCAACTACAACCCTTAATACACAAACTAGTGATGTTTCGGAAGTACTGCTGCAAACCCTTGTAGTTAGGTTGGTTCATCAAGGGAGAGAAAAGACTGTACGGGCGTTGTTAGATACAGGCTCGCAGAGATCCTATCTGTTAGAGAAGATTGCTGTGGAAATGGGGTATATTCCATCAAAGACTGAAAACATTGAACACAGGCTTTTTGGGGGTGCTTCAATCAGTGCCAATGATCATAACCTATATGAGATAGATATAGACGACCTACATCATTCAATTTCTCGAAAATTAAAGGTGTTGGGACAAAAGGAAATTTGTGGTGTAATCCCTCGGTTAAACCGGGGCCCTTGGATGGATGAGATCAGAGAAAAGAAAATCTGGCTCTCTGATTTTGGCCCAGTGCCATCGGAGATTGGACTACTAATCGGCGCAGACACTGTGGGTAGTTTATTGACTGGGGACACAATCAAGTTGAAGTCTGGATTGGTTGCTGTTAGGACTACATTTGGTTGGACAGTGATGGGTCAGCTTTGGAAGACAACTGAAAACGATAGCACAGTGTCAATGGTGAACTCTCTGTTTGTGAGAACTGCTTCTTTGGGTGAACTGTGGAACCTGGAAACCATTGGAATTGGTGATCCTGCTGAAACACTATCGAAGAAGGAAATTGAAATTGCAACATTGAAACATTTCCAAGAAAACGTTAAGATCAATGAGGAAGGAAGATATGAAGTCGCACTTCCGTGGAAAGAAGATCAGCAGTTATTGTCAGGCAACAAGGAAGTTGCGTTAAAAAGACTGGTTTCTGTAACACACCGTTTGATCAAGGAAGACAAATTTGAGAAGTACCAGCAGGTGCTTCAGGACTGGGAACAGGAAGGGATAATCGAAGAAGTTGGTCAGGAGGGCTCTCAGGATGTTGGGTATTATTTACCACACCGAGGAGTTTTCAAGAAAGGATCGAGTACAGCGGTGAGGCCGGTGTTTGATGCTTCATGTAAATCGAAAGGAGGACTTTCACTCAATGACTGTCTGGAAAAGGGTCCTAATTTGTTGGAAGTAATTCCTTCTATTTTGAAACGGTTCCGTTTAAACAGGATAGGTGTGATCGCAGACATTAAGAAGGCTTTTCTTCAAATTTCAGTCTCTGAGAATGATCGAAACTTTCTGAAATTCCTATGGTGGGAGAACTTCACTGAGGGGACTCTTAAAATATACCGCCACAAACGGGTCGTTTTCGGAGTGAACTGTAGTCCATTTCTACTTGGAGCCGTATTGGACAGTCATCTGAAAAACAGTACATGCTTCACTGAGACAGCAGATAAACTAAGAACCTCACTATATGTAGACAATTGCGTCACTTCCTTGAACACAGAGGAAGAACTCAAACAATTTGTGGACGAGTCTAGGGAGTTACTGTCGCAAGGAAAATTTGACCTCCGAGGGTGGGAGCACACCAGATTGAGTCTGGAGGATGAGGTTCCCGAAGTGACACCCGTTTTGGGTTTGTGGTGGGATCCAGTGGCTGATACTTTGGCTTGTAAAGTAGCAAAATTAAATGAATCTGATGTTCTCACAAGGAGGACAGTTTTGTCGGTAGCTCAAAGTATCTTTGATCCAATTGGATTTACTTGTCCGGTTTCCATTGTGCCAAAGGTTTTGCTTCAGGAAAGTTGGAGAGAGAAAATAAGTTGGGATAGTCCACTGAGTGAAGATGCCCAAAGCAAATTCAATAAATGGTTACATGAACTGCCCTCAATTGCTGAAATTAAGGTGCCTAGAAGATTTTCTAATTGTGAGGACAGATCCTCTTGGAGTTTGCATGTATTTTGTGATGCTAGTCAAGTGGCTTATGCGGTTGTTATTTTCTTGAGATCATTCAATGGGAAAGAATTTGAAGTGCAACTGGTCGCAGCAAAATCCAGGGTAGCACCACTCAAGAAGGTGACGATACCGAGACTGGAGCTATTAGCTTGCACTATAGGCTCACGTCTTGCCTTTACAGTGAAGGAAAGCTTGAATCTAACGGACGTCCCGGAGTACTACTGGAGTGACTCGTCTTCTGTTTTATGTTGGATACGAAGCGAGGAAGCTTGGGGAGTGTTCGTCACTAACCGTGTGAAAGAAATTAGAACATTAACTAACCCAAAGCGTTGGTTTCATCTACCAGGGACGGACAACCCAGCCGATCTACCTTCGAGAGGTTGCTCTACGTTGCAGCTGATTTCTTCTCGTTGGTCGGAGGGACCCACTTGGTTAAAGTTGGAAGAAAACAGCTGGCCAACGCGCATTGTAAAAGTTAATGAGGAGGAGGTCGATGAAGAAAGAAGAAAAGGCCATGTTACCAATACTATGCTTGTCTCCCAGGAAAAACACTGGTATTTGAGGTATTTTTCCAAGTACTCACGAATCGTTAGAATGGTGGCCTGGATGTTACGGTTCGTCAACAATGCCAGGAAGGACGTAGTGAAAAATGTTGCTTCAGAATTAGATTGTCTCGAAATTTCAATGGCAGAGAAACGACTGCTGAAATTAGTTCAGGAAGAGAAGTTTACCGAAAGGGACAACCAGAAAACATTCTGTTTTTTTTAAGACCAGATGGGTCTCTTCAGGATTAAGACAAAAATTACCAACAGAAAGGATGAATATGATTTCCGTGCACCGGTGTTATTGCCATCAAAGCACTCTTTGACTGAGATGATAATCAGAGATCATCATTTGAGAGCCTCTCATGCTGGTGTTCAGATTTTACTTGCTATACTCAGGGAGCACTACTGGATACCAAAGGGAAGAAGAACCATTCGCAAAGTCATCAGGAAGTGTACCCAGTGCAGAAGATTCGAAATGGAAAAGACAATTCCAGAAACGCCAGCCCTTCCAGAAGATCGTGTGAGAGATGCAGGTGTATTTGAGGTAGTGGGAGTGGACCTTGCTGGACCGCTATACTTAAAATGCAAGAACAAGGCTTGGATTGTGATTTTTACATGTGCCGTAGTGAGAGCGGTCCATTTTGAATTAGTCATGACTTTGTCCACTGCAGGGTTTCTGTTAGCTCTTAGGCGTTTCATAGCCCGACGAGGAAGGCCTCGTGTGATTTATAGTGACAACGGGACAAACTTTGTTGGCACCAACAATTTGTTTGGCTTCATTGACTGGAAAAAATTGTGTGCGGAAGTATCAGTTGATAGAATCAAGTGGAAATTTAGTCCTCCTTCAGCCCCTTGGTGGGGTGGATTCTGGGAACGTATTGTGCAAATGGTCAAGAAATTGTTAAGGCGTGTTTTAGGCAAAGCTATCTTGACATATGAAGAACTATTGACTGTGATTGCTGATAGTGAATCGGTAATCAACTCGAGGCCCCTTACCTACATTTCAGAAGACTGTGATGAATTGGTACCTCTGACTCCATCAATGTTTCTTCAGGACATTCCCGTGGTTGGCACTCCTGATTTAGACATGCTAGATCAAGTTAATCTCACCAGAAGGTTTCAATATCTTCAACAGCTAAGGGGTGAGCTGAGGAGGAGATTCCGACTGGAGTATCTGGGTAGCCTTCTATGCAGTTCATCGGGCAAGGAGTCTGACCATCAGTGGAAGGTAGGAGATGTAGTCATCATTGGTAGTGATGACAAGAGAAGGATAGACTGGCCCCTAGGAAGAGTGACAGCTACACTTCCAGGTAAAGACAAAGTGACCCGAGTAGTTAGGGTAAAGACATCCTCAGGAGAACTCCTCCGACCTACGAGACACCTATATCCTTTGGAGGCTGGAGGTGGGAGTGAGGAGGTGCCCTTACTTAGTGGTGCAGTTCCGGAGGCAGTAAGTCTCAGAAGTCGCAACTTCACCAGGAGTGGAAGAAGAGTAAAAACGCCTTCCCGTCTCTGTTTATGAACATTGTGTTTGATTTGCATCAAAGGTGGGAGGATGTCACGGACGATTATTCTTTACTCCATGACTTTTGTGTTTCTTGTTGTTAAGAGCTTTGATGCACAAGGCAGTGAAAATGTTGTAATGGCGGTTACTAGAATATAAAGTTTTCTTATGAGAAGTCTTGAGCGTGTCATTCAATTTGTTTTATTGGTTATACCTACACCGGGTAGGCGTAGGTCCCTAACAATGACCAAGCAGTTGGAATGAAGCGAGGTACCGGCCAGGCCATTGGGGGATGTTGAAAACGGTAAACATGACCAAAAAAATTCCAAAACCAGTCACCAGAAAGATTGGCCCCATGGCCTAGCACTGCACGTACATGAATGCAGCTACCAAATATGTAAAAACTTTACATTAAACTATATACAGTACACACACATGTACTGACAAAGTGCAATGTAAAGAAAAATGTATCTCCTTTGGAAATTACTACAACTTAAACATACTGTTACACCAGATTATATGTATTTCCAGAATACTTTCACAGCAAAGGAGCAGATGACCTCATAGTTCTGCCCCTTAAAACAACAATAACTAACTATTTTTCACAGCACGTGTGCCAACCGTCCAACTCTGCCTGTGGGTGTATTCCATCCCTCCCACCCTTGGGAGGGGGGCACAATTCATAAGACAAGTAGGAAGCCTCAAAGAATAGCCAAGGTTGCTCCTTTTAGTCTCCTCGTACGATAGGCAGAGGATACCATGGGTGTAGTCTGAACCCCCACCCACTGGGGGCTGCAGTGTTGAAGCCACACAAAGAAATTATATTGTGTTGTTGATTCATTTCGGGGCTTTGCGACATTGTGGTCATGTGGCCCCGTGTACTTAGGTGTGTGTGGAATTTGTCTGGTAACTGGTGTTATTGTGAAGGCTGTATTAGTGTGTGTAGTTTTAACTCAGATGAGGATTAGGAAGGAGGCAGCTGTGGTCTTAATTAAGCATTCGCCTGGAATAGAAGTGGGGAAACCACAGAAAGCCACTTCCAGGATGACTGAGGTGGGATTGGAACTAGCCTCTTCTCAGTTTTTGCCCAACCCTCAGACCAGAATTAAACTTCTTGGCAGAGCTGGGAATCAAACCCGGGCCTCCGCAGTGACAGCCACTACACAATGAGGCACAAAAGAAGTTATGTATATGGTCAGTCACTGTGCATAGTTGATGTGCGACAAGTGGCAGTATACCTGATCTGACAATTGGTACCCAGGTTACAATAGCAATGGCATCCACATTCACAGTTGTTCCAATTAAGGCATTTCGTAATATTAGCAAGTCTATGAATTCATCGCTACAAGTCTAGATATTACAACCCACCAAACAGCAAGGCATTTGGGAGGAGGGAGTTAAGTACACCATTATCCGGGCCCTGCTTATAACTTATCATACTCCAAACAGTCACAAGCCTAATTTTTTGGCTCTATGTTAACCGTGGAAACTTGCAATTACATGTATAATTCTTCCAAGGTGTCAACATAGACATAATGATCATGATTTGTCAAACTGGAAACAAAACTTCCTCATGGAAAACATCTGGGTGAAGCTTACGCTATCTACTGATAGGGGCAGATGACCTCGTAGTTCTGCCCCTTAAAACCTCAATAACTAATTACCTAACTGACTAATAGCCTAACTACAGGAATGAACAGACACAAATCTACATCACAGATAGAGGTGACTAAAATGGAAAATACTGTACCTGGTTTATACAAAAGATTTGTATAAAACTACTACCATACGATAATCCAAGGGAAATCTACACAGGTGCCTATGCTGGTTAGATATCGCCATCACAATTCAGAGCAGTACACGACCTTGCCAACACGGTAATTCTGCAATAAAGTGACAGACTATTCATCAAGAACAACAAGTGAAACAAAGGTTTGAGAAATGATGAGAATGTAGGCTACATGTAGAGAATAAAGAGGATGTTCATCCTTCTCCTAAATACAATGTACAGCATTAATCCCAATAGAAAAAGTCTACTGGTATGTGTTAACACATTTTCAATATAATATAATAATTTCTCATTCATACGCGGGCAGATTTTCTAAACTTCTAGCCGATGACTGGATTACGGGCAACACACACCACATCTATCATTACTTCTCAAATATTGAAGACCTTAAGATCAGTTAACCTATACAGGATCTCATTAAGTCTCTATTATTATAAACTTAGCACGACCAAATACAGAACTTAATTCACACTCAATCAACCAACAATATACTGCCATTTTATTGACTGAAACTACCATTACCTTTCTGTAAATCACCAAATGTCGAGACGTAATAATTACTTTGATTTGCGAACTCCACATCACATGTATCCATCACCGTCCATGATTACGTTGCCATGGCAATATATAATAATTTTCCCAATGACCAACAAAATAAACGGAAAGCCCCTAAAATCTAGTGACAACCAACTTTAGAAACATAAGTTACCGAGTTCGGGCCCAAACAAAAGAATAATTATTTAACGGACGGAGAAAGTAGTATGGACTTTCTTAGGCCTGGTCTAGAGCTAGCTGGCGGTAGGTGTGGAGACATTACGTCACGCGCTTGTGGCTTACTTCCTAGTCTGTCCGTAAGAGTGCAGCCGGATAGAACATACTATAGGCAAGGAGTAATAAGGAGGCGCCCTGTCAGCGCTATTGCATGCGGAGAGTTGAAGCACTGACCACGCCCACATACTTGCCCGGCTCGAGCGGTAAATTGAGCCTACGGTACCGTAGACTTATTTATTAGTGGGATTTAAGTATGATTACCAGTAAAAGATTCGTGTTAGGTAGTTAGTTAGTAATTGTTGCTTTAAGGGGCGGAACTACGAAAAAAAAGTTTCGTGTGCAGGTAGGCCTATACTACGAAATTGTAAGGTAGGCCTATATGACGATGGAAATCAAGGAATATTTGTTGATCTTTGCTGGCTAGCGTGAAGTGTACGGTAGTCACAATACTTTTCGTCGCAATAGAAAATCATGTAAACTGCCATAAAACGTTTAATTTTACAATATAAACTAGAGCAATACACCGATCTGAAATATAGTATAGCACATGGGAAATGAATGTATTATAACGGTATGCAGTTTTTATGACCTGTAATTATTGTGGGATTTCAGGCAACCAGACACCCATCACTATTCTTAACTTATACCAAATAATAGGCAAAAAATATATCACAGTCAGTCTGAAAGACTAGACGTTGTATCATTTCAAATGACGCATGCTACAAATGCTACACATGTTAAAAAGGCTCAGGAGGGCTTCTCGCATTGCTCGAAGCCACAGGACTCTTTCAACTGACTGCGTTACCCATTAACTTAGGTTTACCGGGCGGACACCTCTTTAAGGGTCACGGGAAGAAATGTGTTTCTTGTACTTGTATTAGAGATGTGTTTGGTTGAATAAAGCGTAAATTGTGTACTTTTTGATAGCGGTTTTGTGGCCCATCATCCCAGGCAAACCGGCGGAAACCTTTGCCTCCCTGTCAGAAGGATCATTTGGCCGTAAATTTGAATTAGTGTAAGGATGTAGTATGAGTGTCCAGATTTAGACAATAGCCTACTCCATGAAGAGGTCATGACTATGCCTTATATGTTTGTTTATTGAATAGTGTATCTGAAATAAGGGAAGAATACTGATTTACAGATTTGTGGAGTGAGTCCCTGATTTTTAAATAGAGTTTGTGAAATTTATGTTAAAGGTGAAGGAGAGGTGAACATGATTAGACAATAGCCTACCCCATGAAGGAGTCATGACTATGCCTTCTGTGTCTGTTTAAAGTATAGAGTAACTGAAATGAGGGAAGTTTACTGAATTTGGTGTTTGTAGAATGTAATTTTCGATTTTAATTTGGGTTTTCATGAAGCTTGTTGCGGAGTTGTTATTTCTCTGAAACGGAGTGTTTTTGCCCCAAGCAGGCCTGTGTTCGATCTGGCTAGACTAGTGTAACGGTAGAGAGTTGGGAGATGATTTGTAGAACCTGGGAGCGAGCAGTGGCGGGCTGAACATTAGGGAGGGGGGCTATTTTGAGTGAGAGTAGGGATGGAATATTGGGACTGGTTCAATGCTTTGCTCTGACATCCTGCACACCTCTTTAGGAGGCACCTTGTATTCTTATTTCAGACTGGCTGTAATTTTTTGCTCTGACATCCTGCACACCTCTTTAGGAGGCACCCTGTATTCTTATATGGCATCTTGTATATCTCTTTAGAAGTCACCCTGTATACTTGTGTTCGCTTCGCTCAAAGCCCCAGGTCGCTCGACGCCAGGCCTCTTTCAACAGACTCCAATAATCATTAGCGTCTGCTTCTCGCTCCCCGCGTGAGCTTGACATCACGTTCCCGCGCAGCTGCATGACGTCACTTCCCGCGCGGCTGCATGACGTCACGTCCGTCTCCGTGTCCGTGTCCGTAACGCATAACGGTGGACCCCAACCATAACGACGAAGTCGACAAGATCATTTAAAATGATAATAATTACCGAGATACCAGTAGGCCTGCCATTATATTCACGAATGTGTATTAAATAAATTTAAAATATTAAGGCATGCGAACTAATTGGGTGGTGGCGTTATTGTTTTTATTGCACGTTGATTTAAAAAAATAGGCAAGTTAAGTTCCGGTAACAAACGAAACAAGGTCTAGGTTGAGGTTTGAGAATAACACACTAAAATATGCAAATAATGGCATATCAATCTTCTAACACCCACGAGCAATAAATCTAGAGCTCAAGCAACGTTAAAAATAGATTAGGGTAATTAGATTACAGTAATGCCGTTCATTAATTGACGAGCAGAAACTATTTCCAGTAAGAAACGGAGTAAAATATCCGTAATTAATTCCTAGCAATCGAAATAATTCTATTGGTGGACACGAATGCCACTATTTGAACATTTAACGAATGATACTAGAACGGTACCGAGAGGTGGCTACTCTAAGGATGAAAACTTAACACAATAAATGGCAAATAAAGTGGATTTACTTGTGAAATGACATTACTTTGGCAGGTGGGAGTTCTGTTTGTGCAAACATATGCCCCATATGTCGACATTTCGACCCACACGCGAAATATCACCACATTTAAGTACGTACGTCACACCATTACATGCCTTTCTTATGGACTACCGCAATGCAGTAGCGGCTATTCAGGTGAAGGGAGTGAAGAGCCTCTTCACTAGCATCTCGTAAGATAAACATTATATTTTCTTATTTAAATGAAAATGTTGCAGTTGTCTTGCGCTATTTTATCGTGTATTTTTATAGTGTACTGTTATTTCTACAGTCCGTTGCTAGAAGGTACGCAAGCGAGGCTCACAGATTACCTACTGGCGAGGCTCTATGACGGCCTTGTGTCAGTTGAACTCCCTGTCGCTAGATTGTGCTGTCGTAACTTGGAGGAGAATCTGCAGGAGACGAAGCAACGTGTTTACGTCAGCCACTTCGTCTCGTTGCCATGGCAACCTGACATCGGGTGTGACGTCATTACCTGCCGTTAGGCAGTCGAGTGAAGACTTTGCTGTGTCTCCAAGCCAATGCGTCAAGTCCAGTTGTTGAAAGTTGGCGTTGCGTCAGGCTTCTTTTCTTTTATGCTGAAGCTTGTATTTATTTTCCCAATAAATAATATTTATTTATTACGTTACTTACACTGTTGTTGATGAAAGTTGATGGCTTTTAGTGTAATAATATTTCCAGTGAAAGACACGGTATTACTTTTATTAGAAATTCCCTTCAGTAGGTGGAAAGACGAAGACAAAGGGGAGTTATTAAATTGTGGACGGCCAAATTAATTAATAGAACTGTGTACTAAAAAGATATTAAGAAACCCGGCAAATGTTATAGCCTTCATTGCAAGGGATCTTGGTTCGAGCAGTTCACATGCTTGTGCAGTAGTTGTATTCTTAAAAACAACCTGTTCTGTTAGCCTTGCTTACTTTTTAGTAACAAATGTGGTGTGTGGAATCAACAAGTTTCGGTGATTTCCAAAACATTAGGCCTGCGCGCGGGTTGAACAAACACAAAGACAGAGAGGAACATTTGAAGTGCCAGTTACAGATTAGAACACTCAAAAGAAACACTACCACGTTATCTGACGCCTTGAGGGAAAATGCAAGACTACAGTGCTTGCAGAAAGTTTAGGGACATGTCTAAATTTCGTTTGATGCACATTTGTCCCTAAAGTAACACCATTTCAGTCATTGTTTTACTTGATATTATTAGTCATCTATATGAGGGGTTTTCGTTTACAATTTCGCTGCTCTAGATCTAATACTTTTGGAGGTGGAATGTTTTTTTTTGTAAACAAGGCTAAAAAACTGTTTTTCTTACTAAAATGTTTTCTTTCTCAAAAACTGCTAGTCCTACTGCTATGAAATTTTTACTGCTGTTTTTCTACTATATAGCAATCATAAAGATAACAACCTTGGAAAATATACTACTTATTTGGTCGCCTCTCAAACAAACGTTCTTCCCCAGTACGGTAATTTTGGCGGCAAAATTGGTCAATTTCGTTTCGCGATAACTTCCGATTGGAAACACTTCGAGCTATTCTGACTACGCAGTTGTTTTCTCCGTGTCTTGTTTGTGATGGATCGGCTGTGGGTACTTTCTCGAAATGTTGCCAATCGGATGTTATCATGGAACGAAATTGACCAATTTTGCCGCCAAAATTACCGGGGAAGAAAGTTTATTTGAGAGGCCATCAAATGAGTAGTAAATTCTTTACCTAGGTTGTATTTTTATGTTTATGATTGATATATTGTAGTAAAACAGCAGTAAAGATTTCATAGTTGTAGGATTAGCAGTTTTTGAGAACGAAAACATTTCATTAGTAGGAAAAACAGGTTTTTATTGCCCTGTTTACAAAAAGGTAAAACATTCCATCTCCAAAAGTATTAGAGCTAGTGCAGCGAACTTTTTAATGAAAACCCCTCATATAGATGTCTAATAACATAATGTAAAACAATAACTGAAATGCTGTTACTTTTGGGACAAATGTGCATCAAACGAAATTTAGGCCTGTCCCTAAACTTTCTGCAAGCACTGTATGTGGAGTTAGATATAATGAGAATGTGACTTTAAATAGGCTTGTAATTGGAGTTGTTCTATACTTGAGGTCTCACTCTCGTCATAACCTCTGGAAGAGAGTTCCTATGAACTTTAAACTTTACTGTAACTCGTGGGAACTTTAAGGAATTATATTAATTCTATTAATGCAGGCAATGGCCATGCATTTTCTTTGCAGGGCGGGTCAGGGAAGGGATTTTGGAAGGAAATCGGCCGTGGACCTATTGAAAGGAACCATCCCAGCATATGCCTGGTGGTGAAAATGAGAAGTCACAAAAATCATTTTCAGGACGACCGAGTAGATATTTTAGCTTTAAAATACGAAAAAAAATCAATATTCACAAAAGCATTCAAGCACTGCTGAAATTAGAGTTTCGCTCTTCACCTGATTTTTCATCTACGAGCCGCCACTGCCGCAATGTTCTGAGCATATGTGAAGGAGTAACTTCTGGCTTCACTTCCTTGCCGTTAGGGCCTCTCCTTATTACTCCTTGACTATAGGCACTAGCTACGCTGGACCCTGCGTTCCACGTAACAAATAATGATCCTTGGAGTATATTGACGGAAGGAATGCAAGAAATCGTGAACCTCCATGCTGCTTCATTCCATTCTCTTACTTAGGCGCAGTATACAACCCCTACCCAACTTTATGGTGCAATGTCCTCTGCTCTTGGCCATAGGAAATTTAACTTGAAATATATATCTACATACTGTACGTCTTGGTGTCGTGGCCAGCTACAAGGAGGACAATGGAAAGGCAGTGGCTTACGAGGTCTTGCATTCGAACCGTCGATAATGTATTAATGCTTATATTGCTGTATATTTCATAAAGCAGTAAGAGTGGTTAAATGCTATAGACCGGCTACATGGTCACACCTGCTTTCAAAGTTGCAGGATTGAATCCCGACGCAGTCACTTGGCATTTGTCAGTTGTTTGAGGGTGGTTAAATGTGAAGGGCCCGTCTTTGTGAATCTACTTGCACATTGGAGATTTCCTTCTGGGCAAGCATGCACCTTCCCGGCACTGCTGAACCCACAGAAGTTAGAGGCAACTCTGTAACATCACCATAAATATAAGACAATATAATGTTGGAATTTTGTTACATACATACATACATACATACATACATACATATATACATACATACATACATACATACATACTGCCACGTTTGTGTTTAAGTCACACAAGTCCTAGTCTTTCCTTCCTTCTTTCCTTCCTTTCTTCCCTACTTCCTTCTTTCTTTCTTCCCTTCTTTCCTTCCTTTCTTCCTTCTTTCCATCCATCCCTCCAACCTTCCCTCCAACCTTCCCTCCAACCTTCCCTCCAACCTTCCCTCCATCCTTCCCTCCATCATTCCATCCAACCTTCCCTCCAACCTTTCCTCAAACCTTCCCTCCATTCTACCCTCCAACCTTCCCCGCATACTTCCTTCCAACTTTCCTCCAACCTTGCCTCCACCCTTCCCTCCATCCTTCCCTCCAACCTTCCCCCATCCTTCCCTCCAACCTTCCCTCCATCTTTCCCTCCAACCTTCCCCCCATCCTTCCCTCCATCCTTCCCTCCAACCTTCCCTCCAAACTTCCCCCCATCCTTCCCTCCATCATTCCATCCAACCTTCCCTCCAACCTTTCCTCAAACCTTCCCTCCATCCTACCCTCCAACCTTCCCCCCATACTTCCTTCCATCCTTCCTTCCAACCTTTCCGCCAACCTTGCCTCCAACCTTCCCTCCATCCATCCCTCCAACCTTCCCCCATCCTTCCCTCCAACCTTCCCTCCATCTTTCCCTCCAACCTTCCCCCCATCCTTCCCTCCATCCTTCCCTCCAACCTTCACTCCTAACTTCCCTCCATCCTTCCCTCCAACCTTGCCTCCTTCCATCCTTCCATCATTTCTTCCTTCCTTCCCGCCATCCTTCCCTCCATCCTTCCCCCCAACCTTCCACCCATCCTTCCGTCCATCCTTCCCTCCAACCTTCCCTCCAACCTTCCCTCCATACTTCCTTCCATCCATCCTTCCAACCTTTCCTCCAACCTTGCATCCAACCTTCCCTCCATCCTTCCCTCCGACCTTCCCCCATCCTCCCCTCCAACATTCCCTCCATCTTTCCCTCCAACCTTCCCCCCCATCCTTCCCTCCACCCTTCCCTCCAACCTTCCCTCCAACCTTCCCTCCAACCTTGCCTCTTTCCTTCCTTCCATCATTTCTTCCTTCCTTCCCGCCATCCTTCCCTCCATCCTTCCCTCCAACCTTCCCTCCATACTTCCTTCACTCCTTCCTTCCAACCTTTCCTCCAACCTTGCCTCCAACCTTCCCTCCTTCCTTCCCTCCAACCTTCCCCCATCCCTCCAACCTTCCCTCCATCTTTCCCTCCAACCTTCCCCCCATCCTTCCCTCCAACCTTTCCTCCAACCTTCCCTCCATCCTTCTCTCCAACCTTGCCTCCTTCCTTCCCGCCATCCTTCCCTCCAACTTTCCCTCCATCCTTCCCTCCAACCTTCCCTCCAACCTTCCCACCATCCTTCCCTCCAACCCTCCCCATCCTTCCCTCCAACCTTCCCCCATCCTTCCCTCCACCCTTCCCTCCAACCTTCCCTCCAACCTTCCCTCCAACCTTCCCACCATCCTTACCTCCATCCTTCCCTCCGACCTTTCCTCCTTCCTTCCATCATTTCTTCCTTCCTTACCGCCATTCTTCCCTCCAACCTTTCCTCCAACCTTCCCTCCATACTTCCTTCACTCCTTCCTTCCAACATTTCCTCCAACCTTGCCTCCAACCTTCCCTCCTTCCTTCCCCCCAAACTTCCCCCATCCTTCCCTCCAACCTTCCCTCCATCTTTCCCTCCAACCTTCCCCCCATCCTTCCCTCCAACCTTGCCTCCTTCCTTCCCGCCATCCTTCCCTCCAACTTTCCCTCCATCCTTCCCTCCAACCTTCCCTCCAACCTTCCCACCATCCTTCCCTCCAACCTTCCCTCCAACCTTCCCTCCAACCTTCCATCGATCCTTTCCTCCAACCTTCCCTCCATCCTTCCCTCCAACCTTCCCTCCAACCTTCCCTCCGTCCTTCCCTCCAATCTTTCCTCCTTCCTTCCTTCCATCATTTCTTCCTTCCTTCCCGCCATCCTTCCCTCCAACCTTCCCTCCAACCTTCCCTCCATCCTTCCCTCCTTCCTTCCTTCCCTCAAATCCTACACTCAAATGAGGATAAATCACCACGATGTTGCAAACCCTTAAACAAAACAAAACATGAATTGAACGGGGAGCCATATTCCGATATTTGTTATGCTGCCCCTGCTTGCTTATCGACGATTTAAAAGGAAGAGGAGTTATGAGTGCCTTCCTCAATACGTACCATATCTCATGTTCGGTGCAGATTGACCTTTCCACCTCCATACCTCATCGAACAAGTTAGACGTTATTGATTAAATTGCTCTACATGGCAGATATTGTTACCCTTTTTTATGGCTCAAGTCTTGCGAATATTAGCAACGAATTTCCTTGGAAATGAGGTTAAAGCAGGCAGCACAGACGCTAACAAATGGCGCTCAGGACAAAGCTTGCAAGACCGATAGGCCCAGCTACACGTCCGCTTTTGTCCTGCCTTCGCCATTAATCTCGTAGATCGCCACACCGTGTCCAGAGAGCCTGGACCAGACTGTTCGCGAGCGCTTTACATGAAGACAGGCTTCCATAAACATGTGAGAAAAACATAACCATGGTGAAAGGAAGGGACAGACTGCCCACAACACATCAGTATTTTAGTAAGTAAGCCCAGTCCAGTATCCAGCGGAAACAGCACAGAACGGTAAACCGAGGGTCCTGGGGTCGGGTCCCTAAGCGGAAACTTTTTGTCTTGATTTTATATTTAACTAGCAACCCGACCCGGCTTCGCCCGGGAACAGTTATGAATGCATTACGTGATAAGCGCTTTTTTTTTTCAATTTCAATGAACAACGACCAATATCCGTTTTACGTCTCGGCATGATGGGTTAAAATCACTGACTGGCCTATTAATTATGTTATCATGGAGATAGATGCATGTGCATCAAATTCTTGTCAGACGTAATTTAAGAATGGCGAGGCGCAAGAAACACAAATGCCCCTTCCGTCCAATCTTAACTTGACTGTGAATTTTGCGGAACGAAAAGTTCACAGGCGGAATGAAGAAAAGCCGAGTTGCACTTCCAGGGAAACTCAAAACACAACCACTCTTCTCTAAAGTTTTTAACTCAACACGAATCGACAGTTTGCTGCTGGCTGTATCTGGGGCAATAAGCTCGTCCGCTAGCTAAGCTGTTACTTGGGTGATAGACTCGCCTCAGTAACTGAATGGAGATTGATGAAAACGTAAAAACACTTATAGTAGGCGATGTATTGAAGATAGAGATATGCTCTCCCAGGCTTTTTGTAGAAGTTTTCATGCTGAACAATTCTTACACTCATAGTATATAGATATTTTTAGCGGTTTGCCCAGCGTAAGCTTAAAAAGCGCACGGACGCCAGTTTCTTTTTCGACCTTTTCACTGAAATCGTTAGTGCTTGACTTCCTTTGGTCATAAATAAATTATTTTCTACAGAAACCTTCCTCGAGATATCCTTTAGAGAATGGTAAAACCGCATCAAAATCCATTTAGTGGTTCTCGAGATTACCCGTGACATCCAAGAATCGGGGACTTGGTTTTATACTAAGTAGAGATTTGTACGTTGATAAAACCGAAATAATCCTCAATATATTATAATTATTAATACTTGCATAACTTAGCAGCCTCCACGGAGGTCCGAGGTTCGATTCCCGGCTCTGCCACGAAATTTGAAAAGTGGTATCAGGAGTGGAACGGGGTCGAGTCAGCCTCGGGTGGTCCAAATAAGTAGATGGGGTTCGATTCCCACCTCAGCCATTCTCAAAGTGGTTTTCCGTGGTTTCCCACTTCGTCTTCGGGCAAATTGCGGGATGGCACTGTACCCGTATCCACGTGGTGTTACCTGTTGGAATCCGATGGAAAAGCTGGATAGTAGAATCTGGAAGTACCCGGCTGAAATAACCTCCAAACTCTACCAACTAGGATCAACCAGGGATAAGGATACCTCAGTATAAAAGAATGTGATAATAAGATGCCAGTGGTCGACGAAATGAAAACGAAAGTCAACTCAAAATGAACTAACAATACTCTTAAAAATTAAATTAATCTCGGGCATAAGGCTAAGCATTCAATAAAATAACCCACTGGTCCTCGTAGCACATCCTGGTTATATCATAAATCACCAAATCATCCGAAGAAAATTTAAAATTGGATCAACAGTTTATTGTCTAAGAAACTGCTGCATTGTGGAAATTCTCTCCACTCAACAAAATATGTGTTTGCTTATACATGAAGCACATGATAGTCAAATGTGACGTCAGCCTGAAATTTGGCTAAATTATGCTGCTCAAATGGTACAGCATTTTAAACGAAGTTCAAAATAAATGTCTTTGAATGTTACAATATCATACAAATTAACTTTACATATACAGAAACCCTAATAAATTCGTATTAATCTATATACATTTAATTCGTTGTTCGAATCTCTCCTACATTATTCATCAATCCATTGACAGGTGTTCTATTTAGTTCTGTTATAGTCTTATTTGGTCATATCCAACGATCAATGAAGTTAATCGAACGTAATATCGCTTCAGTAAATTATAACAATTCATTGTAAATTAATCGCAAAATGTTTAAAATTATCATCTCTTAAACTTTCACTTATTATTATTACACTGTTATACAATTAGTATTACACGTCTTTCAAATCGTAACTTTCCACTGAAACATATGTTACTATTAGCAATCCATTTTAGATTAGTTGTTACAATGCATAATTTGGTTTTAAATGTTGGATTAAAAAGTTTACTAGCTTTCTAGTAACTGAAGTCATGACTGTAATTCACGTTCAAAAATACACATTACTTCACTCAGTAATAGCTTATCAGCTTATTTAATATTGGAAATCTGATATTGACCATCCATCTTTGTCTAATATCTGCCTCAATATAACTCAATTCACGCAAACATTAATTGCTTTACTCGTATATTAGCTCTCAATAGCTATAAATAATCACCAAACATTTTAAGATCCAAAAAGCTTTTATACAACAATCGTAAAATACCATGTTTTATAATAGACAAAGTTAGAGTGTCATGGACAATTTTTATCAGAACTGTGATAAATATGTTGTATTCACATGTTCAAATAGTAGTATTTGTAATTTTCCAAAATTGTAATTTCGTTTCGTGACGAAAATATTTTATATATAGATTTCTTTTCTTTCAATATTATTTCTCATTGTACTTTCATATTTCACAAATATTTCTTTCAAATAATATAGAGTGACCACTATAAAAAGAATAATTCAGTTTTTGCCTAAACAAAATTCGAAATGGAAATCCTCCTCTAAGGAAACACGTGCGAAACTACACCATCAAAAATAGCCTGTCTTAAGAAGGTACAAATAATCCATTAGAATCAAACGCTTAACCAAGTTGGAGTATTCCAAAAGAATAAAGAAAATTGAAAAACTGATCGAACTCGAAAAAGTGACTATATTCAATAAGAAATGCAAAAACGTGGATCGCAAAAGCCTAATCCAAAAATCGTAATTGTTCACACTAGAAATCACTATATTTCCAAGTCTATATAGAACTCGATGAAAAATAGACTAACACATCTATCAAACAATGTTGCATGTAAAGGCAAAATATTCTGTTTCGTTGCTTATATAGTCTCAAGTATTTATTCCAAATAAAGTTCAAGTATACGTGGAATATCGGTCATCTTCTTTCTAACGACTATTCTTATATAATTTTATCATAGTCTTGGCCCTGTCTCTTCTTATACCGTGTCTTCACAACCAATTATAATGCTCAATTTATCGCCAAAGTAAATTTAGAAAAAGAAGAGTAATGCTTTAAAAATAACATCACATTTAATGTTAATATTAACTACAAATAAAATACATGCTTGGACAGAAATGATAAAAGTATCAAGTTTAGCCCTAGAATGCACTATCTACTGAATAAAAATTGGTGAAAGAAGGACATTCTAAAGTATGACTAATTCATACTGTCTACTTATTTGAAATGTTTCCAGCTACCTCGTTCGTAGTCATCTCGATGGAAATGGTAAAGAATGTTTGAAGCACACAATCCTGGTAGGGACTGATCCCTTGTCCTTACGTTGCGTATTTCTCGTACCGCCTGGAACTGCGTAGAATCGAACCCCGTTCCCGTCCGGCTCGAAAAACCAGCTGTCCGCGTTGCAAAGTTCATCACACCGACACGTCTTAAGTTTGCTCGATAGCCTAGTTGAAAATGCCATTGAAAGTTCATATTGTAGAAGTACGAATATAGTGTCAATATCTCAAAAGTGCCTTCAGCCTCTTTTTATACAACATTCTGTTATTGAAATCCATAGTTGAGCTTAGTAATCATTCCAAAAGCTCAATTCTGCTAAGGTGCTGCATTCCCGTTATTCATTTAGTATCTCTTCATCATCACTGTAGTGTATCGAAGTGTATTTCCACACAGTATATTATCAATGATCATTGCTGCAGTATATATTGACCGTACTATAATGTTCAAAAGTCTTATATTGGCAGTAAAATATAACAGGTCTATATGAAATCTGTATTCACTTTCATTACACTCAAATCTAACACAATGGGCTATTCGTTCTTCCCATGCGTTTCTAACACTCGTGTCTTGCTGTAGCAAGTCAAGACTAATGGTTATGTACCGGACTGTTCTCATTCCGCACAAGTTTAAATTTCACTTGATATGCCTACTTTCAATCATGCCAGCGGACACGTTCTTGGCTGATTCTGAAGTAGTATTACCAACGAATGAATATCTCTCCCGAGCAAGATATTTCATACTGACTGACGGTCTACCCAAAATACTCCTGGGTTCAAACGATATGATAATCGATGTCGACGCAACGTGATCGCGATAATCACCTGGTATTATGAAATGTGCATTTGTAATGTCAAAATCATTCTCAAGTTGCTTCTACATGAAATACAATGTATTTGCCAGTAGTCGATCCCTTTTGTGATCTCTGTATTACTTTATAACAGCGTATATTGGAATCACGTTTGCTCGGCATCCATCTTGAAAGCAATAACTGCACCTTGGACAAAGCACGTGGTCAAGATTGTAATGCGGGTTGCTAGTACAACTCCTAAGCTCACGCCACGAAGTCATCGCTGCTGCTTGTAGTTGAAATATTGCCATAAAAATATCATCTGTGTTCTTTCTAACATGACCAGGTTCCAAATCAATGCAAAATACTGGCTCAGCACCTAACGTTAAGTCACGGTTACCTCTTTCCCTCTTCCTTGCCTACTCTTCCCAATCTTCCCATCCCTCATAAGGCCCCTGTTCGCTTTGCAGGTGAGGCCGTCTGGGTGAGGTGCTAGTCACACTCCCCAGTTGTATCCCACGACCCAATCTTTCAAGCTCCAGGACACTGCCCTGGCGGGGATAATGGTGGGATCCCACGCTGAGTCCAAGGGAAAAGCCAATCTGGAGGATAAACCGACTAAAAAGAGAAATACTTGCACAAAAGGGATGAAACAGAAGGGCAAAAAAATTGGGATGGCAAATAAATTGCCAGGAAGGGATTGTAATAAAGGTGTACATGAGAACGTCGTATACAGCATAAGAAACATTTATGATTTTACAGTGTGATATTCATCGTACACACAGGCGAAGCAGTTTCGGCATCTTCCACACGCTATAAACGCCGCAGTTTTACAAATACATGGTTGTTTTAAAGTTGCTATAACAAACTTACATTTGTAAAAGTTTCTCTCCCATCGCACAGTTTGGCTGAAAAACACACGTAACGCATCATATCATCAAATATTGGCAAGGATAGCTGGTGATGACAATTGAATGTATTTTGCTGCAGTCATCTCGGGATAGGACTTCTTTTTCTCTCTCGAGTTAAAAGCAGTTTTGAAGCATTTTCTAACAAATTCTTTGTCTGACGATATAAGTAGACATCGCAGGGTTGCACTAGCGGAATGCATTTGGGGGAAATCACTTAAATACTGCACGATGGCAATCCTTTTTCATCTTGAAAAATCTTGTCGTATAATTGTGGATTTTTTTGGCTGCCCCACGAGTTGAGCGAAACATACAAATTAAAAATAAAAACAACAAAGAAAAGTTTCCGAATAGGCACTTGAACTCACGACCGTAGGATTACCATTCTGACCTCTTTCCACTGCGCCAACCGCTGACTGGAATTTTCGATAACATAAATGGCTCATGACCCACCCGACCCGCGCCAAAAATGCATGTTTTTCTAAACGCTTGGCTATTTGGATCTCCAACTTCTGGCACTTTCACTTCTGCCCAAGGCTTACATACACCATACATTTGGACAAAATCGTTGATGAAGTGTAGGCGATGTCCCCTTATCAGTCAAGAATTGTAATTATGGTCCGAGGTCAGAACAGGGTACACTCAGCCTCGTAAGACAAGACTGAGAAGTGATGGGTTCGATTCCCACCTCAGCTATCCTAGAAGTGGTTTTACGTGGTTTTCCCACTTCTACTCCTGGAAAATGTCGGGATGTTTCCTAACTGAAGGCGAAGGCTCTCCCTCGTAAATCCTAACTTCAATGACAAATACACACTTTAGTACAATGGCACGGTTTTCTTCTTCTTCTTTTTTGTGGCTTCCTGAAAGGCCGAGTGCAGGTCTTTCTAATTGACGCCCGTGGGCGACCTGCGCGCCGTAATGAGGATGAAGTGATGTTGAAGACGTCACATACACCCAGTTCCCGGGCCACGGGAATTAACCCAAGGAGATTAAAATCCCTAATAGCCCGGCCCGGAATCGAACCCGGGACCGTTCGGGCCAAAATCTAGCGTGTTAACCAATTGGCCATGGCACTGGTTACCACACAGTTTGCACACAAATATCCAAGTTCATGACAACAATGTTGTAAAGTGCGTAAAGAAATCAATGAATCCTTGCCGTACATTTGCACTAACGTCGCAAGCGTCCGCAACATAATTATTCCCAATTTGTAACAAAACTGGATGTTATTGCGTTTCTCCATTGCACTATGGCATGAGTATTCTTATGCACTACATTCAAATGACCGCAGTAGACTAACGTGCTTCAGTCCTGTGTATTCAACGCCTCGTTGGGCTTCACTCCATTCACCGTACTAGCCCTTTCATTTTCCTGGGTCCTGCGTTGTAACCGTGCTCATTAAATCGTGCACCACGGCCAAGAGGGCAACTGCAGCCACTCCGGAGATCCCGGGTTCGAATCCTGGCGCTGACATCGGCTATCCTGAATGTGGTTTTCCCCCGAGTTTTATCACACTCCCTCCAGCCTAATGACGAAAGGTACCTTACTTCAAATCCCAGGGTGCCTACCCCATCCCGATCCCTAATAAAATTGTGCATACTACTGCAGTCACCATAGAAATACAGGTTATAAGAAAATTTCAACACACACCCAAATACACGGGGCTGATTATCAATAATTATCAATGACTAAAATTAGTAACCAACAACAAAAACATTATTTTCGGGTTCTAGATTGTGAATATTTTTAAAACAAAATTTCGTTATTTAATGTAACGGTATACACAATGACGACTTGGGCTTTATTTTAGGCCTACTTAAATGCACAGTGAAAATAATTCAACTGGTCACAATATTTGGGGAAATGTTTAGGAGTTCTGCTGCCTCTTTCTTGATAGAACACTTTGCAATAATTTCACCTTCCAATACACAAAAGCTTAGATAACTTACCGATATTTATCAACATTCATTAGCCTATTTACGATTTATTCTGACGATTCTGAAGATCCAGAAAGTTCCGTGTCCACCTTGTGACGTAGAAACTAGCATTTGTCTCTATCACCACGGAGGTCCGGGTTCGATTCCTGGCTCTGCCGAGAAATTTAATTATAGTAAGGGATGAAGGAGATACACTCAGCCTCGTGAGGCTGAAATGGGAAGATGTGTGTTTTATTCTTACCTCAGCCATTCTGGAAGTGGTTTTCCGTGCTTTATCATTTCTACTTCAAGAGAATGCCAGGATGGTGCCTAATGTTTGGCCACGTCCAATTCCTACCCGAATCTTAGCCTCATTTTCAAAAATACACACCCTATCATAGTCAGCAAAATGGCATGGGTTACCAGAATGATTTTACACACACCCAAGTACTGTATTTGGGGAAACATGACCATGACGTCGCAAAGCCCCTGCACGAATTAACAACAACAAACCACACTAATGAACTACTGATTTGGACACCATGTGTTATAAATTGAAATAGATTTAAAAATCTCATAATTGTTTCTTCTTCCGCAAACTCTTGCTTCTAATTTACTGAACTAATTAAAGAGGTGAATGTGTACAAAATTTAGCACTTTAATAGTATAAGGCGCGTTCAAAAAGTAACGAGCCGGAGGCTGTAATGCGCAAACCGGTGGCGACATCAGCTAATCGTGGCGTGTGTATCGAGGTGTGGTTACGACCAGAGCGTGGAAGGTCACAGCCCGTCGCTAGAGGGCACGCGTGCACGTCACGTGACGATACAAAGCGAGCAGCAACATGCATCAATCGTCCAACCAAGACCAAGACAGTAGGCTATCGACATACATCCTGGTGTGGTTGAAGACTGTGGGGCACCCATTGGACACACACTTTGCGCAAGTGCAGTCGTTCCTTCATGATGGTGTGCACACTTCCGACGCTCAATCCGACCACGGCGGCTATGGCGTTCACTGTCACTCGGCGGTCCTGAGTAATGAGTGCATCAACCAGCTGGACGTTGTCATCGGTAATGCATGGGAGTGCCCCAGAGCGGGCATCATCGGCTAACGACACCCGTCCTTCCCTGAAGCGCTTGTGCCACGCCTTGACCCTTGCAAGGGACATGCAGTGTTCGCCGTACACTTGTGATATTCGGCGATGAATGTCCGTTCCCCCTACTCCTTTCGCTGTCAGAAACCGAACAACACCTCTTTGCTCTTAGTTTGACGCTTCCATGTCACTGTTTGAAAATGCGAATGGCAGCGTTGGACGATTGATGCATGCTGCTGCTCGCTTTGTATCGTCACGTGACGTGCACGCGTGCCCTCTAGCGACGGGCTGTGAACTACCACGCTACGGTCGGAACCACACCTCGTTACACACGCCACGATTAGCCGATGTCACCGGTTTGCGAATTACAGTCTCCGGCTCGTTACTTTTTGAACGCATCTTATACATTATGCAACGAGCCTATAATGGCAATAATTAAGACACGAGTATGTTTATTTTATGTTCGAACATAAATATTCATAAATAACTGTCGAGATTTCTTCAGTTTTATGTACTGAACAGAGCGCATGGGACGCAGAGAATACCATGGTCTCCTCGAATACCCCACTATGACACTACACTCGCCACGCAGTGAAATTCAGGAGGCCGTGGAGTCAGTGCATGTGCGATGCTATCCTTACCTAATTGGTCACACAAATGTTTCTTGAGCTCTGATCGGTGGGAGAAACTTTTTCTTAATGAAAACTTGTACTATAATGAGCCTCATTATAGTACTGTTTTCTGTCATATAACAGTTACATTTCGCCAGGGTCGAACATAAATTGAATTTTCTAACTCATTTTCTAAGTTCTACATCTGAGGCACTGCGTTAATTTGAATTAAGGCTCTTGTACTTAAACAAAGGAGTAAATGGGTTATTCTAATAATAGGGGACACTTTGCACTTAGCACTCACCGTACCTACATGTTGCAGAGCTGAATTCTTGTTATTTCATTTTTTATGAATTTGGAAAAAAATGTGATCCATGCTAATTACAAGTTGCCCATACTAATGACATTTAACTAAATTAGGTCAATTGTTGGTAACAAAAACTCAAATAATATTAATAATATTTTTCTCATAAATTAATCAATTATACTGACTAAACACTAAGGAACACATGTGTTGGTAAGTCAGTTGATATACTGTAGTTTATGGGCTTATCAACAGTAAACGATATGGATTTGATAACAATGTTAATTTTTGTATCATTAAAGAAATATTAGATAGTATATTCGATGCACGAAGCCTCCGTGGCTTAGGCGACAGCACGCCGGCCTCTCACAGCTGGGTCCGCGGTTCAAATCCCGGTCACTCCATGTGAGATCTGTGCTGGACAAAACGGAGGCAGACAGGTTTTTCTCCGGGTACTCCAGTTTTTCCTGTCGAAATTTCATTCCAGCAAAACTCTCCATTATCATTTCATTTCATCTATCATTAATTTAATCATTGCCCCAGGAGAGTGCGTCAGGCCTCGGCAGCCGGCACAGTTCGTATCCTCGCCGCTAGATGGGGGCTTCATTTATTCCATTCCTGACCCGGTCGGAGACTGGAAGCAGGCTGTGGATTTTCTTTTTTCATTCGATGCACATTTAAAATTAATGTCAATAGCATGGCAGTTTGTCCGTAGCATGGACAAAAGTGGTCCATGCCAATGACATGAAATGTGTCCATGGTAATGACAAAATGGTTGTGTTATTTTCGTTTGTGCGGTTACATTAACTTCAACAGATCTTTGGTTTACAGCCTTGAAATCATTCGTTTTAATAAACAATTTGATGATTTATTTAGCTAATTTTTGTAAACTTATTCATTTTACATTATCCATTCTACGAATTAATATAGGCACTTTGAATGCAGACGTAAAGAAGCCACAACAACAAACCACTTCAGCAAGACACAGTCCACCATTGCAACCTGGATCAGTGCTGCGACATGCACATTATCACAGTGCAAAAAAAAAATGCCCTTCCATTCTGGAGACTTTTAATTTTTGTCAACGCTAATGACAATATTCTTCTGGGAGAGATTTTAAAAAATTGTACCAGCTTATTTATTTAGTTCTAAAAATATTTTTTTAATATAAGTTATGACCTATGCATTTATAAGGAATAAAACCTCATACTTCAAAAAAGAGTAGCAAACACTAGGAAGTGATGACTAGGGCTCGGATTTTTAGGTGCTAAAAATCGGGAAAATATTATTTTTTTGTATTAAAAATACCTGAAATATGCGACAAAAAAGTAAAAATATTTAATTATAATTTAGTTTATTAATATGAATATAAACAATATGCAGTACACACGACTGCAATTTATGCTATGTCTCACTGACTAGTGAAGCATTACAATACACAACGAGATACATCTTCAGGTTGTCCATCACAAATGACCGACGATTATCGCAAAAACTTCTCCTGTAGGCGCGAAACTGCGGCAATATGTTTCTTGCCCTTGAGGTGTTGTATAACTTGAGATCGCTGTTCAGCCTTGATTGCTTTCCCACATGATTGGCAGAACAGAACGCCCCCATTGCAAGAAAAATTATCTTTAAATTCTGCAACAGACGATAACTTGTAGTTGTTTTTACTTAAGGCATCGTAGAACTGTCTTACACTTCACAGTGCCAGAAATGAACTGCATGTGAGTGAAACTGCTTCCAGGTAGCTGGGGGAGGGGTAGGTCTAGCACGTGGTGCAATATGGCTATGGACAAGAAAATTCCTCGCTTCCACAGTGAGTGGCACGGGGCGACAAGTTAAGAATAACACAGCTGAAAGCTGACATACGTTCTGCATGCGATAGCTCACACGTTCTTCCCCGTTGAAGTAACACAGAACAAAAATGCAATAAACTGTAAGATCTGGCATACTGATTTTAAAATAAATGTAAATATTATGTTTTTTATGTGCAAATAAGTGAAAAGCATGAATTTATGTATTTATAGAAACAATGCTTAAAATATGTATTTTCGTTAAAAAATATGTATTTACCTACATATCCGAGCCCTAGTGATGACTAGGGACATCCTTGCTAATGACAAATTGCATTTTTTTCTTTTGTATTGTTCAATTCTCAAAATTGTATTCAAAATTAGTCTATTTGTAAGACATTAATGTATACAATGATACATTTTTCATTGAAGTGTGTTAGAATAATAACCCCTATACACCCATGGGACCGTAAAGTGTCCCCTATTTGTAGAATGACTCAAATAGAAGAGAAATAGAGCTTACAGTTTCGTAAGGTATCGTAACATTTACGTATCATTTCCTTTCTGTTTATGGAGTCTAATCTCTACAGCGGGACGCGCTCATTATTGTCTCTTTATCTCCCTCTATTTTGAAATGCACGAAGGAATTAACACTGAGTTCCCGGACGAGCTCCATTCTTCACGTGAGATAACACAGCTCTTCCAGCCATCACGTGTCATAATCCAAGCCACATTGTAGAGCAGTAATCTGTTAATCTTACTCTGTAGCATTTCCCTTCAACCAGCAGCGCACGCCACCTTATTATGGGCAGTGTTGCTCAAATGATGAGTCGCTCTGCACGACATTCATTATATACCCTACGGAGACAGGAAATGGAACTACCGCATGAAAAGTTTGTGAACAGGTTCATAATGTAGGGGTAACAAACTTGTATATTTTCACAGAGGACCAAGGTTTGATATCTGGCTGCGTCAGATATTCAAATATTTGCGTGAAAGTTGCAATGTGGTCTGAACCTTGATACAAGGAATATCGCATAATAGCGTAAAACCTAGCACGTGTTGGCTGAAGGTAACGTTCCGCTGGCTACGAGTTCCCCGATCCCGCAGGCAGAGGCAGTCATCCTTAACCCACTTAGGCCGATGGAGCTTCTGCTCAAAATGCCACGAGATGATCTATCGGCCCCGTTTCTTATACAACTCTTATTATTACTGTATTTCCAACACGCTGTGCGATCAGCGTTGTACCCAAGACAACGCAGGAATCATTATCTCTTTGGATATATCAATGTGTTGAAGTTCCGTTCAGAACTGGATTCATAAAAGGTATTATTTGAACATGCTGCAGTCAGATCACCTCCCGCACGTGTTTGTTTGTGTTCTCGCTAATAAGTTACGTGGTTATACATACAGTGCCTTTGTTTCAAGTGGTGGCCCGTCAGCAAGCTTCTCACAGTGGTGCAACCTGGCAGCGAGCAATACTGCTTCTAACCGATTCTGTCCGCACAGTTGCGCCTACGTTTGTTTGAGTATTCAGTCTTTTGACTGGCTTGATGCAGCCCTCCATTCCTCCCTGTCCTGAGCTAGTCGTTTCATGTCCACATAGCTACCACACCCTACATCCAAGGCAATCTGTTTAACATATTCTAACCTTGGTCTACCCCTTTAGTTCTTGTCCTCGACCCTTCCTTCCATAACTAAGCTTGCTATTCCTGTGTGTCTTAGTATGTGTCCTACCAACCTATCTCTTCTCTTCATTAGCAGTCGCCAGAAACATCTCCCCTCTCCGACTCGTCTTAATACCTCTTCAATTGTAACCCTATCTACCCATCTGATTTTCATCATTCTCCTGTAACACCACATTTCAAAAGCTCCAATTCTCCTCTTTTCTGCTGCACCACTAGTCCACGTTTCACTTCCATAGAGTGCCTCGCTCCAGACAAAGGCTTTCAAAAATGACTTCCTAATACCTAAATCTATATTAGATGTCAACAGATTCCTTTTCTGTAGATATGCTTTCCTTGCCTGAGCCAACCTACTTTTTATATCCTCTTTGCTTCTTCCATCACTAGTTTTTGCTCCCTAAGTAACAGAAGTCTCCTACTTCCTTTAGCTTTTCACCTGCCAATTTGGTGTCCATAGAGGTTTCTGATTTATTTCGGCCGCATTCCAATATTTTTGTTTTACATTTATTCATTTTCATCATGAATTCTTTCCTCAAGATGGAGTCCTTACCATTCAAAAACTCATTCAAATCCTCTGGCGTGTCGACTAGGATGGCGATGTCATCAGCAAATCTCAGAGTTGAAATTATTTCTCCTTGAATCTTTACTCATTCTTTGAATTATTCTCCAATTTCCTTCATTGCTTATTCAATGTAAAGATTGAAAAGTATGGGTGATAAGTTACAGCCTTGCCTTGCACCTTTCTGAATACCAGCTACTCTCTCATCTCCATCAGCTCGAATGACTGCTGTCTGGTTTCTGTATATATTGTGTATCACCCTCCTATCCCTGTAATTTATTCCAATCGTTTTCAAAATGTCAAACAACTTACTCCAATCAACGTTATCAAAAGCCTTTTCTAAATCTACAAATGCAATGAACGTTCTCTTATTTTTCCCTTATTCTACCTTCCAAAATCAGCCTAAGACTTAGTACAGCTTCCCTTTTTCCTACGTTTCTCCTGAAGCCAAACTGCTCTTCACCCAACTCTGTTTCTATCTGGCTTTCCATCCTCTTGTAAATTATTCTAGACTGGATCTTTGAAGCATGAGTAACCAAGCTGATTGTACGGTGATCTTCACATCTGTCAGCTCCTACATTCTTCGGTATAGGTATGATAACATTCTTCTTGAAGTCAGAGGGTACCTCACCTGTCTTATAAATCCTACACACTAAGTGAAATAACCTGATCTGACCATCATTACCTATGCAGTGTAGCAACTCAATCGGTATATCATCTCTGCCCGGTGCTTTGTTCCTGCTTAAGTCTTCCAATGCTCTGTCAAATTCTGATCTCAATATTAAATTTCTTTCGCATCCTCATCAATGTCCTCCTCCCTTTCCATTACATGATTCTCAATATCCTTTCCCTTATACAAACGCTCTAAGTAAGCTTTCCATCTCTCAACCTTTTCTTTCATATCTGTTAGAGGCTTTCCATCTGTATCCTTAACATTACAGCACTTAGTCTTCTTTTCCCCAAAAGTATTCTTAATCCTTCGATAAGCTGTGTCTACCTTTCCTAATTTCAGACAATTTTCTATACCTGCACACTCTATACTCCATGTGCTTATTGGACAGATGAAGGGACTTGATACATTGTGAGACAACGTCTTTGTGTTCGTCTTCGTGTTATAGGGCCGTTATAATTCCGAACAGGGAGTTTACTTTAAACACAGAATCTTCATGTACGATTCCTACGTGAGAACAGAGTCCTGTAGAAGTAAAACAGCTATTTATAGACAAATTCCCTGGTGTCCGTGCGCCTCACAGAGAAACGGTTCGAAAACTTGGGAACAGATTTAGAAAAACGGGTTGTGCTCTTGACAAGAAACGGAAAGTAAAGTAATTTTTCTTAAAAGGCGTGAAAGATGTGTGGCAGCACAAGGACATAATTTCCAACACCTTCTATGACAAAGGTATGTGGTTATTGTATTCATATTATAATTTGCATGATAAATCTATGCGCTTGAATTTGAGGTATGTGATTATTCCACACAGCCGACAAACAGCGCGCTGTTGGCCACGAAGCGGTCTCGCTTAAGTCGGCCAGCCACCACTTGAAACAAATCCACTGTGTATAAGACGTAAAATCACCAATTGAAATTCAAAAAGGAAAACTCAAAAGTGTTTTAATGAAACAAATGGAGCAAATTATGATTTATTTAAAATCTAATACTGTTAACATATATTTGCCAGCAATGAACGGGAAATCAAATTTCTACCTGAAAAATATAGATAGGAGCAAATGTTGATAATTTCACTGAACATTGCTTAAGGTTATTAATATATCCACACATAATAATTTGGCATTAAAAGGGTTAATGATCAATACTTCTATGAGGCTCAAGTAGTTTATTGAACTTACTTACGACAATAGACTATTGATGAATGTCGCAAATGAAGGGTATGTTACCAATTGTGGGCTAACGATGGAATAGGGCTTAAGTGTCGAAATGTGAAAAAGAGTTATTTCTTTTGGAATAGAGAGATGTATTAGCCATGCCGCATATGGTGGTAAACGGTTAATGTACCTGAGGTCGTAAATTTAGTAGTTAGGACGTTCAACAGGCAGAGTCACAGTCCAACGTGGCCTGTTGAGTTTTAAATTTTAAAAGCTGAACATTGTTGTGTAATCTATAAAATTTATTTGTTGTAGAATACTTGCAATTTGAAAGCCGTTAAATATTAGCCCTGGTCTCTTGTGGTAGAGAAGGGTGTAAGTGCCAGTTAGCAAGGGAACTCTCTAATTAGCTTTTACTGAAAAGGGATAAGGGAAGAAAGTAAGAAAGAAAGACAGAAAGAAAGAAAGAAAGAAAGAAAGAAAGAAAGAAAGTTCCTCCTTTACAATGAGGAACATCGTATCATGGATATGTATATCTGATCTAGAAGATGAATACTTGTTAACCTTCCATAAAAGATTACATTACAGGCGAGCATATGTTTACAACACTCGCAGTTTGCATGAAGATAGATCGAAATCATACGAAGTACATCATACCTCATAGAAGTTATTTGTATTGACATATAAATTAAAATACCTATGAATAGGTAAAATAGTTTTATTTTAATGAAGATTACCCATAATCCAAGGCACATTGTAGAGCAGTAATCTGTTAATCTTACTCTGCAGCATCTCCCTTCAACCAGTGGTGCACGCAACTTTATTATGGGCACTGTTGCTCAAATGATTGCTCAATTGCTAAATACGTTTGACACACAAAAAACCATTTTTGCATTACAGTTGCGGGGAAAGGTACAAATCCAGAACAAGAAAATAAAAGAAAAGGAAAGGACGAAGATGAGAAAAGTATGAAATGTACTCTCGAGTGGTTAAATGATTAAGAAATGGGATAGACACGGCGTCGACACATGTACAGTACTATTGCTTGTCGTCGTGTCCCGCAGTGGGCAGCTGGGGCAAGACTGGAAAGGTAGGAAGGAAGCTTGTAGTTTTACGTGACCGTTAATCTTGCGATCATGAGCCACGGGACCTCCTTTTTTTTACAAGGAATCCAAACCACGGGACATGGCATTTCACTTCGGAAATCTCACATGCATTGACCGGGAATCGAACCCGGTCCACCTTGGTGAGAGGCCAACAGCTTGACCGCCGCGCCACCACGCCCCAGCATGACTGGAGATCGTAGGTTCAAATCCCGGCACTGACAGCAGCTATCCTGTTTTTTTTCACACTTCCTCCAGGTAAATATCGGGATAGTAACTAAATTCAAATCCTGGGGCACCTACCCTATCCCTGTCCCTAATATGCAGCTACACACACAACTACAGTCATCACGTAAATACTGGTTATCCGATAAATTTAACACACATCGAACTACACGATGCTAATAACCATGATGCCCCAAGCCCCTCAAATAAATTAACAAAATCTTGTCGAAATGTCTGGAGTATTATTCATGGCAAGATTAAACGTATCGCGCATGCACATACATTACAGTAGTCAGCAATGAGAAGCGGGTAGTATCTGCGCTCAATTAGGGGCCAGGTGCGTGCTAGACTGTCACACTTACTTGTGTATCACGCAAAGTTTGGCTTGACCCCATCCCAAACACATATCCATGTTGAAATGTATTGGCACTTTCACCCTTTTCAATATTACAGTAGGTTCTCAATTGCGTCGTGTTGCAAACATCAAGTGCAAGCCATCACCTTGTTAGCCAGAGAATTAAGATGTCTAGCATAACCAGGTCACGAACCTCCGACCTCCAAATTTCCGGCACGATGAACTATTCAACTTTTTTTTTGACGTGACAACGTCAAATAAATTGTTGGAATACAGTGACGTTCGTAAAAAAGTGTTACACTGAAAGGTGATGATATCGTTGTGTCTCCCTTCTGCTGGAACGCTCTCTCTCTCTCTTTTGTTTCTGGGCTCAAGTGCCGCTACTGTCGTTTTTGGATGTCCAGGGGGTGAACCCCTGGATGGATTTTGATGCGGTTTTCACCATTCTGTAAAGAATATCACGAGGAAGATTTCTGTAGAAAATAATTTATTTATAATCAAAGGAAGCGCAGCAGTAAAGATTTCAGTGAAAAAGTAAAAAAAAAACATGGGGTCCGTGCGATTTTTAAGCTCACGCTGGGAAAACCGTTAAAAATATCTATTTACTATGAGTGTAAGAATTATTCAGCATGAAAAGTTCTACAAAAATTCCGCGAGAGCATATCTCTATCTTCAATACATCGCCCACTATAAGTGTTTTTAAGTTTTCATTTCTTCAAACAATCTCCATTCAAATACTGAGGCGACAGTTCATGATCTGGCTAGGGGCGAGTCTATCACCCCAGTTACAGCCTCGCTAGTGGGCGAGCATATTACCCCAGATACAGCCAGCAGCAAACTGTCGAGTCGTGTTGAGTTAAAACTTCAAAGAAGAGTGGTTGTGTTTGGAGTTTCCCTGGAAGTACAACTCGGCTTTTCTTCATTTTGCCAGCGAACTTTCCGTTCTGCAAAATACATAATTAAAAAATATACGAAGCTGAAATTTCGCAAGAGCGACAGTTTAAACAAATCAGTCCGAGAATACGCTGTCACGCTGAAATATCGTCGCTCATCGTAGTTGCACACAAACAATAAATATTTTGTAGTGTGGCTTCCTGAGAGGCCGAGTGCAGGTCTTTCTAGTCGAAGACCGTGGGCAACCAGCGCGCCGGGACGAGAGATGGGATGGATGAAGATGAATGAAATTGGGCAAGGATGTGGAGGGAAGCAGCCATGGCCTGTCAGAAGGTCGTCCCAGCATTTACCTGGTGTTGAGAATGGGGAAACCACGGAAAACCATTTCAAGGATGGTCTACCGTGTCAGCAGAGAGCTTGCACGCATGGCCTAACGCTGCGCTTTAGAGAGCGCAGCCACCGCTGTCGGTATCTTTTCAACTGAGCTACCACGAACAAACACATTCTCTCTGCCTGCCAGAGATGCATCCACTGGGGTGACTACAGCTGCCGCTTCAACATCACTCTGTCGGTAAGATCCCCTGTGGGGCTTATTCGAATTTGTATTTTTCGCGATAGTTCGAATACGGTACCAAATTCGTTTTTTTTTAATTGCGATTAGGTCTTGTTGAGGATATGAAGTGCAAGCCTTCAACAGTACCATTCTATCACGTGGTGATTAAATAAAGATGAGTGAGATACGGTTGGGTGTCGGCCCTGCGGCTGCATCTCAGCCGGAGGCCCCGGGTTCCATTCCGGCTCCGTCAGGGATTTCAGAAACTGACGTGATGGTTGGAATAGGGTACACCAGCCTCGTGAGGACAATTGAGTAGCCGTCGTACAGTGAGGCAGCGCCCCGTTCATGAAAACCAAGTCCCTAGCAATACCACGATGCTATTTTTCAAACCACGGGCTACCTACGGTTGGGTTATTTTGTGACCACCTTAATAAATTTCTTTTTTGTGATTTGTATTATCCTTTAATCAACATATCTTGCATTTTGAACCTTAAATAACAAAAATATAACTTAACTAACAACATTGCAAACAAAATCAAAAACTCTGGAAAGAAGAAGTTCAGAAAGTAAATTATTCACTGATCATATTCTTCGCCATCTTTAACACACGTGGAACATACGACTGTCCTTAACCGTGTTTTCCGCATGTATACCTCTTGCAACCAGAGCAAATTATGGTGATTTTGTTAACTGTGTTGTACTTTTGCCCTTGCCACAGTGTATAGTATAACGAGGCACACGAACTACCAACGGGGGAGGGGTTCGTGCCCACCAAAAGAAATTTGTTAATATCCTATACAAGAATTAAAGTTTAAAAAGAGTAAATGTGTGGTTAGGAGACCGGATTCAAAATAGACAATAACTTTCTGTACAGTAAGCGTAGAAAGGGAATACCATGAATACACCGTAAAAAAGTAGAACTGGTGGGCACAAAATATCCCCCAGCCCCGTTGGTATTGCTAGGGTTAACGGCCGAGGGTATCACGCGCCACCCCACAATCTGCAGGCCAAATGACTGGGCAGCAGTCGCTTGGTAGGTCTAGACTCTCGACGCTTCTCAGGCTGTAGTACCGGGTTGTATGGAACTGCGCCCAATCTTCACTAATGACCCTGGTCATTAGCATCAGCCTTCAAAAATTGGCTGTGGAACTGCGCCCATTGAGAGCGGTCAGGTAGCTTCCCTCCCTCCACCCCTCTACCGAATTATGTTCTGTCGAGTGGTGTGAATTTGAAGTGACTCATTTCAAATCGGTTGTGTCTTGATTGCGAACAAGTCAAAAACCGTCCAGATTGCGAACAACTAAATATACCCTGTCCATTAAGCGGACAAGAGATTAGTGTTGGCCTGGGATACATAAAACAGGTACAGTTTCAAAACACACTAGGCCTAATATTTAATTTTTGTTCTAGCAATATTAGCATTAACTGGTACATTGGTATGTTTTCAACAACCTAACCATATTTTAAAAATAGTTTTGTTATTGCAAATGTTTAATAATCTAGTTTGAGGTAATCTTACCATTTAGAAGATTATTATATTTTTTTATTGTATAACAAAACTAGAGGGGTAGTTATTTATGGTGGATTAGAGAGAGTTGTATTATTATTATTATTATTATTATTATTATTATTATTATTAGTGTAGCCTCCGTGGCTTAGGCAGCAGCGCGCCGGCCCCTCACCGCTGGGTTCCGTGCTTCAAATCCTTGTCACTCCATGTGAGATTTGTGCTGGGCAAAGCGGAGGCGGGACAGGTTTTTCTCCGGGTACTCCGGTTTTCCCTGTCATCTTTCATTCCAGCAACAATCTCCATTATCGTTTCATTTCATCTGTCATTCATTAATCATTGTCCCAGAGGAGTGCGACAGGCTTCGGAAGCCGGCACAATGCCTATCCTCGCCGCTAGATGGGGGCTTCATTCATTCCAACCCTGACCCGGTCCAATGACTGGAAAAAGGCTGTGGATTTTCATTATTATTATTGTTATCATTATTATTATCATTAATATTCGCCTCTGTGGTGTAGTGGTTAGTGTGATTAGCTGCCACCCCCGGAGGCCCGTAGTACAGCTGCTTATCGGGACGGAGGACTACCTCTTAATAGTCTCAGCAGTGCAGAAGCTAGTGGTGGGAGACAGTCCGTCACTTCCCCTTAAACCGACCTTGGGCTAACAGCCGACTTGACTATGGGCGCAGTTCAATCGGCCTAATTAAAAGGATCTGGAAATACCACTGATTATGGGCGCAGTTCCATATCTCCCGTAGTACCGCGGGGGTTATGGGGAAACATGTGTTGTAGCAGCATCGTTAACAGGCACAAACTAGAATACACTAAAGTCAGGAAGTTCGTGGAAGACTCATTGCTCATTGAGCTATTTTGGTACTATCTAGGCCTCTAACAAGGAAAGTCATTGCTTGAAACTACCAGCATTAGTCTTAGGATCAGGGATTTCCCTCCAAATTTTACTGGTCATTTAACCCGTTATAATCACGTGGTCAATATCTCCGTGCCTCTTAGACTCCACACGGTGGAAGTGTATACGCAATTACTCAAGTATGAAGTAAAAGCTTACTCTTAGTATAATAATTGTCCCGGTCATTCGTGGCGGGTCGTATGCGGGTGGGAATATTAGAGCGAGTTTACTTAGTATCATGTGACATCCCCTTGACAGTCTTCTGGTACATCCACTCAGCACCACGTTGGTGAATATTAATGATTCTCACTCGTTGCTTTGTTGTCGGCACGATCCGTACGTTGACAACTCGAGTAGAACACTGAGACTGGACTCAATATACGCATGCGCTGCACGTAGAGACTATAGGAACTTCATTTGCACTGGTCAAAGACGTATCAAGGTTCGCTGTGCACGGAGAAACCATTGCTCATATAAAGTGTACTGGTCTAGAAGGAACGGCCGTGTTATAACTGTTTTACTGTACCCTTCTGAGTTATACTCAAACGGATACGAAGCAGGGACTCTAGGATATTCCTAAGTGAAGCCATGAAAGGAAGGAAACACAGAATTATGAAATCACTGATAATGAAAATATCCAGACGAGATGTCTGAAGTGAGGGAGAACCCGTAACCCCTTAAATAAAGAGATACATGATTTCTTATAATATCTGTACTAATGGGAGATGAATTTAAAAGGAAGTCTGGATGACGACATTAGAATGAGCCATGCTTACTTATCAGAGTTATTGCCCAGCTGCGCGGTGACGCAGAGATGAAGATATTGGCCTACGTGCGCGCTTAATAATCAGTCTTGTGTCTTGAAATCTTGCAAGATTGCAGGATAATTATTACTGATAGTGAAACCTCCATGTAGAGAGGGGATTCACCGAATCAAGCTTACATCGACAGAAATACAGCAATGTCAGCTATGGGCGGAGCTTATACATGACGAAATAACCCAAATTTCGAAAAATTATAAACTTTTAGGCTTGCCAATCTGAATGATTCTGGAAAATAGAATTGTTAATGGTCTAAAATTTGTTAATAATACTTCAGAACAAGAGTGCTTATACAACAATGACGTCGTTTTGTTCAGCGTAGGGATCTAAGCAGAATGCTTGGAGGAATGAGTCCCGCCCACGCTGGACCAAGATATTTGGGAATTTTTGGAATTTAGCCCTATGGTCGATTTTTGAAAACCGGCATATTTTTGAAACGTTAATACCCTGAGGAGTCCGAATACATGAGTTTCAAGACCATATGACGTCTGGTTTAGAAAGTAATTTCAATAAGATGGACAAGGAACAATTTTGTTCAAGATCTCAATAAATAGCCTGCCAGTCCAACAGGAATCAGTCAGTCTTGAGCGACCGCGGGAGCGGGTCGGTACTGTTTCAATTAATTTGTTTAACAGTGTTTAAAGTTATAAAAGTAAACATGGAGCCATAGCGAGCCAATAAGTACTATTTGAAGAAAGAACTATATGGAAGTGAAACTTTGTATCAGGTTCAAGGGAACCTAAATTATTGAGTTTAAATGATGTTTTATGATGATTTCTTGTTCAGTAGAGCGCAAGTGTGAAGGATATGTTGTTATTTTGATTTTTATATGTATTTTTGTAATTTTGTAGCGCCTATAGTTTTGAGTAATATTAAATATTTTTGTAATGGGATTTTTGGTATTTATTTCAAGTGTTGACCTGATGCTTTTGATCCAAAATACGTGTGTCATATAGTGGGAATGGATGTACCACCCCCGACACCACTGAGCTAACGGAAGTATGATCACGTATTAATTGTTCGCAAGGGTACTTTACCAAGTCCCATCTTCGGGCGTACGTAAGAACTTTTATAACGGTGTCAGGGATTATAAGTATATTAGCTATTACGAGATTACTCTTGGCTCTAGAATTGTTGTTTGTTGTTGTTGCTTATTTTAGGGTCCGTGACATCGTAGACATATAGCCCCGTGCTTTTGGATTGTGTGGAATTTGTATGATAACCTGTGATTTTGTGATGGCTGTAATCGTGTGTATTTGAAGATTGGGGGTAGGATTGTGATGGAGGCGGCCATGGCCTTAAGTCACAAACCATCCCAGCATTTGCCTGGAGCAGAATTCCGTAAACCACGGGAAACCACTTCCAGGATGGCTGAGGTGGGAATTGTACCAACCTCTTCTCAGTTTGGCTCACGAAGCTCAGTGTTCCCCATTCCAGCCCTCACATCAGAATTAACATTTCTTGGAATCAAACCTGAATCTCAAGGGCGCCAGCCAAGAACGCTAGCCGCTATACCACAAGGTGGTCGCTCAAGAGTTAAACACTCTAGAAAGAAAGAAAGAAAGAAAGAAAGAAAAACTGCCTCGTTATGAAAATAATTACGCTCTTTCTTTGCTTGAGTAACTGCAGTATTGACGATATACATTGGAGATTATTTCCAGGTGAGAAAAAGAAATTGCGTCTGTATAATGTATCCTTGAAATAATGAAACAATTAATGTATTCCTATGAAGTAGGTAAGTAAGGCTTGTGGTTACATCTGTGATTATGACGTTAAAGTTACCATTTAAGGAAAAGCTTGGCATATCATCACTCGTGGCTGTTGTATAATTAGCGTTATCTCGCCCTTTCACCATGTACAGTATCATTGACAGTACTAACATAGAGACGTTCTGAAGGTCATCCATCCAATCTGGTGGCCGGCAATTCATGCACCTGTGGATACACGTACTTGTTTCTCGGTCAAGATCACCGATCTCGCGGGGAATGAGTGTACCTTCCCATTCCACCCTGTATTTAGAATTTACTGAACTATATGCAGGAGATGAGATTGAGCAGTTGAGAACGATCGTCTTTCTCTAACAAGAGGACCGCGCCTGCATATCATCTCCGGTTTTGCCCAAATTTATGGTACCGTATATGCAGGGCTTGAACAGAAAATGAAAGTGGTAGAAGTGGGAACTGCAGATGGTCAAGCATTTAGAAAAAAGAAAAAAAAACATTTTTGGTGCAGATCGGGCGAGGCATGAGCCACGTATGTTTTTGTTCTTCTATAGCAACTTTAAAATAACATTGTATTACTATAAGCGTGTACAAGATGCCGAAAAATTACTGCTTCCTCTGTTTTTAGGATGAATATTACCCCACAAAGTGTAAGTCATCAACATTACTGTAAAATCATAATTTATAGTCGATTTTACCCTCCAGGTTGATTTTTCCCACGGACTCATCGAGGGATCCCACCTCTATCGCCTCTATGGGCACTGTCCTGGAGCTTGGAACATCGGGACGGGGGAAACAACTGGGGAGGTGGGATCAGTACCTCGCCCAGGCGGCCTCGCCTGCAAAGCGAACAGGGACCTCGTGAGGGATGGGAAGGGAGGGGAAGATTGGAAAGGATAGACAAGGAAGATGGAAGGAGGCGGCTGTGGCCTTACAGTAGGTAACATCCCGGTATTTGACCGAAGACGAAGTGGGAAACCACTTCGAGGATGGCTGAGGTGAGAATCGAACCCCCTCTACTCATTTGGACCACCCGAGGCTAAGTAGACCCCGTTCCAGTCCTCATACCCCTTTTCAAATTTCGTGGCAGAGCCGGGAATCGAACCCAGGACCTTCGGGTGGCAGCTAACCACGCTGACCACTACGCAACGGAGGCGACCAAAATCACAAATGTATCCAATGTTATATACGACGCTCTTGTGTACGCCTTAATTGCAATCCATTCCTGGAAATGTATTTGCCATCCCAAATTTCCCTTTGCCTTTCTGTTCATTATTCAAATATTAATGGATATAGTATATTGAGCACTTTTCGCTTTTTCTGCAGTGTAAGTAGCGTACAAATTAAAATTAGAAACAAGACAAAAAGTTTCCGCTTAGGGACTCGAACCATGACCCTGTACTCTTTCCACTGCGCCAACCACTGCCTCGAAAGTACAGTACGCTAACCTACGTAGCTCATGCATCGCCCGACCCACGCCAAAAAAAATGCTATTCTTTTCTAAATGCTTGGTCATCTGGAGTCCCCACTTTCATTTCTGACCAAGCCCTGCATATACAGTACCATAAATTTGGACGAAATCGGTGATGACGAGTATAGGTGGGAATCGAACCCCCTCTACTCATTTGGACCATTTGTAAGCTTCAACCAGTGAATGGTATTGAAACGTGATTTAGACTACGGCCACTTCCACCTTAATGCATTGTCGTACTGAACTGAGACGTGAATGAGACGTTTATGTGAAGCCCAATACATTTACAATCAGTGACTTTATGCAATTTATTTTGTAGAGATATGACTGCGATGCCCGTTATTTTCTCGTACATACCGGTAGTTATTTATGTGGGGAAAGAGCATGGACGATGGAGTGACGCAAAGTAATTAACAATAAGGTAATTCAGCCAAGATCCTAAATTCGAGTGAGTATATCTTTTCTTCATAATCTATTTGTATCTGTTAAACGATGTCTCGGTGTAGCACCGATGTATTTCCTTTTTAGTGCGATATAAGGACAATTTAAAATAGATTTTTATTGAACGTTCAGGCCTGTCTATGTGCTTCATTGGAACTCTTACAAGTAACACTTTCTAAGTGGAAATTGATACTATATCGTAACATACATATTCGTGATTAGCATTGCATGGTAACCGGAATATGTGCATACAAAGTGGGCCAACGCTTTTCTCAGCTCTCAGTAGATGGGGGTAGATTCCCAGGTTCTAAATCATGCCATGTTCCATTACGATGGATACTACAGTGAATAGGAATGTGCGTGTGAAATGGACCAATGCGTCCGTTAGAGTGACTTTTCAGCGATGGTGGGTAGGTTACTAGCTAAGGAATAACCTCCCTAAGAGAAGATGATGGAAAAAAAAAGGAAAGGGAAGAAATGGGTTTCGGAATGGAGAAAAGGTATGGATAGATAAGACGAGAGTCCAATATAATTCATAAACTTACACTAAAGTAAACATTTAATCACCATTTTCACTGCGCAAGCCTGCAGGATACCTAAAGTGGGTATGGACTTGGACACAGCTAGCGGGAAATGCGGCTGGAGCTTGGGCTATTTGCAAGCACGCGGTGTTCGTGCTTTCCCTTCCCAGCCTAAAATTGGATAATATGGGGAAGGGTGGTAGTCTGGCAAGACAAAGAATGACAGATTTACTGTATATCCTTTCAAAGGAGTTAAGTTTGAACGAATGTTTTGAAAGGCGCAAAGAATTTGAATTTGCCGTGATGATTTTAGTTCTTGGAACTGTAGGATTTCCGACGACTGATCGAGTACTCCCAGGAAAGGTAGTAGTGAAGCAGTTATTGTGATTTTGGGAACAATTTTGTTGATTTCTTTGAAAATTTTGGTAAGAAAGACAATAGTTGCATTTAAGAATAGTTAAGCTTTTACCCAGCAAAGTGCCGACTAAAAGTTTAGACCGGAAGAAAAACTTAAATTTTTAAAACGAACCACAAGTTTTAGAGAAAATCTCAACAAGCAGGAAGCTTGCGGAGCTAGCTTTACTTGCATTACTGGCTCATTAGAATTAGCTATAGCAGCTAAAAGTTGCTTTGAAAAAGATGATACTAGAAGTTTTCGTTCAAATGCAACAAGAAACAAAACTTTTATAATTTTGGTGCAGGTATGTGATTTGCTTAAAGAGAGCATAAACCGATGGGTAGAGTCAGGGAAACTAGGGTCCTGCCTAATCGTTATTCTAAGACAAGAACGAGAAAATATAATCTGATTTATTTAACAATGCGTAGAGATGTAATAATTTTAACAATATAAAAGGTACAATTTAGGTTTTAACCTTAGAAGTCTCAGACCTCTAGAATGTTGAAGCTTGCACTCAGCAATTAACAATTTTTTGGTTTGGAACCTCTTATAAGCACTAAAATCTGCATCAGATTTTAAAAATGGTGCTAAGATTAACAAATTCGAAGTTTAACAAAAATTAATGCAATAAAAGCTTTAACAATAAATATGGGCACTTAAAGAATTCCTATATGGACATTTTGAAAGTAAGTACAAGTAACACATTCGAAACTATAACAAATAAAGAGAAATTAAGAAGAAGTTTCTATAACTTCATATATTTGTACAGTAATTACGGCCATGCTAAATTCAAATTGAAAAGGTCACTATTTGTGAAACCTGAAGAAAAAATTAGTTTACTCAATTATGAGTAGAAAAAAAATAGAATTCCCCCATTTGGAAGTGAAAAGAATTAGAATGTGGACAAGCCACTGATGAAGCAGAAATTAATTCATGAAATGCGAATCAAAATTGGGAGGGCACTTGTTATAGAGTGACACCTCGTTGAAAGATACATAAATTTATAATTTAATCGTATCATGTTAGTAATGTATTTGGGAAGGAAGAATTGGGAACTTAAGGAGAAAGTTCTCGGCCGAATTTATTGCTCACACAAACGCGACACGGTTGGTGGTCTAACGGGCACTGTTTTCACTATAGTCTATTGAAGTATTTGAAAAGTTCACTATTGCAGCACAGAATGTTCACAAGGAGAAAAGTTATTACAATTATGTAAATCACTGATTGAATTTTAGCTTGAGAGAGTATATTTCGTTAGAAATCCGTAGGTTGCAGTTGAATGCAGCGGAAATTCCCACGAAGGAAGACAAATTATGTTGATTAGAGGTTTATGCAACATAAATTTCTCAGTCAGGAAAATGTGTTCCCATATTTGAAGAAATGCTAGGTTATTTTACTTGTAGAAATATAGTTCGATGTCGAAAGTTCTGGAGTTATGGTAACAGTTGAATTGGGCGATAGGTCCCACGGAGGAAAAGCTAAGTTTTATAGACAGTATTTCGTTTAATATGAATCCCACGGTGTGAGAATTCATTCTCAGTTAATTTGTGCAAGAAGCACTAAATTTTTAAGTGGAAAGTCAGCTTAGAAGTTAAAGCATGACTAGAAAAATCCCTCGAAGGTAGTTATTGTACTGCATTTAGCAATTTCAAACTGTCTATAAAACAAGAATTAAAAAGCATTTAGCTGTTTAAAACCAATTAAAATGCGGTGAAAACCATTCGAGTTTGGTACTTAGCTTATTGTTTGTAGAGTAGATGATCCATGGCGACCGTTGGCTTAAATCCACAACATGGCGTAGATATTTAAAAATGTCTCGAGTAGACAGGAGACAAGCCTGAGGTAGGCTCCAACTGTATGTGTTGACGACTGACACAGAAGTGAGAACCGCTCAACGAGGCACGAAGGTACCAAGGAGGGAGGAGGGTGGGGAAAACAGACAAAGAAACATACATAAGAATTACAAACATAACAAAAATTAAGTATCTTGATGAAGTGGTCTTCAAGTAGTTGATAGCAGGCGTCAATGGGGAAGCCTGGTGGATGGGATTGTTGTAGAAGTCCTCTTGAGCATGGAGATGTTAGCTGACTATGACGACGACATCTGGTGGCTTGACTTGAAAGGAAGTCCTCTTGAGAGTGAAAATGTTGAAGAACTTCAGTAGTTAGGTGCTAGATGCCGCTAGGTTGATCATGGAAGATATATATCTATAACAGACTTACAAAGGAAGTAAGCAAGGTGCACAAATAAAAGAAAAAGTAAGAAATCACTGTTGGTGTTTGCGAAAAAGGAAGGAAAGAATTAAAGCAAAGAGCAGCAAAAGCTACCTCTGTCTTACCGAGTATTCCAAAGAATACACCAGATGGACAAGGTGAAACGAGGCATGTAAGTACAGTGCATTAAGGTTCGACGTTAGTTACTTAGTATTCGAGGGAGCCGTGTCAGTAGATTTACTGGCACGTTAAAGATACCCTTCAGGGCAAAATTCCGGCACCCCGGCGTCTCAGCAGTTTTAAGGGACGTAAATCCAATAACATTATTAACATTATTATAGTTAGTTATTGTTGTTTTAAGTCATCTGCCCCTAGGTTCGTACGTTGAATAATAGTGATTTGTGATGAAAATCACAACAGAGACACTGTGAACACCATGCACATCGAATCAATGAAGGAAGTGAAAATGACGTTTGTCATTAGATATTGTAACATTTTTAAAAAGTCGTTGAACGTGGTGATGAAGACTATTGTGGTTCAATTTAACAAACATAATAAGAATAAATAATATACACTGTGGTGTGACCTTACCTGTGATAGTGTAATATAATAAGTTGTTGAGCGCCAGATTCCTATTTAAGATAGTGAATCGAAATTTATTGATTTAACCTCGGCTATCAGCAGTAGAGTCGAAACCACTTACCCGGGCCGTAGTGAGACAAAGTCATCTAACCAATCCGTATTTAATCAAGGAGTATGATTGCCTTAAAGTACCAACTACAATGAAAGAAATAGGCATTACGTTGAAGAGAATGAATTTATTAAATGCAAAAACAAAATATTAATAAAACAGAATAGTGATAGTCACACAATTGAATTTAAAATTACTCAATGCGGCAATTAATTATTTAAAAGAAAATGAATATTAAAATGAATTGAAAGTTAAATGAAGTTAAATTATAATAGAGACGATAGTTTTATTGAATTGTTGGCTCACCCAGTCGAAGACTCGTCATATTTAAGAAATGATCGATGATCTCGATGTTACGTCGCTTATGTTTAAAAAAATGATGTGATATCTCAATTACTATGAAATATCCTCATTAAGTACGTTGCCATCTGTAGAAAGACTCTTGATCAGGGATATAACCCATTATGTATTGATATAGATGTCGGCAGGACATCATTCAGTGTCGACTCTCGGTGCTCAGTCCATTAGGACCCAGAAAGCAAGGTTACAACTTCCTTACTTCATTGAGAGCTGTAGACCAATGCCATTCTTGTCCGATGTTGCAGGTACAAATACTAATGACTTCCTTGTCACGTGGTGTCACAGCTTCCCTCTCTATTAGCCTTCTCCATTCTTGACTCATAACTTGCAATATATATTGACGCGTATATACCGTAGAAAATGGCGTGTTGGTTACACCATAGTGGGTTTCTTAACATCTCAGGAAAATGACGCAGTTTGCCGTGGTGAAATTCTTACTACGTCGTTCAGTTTGTGACGCACAGGGTTAGTCCATATCGCCAGTCTTGTTGCAATATATAATACTTCGTCTCTTTACAAGTAATTGTTAATAAAAATCTAATTGAATATAATAATCAAAACCGCTTACAATTATCTGATATAAAAATCATCTCATGGATGTACTAGTTAATAATAATAATAATAACATGATAATAAATGAATAACCCTTTAAATATAACAGCTATGGGATCGAATCGTTACAATCGCCCCTGATATAAATAATTTAAAATAAAATGTAACATTATTTATATCACTACACATCCTACACAAATGAATACAAATTTAAAGATTAATACCCCCATAACGACAACATACAAATAATACCCTTCAACAATACATAAAAATATACACGAACATACTCTTTTCACTCTACATATTTGTACTATCATTTCTCATTCTTCCAAATGTTCATAATGTTCATTCTTCTTTATATATGTTGTAAAAAAAATATACATATAAAATGCCCTTCACTTTTATTTTTGACATATATGTCAACGCTGCACTCGTTTATATTTCGGTGATCGTATGCATGACATACAATTTTGGCTTCATCTCTTTTGAACGTAGTTTTTGTATATCAGTCTGGCGTAGAAGTACATTGTTGTAATACCAGCTGATTAACCCATAATAACTATTACAGCACACGATAATAGGATGCAAACAATACAATATTCCTTTCGTCTTTATAAAGGGATTACTCAAATGCAGTAAAATTTCAATAATTGAAGAAAAAAATAACTTAGCAAGATACCTAAGGCAATTCCAATTTCAGTGCATATGTCATACATGTAAATATTTCCCCAAATACATAATGACATCGAAATACCTCAAAGCAGTTATTAAACAGTTCATTTAAATATCCAAGTTACTACTCACCTGCCTTCGTGGCTTAATTCTTTCTTAGGCCACGGCCGCCTCCTTCCAAATTAATACTTCCTAAGTCTCCACGACTTCTTAACTTCTCATAAAACCATAATTCCTCTTTACTACTTCTCGAAAACAATAACTTGGATTTTCAAAATCACCAATAAACATAAAATCTGACTTCTCGTTCACTTTATAAAATTTAACTTAGCGTCAAGATATAACTTTACCGTAACGTCATTCCTTACTTACCATAACAAAATGATTAAGACTTGGACAAAATACTACTCAATACCTGAATTACGTATATCACTAAACTATTTCACAAAAACACATGACAAACTCCTCGGAATAAATATTTCGTTCCACAAAATATTAATGCTCTTATACTTTGAACTTAGTCTATTCATGATTTGACTTTTTGCTGAATGCCTATAAACCCCCCTTAGTTTTCTCTCAAAACTCTTAATTAAGTACCGTGTCCTCCAAACACCACTTCCTACTTGTTCTGACCGCCTGGACTATAGCTCACTCTTGCTATACCAGAATCTCTCAAAACTCATCGTGATATCACACGTCACATACAAAAACCTCCCCTATTCGTGGTATAATCCCACATCTTCTTACTGTTACAGGTCACCTCTTACTGACCAATAACACATTAAATTTCAGCTAAAAAAAAAATCTTACATGCTTCGACTAACTCCTTGGAATAATAACATCACCCTTTGCTTTCCTAACTATTGTCTTCCTCAAATAATGACAGTGTTCCAGTTGACAGTCAATAACACTGACACTCATAATTAGCAAATATTCTCCCATAATCACTTCATAAAGCAAGTTTCTGAGTTCTAACACAGTTCAGATACTTTCTTCTCTATCAAATTAAATGCGTAACTTACACCTGCCTTTAATTGTAACTTCATTATTACCCCTTAGGTATACACTTATCTTACCAACTTATTCTTCCTTCAAAATATTAACTTATCTTTACTAACTCCGTATGACATAAATAAAACTTTAATTTCCTGTCTACTAAAAAAAATGATTTACTTTTAAAATCCTCAAAACGTCGAATTATAACAAATTCCTTTCAATATTAGTAAATATTATGTCAACCTTTTAATTATAATTATTATCTTTACTTTTACCTGTGTAGGACAACAATCTACCACATAATTAATTCGTTATTATTCATCAGTAACTTTTTACTAAAAGTGGTTTAGCTCGATAACAAGCCTTGTAATATCTTTAAAACGTGCGTAACTGTAACAAAAACTTGGACAATCTTACCTTTGTAATCTCTTATTACCTTGTGTGCATACATCCATATATACTTAAAAAAAACTCCCTTATTAACTTCACGTAGTCCCGTAGATACCATAAAAAAATAATTATTGCTCAACGGAATATACCTCGCTGACCTACTTCATCTTACCAAAAACTTCCTCCAACCTACTTCATTTGGCATCTTACCAAAAACTTCCTCAAAAAACAACTTCATTTGGCATCTTACCAAAACTTCCTCCTTAAAAAACTTCATTTGGCATCTTACCAAAACTTTAAAACCACATTGCTCAACGGCATTACCTTCGTTGGCCTACTACTTCAAACTCACGTCCATTTACGTGAAAATACACACATACACACACACATATCTGTCACCAAGTATCAGATGTCCTAATTAGTTACTACTTTCTTATTTCAACCTGATGTTGGTTAATTCATACAACGCATTACCATTAACAATTCTAAACCACTTATAAATTTCTCAACATATATCCGCTGATAACCTCGCTGTCCTCAACTGAAACTTCTTTATTAAATCAATACTTAATTCTTCAACTCACTAGTTTTATTACCACTGTATCATCTGATCTTCACTCACTTTTGAATTAAATCTTTATTATCATTATATTCTTAATTATGGTTGCCATAATAATTATTACTTTCTTTCGATTACTTACCTATGTAATAACCTTCCTACTTTTAAAATTTAATTCTTACTTCATCCAACTTACCTGCAGTTTAAGGACCTACATTCAACTTACCTGCATTGCTCAATAGCACGACAACCTCTGTCTTCAAAATTAAATAATTTTAGTCAATCTAAATCAATAAGCGTAGGCACTACGCGCCCCTTACCATCCTAACTTCACGACTGAATTAAAATTACACACAGCAGGTTCCTTATCTACCTCTGTTAAATCCTATTAAACTTCATTACTTAATATTTAAGTCATACGGAACAGTAACTATCGGTAATATAAATTTACATAAATACGTTCACTGGCATTTCACCGTTCTTACCACATTCATCTTCAATTCTATCTTTAACTAGAATTCCACATAATTCCTTCCGTGTTACATTAGTTTCTACTTCCTCTGTACTACATTCATCCATAGTAACACAGTACTTCGGCTTTCCCCCTCTCACATCCCCAAGTCTGGCTAATTCAGTACGCCACTGCACGTCATATGCTTTCTTTCTCTCTCTCATCCTGATTTCTTTCTCCTCTAGCAACTTAATTCTCTTTTCTTTCATTTTACTTCTAAAATATCTACCTTTAGGTTTCATTTTCATTTCTCCGTTACTATCACTTAATGCTCTCTTTAGCCGTGGACTACTGCTTCTGCTCTTATCTATCTCTCTCCTCCTCTTAACCTGTTTACTAATTATGTTCTTCTGACTATGACTTAACGCACGCTTCTCTGCCACTAATAATTTCATATTAACTTCCTCTATCACAGGACTAAATTCTTCCCTAGTTTGCCTATCTAATTTATCTATGATTGTCTGCATCTTAATCTCTTGGGTGCTTAGTACTTTCTTTATCTTACCTACTTCTATCCCTATCTTTTCTCTCATCTTCTTCACTTCTTTTTCGCTACATTCTATAGTCTCTTCTACAGCTATCCTGCGTTCATCTAAAATCTCCTTCAACTCTACTATGCTTTCTCCTACTATCTCCTCTGACGCTAATCTATTTTCACCTAAAATCTCGTCTGATTCTAATCTGATTTCACCTAAAATCTCCGCTATTTGCCGTTCCTCACCTAAGATCTCCTCCGATTTCAATCTGTTTTCACCTACAATCTCCAATGACTCTAATCTGTTTTCAACTATAATTTCTTCTACCTCCAATCTACTTTCACCTAAAATCTCGTCTGACTCTAATCTGATTTCTCCTAAAATCTCCGCTAATTCCAATTTGCTTTCACCTAAAATCTCGTCTGACTCCATTCTACTTTCAATTATAGTCTCCTTACAGGCTGTCTTTACTGATTCTACTGCAGTTTCCCCTAAAGTCTCTACCACCTGCCTAGTTTCCACTTCTACCAATTTGCTAAAACTTTCACCTTGAGTTGCTATTTTCTCTTCAATCACAGTTACTATTCTTTCCTGAATCCTACTTTCTGCTGCTTCTAATTTCTTATCTACTGTCTTAATAATATCTTTAGCCTTCATCTCTACCTCCTCCTTAATTTCACCTCTGATTTCCTGTTTCACCCCCTGAATACTCTCCTGTAGCATATCATACTTCATACTTAATTCTCTATTCATCGTTTCCACAATATCTAGTTTTACATTATTCTCTTCCAATTTCTTATTTATTTTACTCATATCCTCTCTCATCTCCTTACTATTTTTATTCATATCTTTATCTAATTTCTCAAATTTATCATTGAATTCCTTCCTACTTTCCCTACTATTTTTATTCATCTCCCTCAAGATATCAGCTAATGAAATTTCATGGACCTCTAAGGACTTCTGTTTCTCCTGACTACCACTAGTCTCAGGATGTACCTCTGTATTCGTCTCGAGATTTTCCTCTGAATTCGTGTCAGGGTTAACCTCAGGATTACTTTCAGGATTACTCTCAAGATTTACCTCCGACATCTTGGTATTATTATCTACGCTCTCAACATCGCTACTGCTATCAACCTCCTTATAATTAACTTTCTCAACTTTATTCCTACTTCTCAACTGCCTCTGTTCCTCTTCCGACATCTCGAAGTACACCGTATAACAATTGCCCTTCCAAAATTTCACTTCACTTCACTGTCCCCCAAAAGCACTGACAATTTGCACTGAAATTATACACTCCTCTGACTAAATACCGAATGGTTTTCGTGTCCTACTTTGTGGCGCCAAATGTAACATTTTTAAAAAGTCGTTGAACGTGGTGATGAAGACTATTGTGGTTCAATTTAACAAACATAATAAGAATAAATAATATACACTGTGGTGTGACCTTACCTGTGATAGTGTAATATAATAAGTTGTTGAGCGCCAGATTCCTATTTAAGATAGTGAATCGAAATTTATTGATTTAACCTCGGCTATCAGCAGTAGAGTCGAAACCACTTACCCGGGCCGTAGTGAGACAAAGTCATCTAACCAATCCGTATTTAATCAAGGAGTATGATTGCCTTAAAGTACCAACTACAATGAAAGAAATAGGCATTACGTTGAAGAGAATGAATTTATTAAATGCAAAAACAAAATATTAATAAAACAGAATAGTGATAGTCACACAATTGAATTTAAAATTACTCAATGCGGCAATTAATTATTTAAAAGAAAATGAATATTAAAATGAATTGAAAGTTAAATGAAGTTAAATTATAATAGAGACGATAGTTTTATTGAATTGTTGGCTCACCCAGTCGAAGACTCGTCATATTTAAGAAATGATCGATGATCTCGATGTTACGTCGCTTATGTTTAAAAAAATGATGTGATATCTCAATTACTATGAAATATCCTCATTAAGTACGTTGCCATCTGTAGAAAGACTCTTGATCAGGGATATAACCCATTATGTATTGATATAGATGTCGGCAGGACATCATTCAGTGTCGACTCTCGGTGCTCAGTCCATTAGGACCCAGAAAGCAAGGTTACAACTTCCTTACTTCATTGAGAGCTGTAGACCAATGCCATTCTTGTCCGATGTTGCAGGTACAAATACTAATGACTTCCTTGTCACGTGGTGTCACAGCTTCCCTCTCTATTAGCCTTCTCCATTCTTGACTCATAACTTGCAATATATATTGACGCGTATATACCGTAGAAAATGGCGTGTTGGTTACACCATAGTGGGTTTCTTAACATCTCAGGAAAATGACGCAGTTTGCCGTGGTGAAATTCTTACTACGTCGTTCAGTTTGTGACGCACAGGGTTAGTCCATATCGCCAGTCTTGTTGCAATATATAATACTTCGTCTCTTTACAAGTAATTGTTAATAAAAATCTAATTGAATATAATAATCAAAACCGCTTACAATTATCTGATATAAAAATCATCTCATGGATGTACTAGTTAATAATAATAATAATAACATGATAATAAATGAATAACCCTTTAAATATAACAGCTATGGGATCGAATCGTTACAATATGGCAAACGCAACAATGACTAACCGATTTTTGACGTAATTATCGGCCAGTATGTGTTGCTTCAAACGCCATTTCTACCCCTACTTCCGGACATTGACCTGTTTTTTTTTCTTTTCCTTTTCGTATTCCGTTTCCTCTCACGATACCAATCACGAGGATATATGACACGAAATAATATCAATTTTCCACTTAGGAACTGTGAAGAAAGTGTAAATCAAAACATCTTAGTATAAAACTAGATATAGCAAGAATTATGCTATATAGCCATGTACTGTATTTGCTCATGTACATCAGACAATCACATTTTATATGATGTCTTAGTATTGATTTAGGGCATCTATATACGCACATTATACTGTATATTGGTTCAGTGATACAATTAGGACTGTTAATGAATTAAGTTTTGCCAGAATAGGCCAGTTGAGTAGGCTAAATGCCTTTTAGTCATTATCATATTCAGTCAGGGTTTTAATTCTTTTTGTACAGTTCACTAAATGGTAGGTTTCACATTTTTATCACACAGATCATACTCTCAATTATCACAGGCACGATGGTACGATTTGATTTTACATACTTTATGGTGGAACCCATGTATAGCAAATGTCGTTGTGACATTTCTTTGATTTTGATTTTCTCTGGTCTAACTTTTTTTATAAGTTCAACGTATGGTCCGGTAGATGGTAATAGCATTTTCAATCGGAGATCTTCGATGTGGAATAATTCCCTGGCTAACTCATAAACCATTCTTGAAGACGCTGTTTTGCCCACTCTCAGGACATGTTTCAGGAATCTTGATTATACTTTCTCAAAACTTTCAAGGTCGCTGAGTGTCAGTTCTTCCCAAATAGTGTTAATTCCATATGTTGCAATCGGTGATATTGATGTCTTAAAAACATTATTGCTGTGCTTAAACTATAGTTGGGATAAATTATTTATATTGTATATTGCTTTTACGGCTGCACTGGTTCTCTCTTGGACGTGTTGTCTAAACGAGGTTCCTGAAGTCTGAAGTGTTACTCCGAGATATTTGAATTACAGTTTTCAGCTGCTCTCCTCTCAATGATAACTGTCCTTTATTGTGGTTATCCCACCTTTTCTAAATGTCATTTGGACTGTTGTTTCCATATTTAATTCCAATTCCACCCTTCTTTCTAGATCATTCAGGTTTTTTAAATTTTTTTTAGTTCCACCTTACCATTGGATCCCAGGATCATGTAGTCTGCGTACATAAGGAACATGGTTTCTGGTGCATTTTTGATAATCTGCGTTATATCCGCTATAGCCATGTTAAATAGCGGTGGGCTTATTGGATTACCCTGCAACACGCCTGCTACAACCTTTATGAAACCGCGACTCCATCGTCAATTTCTAAGAAAGTATAAGGCAGTATGTTTTCTATTAATATGGCAAGGGGATGCATGTCACCGATTGTCTTCCTTGATGTTTGTTAATTGTCTATTGAAGTGATTTTGATTTTAGTGATTAATTTTATTTTCTCGCTACACTTAGAACTCATTTACAGTGGCGTCCTACATACAATAGGGTTAGAGCTCATAAACATAGTAACAAGTAGAAGTAGAAAACACAATACATTGTTTTGAATTAAGATCATATTATACATCGTATCATATCAAAAGGAAACAGTTAAATTTATATAATAATATATATCACCTTTTATACAATATTCACAATATAAACAATAATAGTCTATCAGTGATAGTAACAATAGTACGGTAATAATAATAAAATAACACATCATATACAAAAGAGTGCATACAGACCCAGTATCAGTCTGTAACATAAACACCATATACAGAAAATATATTGTTGTTGTTTGAGTCTTCAGTAATTCGACTGGTTTGATGCAGCCCTTCGTGCTTCCCTGTCCTGAGCTAATCGTTTCATCATTACATAACTACCACACCCTACATCTGAGGCAATATGTTAAGCATATTCTAACCTTGGTCTATCCCTACAGTTCTTATCCTCGACCCTTCCTTCTGTAACTAAGTTTGTTGTTCCTAGGTCTCTTCCCTTTCCATAACATGATTCTTACTCTCCTTTCCCTTATACAAACACACTATGTAAGCTTTATATCTCTCAACCTTTTCTTCCCCATCTGCTAGAGGTTTTCCATCTGAGTCCTTAATATTACAGCACTTAGTCTTCCTTTCCCCAAACGTACTCTTAATCCTTTGATAACCTGTATTTACCTTTCCTAATTGCCGACAATTTTCTATACCTGCACATTTCTCTTTCAACCATTCTTCTTTTGCTTTTTTGCACTTCTTGTTAACCTCATTTTTCAGACGTCTGTATTCTGCATTTCCCCTTTCATCTCTTTCATTCTTGTGCTTCCGCCATTCGTCCATTAATTCTAGTATATCCTCCGTGATCCACGGTTTTCTACCTATTCTTTCTTCCCTACCAATATATTAACATACTCTTATGGCAGGTTGTCTCGTATTGTCCTGATTTTATAATTGAAACTAATAGCATAAGAATAACCTTTTAACATAATGCTCTAATCAGATGTGAGAGGTGTACTGCTCCAAGAAGCAGGATGAAAGACTTTTGAGAGCTGCAGTGCATTCAATTTTGACGAACTTATATCAATGGATGGTGTTGAAGAGGCGTGAGGCGGTACAATCAATATATAAATTGAACTTCATTGTTCGCTGGATATGAATCTGGAGTGTTAATTTTGTGTACCTATTTCCTCGATTATGGACACAATGCATTGGTTTAAGGGCATTGTAGAGATATGACGGTGTCTTGGTGTGCAATATGTTATGAGTCAGAATGACAGCTGATAGCTGCCTGCGCTCGTGGTGTTACAACCACTTCTGCTGCACGTAGTAAGGTGTGATATGCTCATCTCGTGAGAGAGAGTGAGAGAGTTAATACCATCAACATGTATTAAAAGAGAGAAAAGTTGTGCTAGAGTCAACCACTGACAAATTTGTGAGTGTGGACGACAATAAAAGCTGCAACTCCCTTTCATAACATAGCATTGCTTGACCTCGGCGAACACACACTATTATCTACAGCAAACTTTTCGTCTACGTGACAGAAATTATACAGCAGTCTGGTAGAGAGAAAAAAGAGCGACCATCTCTTCCCACAAAAATGTAAAGGGGTGGCGGTGTTGAGTTCGCAAGCTGGTTTTATCCCAGACGACACAAAAAATACTGCCCATTCATTTTCACATGTTACTTCAACAGCAAAACCAGGCATTTCCATAGAGAACTAATCCACCTATTTTCACACGATGTGCGTAGAATTTTGCTCTCCATATCTGTTAATATTCCATGTCAGCGAGACAGTGTCTCAGGTATTAAAGCAATTCATGTCATGAATATGGATACCTCGCATTCAGAAATAGCGAGCAATATTTAAGAGAAATGCTTCGCAGTACACCTACATATAGCACCCATTCATTGCGGAGCTGTGCACGTAGGCTACGATGGAGAGCTGCATCAAGTCCGGAGAATGGAGGTTCGAATCACGGCGCTGGCAGTGACTACCCTGAGTGCGCTTTTCCGCACTCTCTCCAGACAAATGTAGGGATAGTACCTTATTTCAAGTCCCAGGGCACCTACCTCATCCACGACCACGACGGGACTGATGACCAAATATGTCCCAAGCCCCTAAATCGAATGAATAACAATAAATCAAATCACACTGAGATAATTTCCGATAGCTACGATTTACAAAATGTAGCCTATATCTTAGAACACGCTGCCCAATTGCGATCGTTAATACAACATGGAATGCATAAGAAGCAGTAAATCGGGGTTTCAGATTTATTTCGTTGTTATCAGGTCAGTCCTGAAGAACTAGTTACTAGAAATGTTCTGAGTCACCATCAGCAATTTGCGAACGGGCAGTGACATAATTGAATTATGTACCCCTCCTAGCAAATTCTCTATGCATCATCCATATTTCTCGATTACTAGTGTACCAAACTATTTATTCCATTGTTTCACTTCATTTCACCAATTTTCTTAAGATCGGCTCAGTAGATCATGCGGTAGATATTATCGGTTTTATGGAAAGCAAATATTTTATTTGTTCCAACAGCCAAATTTTTGTTATGAAACATGGAACACTGATGATAAAAGAAAACAAACTGTAATCAAGACGTAAACATATATTAAATGTTATCCACAATGGGTCTTACTTTTCTGTGCGTTAGAAAATGAAATCATGAGTCAGGTTTAATGTATTATAGCCTATATTGACATATTGTTAGCCCATCTTCATTATGAAAAAAATAGGGATTAGGAGCTCACCTATTGTCCGTGTGTGTATATGTGTGTATGTCCTCCCCCCCCCCCCCCCTCCCCCCTAATAACATCTAAACTAGTGGAGCGATTTCAATAAAACTTAGTTAGGACATATTACTATTTTGTCCAACCCCGACTATGCCCTTTAAATTTTATTACAACCGACGAATCCTACATTGCCGGCTGTGCGAAATATTTCACCGGCATGCAATATCTCCGAAACTGCTAACGATAACATCCTGAACTTTTGTACAGTGATAAACGGCGCTAATAGAAGTTCACCTATGTGACTTTCAGAAACTTGTGGACTACAAAACGAACATGGTGGCCAAGTGAAGTTGAAACATTTAAATAGACATTCTCGCGATATAACAATCCGAGCGCCGTGAAACTTTGTGCAGCAAATGTTTATGCACATTTTAATGCACTGAAATCTAATTTAGTTCAATTGTTTACATAACCTCAAAATGCCGGCTGTGCGGAATTTTCAAATTAAGTTCTTATTTCTTGTGTCCTAATCATGCGATCAAAGTCAACGTTTGAATAATCAGCCCAGTTTGAATACTACACCTACACAATAATTTCATGTAATAGTATAGCCTATCACTCTAAGACCTACATATATCAAAATCACACAAGGCAACCAACCGAAATATGTAGATGGTTCTCAATATTTACGAATCTATTACAGCAATCAAACTGAAGTTTTTTATGTTAATAAAGACAATTATCATAAGTAGGATATATGAAAATAGGCTATATAGTTCCTGACGGAACTACTTGTTATTATTCTTGTGTCCTAATTGTGCGATTGAAGTTTGAATAATAATCTTCAGTTAATAGTACATACCTCTATGGCCAACTTATATAAAAATCCAACATGGCGTCCATCCGACGGTTCTCAATATCAAAGAATCTACTACGGCAATCTAACTGGAATTTTGTAAGTTGATAGAGGCTATTAACATAAGTAGGATATAAGAAAACAGGCTGTTTTGTTTCTCCCCGGAACTACTTGTTCACGTTTGAGATTTCCCTGTTCTAGTTGGACGGAACGGACCTCTCGGCATGACACCACTAAATACTGTAATCAAAGGCACACCTAGTATGATGTTCATCTCTTTTCCAATGGCCTGTCTGCAGTATTACTAACTTGTTGCATTGACTCAAGATACCCAAAATAAACGTTGCATTAATTGCAAGAAGAGTAAATAAAAAATCAAAATGATGATGATAAAAGGTGACTTTTTATATCAAAGATTACACCTGTCTAAACATATTACATAATTTACATTCTTTAAATTGTCGACTGGCGGCGTGGCGCAGTGGTAACGTTCTCGCCAGATGTCACCAAGGTTGCAGGATGAAATCCTGGCGCAATCAGTTTGCATTTGAGGGTGCGTAAATGTGAGGGAGCTGTGTCAGCAGATTTATCAATAACATTATTATTATTGTTAAAATTGTTCACGCATTGTTTACGTATTTTACGTGTAGATGCAAGTCACTGATTTCATGAACAGAAAGCATAGGCCTACATCTACTTTTCCAATCATTTAAACACTCAAAACAAATTCATCAGGGTTCACCAATGACCAAATCGACAGTTGGGTGACCTCATTGTTGTTAATATCTGACTATACCGGTATATTAATGAAAATTTTAGCAGGTGATGCTGCTGCTGCTGCTGCTGATGATGATGATGATACCGCCTGTGTCAATGAACATAGCGTCTCAAAGATGCTGCATATTATGAATAGTTACCAAGTTAACATCCAACAAGAGTGGGGTTTGGACCATGATATATACAGTATTGCCAGGTGAGATCACATACATATTTCATTCTTTGATAGGAGAGTTCTTTGGAGCCAGTAGAGTTCTAGTTTTCACTTCCATATTGCCGTGTTAAGCAAAACGTCAAAATTGGAGAGTAGACCACCTCAATGACTCCAACCCAAAACATCTACGCCACAGTATCTGAGACCATACTACTGTATTTGTGTTATTATTATCATTATTATTATTATTATTATTATTATTATTATTATTATTATTATTATTATTATTAATATCTATTAACCTATGGCGGCGTTAGCCTATGGAGCCAAGCTCTCAGCGAACTCGGTAGATGTGGGTTTGAGCCCCACCGTCTGTCGTCCTTAAACGGGTTTTCCGTGGTTTCCCATTTTCAACTGCTGGGACGGTACCTTCTGTCAGGCCACGGCCGCTCCCTTCCACATCCTTGCCCAGTTTCATTCATCTTCATTCATTTCATCTCTCATTAACTCCTCTCAAGGGGGCATTTGGCCATAAAAACCATCCGCCACATAGAACTTCATTGCATCTCATCCCCGACCCTGTTGTAAACGGGAATAATAAGGCCTAGAAATACATTCATTAGTAGTTGTAGTAGTAGTAGTAAGATTCATAAGTGATCCTCCCTGAACTACACCTGTTTGGAACGCATTCCGTTTAAATCAGGGCCTCTCGGAGTGCATTGGCGGTGCAAGGTTTCAAAAGACGACTTCGCTTGGTTGACCATAGTACAAACCCCGTAGGCTACTCCCTACGCTTATCTCGCTCGTTCCACCCATGTCCTCCTTGCTCAACTTCCCAGCTGTTTCTTTCACAAAGCACTGGTCAACACTTTATTTGTGGACAATAAGTATATTGCAACTTTTCAGTCGGTCAATAAAGCAACACTGTAGAATGGCTTCAAAACTATCAAGAACTATTTGTGGATACAGAATGCCCTTATTTAAGATTTTTCGCCTTCCTTAATTCTTCCTCTCTATAATTTTGTCGCTCCCCAGAGGCTCACGACTAGTGGGACGTGGGTTGGCGACCACGGGACCCCAGCTGAGTTCGGCATTAATTCCACTTACGTGTGACGGGCTCCCCTCTGTCATCTTTCCTATCGACCTCCCTTGGTCAACTCTTGTTCTTTTCCGACCACGACGGTATTAGGGTATCCGAGGCCTAGGGAGTCTTTCACTTTCCCACCTTAATAGGTCCTTGTCTTATGTTTTCTGATCCCTCATTCTTCGAGGTGTCAGACCTCTTCTGTTCTCTTCATGATATCTCCTGCCTTCTGCTCAAGGCCCTTAAGGAGACAGGGTGTGTGCAGCCCCACCACATCTGGTGCACCCTCGATAGTGCTACACCCTCAAGGGATCACGGCTGGTGAGTTCGGGAGTTGGTTACCCCGAGGGATTCCTGACCTGGTGTAACGGTTTTCCTTGCTCCACGTTGAGCGTACAAGTGTAACGGTTTCTTTAGCCCTCACTTTTGCGTGACAAATGTAATGCTTCTACTGGCCCTGCCTTGCACTTTGAAATATTTACCCTGCCTAAGATATGTTGTTTTAATGGGCGCCAAGACCTCAACGCTATGTTGAAATCTAAATTTATATTTAACAACACCTAGCTCTGGTAGAACACCTTCAAGAATCTATTCACTCAGATCGTGGTATGATTTGATCATTAACCCAACAAACAATTGTATCAGGAGAAGGAATTGGTCTATATCTAATGCTACCTACTGAAAGCAAAGATTGCATGGTTAAAAAAATGAATTTATTATATATAAAAAACACAAGTATGGCAAAATTATTAATAATAATAATAATAATAATAATAATATATTCTGAATTTAAATTGGAGCGATGCGATTTGAATATTACCGCTAGAAAATTACGTGAAAACGGAGTCGGATACATTACTGATTTTACTCTTATTTCCAAGCTATGAAGTTACTGAAATACTGAAAAAATAAAAAAAGACGAGAGATTACGTAGTTCTGAGTCATTCGCGCTTACCACTGGAAATTGCCGAAGCATTTCCCTCGTACTGGATGTTGAAGAGAGCTTCCCACAGCCTCCTGGACGTCGTCATCTTCTTCGTTAGTTGATGAGATACTTGTAGATATGATAACTTTATGGTCCGAACATCGGAGCCAATCACACGTACAACCACACTGGTTAAGTTTTACAACGATAGTCGCCTAGCCTCCACGGCGCGCAAACCATATGTGCACTACACGCCGCCCCCCCCCCTCTCTGGAGCCGTCTTCTTCTCGCTCGCTCTCCACTGATTGGCTGAGCCACCACGCGCTACTTCCCCACCTCAGGGTCATTACACTCGGCGCGAGGATGATGTCGATTACCGTTTCAGACTATTTCGCCTTTTCTTGAAGCAGCAACCCAGGCTTGCGTCATGCTTCTTGACAAGAATAAGCCTGTAGCCGAATTCCCAGTGACTCATCTCTCTCATAATACCCTAACTGACAAAACTCCGTAAAATTCCGTAACCATATAATTTTCTACGATAATGTTGTTCGTAATAATTTGCTTGATAGTGTTTTCTATAACATTGAAAACCTATCTGTATATTTATAATTTTATAAAAAATGCTCCAAAATATACCCTAATAATAATAATAAGTTAATAATAATAAGTTACCATGAAAACTTCTCTTGGCTGAACAATTTGCCGCGTAAATAAATATAGAATGGCTTCCTACTGACTTATGTCAGTGGCGTAAAATCCCCTCGAAAAACACGTTACACTGGGTCCGGTTTTTTCCGCTTTTTCCATTCCCTCTGGGGTGGACCCTCTCTTATTTCACTTTCCTATCTGCCTTTCATGGCTCTCCTTCCTTCCAAGTCCTTCAATCCTCATTCCTCGAGGGTTGAGGGCATTTCTTTTCCTCCTGTCCTTTATTTGCCTTATTGTCCTTTTGTTTTCCAATTCATCTTCTAGTCTGTAAGTGTGTAGATAGTTCTAGTTATAGTTTATCTTACATTCTCATGTTTCACTATCACCCAAACCATTAGGGGCCGATAACCTGTTAGGCCCCTTTAAACAGAAATGATGATGATGATGATGATCATCATCATCATCATCATCATCATTTCGTCGTATTTTCCTGAATGTACTCTGTTGTAGTGTCTTTCAATACACGATTTTCTTACGCACGTAAATATTATACAGCAGATCATGCGTTTCGCTTTATCGCCACAATCCTACAAGAGAAACACTGTTCCTACTTCAATTTAAATGGACTTACTGGAGTCATTGCTTACTTTGGAGAAGTTTGCTTCATTATTGTGTAGTTGTCTTGGGATTGTCTATTTCACTGATAAATAAGCTGTCTATCAACGCACGCTGTGTCACTCTGCACCATCCAACCCGAATTAAGCCGAGCTTAGTCGAGTCACCCCGAGCCATACTGTGCCCAACTCTAGGAATGGGTATTCCAAGTGTCAGACACCTAGATATCAAGGGAAAGGCTGTAGCCGCTTTTGAAAGTTCAGATATTTGAATATCGCGCTACATTGCTTCGAGAAGCATTTAGAAGAATTTTACCGATAGTTGGATGTCAAGTGACGTAGCGAGTAACAGCAGAGGTGGAGGCTATTTATTGATTAAATAGTTAACTATGGAGTAGAAACTTGAGACTGGGATCAGATTACTGGCACGGCCAAATGAAAGAGAATGCAATTAGTATCAAGTAAATCGGACCAGGGATTCAAGAAATATGAGGATTTCTAGATATCAGGCGATGACGCGTGACCCTGACGGTTTTGAATAAAAGCCAGCTGGAGCAGGCATGGTCAGCTCACTTCAACACAAGCACTTGGCAAGCAAGTTGCGTCTACGCTGAACCAAGGCACATGGTTGCCGCATCTACGCAGAAGTTCTTTTCAAATCGTGATAGTCACGAGAAGTGCTGCGCTTCGAGTTGGAACTTAGTAAGTTTCTGGTGAGGAGAATCACTGAGGTGATTGTTTTTCTACAGACATTGGTGGAAATATTTATATTTCTGCAAGGACATATGCTAGACTTTGTCTAGAAAATAGTATTTTGTCACAGTCCAGTAGTAACTTAATACTTGGATGTTTAAATCCATTTCAAGTCAGTTTTCATATTTGTAACTAGTTAACCACTTCGATCTGTCAGTACACTGAAGAATAGTCTATATCGGTGGCGTTCATTAGTCTACGCAAGGGAAACTGCAAGTTGTCTAGCGCATGGCAGATGGTGATATACAAACCATGCCCAGGGAACGATCTTCAGAACAGCCGTTAATTGCTTAGACTGTCAATGTTTTTCTTGTACTGATGAGATTACAGTGAGTTATGTTACAACTGACATATTTAAGAAGAGATCACTTAGATCTGACCCTATTTCAACAAACTGTTATGGCTTTGATAGAAGCCCATATTAAAATGGAACCACAGTTTATTCAAACGTCGAAAGATACTACCACTATGTCTGACTAGACGATTTGTGGGTCTACAATGGCGGCCGATATAAGGATTATACGTGCTTGTCCGATAGGGCATGTCTATGGATAAATCTGGTACAGACCAGGTTTACTACACTTCAAGACCATCAAGAAATGTAAGCCACATTTGAATTATATTATGCCTAGCTAATTGGAACAAACTATTTTTCTGCAGATGACCAACACATTTTTTTCGTCGTATTTAAAGCTTGCAATGATTTACGCAAGACTTATTAGAGTTATTCTGAGTATTTTCAGCACTCAGAACAGTTTAGGATCGATGACCGAGCATTTCGAGCATTTATTTGAATTTTTCATATTTTTGGGAAATCACGGTAATCAGCCGATGTAACTGTAAAAGTTAAATTTATTTTTGTTGAGGAATGGATATTTTTTCCATATTCGAAGGTTCGAACATGTGGATTCTCACATAATGAGATGATAATTAAACATATTTAAAATAATAAATAATAATAATAATAATAATCCACTAATAATAATAATAATAATTTTCATAATTTTTCTAAATAATTCTTGGATATTATATTTTCTAATAATCATATGTATTGAGAAAGAGCCTATGAAGTAGTTTAAACATTTCTAGTTTGGAACAGGAGATTTTCCGAAGGAGAGTGGTTAGCGCAAGCCCGCATTCAACCAACATTTCAGTTCTGGTTGAACAGTTGATATTTGCATGAGCAAAGTATATGTTTCAGATAACACGGAGAGGCATGAAACGGGAAGCAACTGATATTTGTATCAAATAGGATATTTTTGTATTTATATAAAATCATGACGTAAATACACTCGAAAGTGAAATAAAGATTTTCATAAGTATGGTAAATTCACGGGTTGAACTGAATGGTAAAATAAAATAAACTTGTCAGTTTATTAATCTTCCAGTGTTGATAACAAGCAGAGGCTTGATTTATTGTATAAATTTTGGGAAGATAATTTATGTGTGTGGAGTAGTTGAAATGCCATTCCCAGGTGCGCATGTTAAGTCGCAGGAATGAAGAGGTTTTTTCGAGCATCAATCAAATAGCAGGTTCGATGGCTCAGGTTTATAGTAGGAGTATTGGAGCCACACATTTCGTCGTATGAATAACCCGAAGGTTATTTCTTTGAAACCATCAGTTCTTATTTCAACCTTGTTTACGAATTCCATTTAGACTTTGATTTTGCTAGAACCCGGATTTGTCATGATAGTAGTTTATTCTTCTTCAGAGGAAGACCTTTGCCGTTGTTGTTGTTTTTGTAATATTGTGTTCTTACACAAATAATAGAATGGGCCACTGCCAATTAAAAATAATTCTTTAGCCACGAATAATTTGAAGGATATTTTCAATCCTAGTGCCATGAACTAAATGAATTTATTATGAAACTACAATTCTAATTTCCGCATTCTGTCGAAGAATTGCAAGTTGTGAAAGTTACTAGAAATGGCCATAAATATAAATATTTTTTTCATAATGATTCCAAGTGGATAATTGAATAGTTGAATGGTTCAACCATTTATTGATCAAGCTGATGATTCAGAAATCATATATTTTGTTTGGAACTTGAATTTCATAATCGAGTCACTTCTCGAATGTTTAATGTCAGAAGAACAATTAATTGTTGTTGTGCTTCGCACAGTTCTTCGATGCTATGCTCAAGGTCAAATACTTTTCAGATGTTATTAATATGTGTTAATAATTTGTGTTGCTTCTATGATGATAATATTTTCGACGATATATTTTTTGAAACTGGAAAAACAAGTGAAAGTTTAAGAATTCTATAAACATTTATTCTACGAGTGTTAATATCATGTAAATAGTCAAACAGTGATCTACGTTATTTCCAGTATAGACAATTAATTTTGAACTGGAATTAAATATTAATAATTTTGGAACACAGTCCACAGGACTATTAATCGGACTTGTGTTTCCAAAAAGATTGTCAAATGTGTTTGGAAGATTTCTGTATATTGTGTGTAAATAAGAGTGTGGATCGCCACACGTGGAGTGATGCTGCTTTGAGCATCCTTGCAGTCAGATTTTAACTTTAAAATAAACTGAGATAATTTTACCAGATGTGTTACTCCCAATTAAATCTCCTTCTATCCTTATTGTTGCATTGAGCCAAAAATCAGTAAAGCATTTTTTTTAATTTGATGTCGTTTTTGCGATTTGCTTTAACCCATCTGGCGCTCCGGGATATTTTGACTCTCGTGCTGACTGATTATTGGTAAAATGCATATGTGGTCGTGCGGACTCCGGTCTAAACGGGCACATAAAATAAGATAGAGAGAGAAATGGCTTCGAACGTGGGTCCCGATTTAGACATGGTCAATCGCATGCCGATTTGAAATTGTGATAATTTTTATAGAAATATTTTGGGAGTTGAGAGATGTCTGGTTTGGATGAATAAATTAGTAGGAAACCCAATTAGTGGGGAAACTTAAAAATTTAACTTGGTTAATAATTAGAATGGGTTTGATTCTTTTTGATAATGGCTTAACCATTAGGGCGTCAAGTAAAGTCAGTAGTAAACGTTCGATGACTGGACATACACATTATTAGAATCCAGGTGGAGGATATTTGAGAACTTGCATATTTTTCTTGTGATATTGTGGTAAATGTAATTCGTAAAAGTAGAGACTTTTGTTTTTCCATCACGTCGATATTAGGACAAATCTCATTTTATTATAGTGTTCCAATTAGCTATTCATATTTCTTGTTCTAGTTATAAGCTTGTGTTTGCCACTGTTGTATACCCCTAAGTTTTGAATAATAATTGAAAATTATGGAAGAAATGATGAGGATGATGAGGAGTTTGGAGGAGAGTTCAAAAGAGGCTGGACGGCGTGTAGCCGCTATTATGAAAGAAAATACAGAGGCTTTAGAAAAGAAACTTAAAGAAAATTCTGATTCTTTAGAAAGTAAACTTAAAGAAAACTCTGATTCTTTAGAAAATAAACTTAAAGAAAATTTGAATGATAAACTTAAAGAAAATTCTGATTCTTTAGAAAATAAACTTAAAGAAAATTCTGAGTCTTTAGAAAATAAACTTAAAGAAAATTTAGAAAATAAACTTAAAGAAAATTCTGATTCTTTAGAAAATAAACTTAGAGAAAGTTCTGATTCTTTAAAAGGTAACTTAAAAGAAAGTTTAGAGGATAAACTCAAAGAAAATTCCGATTTGTTAGAGAGCAGGTTAAAAGATAATTTAAAGGAAAATTTAAATAGTAAATTTAATTCAATGGAAAGTAAATTTAAAGAAAATTCTGAAATTTTGAAAATGTCACTTGAGAGTAAAATGAATAAATTATGCGATAAAACACATGAGCTCGAAACTTCATTAGCTACTAACGCTAGTTTAATGGACGAAAAATTTCGCGATGCCGATCTTCGATCTCAAAGCTTAGCTGATAGGATAGAACATGGTCTTAGGAAAGTTGGTGAAGACATGGTCAACCTGGAAGTCAGAGTGAAGAAGGAGAGTAACGAGATGGGAATTCTAGTTGTTCAACGTTTAACGGAACAATTCAAAGAACTTGTTATGGGAGAAATAAGAGAAGGTGTGATTAATGAGTTGCAAACTGAAATTAAGACCACAGTTGTCAATGAAATTAAAGACACACTCAAGCTGGAGAACCAAGAGGGAATCAAGGAGATTAGGGAATCTTTGTCATCCCATATTGAAGTAATTGCCAAAGATATCCAAGCAACTCAGAAGGACATATCAGATATGACAGGGTCATTGAAAAGTCATGAGGCTGTTATGAACCAGATATCCATTGATGTTAAAGACAATTGTAAAGAAACTGAAGCAATCAAGAAGGTGGCAGAAGAAAACCAGAAGGAACTTGAGGCTCTGAAAACTCAAATAAAGGATGAGAAACAGTCTGATCATCTGTTTAAAATGCCAAATGTAAGGGGAAAGGAACAGATACAGATAAATCTAGGAGCAGCTAGAGAGACTGATAGACAGGATGAGGTCAGGACAGTATTTCAATCCAACCCCATAACTGTATTTAAGAATATAGAAGATAAGCCTTCTAAATTTTCAGGGCGAGATTCTGTGACACCCGTGGAATTTTTGAGAGAAGCAGGTGATTACCTGAAAGATTCTAAGATCCCTAAAGAAAGACAGATCCGAGTGATAGGGAAGTTCTTGGAAGGTCCTGCACTTCTTTGGTTTAGAGCATTTAGATCCACTCTAACCACTTTTGAGGAGTTTTCTCGTGGGCTATTGAAGAAGTTTTGGTCCCCGGAAACCCAACAGCAAGTCAGAGCAGAGTTATATTCGAAGAGATTCTCGACGTCACAACCTACTCGATACTCTACGTACTTTTCTGGACAGCTGTCTAAACTCCAACATTTAGATCCGCCAATGCCAGATAACGAGTTGATTACTGCATTGATACGTCAGTTTCCAGCAGACGTCCAGAGGACTTTGATCGCTGCTGATATCTATAATATGGAACAATTTGATGAAGTATTACAGAAGCTGGATCATACAAACGCTCAATTCTTCCATCAGAAGGGAGCAAAGAATAACAACGCTGTGTATGCTGTTATGGCTGATAGTTATTCTCAGACACCTCGAGAGATTCGAGAGGAGCGAGAAGAGAAATCGCCGAGGGAAGATTCCAATAAGAGAGGATGGAACCTGTACAGTAACAGATACAGTTACAAGCCATATGCGAGACCGGATGGTGGTAATCGATACAATACTCGATGGAGAAGACCACGAGATACTCAAGGAAGGTACCAGGAAAGAAGATATTATGGTAGAAACAACTACAATAATAGAGGGAATGTAGATACTCGTCAGTCCAATGAAGAGTTTAACAAGGAGACGAGGAAAAATTTGGAAGCAAGACACCAAGATAACTTGCAATTTTTGGAGCAGAGGCCCAATGATCCAGGTCCATCGGGAACACAACAATCCCGGGGGAATGGTAATGAAAAAAAAACTTCGAATTCACAGTAGAAGATAGAATTTTGAACACTTTCACTTCCAGAATTATTAAATGGCAAGCAGAGGATGATGATTTAATTCAACAGAATGACGAACGAAAAGAAATGGGTACAAGAATTAGAATGCCAATCATATCATGAGAAGTATTTGGTATGCCTGTCGATACTTTGATCGATACTGGGGCTATGCTTTGTCTGGTGAGTGAAAAGCTTTATATTCTGTGGAAGCTCAAAGAGAATTTAGAGGAAATTCCAGTATCAGGATTTAAGATCCAAGGAATATAACCCAATAAAATATCTCTGTGTAAAACACTATTATACTTATGTATTACGATTGGAGGACATGATTTCCGACATGTATTTGTTGTAATGAAGGACATGGCTTTTGACATGATATTGGGAGCAGATTTCATTCAGAAATATCAAGCAGTGATAGATATGAAGACAGAGACGATTAAATTCAAGAATACCGAAGAGATTAACTTCGAGGGAAAAGAAGAGGAAGACATCGAGGGAGATGCTCAATGGTCTCTGATTTTTCATGAAGCCGAAGGAAGAGAAGTCTACACTGAGAAGGAGTCCCCAGAGCTAGGGAAAATTTTGGAAGAGTATCACGATATTTTTGATATTAAACCTGGTGAAATTGAAGATTTTGAATATTGTGGAAGTAAACAATAATGGAAGCTATGAAGTAGCCAATACACGAACTGGTAACATCGTGGGAACTTATAATGCATCGAATTTGAAGATCTATTATTCAAGAACCAGATGATTTAATGTGTAGATAGGAAAAATAAAAAAATTTCAATTTTCATTTTTTGCTAGGTGTGGGGTGGATGTGCCCAACTCTAGGAATGGGTATTCCAAGTGTCAGACACCTAGATATCAAGGGAAAGGCTGTAGCCGCTTTTGAAAGTTCAGATATTTGAATCTCGCGCTACATTGCTTCGAGAAGCATTTAGAAGAATTTTACCGATAGTTGGATGTCAAGTGACGTAGCGAGTAACAGCAGAGGTGGAGGCTATTTATTGATTAAATAGTTAACTATGGAGTAGAAACTTGAGACTGGGATCAGATTACTGGCACGGCCAAATGAAAGAGAATGCAATTAGTATCAAGTAAATCGGACCAGGGATTCAAGAAATATGAGGATTTCTAGATATCAGGCGATGACGCGTGACCCTGACGGTTTTGAATAAAAGCCAGCTGGAGCAGGCATGGTCAGCTCACTTCAACACAAGCACTTGGCAAGCAAGTTGCGTCTACGCTGAACCAAGGCACATGGTTGCCGCATCTACGCAGAAGTTCTTTTCAAATCGTGATAGTCACGAGAAGTGCTGCGCTTCGAGTTGGAACTTAGTAAGTTTCTGGTGAGGAGAATCACTGAGGTGATTGTTTTTCTACAGACATTGGTGGAAATATTTATATTTCTGCAAGGACATATGCTAGACTTTGTCTAGAAAATAGTATTTTGTCACAGTCCAGTTGTAACTTAATACTTGGATGTTTAAATCCATTTCAAGTCAGTTTTCATATTTGTAACTAGTTAACCACTTCGATCTGTCAGTACACTGAAGAATAGTCTATATCGGTGGCGTTCATTAGTCTACGCAAGGGAAACTGCAAGTTGTCTAGCGCATGGCAGATGGTGATATACAAACCATGCCCAGGGAACGATCTTCAGAACAGCCGTTAATTGCTTAGACTGTCAATGTTTTTCTTGTACTGATGAGATTACAGTGAGTTATGTTACAACTGACATATTTAAGAAGAGATCACTTAGATCTGACCCTATTTCAACAAACTGTTATGGCTTTGATAGAAGCCCATATTAAAATGGAACCACAGTTTATTCAAACGTCGAAAGATACTACCACTATGTCTGACTAGACGATTTGTGGGTCTACAATGGCGGCCGATATAAGGATTATACGTGCTTGTCCGATAGGGCATGTCTATGGATAAATCTGGTACAGACCAGGTTTACTACACTTCAAGACCATCAAGAAATGTAAGCCACATTTGAATTATATTATGCCTAGCTAATTGGAACAAACTATTTTTCTGCAGATGACCAACACATTTTTTTCGTCGTATTTAAAGCTTGCAATGATTTACGCAAGACTTATTAGAGTTATTCTGAGTATTTTCAGCACTCAGAACAGTTTAGGATCGATGACCGAGCATTTCGAGCATTTATTTGAATTTTTCATATTTTTGGGAAATCACGGTAATCAGCCGATGTAACTGTAAAAGTTAAATTTATTTTTGTTGAGGAATGGATATTTTTTCCATATTCGAAGGTTCGAACATGTGGATTCTCACATAATGAGATGATAATTAAACATATTTAAAATAATAAATAATAATAATAATAATAATCCACTAATAATAATAATAATAATTTTCATAATTTTTCTAAATAATTCTTGGATATTATATTTTCTAATAATCATATGTATTGAGAAAGAGCCTATGAAGTAGTTTAAACATTTCTAGTTTGGAACAGGAGATTTTCCGAAGGAGAGTGGTTAGCGCAAGCCCGCATTCAACCAACATTTCAGTTCTGGTTGAACAGTTGATATTTGCATGAGCAAAGTATATGTTTCAGATAACACGGAGAGGCATGAAACGGGAAGCAACTGATATTTGTATCAAATAGGATATTTTTGTATTTATATAAAATCATGACGTAAATACACTCGAAAGTGAAATAAAGATTTTCATAAGTATGGTAAATTCACGGGTTGAACTGAATGGTAAAATAAAATAAACTTGTCAGTTTATTAATCTTCCAGTGTTGATAACAAGCAGAGGCTTGATTTATTGTATAAATTTTGGGAAGATAATTTATGTGTGTGGAGTAGTTGAAATGCCATTCCCAGGTGCGCATGTTAAGTCGCAGGAATGAAGAGGTTTTTTCGAGCATCAATCAAATAGCAGGTTCGATGGCTCAGGTTTATAGTAGGAGTATTGGAGCCACACATTTCGTCGTATGAATAACCCGAAGGTTATTTCTTTGAAACCATCAGTTCTTATTTCAACCTTGTTTACGAATTCCATTTAGACTTTGATTTTGCTAGAACCCGGATTTGTCATGATAGTAGTTTATTCTTCTTCAGAGGAAGACCTTTGCCGTTGTTGTTGTTTTTGTAATATTGTGTTCTTACACAAATAATAGAATGGGCCACTGCCAATTAAAAATAATTCTTTAGCCACGAATAATTTGAAGGATATTTTCAATCCTAGTGCCATGAACTAAATGAATTTATTATGAAACTACAATTCTAATTTCCGCATTCTGTCGAAGAATTGCAAGTTGTGAAAGTTACTAGAAATGGCCATAAATATAAATATTTTTTTCATAATGATTCCAAGTGGATAATTGAATAGTTGAATGGTTCAACCATTTATTGATCAAGCTGATGATTCAGAAATCATATATTTTGTTTGGAACTTGAATTTCATAATCGAGTCACTTCTCGAATGTTTAATGTCAGAAGAACAATTAATTGTTGTTGTGCTTCGCACAGTTCTTCGATGCTATGCTCAAGGTCAAATACTTTTCAGATGTTATTAATATGTGTTAATAATTTGTGTTGCTTCTATGATGATAATATTTTCGACGATATATTTTTTGAAACTGGAAAAACAAGTGAAAGTTTAAGAATTCTATAAACATTTATTCTACGAGTGTTAATATCATGTAAATAGTCAAACAGTGATCTACGTTATTTCCAGTATAGACAATTAATTTTGAACTGGAATTAAATATTAATAATTTTGGAACACAGTCCACAGGACTATTAATCGGACTTGTGTTTCCAAAAAGATTGTCAAATGTGTTTGGAAGATTTCTGTATATTGTGTGTAAATAAGAGTGTGGATCGCCACACGTGGAGTGATGCTGCTTTGAGCATCCTTGCAGTCAGATTTTAACTTTAAAATAAACTGAGATAATTTTACCAGATGTGTTACTCCCAATTAAATCTCCTTCTATCCTTATTGTTGCATTGAGCCAAAAATCAGTAAAGCATTTTTTTAATTTGATGTCGTTTTTGCGATTTGCTTTAACCCATCTGGCGCTCCGGGATATTTTGACTCTCGTGCTGACTGATTATTGGTAAAATGCATATGTGGTCGTGCGGACTCCGGTCTAAACGGGCACAATACGGCTTGTCCGATGCACGGCGCACAGAACTTCTGCACCTCGGTTTGCACGCGTGCGATTTCATTCATTTGGGAAGCCCTGGTTTAAGTGTCACGTTGCAAGCATCCTCCGTGTTTACTAAGGCATGAAATTATCTGAGTACACCCAGCGAGCTGGAATAATGCAATATCGACACATGTGTGAGAATTAGGTTCCTTCGTAGCAGAGAGATAATATGCATACATTCGTTTGGATTCGTCCTCTTCTAACAACATATAGCAAGCTCCAGTACAGTTAGTGAATGTGCTTAGTAGTGAGCGACGTGGTTGTGAGGGAATTTGAAGCATTGTTTGGTGAATCAAAGTTGCATAAGGTATTGTTTATGACAAACAATTATACATGTAGATTCCCTAATGTATTAGTAAACAATGTTCAATAGTGGTGCAGTATAAAAGGTAAATGAAAGCATTTATGAAATTTGACGGTAACAATTAAACAAATCGAGTTGAATCACCCGATACCCGAGGGACGAATACAGAGTATGATCGGGTTCGTTTTAGGTTCACCTCACATAACACGAGTCTAGAACATTCGTAACCAAAATACACTGTTAGTAGGAGTAATCACATGTCTTTTGATGAGTTCTGCACACAAGATAAGACCGTGGAGCTGATAATCACGTTATCCTTAATCTATTTGTGAAGCTACCATGAACAAGGTGCTAGCCTACTTGCTAAAGTATTTAAAAAAATGCTTGTGGATTTTCAAAACTGTTATTGTACTATGAATCTCATATAACGTGCTCTTCAAGAATCAACCTCCAAATCATGATACAGCATAAACGTTTAGGAATGGAATTACAAAGGATAAATTCTACGTTCTTGTTTAGCACGAAAAGATAAGTAGCAGTAGGTATAATTCTCTTTTTATAAATAGTATTATTGGCTTAAAATGCATTTCAAGACCGAGAATGCGATACTTCAGAACAGACATAATTTTATTTTATATCATGATGTTGTAGTGAAATTACTGAAAATAGCCATACATCAAGCAGCTGTAGCGATGTCTGTAAATCATCACATCCTTAGGAAGTATTAAAATATGTCCCTTGTGTTTGAATTCATGCCTGAACACGCCACATTATTCGCTCTTGGACATGTTCGAACACTGCAGACATTGTGGTATTGGATGGCTACAGTCTTCCACACGCTGGTGAAACAATGTTGCATAAACAATGACCCTAATATATCCGCATAGATAATATAGTCCAGTCAAATTAGACATAAAAAGGGGCCCGACCTTGCAAATGGTCATGTAGTTCTAATTTTTGTATATGTTGTTTGGACCTCTGCCAATAGTAAAAAAACAAATTTGTTACTTCGAAAGTCCTGTGCTAGCTGTGCAATAGCCAAAAAACAGCCAGATATTTGCACTATTTTCAGTTTCTGCTCAATATCGCCTAAAGTATGCGTCTGAGAGAAAACATTGTGAATACCTGTTTACAAAAATATTAAAATGTCTACAATTTGAGTCCCAGGCGAGCTCTGTACGTTCAGTACTTCCCGAGATACAGTTATTCAAAAATTGGATGATTTTTGAAAAAAGTAAAAATTGTTGGTTTTGGTCTTCTAATTTGACAAATATTGTCAAAAATACTCACCCTATGAGAAATGTCATAGATAATGAACTTAACGTTTATCTGTTTACCTTTAATTTGAGCTTTGACGGGTACCTGTAGGGCTAGTACTTCTCCCAAAAGTGGCATGTGACAGAAACCCTTGAAAAATAGAAATCGGATGAAATCAATTAAAACAAGTCCGAGCGTATCAGACATCACGTACAGGGCATGTACTGATTAAATCGGAGTTAATATTATAATAAGTATACGTAGAAATAGTTTCATAATTATGGGAATGATTTCGTGTTAATTATTAATTATTTACTGAAATGATGTGTTATATACCGGTAAGTTACTTATATGAGGCCTTCTCGAATCATTCGAGATAAAGGTGATGCAGAAAAACTAAAAAACTGGTTTGTTCTCCACCCTCCATTTCCCATCACTGATAAATTGGTATCCATCAGTAGTGGAATAGTTGGTGGCCTAACATAAATTACCACTTGTTGCTACAACTGGGAACTGAAGGTGTTAAGAAAATCATTGGGAATACGTTTGATAAAGTAACCTTTAAACGTAAGGACAAAGTAGCCACATTGTCATCCTTCAACACCTCTGTTAAAGTGGGTAACAAGAGATTAGTTGTCGATCCACTTACTATTTTCCAAAGGGTGTGCATAACCAAAAAATGGGACGAAGAACAGAAAGAACATTTTGAACATGAATTAGCCCCATTCCCAATGTCTTTGTTTAATGAACAGGGGATGCAAAAGGGGACCAAGTCCAGTCTCTTCTCTGCTTTCACTCCACTATCCTACCACACACCAGCTGACTCCAATACTTACATTGTTTTGGATGGGGGCTATCTTTTACACAAGGTTGTCTGGAAGCGAAAAACGTCTGTGACAGCCATTGTTTCAGGTTAGTCAGCTACATTAAAACCACTTTCGTAGCAACGTCTCGGTTGTTTTTGACGGTTATTCTGAAGAGGCCGCTAACAAAAACACAAAAAGTGCTGAACGACTCCGACGCTGTGCTACTCACTTCTACAATGACATTATTTTGAAGAATCCTCCATCATCCAAATACCTCATGAAAAAGTATTGGCCCAGGAAAAAGTATTGGCCAATGAGAACAACAAGAGGCGCCTCATCCCACTTCTTTGCGATTCATTCGAGCAAAAAGGAAGGAAGATTGTAGTTTTACGTGACCGTGAATCTTGTGATTATGAGCCACGGGACCTCCTTTTTACGTAGAATCCGAACCACAGGACATGGCATTTCACTTCGAAAATCTCACATGCATTGACCGGGAATCGAACCCGTACCGCCTTGGTGAGAGGCATACAGCTGGACCGCTGAGCCACCGAGCCACCATGCATACATGGCATGGCATACAAGTAAGAGTAGCCGAAGAAGATGCTGATCGGGACATCATTGCCATGGCACTATCCAAGAGTCCTACATTCGACCGTGTGATTGTAGTAGGAGAAGATGTTGACCTCCTCGTTCTCCTCAATTGTTTAGGCTCTGGTGCAACTAATATCTACCTTTAGATGAGTAGCAAAGGTGAAGCCGGCTGTGTCCGTTACTCAAGCTCCTCTTTCACCTGCTCAACACTCACAAGGTACAGTGAATTTGATCCATGCGTTCAGTGGGTGCGACACCACTTCAGCCCCTTATGGGCATGGTAAAACCAAGTTAGCTAATATATACACAAATTCCCAACTTGTAGAACTGGCAGAACTTTTCCTGCTGCCAGACTGCAGTAACAAAACCATAGCAAAAGCTGAGGAGAAGTGCTTTGTGTATTTGTACGGGGGTGATTTCCTAACAGACTCCCTGAATAGCCTTCGCTACCAACTGGTTGTTACATCTGCAGCCAACATCAAAATCAATCTTGCTTGCTTGCCCCCAACAGAGGATGCTTACATAACTTACCTCCAAGTTCAAACGTGGTTGGGGGTCAACAAAAATCCTACAGATTGGGTATGGAAGCTTGATGATCAAGAGTTTACCCCTATCACTACCACTATGGATCCTGTACCTCAGCTCCTACTGCGCATGATTTCCTGCAATTGTAGCGGCGGTTGCAGTTGCCGAAAAGCTGGGCTGAAATGCTCAGCTCTTTGTCGATTTGTGGTGGAAAAATATGTCGAAACGTGCAATTGCTTCAGCTAGAGGATTCTGACGATGAGGAAGACATCCATCCCAACCCCTACATTGCCTGCTGCTCAGTTCAAAAATTCCTCCAATAAACCTGCACCATCATCAGAGGAAGATTTTTCGAGACCCGGGTCATCAAAACGAATTAAATTACGATGAGAGCTGTTGCTTCATAATTGTAAAATAATTTTAGATATAATGTTTTTCTTTTGTAATAAAACAAAATAGTACCTATGTGAAAGCACTTCTTTCATTTTTCTCGAATTCAATTTTTCAAGGATTTTAGTTACATGCCACATTTGAAAGAAGCACTGGGCCTACAGGTACCCGTCTCATAGGATGAGTATTTTGAAGAATAGTTGTCAAATTAGGAGGCCCAAACCAACAATTTTTACTTTTTTGAAAAAGCATCCAATCTTTGAATAACTGTATCTCGGGAACTACTAAACGTACAGAGCTCGCTTGGGACGCATATTGTAGACAATTTAATATAATTGTAAACAGGTATTCACAATGTTTTCTCTCAGACGCATAGTTTAGAAGATAGTGAGCAAACACTGAAGAAAGTGCAAATATCTGACTGTTTTTTGGCTATTACACAGCTAGCACAGGGCTTTCGAAGTTGCAAATTTGTTTTTTTTTACTATTGGCAGAGGTCCAAACAAGATGTAAAGAACATATAGCCTACTTTCTCCTAAATGCATGGGTATTGTTATAACTCTTTGTCCTTTTCAAGGAGTATAATTGAATGTTGGTTGTAGTAGCTTGTTGAAATACAACGTGCTATAGGGATATTAAACATGAATATGAGGTGCCCTTTGCTAGTGCTACCTCTGTAAAAAAAATCATTCAATTCGGTTTCACCGTGTTTGAATTGATCTGGGGAATGGATTTGCACACATACATGGCCGCTATTTGCAAACTAATGGGCTGATGACCTTGTAGTCAGTCATAAGATGCTTTCCACAAAAAGGCATGTTGTTGCAAAATCCGGTAGAGATCAAATTATTAGGATGGTCGAAATTCGATTTAAGCTTTTAACATTAGGGTGGCCGTCATTCCGTTTCCGTCAAGATGGCGGCGATATAAAACATGACACTGAGGTGCCTTTTGCTAGTGCTACCTCTGTACCAAATTTCGTTCAATTCGGTTTCACCGTGTTTGAATTGATAGGGGGAATCGATTTGCACACATACTTGGCCACCATCTGCAAACTATTGGGCTGATGATCTAACAGTTTGGTCAGAATATGCTTCCCACATAAAGATTTGTTGTTGCAAAATTTGGTAGAGACTAGATTATTAGGTTGGTCGTAATTACATTTTAGCCTTTAACATTTGGGTGGCCGCGATTACGTTTCCGTCAAGATGGCGGTGATATAAAACATGACACTGAGGTGGCCTTTTCTAGTGTTACCTCTGTACCAAATTTCGTTCCATTCGGTTTCACCGTGTTCGAATTAATAGGGGGAATCGATTTTCACACAAAGATGGCCGCCATCCGCAAACTATTAGGCTAATGACCAATTAGATTTGTCAAAATATGCTTCCTAGATAAAGGTATGTTGTTACAAAATTTTGTAGAGATCGGATTATTAGGTTAGTCGTAATTTGATTTAAGCTTTGAACATTTGTGTGGCCGCCATTACGTTTCCGTCAAGATGGTGGTGATATAAAACATGACACTGAGGTGCCCTTTGCTAGTGCTACCTCTGTACCAAATTTCATTCCATTCGGTTTCACCGTGTTCGAATTAATAGGGGTAATCGATTTTGACACAAAGATGGCCGCCATCCGCCAACTATTAGGCTAATGACCTATTAGATTTGTCAAAGGATGCTCCCTCCATAATGGTATGTTGTTGCAAAATTTGGTAGAGATCGGATGATTAGGTTAGTCGTAATTTGATTTAAGCTTTGAACATATGTTTGGCCGCCATTGCGTTTCCGTCAAGATGGCGGCGATATAAAACATGACACTGGGGTGCCCTTTGCTAGTACTACCTCTGTACCGAATTTCGTTCCATTCGGTTTCACGGTGTTCGAATTAATAGGGGGAATCGATTTTCACACAAAGATGGCCGCCATCCGCAAACTATTAGGCTAATGACCTATTACATTTGTCAAAATATGCTTCCTCCATAAAGGTATGTTGTTGCAAAATTTGGTAGAGATCGGATTATTAGGTTAGTCGTAATTTGATTTAAGCTTTGAACATTTGTGTGGCCGCCATTACGTTTCCGTCAAGATGGTGGTGATATAAAACATGACACTGAGGTGCCCTTTGCTAGTGCTACCTCTGTACCAAATTTCATTCCATTCGGTTTCACCGTGTTCGAATTAATAGGGGTAATCGATTTTGACACAAAGATGGCCGCCATCCGCAAACTATTAGGCTAATGACCTATTAGATTTGTCAAAGGATGCTCCCTTCATAAAGGTATGTTGTTGCAAAATTTGGTAGAGATCGGATGATTAGGTTAGTCGTAATTTGATTTAAGCTTTGAACATTTGGGTGGCCGCCATTACGTTTCCGTCAAGATGGCGGCGATATAAAACATGACACTGGGGTGCCCTTTCCTAGTGCTACCTCTGTACCAAATTTCATTCCATTCGGTTTCACCGTGTTCGAATTAATAGGGGTAATCGATTTTGACACAAAGATGGCCGCCATCCGCAAACTATTAGGCTAATGACCTATTAGATTTGTCAAAGGATGCTCCCTCCATAAAGGTATGTTGTTGCAAAATTTGGTAGAGATCGGATGATTAGGTTAGTCGTAATTTGATTTAAGCTTTGAATATTTGTGTGGCCGCCATTACGTTTCCGTCAAGATGGCGGCGATATAAAACATGACACAGGGGTGCCCTTTGCTAGTACTACCTCTGTACCAAATTTCGTTCCATTCGGTTTCACCGTGTTCGAATTAATAGGGGCAATCGATTTTCACACAAAGATGGCCGCCATCCGCAAACTATTAGGCTGATGACCTATTAGTTTGGTCAAAGGATGCTGCCCCCATAAAGGTATGTTGTTGCAAAATTTGGTAGAGATCGGATGTTTAGGTTAGTCGTAATTTGATTTAAGCTATGAACATTTGTGTGGCCGCCATTACGTTTCCGTCAAGATGGCGGCGATATAAAACATGACACTGAGGTGTCCTTTGCTAGTGCTACCTTTGTACCAAATTTCGTTCAATTTGCGCTCACCGTGTTCGAATTGATAGGGGGGGGGGGGACAGACATTCAGAGTACACAGACTCACACACACACACACACACAGACTCACACACACACATACACACAGACAGACACACCTTTTTTTCGCCCTGTAGTGATCTCATAAGTCTACTTTCATTTTTTGCAAAAATCGAAAGTAGGCTAAAAATTAGAACTACATGACCTTTTGCAAGGTCGGATGTATATTTTGACTGGACTAATAGTCGATTGGACTGAGAGCTGGGGAGTGTGTAAGCGTTACTTTGGCCATTGAGGAAGAGCAGACATTATTGACCTCGTAATAATGGGTGGTAAATTAAAAGATGACAGAATTCCTGAATCTAAAATTAATATAACGTACACTTCCATTCCAGTTGATAGCGCAGTGGCTGTTATTTAGTCATTTAAGGGCCTGCGACATTGTGGTCATTTAGCCTTATGTACTTGGGTGAGTGTTGGATTTTGTCTGATAACCTGTATTACTGTGATGCCTGTATTACTGAGTGTATTTGTACTTGAGACTAGGATTGGGAAGGAGACAACTGTTGCCATAACTTACAAATCATCCCAGAATTTGCCTGAAGTAGACGTGGTAATCGACTGAAAGTCACTTCTAAGATGGCTGAGGTGGGAATCTAACCCATATCATCTCATTTCTTCCTCAAGAGACGGAGTGTTCTCCGTGCCAGCCCTCAGACCAGACTGAAATGTCTGGCAAAGCCAGGAATCGATCCCGGACCTCAAGGATGACAGCCAAGAATGCAAGCCACAACAATACACCATAAAGTGGTTGCTCTATAAACCACTAAACTTCCGGTTAGTGTTAATCAGAATTTCTCAAGTTTCTTGATCAACAGCATCCTTAATTACTTATCAGTTTTCCAGTGTTAATTAATTCCTACCATATGTTTATCATTTGCTTTCCTGCTGTGTTTCACTACGAAAACTCCCCAGGTGTTCACATCTAGTGGGACATGGGTTGGCGACCACGGAACCCCAGCTGAGTCTGGCATTGCTTCAACTTACTTGTGCCGGGCTCCTCTCCGTTTTCTTTCCTGGGCCGATAACCTCGATGTTAGGCCCCTTAAAGCAACAATTATTATCATCATCATCATCATCTTTCCTGGCGACCTCTCTTGGTCAATTCTTGTTCTTTTCCGACCCCGACGGTATTACGATATCTGAGGCCTAGGGAGTCTTTCACTCTCCCACCTTAATGGGCCCTTGCCTCATCTTTTCTGATCCCTCATTTTTTGAGGGGTGAAACATTTTCTGGTCTCTTTATATCTCCTGCCTTCTGCTTAAGGCCCTTAAGCAGAAGGCAGGGTGTGTGTAGCCCCACCACTTCTGATGCACCCTCGATAGTGCTACACCCTCAAGGGCTCACGGCTGGTGAGTTTGGGAGTTGGTGACCCCGAGGGATTCTGAGCTGGGTCCGGTTATTCCCCGTTTTTCGACTGTCTCTGGGGCGGACCTTCTCTTCTTTCCCTTTCCTATCTGCCTTTCATGGCTCTCGTTCCTTCCAAGGCCCTCAATCCTCATTCTTCGAGGGCATTTCCTGTTCTTTATTTGCCTTATTCTCCATTTGTTTTCCATTTCTTCTTCTAATGTGTACGTTTTAGTATTAAGTGTCGTTTTAGTTATAGTTATCATTACATTCTCATCTTTCACTATCACCCAAACCATTAGGGGCCGATAGCCTAGATGTTAGGCCCCTTAAAACAGCAATCATCATCATCATCATCATCATCACTAGGAAATGAACTTAAAGTTAAGTCTGAGCATCTTCGCTTTGCTAAAATTTATATCCTAATAGCATAATCAAATATGCTCCCGCTTGATTTTGTGTACGAGAAGTTTCTTCCAATAAACCAGCTTCACGACGAAGTCCGCTTGCTAAGAATTCAGCACTCACATCAGAAAATAACTTACTGAATTTCATCGCACACAAATATAACTGATTAGAGGAGACAATAAACAGTGTGAAGGACCACCTCGTGATCTAGCAGGTACCATTCATGGCTATCGCCCTGGAGAACAGGGTTCGATTCCTTGTTCTACCAAGATATTTCTGGTTAGAGGGTTGGAACGAGGTACACTCCGCCTCTTGAGGCAAAACTGAGAGTAGGTGGGATCGATTCACACCTTGGCCATCCTGGAGGTGGTTTTTCGTGTTTCTTAGCTTCTAATCCAGGAAAATGCAAGGATGGTTCCTAAGTAAAGGTCACGGCCGCCTCCTCCCCAATCCTAACCTGAATTATGAAAACACGCACTGGTACGGCCATAACAATAACACAGTTTAACACACAAAATTCCACACACACCCAAGTACACGGGGCTAAATGCCCACGTTGAACAAGCCCTTCAAATGAAACAACAAAAACAAACTGTGTGAAGCCATTTTAAACCCGCCCTTCACCAGGCCAACACCATTCAAACTTCCTCGGTGAACCAGTGGTACAGTGACCACAAGAATATGAGTTCGATTCCCGACCAGGGAATTTGGTTTTCTGAAGGGCGGCAAAAATCCACGGGAGACTCCGAGTTGTACGATGTTGGCTTGTGAATTATCTCATGTAACTTATGTAGTGAATACAAGACAAAATTATTCAAAGCTCAGCCACAGACCATCCAGTAGATGCTGTTGTTGTTATTTCATTTCAGGGGCATGGACATCGTGGTCATAAGCCTCATGTACTTCTGTGTGTGTGTGTGTGTGTGTGTGTGTGTGTGTGTGTGTGTATGTGTACAGATGGCAGTGCTAAATAAAACATCAAATATGGAGAGTAGAATGGCTCCAACTCATAATACGTACATCAGATAACTGAAGCCGTTCAATTATTATTATTATTTCTATTATTATTGTTTTATGTTATAGACCGACAGCAGTAGCTACGCTCGCTAACGCGCAGCGCTAGCTATATACAGACTTGGTAGATGTGGGTTGAATCCTCACCATCGGCCATCCTTGAAATGGCTTTCGATAGTTTCCCATTTTCAACTCCAGGCAAATGCTGGGACGGTACCTTCTGACTGGCCTCGGCCGCTTCCTTCCATATCCTTGTCCAGTTTCATTTATCATCATTCATTTCATTTCTCATTAACTCCTCTCATGAGGTTGGCGTCATTTAGGGCATCCGGTCGTAAAATCCACCTGCCACTTATCCTTCCATCGCATCCCATCCCGACCTGTTTGAAAACGGTAATAATAAGGGGGAGGCATTCAGTGCTTGTGATATAACCCTAACCAAGTGCTAAAATCAACTTAATATTCCATTCTGTTGAACTAGCTCAAAATCAATGAATTATAGTTTCTCAACTCTGTTTCGAAAGACGTGTAAAACGTTACACTACAGTATAAAGTATTTGCACAAGGCATTATCCATGCAGTTCCTTATTAAGTTTATAGGTATGAAATATGTGGTCCCGATACTTATCCAGACATTTGCTGAATGTTTTACTCATCAGTCAGCCCGGATATTTTAAACAAATGGATAAATAAACTGGGATTCTGAAATACTATTATAATCACCACTCTCCATATAATAATAAAGAACCCAAAAACAATTACATTTTACTTGGTGCTAATGCAGCCATCCTCCCTATATTATTCTGCTAAGGTCCCATTCCGGTTTTGTACCGAAAATAAGGTCCTGTTAACACCAACCTACACATATGGGGTACCTACAGGTTCTGCATAACCCCATGTGAGCCCGAAACGCACTCACTTCCTCTTTAAATGCCCCACAATTAAATAAATACATTAAAAATGTACATTTACAATGGGAGCACCGTAACCTGGCGAGCCTGCCGCTAGAGCTCAGGGCAGCGCGGCGGGGGCAGCCATCTGTCGGGAACGTGGCGTACTGCTAGACGAGCCTGCCGCTGGAGCACAGGGCAGCACGGTGGTGGCAGCCATCTGGCGGGAGCGAGGCGTACTGCTAGCTGAGGAGTCTCTCAGCAGATGGCTCCGGTGTGGTCTCGCCAAGACTTTCTCTAGGGTTCAATTCTTTGCAAATGTACAAATTGCTATAGAAGAAACTCCCGAGCAAACAATAACAGATGAATTCGTTGTAACATCGAATATTGTCTACAATGAGGTGCTGTGACAAGCACAAAACACTGTTCTACATAATTATTTGTGTTCTTCTCATGTACATAAGCCGTTTAACAACAATAAATACATTTCTTCAATATTTAAAACTTCGTTCTCCCACATTCTTCCCTACTACCCCATAAACCTACATTCACGTTGCGAAAGCTCGCACGAGCCTACTAGTTATTATTAATATTATTATTTTACTTACGGTAATCTGATGAAATGCAACGACAGGCTACCACCTACTTCGTATTCGTAACTGTAAGTGACAGGTGAAAGAGAAGCTCAAAGAGAAGGAAAGCAAGATGAGGTGTCATAGTTGCCTCACTTTCCTGGTTATCGAGCGGTGACTCAAGCGTTAAGCAGTACCACGCGCAGACAATACTGTAGTCATTGTTTGTTGCTGACCAATAGCTGACGGTTCTTGACCAATAGGATGCTTCCTTCATCTATCCACGTGGAGTGCAGACCAGGTGTTGACGCCAGCCCAGTCTACCAGCTCACTTTACAGCCTCCAGTGTTGCACTGTTGCACGCTGTTCTGTCCAGTCTCGCTACTGCTTGCCGTGGAGACCGAGTACGTTGCTGCTACGATGATGGATAGTTGACAACACTGTGTCTTAAGCTGTGAATACCTTAGTACCCTGCAGACATGGAATGTAAACATATCCGCCCAGCTAGGTTTCAATGAGGAGCCGCTCGTTAACGAGGAAAGTGAGGCAACTATACAAGAAGAAATGGATGCGAAAAAGAAGGTGCATGAATTATTATTAATATTATTATTATTATTTTATTTTAATTATTGTTATTATTATTATTATTATTTTACATTTTAGTGACGAAATTAGGGCTCTTGGCCCTCTCTTACGATTAACTGAAGAGGATGAGAATAATCACAAAGAGAAGCATGAGGATTGAAAGAAGAAATCCTCACGAAGGGATATTTTAAAATAATAAGCTACTGTATCTTAAAACCTGAATGCTCTGGTATCCGTCTGTCCAGTGAATGATATCGATGTTTCACTCCTCAAAACAACAATTATCACCACCACTTGTGACCTGTGATGGGAGCAGCTTCTTCTGTGAAAGAGTTGTTGCAAGCAGCATCATGTTCTGGGCTAAAGTGAATTGCTACTTCAAAGGTTTAAAGCGGTAAAGCGATATTGATCGATTATTAGCTGTGAGCTTATGCACAGAAAATCAACTCGCTGAAGTGTAAAAGTATTTTTTTAGAAACCTTTGCAAACGTGTTGGGATGAAATTCAAAGCCATGAGTGAGTGAAGCTCGTCAACAAAGGAGTGTAAGTCAATTGATGAGGACTTTAATTGCATTCCACACGATGAGCACAGACGTGGCCAATTAAGCAAATCCCACATTGTTTCATAGAGAAAAGGGAACTATGTGGGAGCTACAATGGAGGTAGGTTTGTTTCATACAGGTGGGGGTTCCATGATGAACTTACTCTAGGGAGGGGCACATATAAATTAAAAACTCCGACTATAACTGAATTGTGAATGTACTCCACCATCGCATGGCTCATTGCACCATTCTGTTGAGCGCCGAGGTACTTTCCCCCGCAGTACTACCATTTTTTTCCCCCGTGTGGTCTCCTCAGAGACCTAGTGCAGGTCTTTCTATTCGACGCCCGTGGGCGACCTGCGCGTCGGGACGAGAGATGGAATTGATTAAGGTGAATGAAATTGGAGAAGGATGTGGAAGGAAGCGGCCGTGGCCTGTCAGAAGGTACCGTCCCAGCATTTGCCTGGTGTTGAAAATGGGAAACCACGGAAAACTATTTCAAGGACGGCCGACGGTGGGGCTCGAACCCACGCGTCTACCGAGTCAGCAGAGAGCTTGGCCCCATGACCTAACACTGCGCTTTAGCCAGCGTAGCCACTACTGTCGGTAGTACTACCATAAAAGTACAATAAAATTCCCTCTACGAGTTTTCGCCGAAAAGTGCCCCTTTTCTTTAGATTATTAGCCAGTTTTTGATATTTTTTAAAAATTATTACTGCAGTTCTCTAAATTTCGTCAAATGTTATACAATAAGAATTCGTATTTTCCTTGACGATTAATCCTCTCTGTGGTTGTCGTTCACATCTACACAGATGGTAGCAAGACGAATTATATAACTGCCTGAACCTTCTCTCCTCGTTTTCTTAGCGAGGTTTTGCCAAATTCCTCTACTGTTCCATATTAGAGATAACGCACTCCGTTCTTAAGTAACTCGTCCTACTTCTTGGTAAATTAATCCTATTTTTTAAACACTGACATGATATTTACAAATAAACACATTTCAATCCAGGCACAGGTAGAAGCAAGATCGAAAATATTTCTGAAATCTCAGCGACAGCTCAACGGGGGGCGCCAACTCCTCCCCCTCTGGATCCGACACTTGCTTCAAAACTTTGAAGTTAATTATGGAAAATAACTTGAACAAGTAGTTCCGTGAGTAACTATACAGCCTATTTTCATATATCCTACTCGAGTTAATTGCCTCTATCAATATACAACATTTCAGTTTGATTGTTGTAATAGATTCGTAGATATTGAGAACCGTCTAAATAATTCAGATGGTCGCCATGTTGGACTTTTATTTATGTACTATTACATGAAGATTATTGTGTACGTGTGGTATTCAAACTTCAATCGCATGATTAGGATACAAGAAGTAAAAACGAGATTTTTAAACTTCGCGCAGCTGCCATCTTGTGATTATGAAAACAATTGAAATAAATTAGATGCCAGTGGATTAACATTTGTATAAGCATTTAACGTACAATGTTTCACTGCACTCGGATGTTATATCGCAGAAACAGCCATTTAAATATTTATATTCGCGTCACCGCCATGTTGGATTTGTTTTCACCAGGTTACTGAAATTCCTATAGGTGAACTTATGTTCATAGCCTCTATGAACATAAAAAAATCTGTTTGATTGCTGTAAAACATTCGTAGATATTGAGAACCATCTAAATATTTCAGATGGTCGCCATGTTGGATTTTTATTTATGTACTATTACATGAAGATTATTGTGCACGTGTGGTATTCAAACTTCAATCGCATGATTAGGAAATACAAGAAGTAAAAAACAAGATTTTAAAATTTCGCACAGCTGCCATCTTGTGGTTATGAAACCGATTGAAATAAATTAGATGCTCGTGTATTAACATTTGTATGAGCATTTAACGTACAATGTTTCACTGCACTCGGATGGTTAAATCGCGAGAAACAGCCATTTAAATATGTATACTTCGCGTCGTTGCCATGTTGGATTTGTGCTCACCAGGTTACTGAAATTCCGATAGGCTATGAACATACAAAAATTCAGTTTGATTGTTGTAAAACATTTGTAGATATTGAGAACCGTCTAAATATTTCGGATGGTCGCCATTTTGGATTGTTATATGTATAGGCCATAGGGTTATGTACCATTAAAGGAAAATCATTGCGTAGCTTCATTATTCAAACTTTCACTTTGATCGCATGATTACGACACAAGAAATAAAAACTTAATTTTGAAATATCGCACAGCCGCCATCTTGAGGCTATGTAAGCAATTGAACTAAATTAGATGCCAGTGCATTACAATGAGTATAATGATTTACTGTACCACATTTCACTGCGTTCAGATGGTTAAATCGCGAGAAACATCTATTAAAATGTTTCAAATTCGCTTGGCCACCATGTTCGTTTTGTACTGTATAGGTTTTTGAATGCTACATAGATAAACTTTTAGCAGTGCTCTTTATCACCGTACAAAATGTCAGGGTGATATCAGTAATAGTTTCGGAGATATAGAATGCCAGTGAAATATTTCGCACAGCCGCCATTTTGAGGTTATGTAAACAATTGAACTAAATTAGACGCCAGTGCATTACAATTTGTATAAACATTTGCTGTACCAAGTTTAATTACGTTTCGATGGTTAAATCGCGAGGAGGGTTTATTTAAAAGTTTCAACTTCGCTTGGCCGCCATGTTGGTTTTGTAGTTACCAGGTTTTTGAAAGTCTCATAGGTGAACTTCAAGTAGTGCCCTTTATTACCGTACAAAATTTCAGGGTGATATCAGTAACAATTTCGGAAATATTGAATGCTGGTGAAATATTTCGCACAGCCGCCATGTTGGATTGGTGAGACATTATAAAATTTTAAGGGCACGGTCGGGGTCGGCCGAAATGTTGCTATGACCTTACCGAGTTTTATTGAAATCGCTCCAGCCGTTTAGAATTGACTAGGGACACACACACACACACACACGCACACACATACACACACACGGACAGAAGGTGATCTCATAAGCCTATTTTCTTCATAAAATTGAAATAGGCTAAAAATATGAATATAACATTACGGTGTTTGAAGCCATTTTCAGTGTTGCCTTATTAAACAAAAATTAGATGCTTTTCAGTCGGTCAACACGATTGTACCCAAATGAGATGGGTACTGGCCGACTGAAAAGCATCAAACTTTTGTTCTATAAATATAACGTTAGTTCCGTTCGTAAGTAAATTCAAGTATATTGTGCATTGTCGTTTTATGAATTTTATTACGCCATTAATTTAGTAACATCAAACCTAGTTCTTCATCTCAATTCGGGAGATATAACAATTCTGCTCCAGTTCCACGAGTTGTCTTCGAACTTCGAAAGAAGTTCATAAGAGTCTAACCTGTTATGAAAAGTTAATCTGTGTAGCCCACTGGCCTAAGCCAAGCTTTCGAAATTTACACCACTTGCATGTCAACGATACTGTTCCAGTGACTCAAACCAAAACTCAATTCCCGCCCGCCTAGAGGTGGTAGCCAACGAAGCTAACCAATATACCACGAGGCGTTCACTTCTTATCCTAGGCCTACAGTCAGAGTCAACCTAATTTAAACGCTGAAAAAGCAGACTGTCTATTCTTTGAATAAATAAGCTGGGCAAGATAATTATGATGATACAGATATTTTTATTCGTGGACATCGTAAAATCATAATGCAATGCAACAGGCCTCGGGAGAGGAGGGGGCCAACGGGGCCGCAGCACTGGGTCCCTGACTCACTGACATGCCCAGAGTAAATAAATTCACTCAGTTTAAATTCCAAACAAATTTGAAACTTTCTCATGCCTCTATATGCATTGTTACAGATCCAGTGAATACAATACAAATCATTCAAAAGAAGATAACATGTATCTGTATATAACCAGAATAGCTCCATTGCCAGAGAAATAGTGGTGTTCCCAAAGTTGGTAAGCCTTTATAGGGCGGAAAATTTGTAGATAATATTGGCCAAATTCGACTTTTATTCCATATGGTTGTGAAAGGTGTTCGGATTATACTTGTGATGAAAATGAGGATGATTGTTGTTTTACGGGGTGGAACATGAAGGACACCCTTCCCTCTTCCTGTGATGGTGATGATGACGATGACTATGACGATCATGGTGATGATGACGATGGTAACGATGGTGATGACAATGGTAACGATGGTGGTGACGATGGTGGTGATGGTGATGACGAGGGCTCGGATTCGAGCATATTTGCATATTTTTTCCCTGAATAGTACACATTGAAATAAGCCTTTCGGTGGTATTTTCACCTATCTGGTGCGAATAATAGAACAGCAGGTTTTTAACCTTTAGTGAGGTCGTTCTCGTCATTGAAACTTTTATTGACTGATTTAAGAAAATCATTCAAAACTGAAAACATAGAAAAAATTCCTGTTGTACAGACCAATGCAGATCTACTTCATTGACTCGCCTAATTCTGAACATTTTGTAAATGAACTTTTAAACTGTATCTTTTATAAGAGCACTTCTCTTATATATATACAGTTGTAAAACTTGAATGCGAGTATATTGCAGTGTATCATACATACAATTAGAAAATAAAGCTCGTATTTAAAGGTATGTTATTGGTTTTTTCGTTTCACTTTCCTTTCTATAGTTTTTAACGGTGTTTTTCGAGCTTATTCTGCATATTTAACCGCATATAATGGGCGTTTCGAGCATATATATCGAGCATATAATGGGTTTATAATGCTTTTTTCGAGCATATAATGTTTTTTCGAGCATATCTATCGAGCATAAAACACATGGTTTTCGAGCATATCTGGAGATTTTATCGAGCTTATCGATCCGAGCCCTAGTGATGACGATGATGCCGATGACCATGATGATGGTGAAAATGACAAGGCTGACGATGACTTTGACAATGTTGATGACGATGGAGATGCCGATGACTAAGACGATGATGGTTACGATGATTATTATTTATTTATTTATTTATTTATTTATTTATTTATTTAGCGTATGGCTTTTAGTGCTGGGAGTGTCCGAGGAAATGTTCGGCTCGCCAGAGCCTGTAACTGCTCATTGTGGACACCCATGGGGTGAGCTACAAGTTCCGTTCAATTTCAAGTAGTTACCACTTTCGCTACCAGAAGTCACTGACACTTAGTGGTGAACGTTGGAACTTTGAAATCTAACGAAATCTAACCTGCACATTTAGCTTCACACAAGTTTAATTAGTGGAAGGTTCTTTTGCATGCCCTAAATCTATGACATGGGATCGCCGGCTGTACTTCCCCTCCGAAGGAGGGCATACTGAAGGATTTTAACGCTCTTAAAGAATCTGACGACTTTGGCCGAGTTTGAACCCTCAATCTTGGGCGCAGAAGCTCAATATGCTACCGACTACGCCACCGAAGCAGTGACGATGATGATGGGAGGTGACGATAACTATGACGACGATGTTGACGGTGGTGAAGACGACGACTATGACGATGTTGGTGATGACCATGGTGACAACAATGATGTTGATGATGACGAAAATGATGACGATGACTATCAAGATGACGATTATGACGATGGTGATAATTTTTTCCATCATGTTGGTGACGACTATGATGATTATGACGACGATAGTGATGACGATGATGTTGGCGTCTATGACCAAGATGATGATGAATAGGATGATGTTGACGATGATGACGACGATCACTATGACGATGATGGTGATGACTATGATGATGGTGATAATGACAATCCTTACGATGACTTTGACAATGATGATGACGATGGGGATGCCGATGACTAATACGATCGATGAGATGGGAATCGAACCACTCTCTTCTCAGTTTTGCCTCACGAGGCTGAGTGTACCCCGTTCCAGCCCTCAGACCAGAATTAAAAGAAGAGGTCTGACCCTTCGAAAATCGAGGGTATCAAGGAAAAAGACAAGTATCAATTTAAGTGGAAAAATGAAATATACCCTAGACTTCGTATACCCTAGTACCATATGGGTTGAAAAAGAATAATAGGTGACCAAGGGAGGTCGAGAGAAAAAAAATGACTACCTGGCACACGTAAGTTAAGTGGACGCCTTATCGAGGTTGCAAGCCACGCCCCACTGCTTATGAACCTCATTATTTATATGAATTAGGATCAGAGGTCTTACCATTAAGAGCCTCAACATTCTGCTAGTTGCATGTTATCTATCATAAAGCTTGCTCTGTTACCCTTTGAACGCTGTTTATGACTTGATCCGCCTTAAACTTTTAGGACCTGCTTTTATAGCTTCGCATACGTCATGTCTGAACCTCAGCTGTATCTGAACGTCACGTTTCAAACCAGTTAACATATTGAGTGCTGTTCATCAAACGTTGTTGGGTTTCTTAATTCTTCTCTACTGCCTTCTATGGTCACGGGGTGCGTATTGAGACTTCTGCCAAGAAATTTAATTTTGATTTGAGAATTGGAATGGGGCTCACTCAGTCACGTGAGACAAAGTTGAGAAGAATTTGGTTCGATTCCCACCTTAGCCATCTTTGAACTGGATTTTCGTGGCTTCCCACTTCAACTCCAAGCAAATGCTAGGGTGGCTTCGAACTTGAGGCTACGGCCAACTCATTCCAAATCCTAGTCTGAATTATAAATACACACTATATTACAGACACATTCTACACACACAAAATATACGGGGCTGAAATGACAGGGGTGGCCAAGCCCCTAACAGGGACAACAACACAAAACATACCACTTCTGTTGTTGTTGTTGTTGTTAATGATGATGATGATGATGATGATTGATTTAGTGGCTTTGCGACATGTAGCCCTGTGTGTGTGTGGAATTTGTCTGATAACTTCTGTTATTGTGATGGCTGTATTAGTGTGTGTATTTTTAATTCATTTGGGGATTGGGAAGGAGACGGGCGTGGCTTTCAGTTAGAAACCATCCCGATATTTGTCTGTAGTAGAAGTGGGAAGTGGCTGAGGTGGAAATTGAACCCACATCTTGTCAGTTTTGTCTCACGAGGTTAACATTACCCCGTTCTATCCTTCAGAACAGAATTAAATTACTTGGCAGAGCTGGAAATCGAACACGGAACTCTGCAGTGCCAGCCAAGGATGCTAGCCACTATGCTACGCAACGAGGCGGATTACATTAACATACAAGTTCCTACACACACCTGGGTACACGAGGCTACATGACCGCGATGTCGCAAGTCCCTAAACGAATTACCAACGACATCTTGAATTTCTTGTATGCTGCAGGTTTATATTTATCGATTTAGCCTCTCTCTAACAAAATTATCCTCGATACGCACCCGGTTGTTTCATAAGTCTCGCAACTGTGTTATATCGTCCGATAACGCTACAACACAAAATATGCGAGACCTAGGGAATGTGTATCTCAAACATGAGTGCGTAGCCTTTCAGACAATCATGAACAATCCCTTGTTAACCACCCTGTTGCAACACTTCGGAATGGGTTCATTACCTTTTCGTAATGGTCTCGTTCATAAAGGACAGGCGAAGATCGAGTGGCTTGACGATGATGAAGCGAATCGCCACCCTAAAGGCACGATTGAAACCCAATTGAGCACCTCCGGGGTGAGTTACAGCGCCGGTTGGCATCCAGACTGCAGGAATACAGGACTTTTCACCATTTTGCTGGAGAATTCGAAAACAGTGCCAGCAAATATCTATCGAAATTTTTATGAACCTCTTTCATGGAGGGTAGTCACTGTGATAGTAACGTATGGCGCACCTACATCACGATGACATCATGGCAGCTCACGTTAAGGATTTTCTAACCAGCGTCCAATAATAAATGGCAATGTAGTGTCAGTACAGTATCATCCACATTGCTCTCTGATTAGAAAATTATTAATATTATTATCATTATTATTATTATTGCAGCCTCCGTGGCTTAGGCGGCAGCATGCCGGTCTCTCACCGCTGGGTCCGTGGTTCAAATCCCGGTCACTCCATGTGAGATCTGTGCTGGACAAAACGGAGGCAGACAGGTTTTTATCCGGGTAATCCGGTTTTCCCTATCAAAATTTAATTCCAGCAACACTCCACTATCATTACATTTCATCTGTCATTCATTTAATCAATGCCCCAGAGGAGTGCGTCAGGCCTCGGCAGCCGGCACAGTCCTTATCCTCGCCGAGAGATGAGGGCTTCATTCATTCCATTCCTGACCCGGTCGGAGACTGGAAGCAGGCTGTGGATTTTCATTTTCATTATTATTATTAATCACTTATCATACCAGGTTGGTTTCACTCATGGACTCTGCAAGGGCTCATTCTTCTACCGTCGGAAGGACAGTGTCTTGGAGCTGAACACACGTTGTCAGCAGATACAATTGGGATGGTGACAGGCCGATGGCCCAGGTGACCGCCAGCTTAGGTCAAATTAAGGAAGGGTCAGGAAAAGGATTGGGGAAGGAAGTCAGACGTGAACCAATTGAAAGGAACCGTCCCGACATTTGCCTAGTGGTGAAAATTGGAAACCACGAAAACCATTTTCAGGACTGCCGAGGTGGGATTCGAACCCACATTCTAACGTTGCCAGCGTGGCACGAGTTAGCGCGCTAGAGCTCTCCGCCTCGCACCAGTTACTATTGTTCTTGATCTTGTTCTTGTTCATGTTTTTGTCATTAAACAAAAAATAATAATCAGGTGATCACAAAGATATTCTTATAGGTCCACCAAATGCAGTTTATCAGCTATTACGTCGCGTCGTCTTGTGTACACGAAGTACAAACCGAAGGTTCGTGTGCTGGTCGCGTCACACATTTTAACTCTCTGTTAAGCCTCGTCCACACCGGCAGATTTGTTTCCAGAAACATTGTATGCAGACTGTTTCCCAAATGTTTCTCATTTGTATGCAGGATGTTTGCTGACCTTTTGAAAACAATCTACATACAATCGGGAGACACATTTTGTAACGTGTTTTTCGAGGGTATTTTACGCCACTTACATAAGTCAGTAGGAAGCCATTCGATATTTATTTACGCGGCAAATTGCTCAGCCAAGAGAAGTTTTCATGTAACTTATTATTATTATTAAGGTATTTTTGGAGCGTTTTTTTTTACAAAATTATAAGTATACAGATAGGTTTTCATTGTTATAGAAAACACTATCAAGCGAATTATTACGAACAACATTATCGCGGAAAATTATATGATTACGGAATTTTACGGAGTTTTGTCAGTTAGGGTATTGTGAGAGAGATGAGTCACTGGGAATTAGGCTACAGGCTCATTCTTGTCGAGAAGTGTGACGCAAGCGGGGTTGCTGCTTCAAGAAAAGGCGAAATGGCCTGGACCGGTAATCGACATCATCGTCGCGCCGAGTGTAATGACCCTGAGGTGGGGAGGATCGCGTGGTGGCTCAGCCAATCAGAGAAGAGCGGGCGAGGAGAAGACGGTTACAGAGAGGGGATGCGACGAGTGCATATATGGTTTGCGCGCCGAGGAGACAGGCGATTATCTTTGTAAAACTTGACCGTTGTGGTTGCTCGTGTGGTTGGCTCCGGTGTGACCGGACCATAAGTTAACATATCTACAAGTATCTTTTCAACTGACGAAGAAGATGACGACGTCCAGAAGGCTGTGGGAAGCTCTCTTCAGCATCCAGTACGAGGGAAATGCTACGGCAATTTCCAATGGTAAGCGCGAATGACTCAGAACTACATAATCTCTCGTTTCTTTGTTTCATATTCAGTATTTCAGTAACTTCATAGCTTGGGAATAATAGTAAAATCAGTAATTCATCCGACTCCGTTTTCACGTAATTCTCTAGCGGTAATATTCAAATCGCAACGCTCCAATTTAAATTTAAAATATATTATTATTATTATTATTATTATTAATTTTGCCATACTTGTTTCATATAATAAATTCATTTCTTTTACCATGCAATCTTTGCTTTCAGTAGGTAGCATTAGATATAGACCAAATTCCTTCCCCTGATACAATTGTTAGTTGGGTTAATGATCAAATCATACCACGATCTGAGTGTAAAGATTCTTGAAGGTGTTCTACCAGAGCTAGGTGTTGTTAAATATAAATTTAGATTTCAATATAACGTTGAGGTCTTGGCGCCCATTAACACAACATATCTTAGTCAGAGTAAACATTAAATTTGTACACCCCAACAGTGAGGGCCAGTAAAACCGTTTCACTTGTACGCTCAACGTGCAGCAAAGGAAACCGTCTCACTTGTCGCTACCAACATGGGGCCGAAAACCTAATAACATTTGTGGAAGGAGAAGGGTATATATTTCTGTGCCGGCATTTTGTTTTTTTTTTCATTTATCGGTGTGTATCAGCATGGGTAGTGTTGAGGAAGAGATGAAGTTGCGTAGTGGTCACCAGTTGGACAGTGAAGATACGAGCAGTATGGCTAGTCTTGGAAATGAAAGCAGTGCAGGGATGTCGGAGGTAAATGCCGATACTGAGGGGGGTAATCAAAACAGTCAAGCAGGGTTAGAGAGTTTGCTTCTTCAGTTTATGCAACAAAATAAAATTAGCACAGATGCTTTAAACTCGAACAAAATAGTAGGGAAAATAAAGAGAGTAATAGGGAGCTGAGTGATAGTTTAAATGCTAAATTAGAACAAAACAGTAAACAAATGAGCAATAAATTAAGTGAGAAATTTGAGGAGAACAATCTAAAATTAAATAAGAAATTCGAACTGATTAGAGGTGAGATCAGGGGGGTGATGGAACAGAAGGCTAAAGAGGTTATTGCAGATGTAGATAGAAAAGTAGGAAAAGTACAGGAGGAGTTAGAAATTAGAATCAGTACACAGGCTGAAAATTTAAAAGAACTAGTGCAACTTGAAACACAGCAGGTCAAAAAGCAATTGGGGGGAGAAATTGATAAGATTCAGGTAGCAACTAAAGAGGTTAAAGAACAGCTGGGGGGAAGAATTGATAAAGTACATGCAGAAATAATCACTGAAGTTAACGCTTTAAGGGAGAGGAATAAGGAAAGCATTAATGAGATTAATGAGAAACAAGCTCAGTTAAGTGGTAAAGTTGAAGCATCGGAAGGGAGCATTAGGTTAACTGTAACTAATATTGAAAGAAAAGCTGAGGAGAAAATTGCTGAATTAGAACAGAAGTTGAAAGCTAGAATTAGGCAGGAAAATAGTCAGAGAAGGCCAGTTTATGTGAATAGCACACACAGGGAAATAGAACTAGGCAAATTTAGTAATCGGCAGGGTTGTCCAATGGAGTTCATGAATACAATAGAAAATAAATTCGGGGAGAGGTTGGAAGATGGTAGTATTGAGTGGTGCCAGGTAGTTGAGATTTTAGAGCAAGCGTTTGTAGGGGAGACAAGAAACTGGTTTGCTGTCTACAGAGACAATTTCGAGAATATTTCAGATTTTAAAATTAAATTTTGTGAGAAATTTTGGAATGAGGTAATTCAGTCTCAGCATCGTGAGGGAATTGTGTGTGGGAAATATAACCCGAGAGGAAACTACACTATGACCGAGTAATTTTTAGGACAGGTATTGACGTGTAAATATCTGGATGGTTTGAAGGAGGAATGTGATGTAGTCAGGCTATTACTAAGACATTTTCCATATTGTAACCTTTATGCATCTCTGATTGCATAAATTCTACATATTTATTTCAACAAGATTTTATTCATGTTTCAAAGCCGGTGTGAGAATAGATGTTGCTTGTGGAACAGAGCATTACAAAGGGGAGGTTCGTACGTGCCTCAAAGCGACTTTCACCCAGCGCAGACAATGGCGGTAGGAAGAGAAAGCTAAACATCTGGATACCACATGCGATCACGGCCACGCGAAGTTCCTTCAACTAAGCGGGAAAATGCGCAAATTTCAACGAACACTCAATAGATAAACCCCGCCCATTTGAGAGAAATTGGAGCAGCAATTAAAATACAGAAACAGGAGTTACACCATCGTGTAGGGGAACATCCCAGCCTCTCAGAAGTATCGTCAAAATTTAAATTGGATCATTCTGTGATTTTTGCCAGAATTAAAATGAAATCAGGGGGTGGATTTAAAACTACCAACAGCAGCGAGGGACGCGAGACGCGACCAAATCCCGCCGAAATTAAGGAACAATGAAGGAAATTACGGAGCTCATTATATAAGGATCCAGCGATCGGATTTTGGATAAAAAGAAGTCATTGAGACATTAGAAATGAGGACGTTCTAAGGAGCTAGTTTGCATATTCGCGTGAGTGTTATTATGGAAATAAATTTTAAAAGCTCCCTACTCCAAGTCCCCCTAAGAGAAATCATATAAATAATGGTTGGAGACGTAGCGAAGGCAGTCTACTTTGGGGTATTGCTGGAGGCGGAAGCCCTTTCCCGGGACGATAGGAAATACCGTGAAATATAAGTGCAGTCTACTTTGGGGCATTGCTGGAGGCGGAAGCCCTTGCCCGGGACGATCAGAAATTACCGTGATTTTATAAGTTTTGAAAAGTAACATTCTGTACTAGTTTTATAAGTAGAAGCAGTCATTCCTCTGAAATTTGAATATCGCTAAGTATTCGCGAGTGCGAATTAGAACAGTGCATACCGTAACAGTTTAACGCAGTTATAATGATAGGGATAGCCGCACGAGCTATTAGTAGATAAATCAGTGTTCTAGGAAGCTATTGAACTGTCAGCTGAACTAAGTAGGTTGATGATAGCTATAGGAAATAGGAGCTTCATATGCGAGAACCGTGCATTGTGATAATAGTAATAATTCACAGTGGACCTTTGCTTTGGTGAAATTTGGAAGCCGTGTGTAAATTATCCTCCTTGCAAGATGAACCAACTGATCCAGAGGACTGATAACAAGGACCAGAGCATCGACAGGATGTATACGAGATAAGTAAATAATTGTATGGGACATGTTTGCCATAGCGCATCCCACCATGGGAATCGGATAAGTTTATCTCGATCATAAGCAATTATGATAAAACAGATATTTTAGGCATAGCAGGCATGTTTTGTGTAGATTTGTGTATTTATCAGTAATGATTAGTTTTGGGTGTTTTATAACGTAAATAGTATTGGAGCATCAAAATTTTGTTTAAAATATGTTTTGTTTGAGTGTCAGTGAATTTGCTGAGTGCATAATTAAGGGGATAATTGGTTTGACAGTGCTTATGCACGATATTAACGTAAAAGCTAAGATGGGGAAGATAGCTCGATATTGTGACAAGACCAGAGAGTAACATTGAAACTATGTGGCAGTAAGTACGGTAATTGATAGTCACACTAAGGCAAAGAAAGGTAAGACAAATGGCTGGATGATATGAAATATTCAGAAAAGGTTAAGAGTTGATCCTGGGTTGAGCTGAAATAAATAACGGAGGTGGTATTCCCGTTTCTTCGATGATATAAATGGTAAGTGAAAATAATAACGGAGGTGGTATGCCCGTTTTCTACGATGATATAAATGGTAAGTGAAATTAATAACGGAGGTGATATTCCCGTGTTCTGCGATGATATAAATGGTAAGTGAAATGATTGAGTTCATTGTCTGATGAGAGTCCGCTTTAGCTCCGTCGGAAAGGTAATTGTACAGCTCGAACCCCAGGTAGTCAAAGAGAGTCTTAAGAAGCAGGTAGGGGCCACGGCCAGCCGCCTGGATTCTAAAAGCCGCAATGAAGGTTATTGCCTGCCCAGCTGAATAGTGTGGTGAGAGTGTCCTGTCACAAGGTCGAGGATGTATTGTTATTCTATGAGGGAAGGAGTCTCGTTTCCCAGGGTTTCTCCGTACCGCTTTAGGAAGTTGTTTGTTTATTAATAATAGCGGGGCACCGGCCGCCGAAGTATTTATCTGATGCTTCATGTATGATGACTTGTTTGTTTTACCATAATTAACAGAGTTATGGCTCTGAGAGAATTAATTGTTTTTCAAGTTAGAAGTACACACATGCCTGTGGTCTAGAATAAGTCTGTTGCTTTCATTGTCTGACTCTTGAGAGGAAAGACGATGATTGTACGAGAAAACATGTCCGAGCTCCCAGAAACCAATTTTGCAAGTTATGAACGTGAGTGCGCATAGTTGTTTGATAGAATGGCTGGGTTATTTAAGCCATAGTTTGATGAACTAAGTCTGTTGACGATCATTTTTGAACTCGAAGCAGTGGACTGCAGTAAATTAGATTATTTTTCTTTTCCTGGTTTCAGCCAGTGTGATAAATTTACATTTTGCATTTCTTTGATGTTGATGATTAGAGTAATTTAAGGGAGTTTATTTTGATGTTTATTGTCTATGGATGGGAGAATGGGAGATGATGCTTTTGTGAATAAAATTATATTTATTAGGAGTTCTCTGACATACTGATTTTTAAGTTAAGCCTCCTGTGATCCTCGACGATATTCCTAGGATGTTTAGAATAAGTTAGAGCCACCCCGAACAGATCACTACCCGAGCCAGAGTCGGCATCCTAGAAGAACACTGAAGGGTACAATATAGAATCAAGGAAGCTGCCTGTATCCAAAATGTTAAACCTATTTCACAAGTGGAAAATTTATTAAGTACATTCGATGCTCTGGGAAGAGGTGGATACGAGGAGAATTTCGGTAGGAACCAGGGTAACCATAATAACATGCCTAATGAGAATAGGAATCAGGAAGTTCAAGGGAACAGTGGCGAAGGGGCAACGTTCAAAATAGGGGGAACCAAAATAATAATAATAATTATAATCAGCAAAACCAGTACAGAGGAAATGGGTATGGTACGAACTACCAAGGTAGAAATAATGACTTCAGGGGAAATCAAGGCCGAAATAATGATTTTAGGGGTAACCAAGGGAGGTATAATAACAATAATAATTATAACCAGAACAGGGGTCAAGGAGGGAATCAGCCCAATGGTAATAACGGACAGAGATATACCGTTAACACAACCCAGAACAACCAGACCAGTGCAGTAGTGAGTAGTACTACACCAAGTGGTAGCCATACTTTAAACACGAACCAGGCTGCGATGTAAGGTCAGAATCTCAGTCTGTAACATGCCCTGTCCATACACTTATACAGAAACCCTATGACCTAAATGTAAGGAATGAATTATTACATGAACTAAATGATGAAGGTAATATTCAGGAGGTGGTTAGTAAGAGCCCCATAGGTAAATTTAACGTGTCCGAGGCGTACACAGATGTTTTAATTGATAGTGGTTGTATGAAGAGTTGCTTAATTAGTGCATTTTATGATAAAATGAAAGGAACTGGAGTAAATTTTGAGGAGATGCCAATTAAAAACACTTTTGTTACCACAGCTGTTGGGAAGAAGTCTAAAGTAATTTCTAAGCAAGTTTTAGTAGACATTAAAATTAATAATCATGTAGAAAAGCAGATTTGTCTTGTAATTCCAAATTTGGTATTCAGTGTTATCTTGGGTTCAGAGTGGCTAAGTAGAGTGTCTGGTAACTTATGTTATGATGTAGGGAGTTTGAAATTTAAATGGGGTGATTCTGAAGTAGAAGTAGCGTTCAATGACCATATTCAGAGAAGTAGTGTTGTAGGTGTGATTTGTACTTTAAATGAGATATCGCCAGCCGTAGAGCGGGGTTCTCCATGTTTTGTGGGCAGTGTGATTACGAACGGTAGTCTAAAGGACTCGTTACGTGATGCTGCATTTCAGGGAAATATAGAGGTGGAACAGTGTGTTCGGCTCTATGATGTGTTATTGTGTAATAGGAGAGTTTTTGAGGATCGCATTGGTATGGCCAATTGCTAAACACATTCATTGAACGTTATTGATAGGTCAGTTTTCAAAGGACATAGATATCCTGTACCTTTCGCTTATCAGAGTGCAGTTGAGGCACAAATTAACCAGATGCTTGAAGATGGGATTATTGAGCACTCTAACAGTCCATATGTTAATTCTTTGATCACGGTACCCAAGGCCGACGGCACAGTTCGTATTTGTTTAGACGCTCGTTTGGTTAACAGTAGAATTAGTTCAGATCAGCTGAAATCTATGTCAATAGAGGAATTAATGCAAACATTTGAGGGGAAGAAGTATTTCACTTGTGTAGATTTGAGTTCCAGTTTTTGGCAAGTGCCACATATGTACGAAGATAGATCATTTACAGCTTTTAGTCATAAATATAACCTTTATCAATTTTGTAGAACAGCTTATGGGTTAAAGAGTAGTTCAGCAGCTTTAATTAGGACTTTAAACATCGCTTTAGGGTATGACACAGGAGAGTTTATAACCATTTACATTGATGATATGGTAATTAGTTCACGCAGTTTTGAGGAGCATCTACGTCATTTAGATATAGTTTTTCAGAAGTTAGATCAGGCAGGGTTCACTTTGAAGCTGTCTAAGTCGTCATTCTGTCAGTCAGAAGTGACATTTTTAGGTCATAGAGTGTCGAGTAGAGGTGTAACACCAGAAGAAAGTAGGGTTAATAAGATACTTAACGCAGAGATGCCACAGAATGTTAAACAGTTAAAAACATACCTGGGAATTTGCAACTTTTTCAGGAGGTTCGATCTTAAATACTCAGGGTTGGTAGAACCATTCAGGGAATTGCTTAAAAGTGGGACTCGGTGGAGATGGGAGTCCAAGCATGATCAGGCTTTTAGAGCGCTGAAGGAAGGATTTGAGGAAGCTGTAGTGCTGAAATATCCGTTAAAAGATAAGGAATATGTGGTTATGACAGATGCTTCACATATAGGCATTGCTGGAGTATTATGTCAGAGAGATGGCGAGGATAATCTGTGCATTGTATCTTTAGCCTCGCGAGGACTGACAGCAGCAGAGAAATGATACATGATTACTGAGTTAGAGCTTTTAGGTATTGTTTTCAGTTTAGGGAAATTTAGAATGTATTTAGTAGGGGGGAAATTTGAGATCCATACACATCACCATGCATTACTGTATATGAGGACTTGTAAACTCAGTTCTAACAGAGTTAGTAGGTGGATTCTTGCTCTGCAGGAATACGAATTCACAGTAAAATATATTAAGGGTAAAGATAACATTCTTGCAGACATGCTATCAAGGGACACTAATTTATGTAGGGAATCCTGTGGTTAAAGCAGAGGACGGTATTTTAATATGTGCATGTGTGGACAGTAGCAACAGGGCATCGTTACAGACACTGAGAAATATGCTAGTGGAGCAACGTGATGACGTTACGTTAAGGGAGCCACTGCCTAGGTTGGAAATAAGTGAAGAAGAGTATGTGAAAGTAGGACGCTTCACGTACAAGATGCAGGATGGGCTTCTTGCACAGAAATGTAGGAATAATCGGTGGGCAATATGTGTTCCTGCCACTTTGCGGGAGGAGCTAATTTGGTTCATTCATAGGGAATTAGGACACTTTGGTGCTGCCAAGGTCTTCTATGAAATTGGTCGTGACTTCATTTGGAGTAAAATGGGAAGGGATGTTAGGAGGATTTTAGCTAAGTGTGACACCTGTCAAAGGAGTAAATATCCAGTTAAATATTTAGTGGGGGAGAGATCTGCAGTTCTCACCAGTAGTCCCGGCGAACTACAGTGTGTGGATTTATTTGGCCCGATCGTTAAAGGACAGTACGGCTACGAGTACATTTTTATAGTTATTGACGCTTTTAGTAAGTATGTCAAGCTATATCCGCTAAGGAAAGCCACGGGACTAGCGTGTAGCCGTCTGATCATTAATAAGTATTGTAACCTTTATGCATCTCTGATTGCATAAATTCTACATATTTATTTCAACAAGATTTTATTCATGTTTCAAAGCCGGTGTGAGAATAGATGTTGCTTGTGGAACAGAGCATTACAAAGGGGAGGTTCGTACGTGCCTCAAAGCGACTTTCACCCAGCGCAGACAATGGCGGTAGAAAGAGAAAGCTAAGCATCTGGATACCACATGCGATCACGGCCACGCGAAGGTCCTTCAACTAAGCGGGAAAATGCGCAAATTTCAACGAACACTCAATAGATAAACCCCGCCCATTTGAAAGAAATTGGAGCAGTAATTAAAATACAGAAACAGGAGTTACACCATCGTGTAGGGGAACATCCCAGCCTCTCAGAAGTATCGTCAAAATTTAAATTGGATCATTCTGTGATTTTTGCCAGAATTAAAATGAAATCAGGGGATGGATTTAAAACTACCAATAGCAGCGAGGGACGCGAGACGCGACCAAATCCCGCCGAAATTAAGGAACAATGAAGGAAATTACGGAGCTCATTATATAAGGATCCAGCGATCGGATTTTGGATAAAAAGAAGTCATTGAGACATTAGAAATGAGGACGTTCTAAGGAGCTAGTTTGCATATTCGTGTGAGTGTTATTTTGGAAATAAATTTTAAAAGCTCCCTACTCCAAGTCCCCCTAAGAGAAATCATATAAATAATGGTTGGAGACGTAGCGAAGGCAGTCTACTTTGGGGCATTGCTGGAGGCGGAAGCCCTTGCCCGGGACGATAGGAAATACCGTGAAATATAAGTGCAGTCTACTTTGGGGCATTGCTGGAGGCGGAAGCCCTTGCCCGGGACGATCAGAAATTACCGTGATTTTATAAGTTCTGAAAAGTAACATTCTGTACTAGTTTTATAAGTAGAAGCAGTCATTCCTCTGAAATTTGAATATCGCTAAGTATTCGCGAGTGCGAATTAGAACAGTGCATACCGTAACAGTTTAACGCAGTTATAATGATAGGGATAGCCGCACGAGCTATTAGTAGATAAATCAGTGTTCTAGGAAGCTATTGAACTGTCAGCTGAACTAAGTAGGTTGATGATAGCTATAGGAAATAGGAGCTTCATATGCGAGAACCGTGCATTGTGATAATAGTAATAATTCACAGTGGACCTTTGCTTTGGTGAAATTTGGAAGCCGTGTGTAAATTATCCTCCTTGCAAGATGAACCAACTGATCCAGAGGACTGATAACAAGGACCAGAGCATCGACAGGATGTATACGAGATAAGTAAATAATTGTATGGGGCATGTTTGCCATAGCGCATCCCACCATGGGAATCGGATAAGTTTATCTCGATCATAAGCAATTATGATAAAACAGATATTTTAGGCATAGCAGGCATGTTTTGTGTAGATTTGTGTATTTATCAGTAATGATTAGTTTTGTGTGTTTTATAACGTAAATAGTATTGGAGCATCAAAATTTTGTTTAAAATATGCTTTGTTTGAGTGTCAGTAAATTTGCTGAGTGCATAATTAAGGGGATAATTGGTTTGACAGTGCTTATGCACGATATTAACGTAAAAGCTAAGATGGGGAAGATAGCTCGATATTGTGACAAGACCAGAGAGTAACATTGAAACTATGTGGCAGTAAGTACGGTAATTGATAGTCACACTAAGGCAAAGAAAGGTAAGACAAATGGCTGGATGATATGAAATATTCAGAAAAGGTTAAGAGTTGATCCTGGGTTGAGCTGAAATAAATAACGGAGGTGGTATTCCCGTTTCTTCGATGATATAAATGGTAAGTGAAAATAATAACGGAGGTGGTATGCCCGTTTTCTACGATGATATAAATGGTAAGGGAAATTAATAACGGAGGTGATATTCCCGTGTTCTTCGATGATATAAATGGTAAGTGAAAATAATAACGGAGGTGACATTCCCGTGTTCTGCGATGATATAAATGGTAAGTGAAATGATTGAGTTCATTGTCTGATGAGAGTCCGCTTTAGCTCCGGCGGAAAGGTAATTGTACAGCTCGAACCCCAGGTAGTCAAAGAGAGTCTTAAGAAGCAGGTAGGGGCCACGGCCAGCCGCCTGGATTCTAAAAGCCGCAATGAAGGTTATTGCCTGCCCAGCTGAATAGTGTGGTGAGAGTGTCCTGTCACAAGGTCGAGGATGTATTGTTATTCTATGAGGGAAGGAGTCTCGTTTCCCAGGGTTTCTCCGTACCGCTTTAGGAAGTTGTTTGTTTATTAATAATAGCGGGGCACCGGCCGCCGAAGTATTTATCTGATGCTTCATGTATGATGACTTGTTTGTTTTACCATAATTAACAGAGTTATGGCTCTGAGAGAATTAATTGTTTTTCAAGTTAGAAGTACACACATGCCTGTGGTCTAGAATAAGTCTGTTGCTTTCATTGTCTGACTCTTGAGAGGAAAGACGATGATTGTACGAGAAAACATGTCCGAGCTCCCAGAAACCAATTTTGCAAGTTATGAACGTGAGTGCGCATAGTTGTTTGATAGAATGGCTGGGTTATTTAAGCCATAGTTTGATGAACTAAGTCTGTTGACGTTAATTTTTGAACTCGAAGCAGTGGACTGCAGTAAATTAGATTATTTTTCTTTTCCTGGTTTCAGCCAGTGTGATAAATTTACATTTTGCATTTCTTTGATGTTGATGATTAGAGTAATTTAAGGGAGTTTATTTTGATGTTTATTGTCTATGGATGGGAGAATGGGAGATGATGCTTTTGTGAATAAAATTTTATTTATTAGGAGTTCTCTGACATACTGATTTTTAAGTTAAGCCTCCTGTGATCCTCGACGATATTCCTAGGATGTTTAGAATAAGTTAGAGCCACCCCGAACAGATCACTACCCGAGCCAGAGTCGGCATTCTAGAGGAACACTGAAGGGTACAGTATGTACCTGAGTATGGCCTTCCTCTCAGGATACTATCTGACAGTGGACCACAGTTTACTGCAAAGAAATGGAGAACCAGTATGCAGGAAGCTGGTATTTCACACGTTCATTCCTCTGTAAGGTACCCTCAGGGTAATTCTGCAGAGCGTCCATTAAGGGAAGTGGCTCGTCTTTTTTGGACTCTAGTGCATGACAAGCATACGGCCTGGGTTGGACATCTTCCCAAAGTCGAGACTTGGCTGAATTCTGTCCAGCATGAGAGCACGAAATTGACGCCATACGAAGTTCACTTCGGAAAGAGACCACAAAATGATCTAGCGAGGGTGTTGGGTTTAAATGAGGGAAAGCAACCAGGGATGGATTACATTGTCCAGTTGTCGAAACAGAATTTATCTAAGTCAGCACAAAAGAGAATTCGCCAACAAAAAGAAACTAAATTTGACCTATTCGAGCCGGGAAACAGAGTCTTACTTAGAGTGCCGAAACAGTCAAATAAGCAAGAGAAAGTCATGTCCAAGTTCTTTTATCTCTACGAGGGCCCATTTATAGTTTCCAAACGTATTGGCAAAACAGCATATGTGCTGGAGGATAGTAAGGGAAACAGATTATACGGGACGTATAATATACATAGTCTACCAAAGTATGTGTCATAAAGTGAGTGTGTTTAGCTGGCGAGCCAGCCTATCAAATGAGTAAGTGTGGTATTTGGTGCGTGGAAGATCTGGACTTCCAGGTAGGCGGATCAGAAGTCACACAGGGGGGGTAGTATGTAAGTAATTGAGAGTTTTTAAGGTACAGGGAAATATGACGGGATTGACGGATGCTCTTGAGCACTAAAATGTCTCGATACACCAAGGCCAGAATTTGGTAGCGCTGGTGAATTCCCATTTGTCTCCTAGAGATGGGTGAGCGCTTGAACAGGGTATTTTTGCTTAAGGCGTCCTCGAGACAAAAGATGGGCCACCAGAAGGCGAGACAGTCCTTCATGAAACTCATACATTACAGCACACGTGATTTCGGTTTACGTCCTCGCCATGTAAGAATTGTAAGTGTGTAATTTAAAGTAATTAGTACATAGGTATTATTTGAGTGGGGAGAACTGGTCTGAGTTGGGAACTAGTATTAAGTAGAATATGGTCTACGGGAACTTAAGAAAACAGGGCGATTACGGCACAGAAATATTTGGTGTTATATGTAATGCGCACTTACTTTTTTTTTCAGAAGTCAAAATTAATTTTGTCTCATCTACAGAGAGATTAAGTATTATGGTCACGATGCGCTGCCACAATAGTGTGATCGTGTGCTCCGTGAGATCAGTGAGACTAAGTTTCACCAGATGGAAGCGACCTCCAGTGAAATTAGGAAGTTCTGTGTTGATATAAATATATCAGAACACCTTTAATGCGTGTGATGTGACATCTTATATACACAGTGCTCACACATTATTTATGTATTTCTTTCCCAACATAGAGATATTTGAGAGGCGGAAATATCCGTGGAACATTAATCTAAAAGGAAAAAACATTGGACTGGTTGCACAGGGCGATCCAAAATGACAACAGACTTTGACGCAAAGTGCGTAAAGAAAATTATGAGTGTATATATATGTGATTTAGGGTGGTTTAATTTATGTAATATGTATTTTGGATGGGGTTTTATTAACGTGTCTGGGATAATCGCATGATGGACCGTCGTCACGGTAAATCATCCGATGATCCGAGGCGAATATGTAACGTGTTTTTCGAGGGTATTTTACCCCTTTGACATAAGTCAGTAGGAAGCCATTCAATATTTATTTACGCGGCAAATTGTTCAGCCAAGATAAGTTTTCATGTAACTTATTATTATTATTATTAAGGTATTTTTGGAGCGTTTTTTTTTTATAAAATTATAAGTATACAGGTTTTTCAATGTTATAGAAAACACTATCAAGCGAATTATTACGAACAACATTATCGCGGAAAATTATATGATTACGGAATTTTACGGAGTTTTGTCAGTTAGGGTATTGTGAGAGAGATGAGTCACTGGGAATTCGGCTACAGGCTTATTCTTGTCGAGAAGCGTGACGCAAGCGGGGTTGCTGCTTCAAGAAATGGCGAAATGGCCTGGACCGGTAATCGACATCATCGTCGCGCCGAGTGTAATGACCCTGAGGTGGGGAGGATCGCGTGGTGGCTCAGCCAATCATAGAAGAGCGGGCGAGGAGAAGACGGCTACAGAGAGGGGATGCGACGAGTGCATATATGGTTTGCGCGCCGAGGAGACAGGCGATTATCTTTGTAAAACTTGACCGTTGTGGTTGCTCGTGTGGTTGGCTCCGGTGTGACCGGACCATAAGTTAACATATCTACAACTGACGAAGAAGATGACGACGTCCAGAAGGCTGTGGGAAGCTCTCTTCAACATCCAGTACGAGGGAAATGCTACGGCAATTTCCAATGGTAAGCGCAAATGACTCAGAACTACATAATCTCTCGTTTCTTTGTTTCATATTCAGTATTTCAGTAACTTCATAGCTTGGGAATAATAGTAAAATCAGTAATTCATCCGACTCCGTTTTCACGTAATTCTCTAGCGGTAATATTCAAATCGCAACGCTCCAATTTAAATTTAAAATATATTATTATTATTATTATTATTATTATTAATTTTGCCATACTTGTTTTATATAATAAATTCATTTCTTTTACCATGCAATCTTTGCTTTCAGTAGGTAGCATTAGATATAGACCAAATTCCTTCTCCTGATACAATTGTTAGTTGGGTTAATGATCAAATCATACCACGATCTGAGTGTAAAGATTCTTGAAGGTGTTCTACCAGAGCTAGGTGTTGTTAAATATAAATTTAGATTTCAACATAACGATGAGGTCTTGGCGCCCATTAACAAAACATATCTTAGTCAGAGTAAACATTACATTTGTACTCCCCAACAGTGAGGGCCAGTAAAACCGTTTCACTTGTACGCTCAACGTGGAGCAAAGGAAACCGTCTCAATTTCATACTCGAGTGATGTTTGGAAACAGTCTGCATACAGTTTGCAAACAGTCTGCATACATTTGGCATACAAATGACAAACAAATCTCGTGTTTCTAGAGACAAGATACAATGTTTTCTGTTTTCCAACGAAATGGAAAACACGCGTTCAAGAAACAAGTATTTTGTCTCAAGTCTTCCTGTGTGGACGTGTTTTGAAACTGGAGACCGGATACAAACCACTGATGCATCCTGTAGCCAGTTGCCTATCAAGCAGATCACAGTGCGGATGGAGTCAAACTGCTGAGTTAATTGTTCGTGAATTGTGAGTGGCAAAAGTAGATAATCGGTTTTTAGTTTTAAAATTTGATAGAAAAACTGTGCTCCTGGTGATAGTCCCAAAATGACTTCTTGGAATCAGGAACAGACAATCAAATTAATTGAAGAGTTTCACGCCCGTCCTTGGTGGAGTAGACACATAATCAAGCAATACAAAACACGCACAAGCCAAAAGTACGTCTTCTTCACTCGGCATCGCTCGAAGCACTGACTGTGTGGACTAGAGGTCTAATTCTGATGTGGACGCAAACAAAGTAACATACTTTTATCGGATACAATGTTTCTAAACAGTATGCAGACTGTTTCCAGACTCCAAAGTAGTATACATACAGTCTTCATACAGTTTTCAAACAGTTTGCATACAGTCTACAAACAATCTACATACAGTCTGCAAAAAAATCTGCCGGTGTGGACGAGGCTTTAAACATCTTGATGGCTTCTTGACCTTCACGTACACAACACGACTTAATAGCTGAAAAAACGCATTTTATATTCAAACGGTCGTGAAAAAACGAACTTCATGTAGGTTTACTAATACGATATTCTTTAGTTCATTCAGAGATTATTTCCTGTAAGGTAGGCTGTGAGATAGAACATTACAATTTGCAAAGAAGGTTTCGAAGTCACAACGCGACGCTTGGCTGAAGACACAGGTCCCGATTGTGTCCTTGTAAGAGTCAATATGGCTTGTGAAATAATCGCTAGAATTGCCACGAGGGTGTTGTCAACGGGAAAAGTTCATACATGTTTAAAGAGAGTCAGAACAATTATATTACACAAAATGAACGATACTTATATCGAACGTGAGAACTACGAGGTGTGTTCAATTGAAACCCTTTTTGAAACATGCAACGTGATGTGTTGTTACTTGAGGGTGTAAATACGCATGCACATGTGGAGTTGAATGCATTGCTCATGCGCTGTGACTGGATACCAGCACTTTGCTTTGTTTGTAGACACGTGGTATTACATCAAGATGTTTGGTACGTCCAAAGAAGACCAACTAGCAATAATTCGGTTTTTAACGGCAGAGGGTCTTAAGCCAGAGGAGATTTGGTGGAGGATAGTTGCTGTATGCTGCGAAAAGTGCTCATGACAACCAATTAATTGCGGACTGGTCACGAATGTTCCACGATGATCGTGAGGAAACAACGGCTTTGTCCTGTCATGTTCAGGCACACTAAGTCATCAACAAAATCTTAGGGCTGATATTAACAATGCGATCAAGGTTGACCGTCAACGAAGCATGTGTGCCTTTACAAGTGAATTCAACGTTTCTATCGGTACTGCACAATAGTCTCCCATAATCTGCAGAACCGGAAAGTGTGTAACCAATAGAAACCTCACATTCTACCCGAACATCATAAGCAACGGCGATTGGCTCTCAGTTTCCAACATTTGATGCGTTACACCAATTTTGGTGATGAATTTCTGCGGCGTTCAGTATCAGGAGACGAAACGGGGTGACACCACTACGAACCGGAAAATAAGTCTGCCAACAAGTATTGGAAGTATACCGGCTCGCCCAAGAGGAATATGTTCATATTATAGGTGTCTGACGGTAAGATTACCCTAACTGCACTTTTCGATGTACAGGTAGGGCCTAAGCATTCTACTGAAGTTTGAGAACACCGGAGTCACCATCAATGACCAGGCCTAGATGAACACACGTGGTGATTTGCGTACTGTTCTGAGAAACCAGTGACTCGGTAAACTGTCTTCAAGAGTCATCTTTCTTCACGAAAATGCTGCCCCACATGTTGCCAATATTGTTGTTGCCGCATTACAGAAGAAAAAGCGGGATGTCCTTCAACAGTCCAGCTTTGTCACCTTGCGACTTTTATTTCTTTGGGCGGTTGAAGACATTCATAAATGGACAAAGATTTTACTCCAACGCGGAGGTACAAGATCCATTTATGGATTGATTCCAGCAGAAAACAAATTCATTCTTGAAGACATTCCCCGCCTGTTCGAAAAACGGAAAGCCTGCCTCAACGCCATGGCTGACTGCTTTTCAACAAATATAAGCAATGATGTGTAAAACAAATATATTACTCTTTCATTTGGCTTAAGATATATTCTACTATTTCATTTCGCTTAAGTGTCAACTTTCCTTTCTCGCTATTCTGGTGACTGGAAATTTCGAACGGGTTATAATTTGTACACTTCTCATTTTACAATTTGCTCCGCGATGAAAAATGTAATGGAAAGTCTCATATAAGCAACTGCATTCTTCCGTGCATTTTACGGAACACCAAATAGGTTTTCACAGTCAAACAGGAGTCTTGTATACACGTTCATTCTTGAAGGATTAGAATATAACAATAATGATATTGGTTTTACGTCTCTTTGAACTACTGCGTCTTTTAGATACGCCGGGGTGCCGGATTTTTTCCCCAAGGGGGATCTTTAACGTGCCAGTAAATCTACTAGCACGGCGCCCTCACATTTTCGCACCCTCAAATACCAACTGACTGCGCCAGAATTAGATCCTGATATCTTGCACTCAGCAGGCGAGAACGTTACCGCTTAGCCATCCAGCCAGCCGCAGGATCAGAAACAACCACTAGAGAATCCAATGCAGATACAACAATACTTTATTTTTATTAATGTCGAAGACGTTCAATGATGTCCTTATGCAAATAGATTCAGCCCTGACGGCTCATGGAATCCCAACTAACAAGCGGGATTTAATAACAGACAATGCCACACAAGTAGAGACGCAAATAGGCAAACGTAACCCTATCCATATGCAGGTTTCACTATTGTCGCCAACGCCATAAATCTAGCGACTGATCATGTTTTTGACGAATTATCCGAGGAAAGCTTAGCTTTGAAATATGGAGTGACATTTACACCGCATTTATAGCCCGTCGCTCTAATGAGTTTTGCTAATGACACCATCATTATCGGTAAAGATACTCGTAAAGGGGCGGCTTTAGATTTAACGCATATTGCCACCAGGATGTTCACAGAATTTTTATTTGTAATAAACTCTCAAAATGCTTACGGGTTAGTTTTAAAACTGGCCAATTAAATAAAGATGCTTCGGTATGCAAAGAAAATTACGAAATTCGAGTGATCAAAAAAGTTAAAGCATTTCACTATCTCGGCGTCTATTTCAGTCAAACAATTACTTCGGATGCGAATGCAGTTATGAAAAATCTACATAGAAATTTAAACTTGTTTACCTCTTCAACGCTGCTTACCTTATCAGAAATTTATTGATACTGAATACAGTAATACAGTATCTACCAATTTTAAACTTCTGAATTGAGTATGCGACCAACAGCTTTTCTAAAAGACGGCCATAAAATCATCAGAATCACACTAAAAGAGATTATACTGCTACCTACGGACATCACAGACAGCGAACGTCGATAAGAAAAAGAACCACTTTTCAAAACATCGTGGAAAGCTTCAATTCAACATTTTAACACCTGCAAAACATTGATTCAATCTACTAACGTTCATGCTTGTGCTAATAGGACCCTATGGAATTATATAACACCTGTCTACGTAACCCAGATATCAGCAATGCCAATCACGTAACGAATTGAGGAATTGACATGTAAAAGCATGTAAGTCATTAAAACGAATGTTTAGAAGGGAAGCAAAAAACGTTTTTGGGTCTGTTGCAAAGGACGTTTATTGGTATTAAGTGGTAGTAAACTATTCAAATTACATGGCAAACTAAAGAACACGCGTAATATGACTTGGACATGTGCAGCATGTGAACAATACAAAAAAGAATAAAAATTATTATTTTGGAAGCCATTTTTCAGTGTTGCTTTCTGCTAGCAACTGACTGACTTGTCATGGGCATTGTTTCCTACTACCGTATTCATCAATAAGCTGATTTTCAATTTTTTAAGACTTCTTACTTGGTTTTCCATGTCAATGCCTCAATTAGTGAAAATGCCTTCTCGATCCAAAAAATAATCATCAAGAACTTAGAGGATGCAAAATGGTAGCCCAGTCTGTTTTACCCCCTAAGAGCATCAGGGTGATGGAATTACTGTTTATTTTAGGATTATATGCATAGGGCTAAAAGCCCCATTTAATGCACGCAATCCGTTCTTTTACATTAAATAACATTACCATACAGTACATTAAATGGCACTAAACACATTACATTAAGTCCCATTACAATGCATTACATTTAATAAAAATACTTAAAATAATTACCTAATAAACCAAGTATTAAATCCCATGATGCCCTTGCAAAAACCCTGCAACCATCTAGAAATATCATTAATAACCATCCAATAATGCATTGGTATTACACAGATTATAAATGCTTGGTGCACTACAAATGAACGATTTATTATATGTATAGGTACGATGATGAGGTATCTGCATTGTGAACTCTAAATCTGTTGCTTCGGTCATGGACTGTTTCCATACGTCAAAATCCGTCATAAAGATATGACGGGGTGGAGATATAAAATAGTACACACCTGCCAAAGGCTAGATAAAATCACCACAAATGCCTTTTTGCATTGTGTGGTGCAAAGCTATTAAAAAGACAACCAACGTTACCGCAGTCAGTACTGATCCAAGCAGATCCTTGCACAATTATCTCCGCCGGCGAAAGAAACACTAGTTCTCGTCCTCGAATTGGGTTCGTTCGGTGATATACGAGGAACATCTGCCTCCTCTCCAGGTACTTTATTGCTGAAGAACTTCGGAAGAGAGGCTTTGAAGTGCATGACGACGTCTACTGCATATCATGTAATGACAGTTCTATGCGGATAAACATGAGTGTCTACAGGAACAAGCAAGATCGCATAACAGACCCAACCATCAGGTTCGAGCACCATCTAGGCCAACCTGAAAAAGTAATCACTAAGAAATGGGACATAAACAATTCAACGGTACCTTCCTAAAAAATAAAAATACCATCTTGGTACAGCCATCTTCTTCATCAAGTTCATCCACCTCGTGGCGTAGTGACTAGCATTCTTGGCTGTCACCCCTGGGGTTCTGGTATGACTCTGACATTATACTCCAACTAGAAGATCTTGAATATGGTTGTTTGACTTACGTCACTGATAACCGATGTCTTCTCAGAGTCGTGATGATTACGAATCCTGCCTAATAATTCTGGAATATATATCCAATAGATTCAAACAGTAGCTGTATGACTTTCGGCACTCCCTTTATCTCTGATTTCATACACTGATATAAACTTTCTATTATATAATGTCTAGCCGCAATCAATGAATAGCCTTATTACATGATCTTTAAAACTGGCAACTTGTCCGAAGACATACTGCGAGAGAATCAAGAGCAATAGACTTGTTACAATTTCCAAATTACCTTGCAGTGAAGAGCTGACTAACAAAGTTTCCTCGTAGTCATTAACGACCAGTGCATCGCGGAGCTCACTGACATAATGCTGACACAAGAAAAGCTCCTGCAATAGGCGGTCGAGCGTCCATCAGGTCACTGTTAAATACCTACATTTATCCCACGTGTCAATACCACCTCTCAAGCAGTCTGAATAGCGCCACACCCATCACATTTGAACTTAATAATGCTGAGTATAAATATTCGATTAGAAAGACTGTTGTCTCATGTAATTTCCATCGTACTGGCCACTGTTATGCTGCCATATATTGAAATGCAAATTTAAGTAACCAACTGGTAAAATCTTTACATTATATACACAAAGTATGACGTAATTATAAATGAAATGGTTATATAATACATGATATGAAATAACAGTATAATAAAAAGATACAGCCCTTGATTGATTGTATTATATATTGTGCCCGTCAGACTAGGACATCGGGGGACAATCGACCGTTGATATAATCTCCCCGACACCCCCATCCTTCGAACCCACATGCTGAGAGGATAGGATGTGTTCTCAGACCAGTTCCGGCACGAGACTGTTAGCTCAGGTAGTATCGGGTATGACGAGAGGTAAATGGTTATAAAACTAGCCCAAGAAACACACCCCCAAAAGATCAAATCTAACATTTAATAGTTCAGGCTTAAGTAAAATTCACTAAAAAATTATTTTAAAATCACAATCGGAGGAAAAAAACTCGGCTAGTCCGCAAAGCTAATAAAATTATTTAAACAAAATAATAATCCCCTGTACTAAATTCAAGTTGCGAAGTCCTATTCAAAAATAATTAATTGCAATCAAGCAAAGAATGTGACGCGTAAATTAATTCCCTAAGCAGATACAATAATTTTCGAATAATGGGAATAGTCACACGCAGATTTGACAGAAGAATTTACTAATCGTCCACACCAAAGAGGATATAATTTTTCATTTAATAGCACCAATAATAAATATCTAAGATACGACGGTGTCACCTCCAATATTTACTTTACGTTAATTCGTTAACTAAATCCTAATTGACTTTAATATAGCAGAGGAGAAGCGTCTGCCGCAAAAGAAATTTCTAGACTAAGCAACAACTTCTGCCTGATGAAACAAAAAATCTAACTAACACACATATGATACAACAAAATGAATAAATCCTTAAACTAGGCACTCCTAATGATGTACAATTTGTACAGCCCTACCTGCGCAAATCAGTCACTGTCCGTGCCTAATTGTCACCTAAGTGCATGAAATTAGGCTGGCAACAGTGCAGTAAAATCTACGACTCATGTCACATGATTGCAAATTGCCCGTGGTTACAGAATATCACGGCAATGCAACTTCGTCGTCTCAAAATTGTGTCAGCTCTTCCCGGGATTGGGCTTCTAAATACAGTAAACAGCTGTTCCAAATGTGTCGGTCATTCAATAAGAAATACAAGTTCAAATAATTCAAGTCTTATTTAGTAGTTCGATTATTAAGTTCAATTTTGGGGGGCGTGGTGGCTCAGCGGTCTAGCTGTATGCCTCTCACCAAGGCGGTCCGGGTTCGATTCCCGGTCAAGGCATGTGAGATTTTCGAAGTGAAAAGCCATGTCCTGTGGTTCGGATTCCACGTAAAAAGGAGGTCCCGTGGCTCATAATCACAAGATTCACGGTCACGTAAAACTACAATCTTCCTTCTTCCTTATTAAGTTCAATTTTAAAATAATTATGATTCATGATTTATTTCCAGGTTTACTTTCACATTTATCCTTTCCATTGTTTTTAATTTACCTAATGACCGTATGGCACTCGATGATGAGCAGCAAAGAGCACTACTCCCACCATGCCTACTCCAAAAATACAGTATGTGAGAAAAACTTCTCAGCAGCCACAATAACAACACTCGCCTAAAATTGAGGAAATGTGCGGACGTCGGTACACAACCACATGGCCGATGGGATAAAACATGTCTGCATCGTCGAAGCCTTCTCTAATAACAATGAGGGTGATCACAATCTGCTCCATCATTTTCCTATCCTCCACGGACACAACAATACCACTACCCTGAATTATACGTTTTATTGGTTAAGTAATTACGGTAAGGGATTATCCTTCTCATGTTTCAAAAGCATGAATTGACTCTTCCATCAATATCGTAAGCAAGTAAAAAATCTCAATTAGACGTGAATGCCTAATAATAAAGCTTAATAAACAGCTCCACGGCTGAGACCATCAATTTGTATCATAATTTAAACTCACGCCTGGCGTGGAAAAAATCCTAACTAATGTAGTCAAAACTCAAAAGAAGTCTCAATTAGTTGCATTGCATTCTGGGACAATAATATGCGCTAGCCTGCACAGATGTGCTCACTCCAGTCAAGCTTCATCGCTAACAGGTTTGGGAGTGCGTCAGCAAGGCACCACTGCCTTTACAATTCAATCATTTAAATTGAGCTGGATAGCAAACATTACAATTCTTTCTGTCAGCTCGTAATTTAACCTAAATAACTCTATTCCTAACATTTCATATTCACACTTGAGCTGGGCCATGCCAAAGCTTTTATGAAATCAACACCTCGAAGCAAAGAGAATAAAACGGATGATGTACCACTGTTCCCAACGTCTTTGAGCATAAAATGATACGCGAAAGACACTAATTATCTACACATCACGCTACTGAGCCTCATACTGTCCTTTATGTGCTAACCCAAATGCATCTCATGAATAGTTCGTAACAAGATGAATAGTCCTCACTGCTGATATGTTTTAAATGTTCCTCGTGGCTTCGATACGATCACGTCCATGTGGTCATTCCAATTGAAAGTTCAAATTTGCCACAAAAATGCGAAATATCGCTAATTTCACTGATAATTTCCTCTCGAACTGTTTATGCAGTTTACGGCGCGCTCTTAACCTCACGCAGCAATTATTCTTCACTCTGATACTTTCAGATTGGTACGATACTCACGTTATAGTAATTCGTGCAGCAAGATTCAATAGCGTGCTAACTGTAGCACGTTCACAGAACATAATAAAGGTCTTGTAACATGAAGTTCCGGTCTAAGATCCACCGAGGTCGTGAAGCGACTAATCCATCCTTCGCTTATCTGCGATGTTAATTATTGATTTTAAATGACGAAAAATCCTAAAATGGGCTTAAATAAATGCCAAAATAAATGTTCAACAAATTCAATCCAATACCAGAAATATCTCAGTGTACTCCAAATCATTTCCTCCCCGCTCTAGGAGTATAAAAATGCACTGCTGGCGTCCAAATTAGTGATTGGAGCTAGCTCAAAGCTACCACGGCATGTTTCAGCCGAAGTTTGAAGGAAGGCAACGTGACGTAAACTAAAGTATCATCAGAATTGAGCCTTACGGGCGCAATAAACATGTCCCTTATTTGCGGGTTCAACCCCATGTAACCTAGTTTCTACTGACTATGCTGTGTCGTCTTATTAATTGCAAACACACTATGGGCCTACGTGCATAGACGCCAATAAAAGATTGTCTGTTACTCGAAGTGCACATTAAAAAAAGAAGTACAATATGAGCAATGGCGCTACAGCCCATTAAGGGCCTACACCTACCAAGCGACCGCTGCCCAGTCATTTGGCCTGAAGATTATGGGGTGACACGTGGTCAGCGTGTAGGGTCCCCTAGTCCGTTAATCTTGGCCTCCGTGACTGGGGCGCTGCCTCATTGTCAGACAAGTACTCAATTGAACTCACGAGGTAGAGTGCACCCCGTTCCAGCCCACACATCAGTTTCTAAAATCCCTGATGGAGCCGGGAATCGAAACCGGGGCCTCCGGATTCCGAGGCAGGTGCACTACCCCAACACCATGGGACCGACAAGTACAACATGAAGTATACTGAAATGTGAAACTGACCTAATAGGCAAATCCATGCAATGTATACATAAATTATGACGTATTAATAAATGAAAAGATTATATAATACATTATATGAAATAATGAACATGATACACACAGTCTAATAATGTATTCCTTCTTTTGCTTCATTGAACTTCAATTTTAAATAGATTTTTTTTTTTTTTTTTTTTTTTTTGTAATTGAGGGGCCCAGTGGAAAAGAGGCATGCGCCACCGAAATGTGCTTCGTCAGAAGAAATGAATTCAGGAACTCCGATGTTGAATATTCATGCATAAGAGTTACTATAAATGCTCTCTTTTAAGAATGGGTTAATGCCAGTGTGCTAGAAGTTCCTACCGATGAAACTAGATGGCATCGGCTGTCTTCCTGTAGCAGAATCACATCTCTGCACAGGTGGCATGTGCCCCTTTTCAACTGGGCCCCTCAATTTTAAATCCATATTCAAATAAAGTTACTAAATATAATTTCGTTAATTATATTAGTACATGAAAATCCGTCCCCTGGTGGTGACCTACCTTGCGGCAGGATTCTGACGGGAGGGGAGGACCATCCTGGCTCGCCTGCTTGCGGTGGAATGCGCACAGGAAATCTTTATTTACTGACACGTATGCGTTATACACTGATTCAAATTCAAACGCTTACAGTCGTAAACTGTTACAAGGAAATGAAATGTTTCAGATTGTGTACTAAGCAAAGATTGTGGGACACATCTGTGTCTTTTTAGTGTTCCTCTTATTGAAGCCTACTTTCATAAAAATGAAATAGGCTTATGAGACCAATTGGGTGTAACCGTGTAACCCGTCAGTCAGGTGCATGTTCCCTCAAGAAAGTCTTAAACGGCTGAACCGGATTGAATAAAATTTACTACAGATGTACCCCACCTCCTGTGCACATTAACAGCATTTTTATACTGACACTATTTTAGCGAAAACAAAATGGTGGTCACATGGATTAGGCTACCAGCTGAACCAATCATCATTGAAATGTGCAGTCACTGCCAGCTCGATATCATTGGCATTTATGGACTAATCAGTGAGGTGCTTGCACTGGTATGATTAATATACCCTCATTCACAAATTGGTATTGCTTTCAAGCTCAATATTAGAGTTTTAAGTACCTACCATTGGCTGGAAATTACCCAGTGAAATTTTTCGCAAGTGTGTTTTCACCATCGTAGCCAATTTTAGGAATATAGTTGCATCAAAGAAAAACCATTTACATGGTGGAAAAGAAGGTTCAAAGCTTTCTTTAATTCAAATGCTCAGTCAGTAGGACGAATAGTTCATGAGTCATGGGCCAATGCATGTGAGACTTCGTTTTGCTGTTCTCCACGGTGACAATATTTGAGGTTACTTTTTTAACTTCAGGGGCTTGGACATCGTGTGATCATCACATTGTTGTGTTCTTGTGTGTGTTTAAATGTGTCTAATAACATTTATAGTTACGGTGTCAGTAGTATGTGTGTTTGTAACTGAAAGTAGGAGGGTTAACAAGATGGCATTGGTCTTATATTTCGAACCATCCCAACATTTTATCTGGAGTAGAAGTTGGATACCACCCAAAACCACTTCCAGGATAACACGTTGGTCTCGACTAGATGATAGGGATTTGAAAATCAATTCCACAAACATGCCAACACACTTTATTTTGTTTGTAAGAAAATAATCATACCTGAAAATTCATTCAGCAGGCGCTCACTCGATCCGTAGCTCTCGTTTCTAATAACATCAATTTCTCTCCGAGCATATCTTAGTGAGAAAAGTCATGTTAACAATCTAATGAACTCAATACACTAGGATATTTCTCATAAGTGGATCAATTAATACTGTTTTATATTTTTCTAACGTAAGAATGAGGAATGGTTTACAACCCGGTGTTACAGACGGCTTTGAATTGACACGTGCGGTGGCCTGAGTGAGTCTGAGTTTTCCTTTAAACCAAGGTGATCAACATTTCAAACACTTGCTACCCTGAATATACAGAGTACCCTGCTTTCGTTCCGCAGATCATTATGTTGTAATCCAACCTGGCTACGTACCATCGGATAAAAACGGTCCTTTTCGGGACCAAATAGAAATTCACTCGTTGGAACAGGTAGATATGCGTCCATGATACATCCATTATAAACATTAGGCAAAAAATATGTACTAGCTCCGGATTCGAACCTGCTACCAGGCAGCTTGGTTGACGTTATTTCAGCATTGCGAGCATGAACTCAAGGCCGTAATGGAGCAGGTAGTAATAATTGTAGGATGGCTATGATATACGCGTTAGTTGGGTTGCCTTTCTCAAAAAAACAAAAAAAAGTGGAGGGGGGGGGTTGGTGAACAACTCTGTATATTAAGATTAATGCTTTCCAGTCGGTGAAGACAAGTGTGGGTATGGAGTAGGAATTGCTACCTGAAAGATATGTAACATCCACTATTTTTACACTTTTAACACACCTCGAAGAATATATCCTTTCATTTGTTGATCGAATGGAAAACAATCCTATTATTAGAACTTGTTAGCAAAAGATTTCTTGTTGCTGTTGAACCATATATGGGCGTTGCGACATCGTGTTCATTTAACCCCGTGTACTCGGGTGTGTGTAGAATTTGTCTGATAACCTGTGTTATTGTGGTGTGTGTAGTTGTGTGTGTGTATTTGTAATGCAGCTGAGGATTGGGAAGGAGGCGGCAGTTGCCTCAATTTAGGAACCATCCCGGCATTAGCGTGGAGTAGAAGTGGGATACTACGGAAAACCACTTCCAGGATGGATGAGATGGGAATCAAACCCATCTCTTGTCAGTTTTGCCTCACGAGGCTGAGTGAACCCCGTTCCAGCCCTCAGACAGAACTTCATTTCTTGGCAGAGCCGGGAATCTAACCCGAGTCTCCGCGGTGACAGCCAAGAATGCTAGCCAACACGAAACCTGGCGTACGCAAATGATTCATGAATGCATCAAAAGCGTACCTAAAATAATTGCCGAGTAGCGCCAAGGAGACGTTTGAAGGAACAGTAATTATGGCTCTATTGTTTTTCTTTGAACAAATAGCTCACCAGAGCAAGCCGAGGCATAGATGTAACACTGACCTCACATAATGTTCATTTTTTGCCCGTTGTTTATAACAGCGCCAAATTTCTATCACTGGGTTTCTTTTTCTATCCGTTCTTCTATACGTCATGTTAAGATTTATAAACGCCCTGACGCCACAGCCCAGTTCACTTGTCAACCCGTCTGTCACTGATCAGTATTTGCTCCGATCACCAAGCTATGTTCTCTTTTGGAACCGGTTCACCACTGGTACAACAAAATAATAATAATAACAATAATAGTAATAATAATAATGTATATCTACCTGTGATTATTCCATTGTTCCCGTTTTCAATGAAGTTGGGAATGCTATGCGATGACAGTCTATGTGGCGAGAGGATTTTACAGCCGGATCCCCTTCTGACGACAATCTCATGAGGGCAATTAAAGAACGATGAAATGAATGATGATTTATTCAACTGGGAAAGGATGTGGAAGTAAGCAGCCGTAGCCTGTCAGAAGGTACCGTCCCAGTATTTGCCTGGAGTTGAAAATGGGGAAACCACGGAAAACCATTTCAGGGATGGCCGACGATGGAGCTCGAACCCACGTCTACTGAGTCAACAGATAGCTTGGCCCGATGGACTGGTGCTGCGCGTTAGCAAGCGTAGCTACCTCTGTCGGTCTATAATAATAAAAATGGTATTAATAATAATATTGTTATCGCTTATCCTCCCAGCTTGGCTTCACATACGGTCTCTGCAAGGGATCACTCCTCTATCGTCGCAAGGACGGTGTCTGGGAGCAGAACACATTTTGTTAGCAGATACAACTAGGGATGGTGACAGGTCGATCGCTCAGGCGACCGCTAACTTCCGTCTAATTAAGGATGGGTCAGGGAAGGAATTTGGGAAGGAAGTCAGCCGTGGACCTGTTGCAAGGAACCGTCCCGGCGTTTGCCTGGCGATGAAAATGGGATACCACGAAAACCATTTTCATGGTGGTTGAGGTAGGATTCGAACCCACGCGCTCCCGAAGCCAGCGAGGTGCGAGTTAGTGCTCTCAGCCACCGTGCCCGGTAATAATAATAATAATAGGCCTAACGTTATTGATTTTTACGTCCCTTTTAACAACTGCGGCTTTTAGAGACGCTGCGGTACCGGAATATTGCCCCAAAGGGAATCTTTAACTTGCCAGTAAAACTGCTGACAAGGCTGCCTCGCATTTAAGAACCCGTGAATACCAACTGACTGTGCCAGGGTTGGATGTTGCAAACTTGAAACAACAGGTGAGGACGTTACCGCTTTACCACGCAGCCAGTCGATATATATAAGATAGCATAAGTGACGGTAGGCGAGGGGAGATCTCAGTGTCGAATTATCTCTGGGGCTTCAGATAAACGTGTAGTGCTGCAAAAGTTCATAGTTAAGAATTCCGTTCATTTTGTGGATCTTCAAATGAAAATAGGTATATTTAATTCCTAAGAGAATACATCCTGAAACTCCAGCAGTGTAGTGAATAGATAAGGCAGGCCTGCGTTGTTATTTAAGGTGAATTTCTGTTAAATATTTCATTTTACAATCAATTCCATTGGGCGCTATATATTCAAACGTTTCTTAAAAAGTATTGTAGCATGATATCCAAATGCTCAGCACATATGTGTGGGAACCGGAACAGCAGACTGAGTGACCGTATGTTTGAGCACCATCACAATTATTTTATCTGGTACTCTTTATTGCAATGTGGGGAGGCTTGGATCCTTTCGTCTCACTGCCGTTAGGCTACACAGAATTGTCCAGTTACGTCAGTTGCCTAATGTGCTTGATAGGCAAAAACATGATATAATTATTCCAATGGGTAATTAATTCCCTTCTTATCTTACTGTTCTGGACAGGATTCTTTATTATATTAAGATGGTCTGAGAATTCATTATTTTCGCCCCTACCTGCCTTAACTTCAAGAGAAACAAAAGATACTTGTAGTTTTACGTGGCCGCTAATATCGTGATCATAAACCACGGGATCTCCATTGTAAGTGGAATCCGAGCATACATACTGTACATACGAGGGCGGATCGAAAAGACTTTGTCACTATTTGTTTAGCCAAAAAAAATACATACAGGCAATTACAAATATACATACTGTTCTACGTACCTTACACTAGTTTCCCACTTAGTCTCCACATTTGTTCAGACATTTGTCACGATGCACCACTAAATTTGAGATGCCCTTGTGGTAGAATTCAGCCAGCTGACTGTGGAACCATCGTCGGACTGTTGTCTTGGCGTCATCGTTGCAAGTGAATCGCTGTCCTGCCAGGAACTTCATCAGTGGACCATGACAATGCAAGACCACACGTTGCAACAAGAACTGCCAACAAGCTCCGGTCATTTCACTGGAAGAGTTTGGACCAGCCACCGACAGTCCGGACCTCGGTCCTAGTGGTTTCCACGTTTTTGGTCCTACATAAATGAACTTTTATTATTTCTTCCAACAAAATTGAAGTTTAGAGATTGGCCTCGCCATTCATTTCAGATCTCATTAAAAAAAAAGGGGAATTAGAGTCAAAAGAACCAAAGACCCTTACGAATCACCAAATTGTATGAATGTATGTACTGTATGTAGGCCTAAGTGTTTGCGCATTTGGCCTCCACTGATTTGAATTATTCATGGTTAGTGGTCTTGTTTGTTATGTCTAGAAGACGATACCTAGATTTGGACGTCCGCATCGGATTGTTTTTAGAATACATATTCGCAATTAACCTGAACACGAACACATCTTTTTTCTAAAATATCACGACCGCGCTAACTAGTCTACAAACCAGTCATATCTTTCTATACAGTATTCAATTTTGCATCGAGTGAAACAAGTCGCTGATCTGTGTGGTAAGAATTATGCCCTATAATGTATTACTAATGTCGGAACCATTTGTTTCTTTTTCGGGAGTTTATCCTCAAATAACTCTAAAACAGTTACCTAAATGGGAATCCAGTGCTGTCAGCATCTATCCTGAGTGTGTTTTCCTAGGTTTTTGCACACTCCCTCCAGGTACATGCCGAGACAGTACCTTACTTGAAGTCTCAGGCACCTTCCCCATCCCTGACTAATAAAATTTCATCACATAATCAAATACACGGGACTGATGACTCAGATGTCCTAAGCCCCTACAATGTTTTATTATCAACAAGAACAACAACAACAACAACAACAACAAGAGTGTTTGAGGAAGTAAGAAAGTATCTGTACAAACACATTGTGTCAACGTTATATAAGCGTGACACTACTATATTTTTAGCCTCCTTTCGATTTTTGCAAAAAAATGAAAGTAGACTTATGAGATCTACACAGGGCCAAAATATTGTGTGTCTGCCTGTGTGTATGTCTGCCCCCCCCCCTGTCAATTCAAACACGGTGTAACCAAATTGAACGAAATTTGGTACAGAGGTAGCACTAGCAAAGGGCACCCCAGTTTCATGTTTTATATTTCCGCCATATTTACCAAAACTGAATGGTGGCCACTCAAACGTTCAAAACGTAAATTCAAATTACGACTAAACTAATTACCCGATCTCTACCAAATTTGGTAACAACATACCTTCATATAGGACGCGTCTTGTGCCCAAACTACAAGGTCATCAGCCACACCATTCCAGGATGGTGGCCGTGTGAATTATGCAAGCTTTACAATTAATAACTTTGAACCCATTAGTTCGATCATCGAACCAAGAATGGTTTAAGGGGTCAGGTACAGCTTATGACATCCAAAAATCAATTTTTCAAAATATTTTTTATTTTATGCTCCTATACTTTAGGAACATTTTTGTGCAAGAAATATGTCATTATGCACCGTAGGGTGTGAGTTATGATTTAAAAGGCAAAGCCCTGCACCCAATGTTCAGCCTGGTTAATGGTATGTAAGATTTATGCACAAATGATTATCGCTCATTTTCTCAGAGTTGTGTTTTTGACACCCGTTCTAATGATAACTCCAGAACTAATTGACATACAGTAATGATTTGTTGTGTGTATTTCTGCTTTGTATACAAAATTATGTAAATTCATGTTTCTTTTTAGATAGTTTCTTTAAAAGAATGTAGCAAAAGTATTGTAAAATTTTGACATTTTCTTTTCAATACAAAAGTAAAAATATTGTTTGTTAAGATATGTTGCTGAAAGTACTTGCATTTCTAGAGCAATATCCTTGCAATAAAATAAAATTAACAGAACCTAAAAATGTTGAAAATTACATGAGTTATCACTAAAACACTGCAACCTTGTACGATGAACAGCCACCATTTTGAATTTTGAAGAAATACCCAAATTATTTTTTACATGCATGTAATGCTGTTTTTCATATAAAATAATGCCTGTGTTTCATGTGCACAAAATGTCATTCATGTAACTGTTGTGGTTTTGAAGAGAAAAATGTTAATTGTTAAAATTTTACCATGTCAACCTATACCTAACCCCTTAAACTGTCCTAAAGGACTTGGCCCGTTCGTTATTTTAAGTTCATAACATAGTATTACAAGGTAACAGTGGCTATAAAAAAGCAAGCTGTCTCAGTTTCAAGACAAGATGGCAGCTGTTATCTTGTGCCTGACGTATATTTCACTAGATTGAGTATTGCATGCAATATAGCCTACTGATAGAAATAATATAAACTCTGTATGAAATGCTTTATATATAGAAATATATTCCACTGAAGAAATCGTTTAGTCCAAATCATTATTTGCTAAGGCGTTGCATGTAAGTCAATTGATAACGATGAATTTCGGTGAACATGTTTGACTGTGTGGTAAAGCGTTAGTCTTCTACCCTTTTATCTGGGTTCAAAACCTATCAGAGTTGGATTTTTTGTTTGATTTTTTTATATTTATTGTTTTGTAATAACTCAGACGTCATAAAATTAAGCATTATATTGTGCATATTACAATGGAATATATATATTTATTTAAAACAACATTCGCCACCGGATCTGCACGAGACATCTAACAGCAACCAGATGAACTATGAGAGTGTCAATCATGGTCAACTGGTTGCAAGCTGCGCACCAGCCTGCACGTTGGAACAGCTTTAATTGAAAAGTTGTTTAGGCCGCTAGAATGCACTCGCCCTAATAGGATTATCTTATGCGAAACTTTTCAGTAAGACGTCATGACTGGTCCGTGGGGGACTCCATTGGTTAGCCTAACGTTGACATTCTATACGCATTGAATTTGAAGAATGACAAGTAGATATTACGATATTTTTTATTTTTTTTATTTTAAAGCGTTTGTAACAGCCTATTATATGTTATTTGAAAATGTTACTTGAACTAAAGAACAAAACGATCCCACATACTGTAGTAGGGCCTACCTGTACTCTATCTGTTGGTGCTAGTTCAGGATATTAATTAATACTTTTATTGCAGCCAAATAGCAATCGAAAATAAAGAATGAACATGTACACTAGAATTGTGCTCTGGCGATTAGAATTGCATAGTCTTTGATTGGTCGTCTTCTTTTACTATAGAGCTCTAAGTGGTAGCGTTCACATGCTTGTCCACATAGTTGGCATACGCTAGTCACTGTAGGGTCATGGAAAGATTTGTTAACACAATTATGGTGTTTTTTTGTTTTTTTTAGCGTATGGCTTTTAGTGCCGGGAGTGTCCGAGGACATGTTCGGCTCGCCAGTTTTGTAGCTGCTTCGAGACGGACACCCAATGGGTGAGCTACAAGTACCGTTGGGGAGGGAAGGAGGGAAGTTGGATTGTAAGGACGAGGAGTTGGAAGGTAGCGGCTGTGGCCTATAGTTAGGGACCAACCCCGGCATTTGCCTGGAAGGAAGATGGGAAACCACAGAAGACCATCTTCAAGGTTGCCGGCGGGGGGATTCGAACCTCCTCGCCTCCCGGATGTGAGCGACTGCCATCAGTCATGCCGTAACCACCACGGCTAACTCACCCGGTATTATGGTGGTGACGACCATGGACAGCCAGACATATAAACACATGCCTCAACTCAAAGCTCGATGTTGCCCACGTCCGGTTGATTATGTCTGCAGTTCCATAAAATTCTTGAGATATGTCTTCTCTTTCTTCCTTCAAAGATGGTAGTAGTTCTTCCGAGGTTCTGGTGTTTGGTAGAGGTAAATAGTTTCGAAGGTCTTCAACCAAGGAAAGATTCTACAATGTTATACTCCTTGATAGAGACCACGAGTTGTAATACCCATCCATTTTGGAGAAAGTAGGCTATATGCTCTTTACTGAACATCTTGTTATTCCTCAGATATTGTTCCGTGCCTAGGCACTTGTCCATGTAACTCGCCGAACTATAATATTTATGACAAGAAGAAGACAACTCCTTCCTGTCGTCAGCTCGTTTCCTTCTCCCTTCTCCCTCCACCTACTCGGCGTATTCATCATATTTCTTGCGCAAGAGATCTTGTGCAGCCGCACCGCTACTCCTACCACCCTTTTCAAAACAATTCCCAAACTAGTGCTGATGGTTCCATTCGCCCGATTTTAATTCTGAAAAGTGCATTGGAATCAGTAAATAAACCTCCGTTTTCGTATTACCTTTATTTTTCATATTTTAAGCATAAACATATAAAACTGCTGTAACTTTTTTGTTTTTCACATTTTGGAAAATGCATCGAATTAATATCAATTTTATTGCACTCTAGTACACATAGTGGTTCTCAGATCGCAAATACAAACTTGCATTCTAAAGAAATCTGGGGGGAAAAAAGTCTCACAGTGGTGCTGCCACGTGGTGTCAGAATTACAAACTAAAAATCGGGACATTTAGCTTTAAAGCAGCTCCCTCAGATAAGCCATAGGTTGGCTTTGTGGGAAATAGATATTTTAAATGTTAGACTTTCAACGTTTTTAAATTGTAACTTATACGTATCTTCATATATCCACATCAACCCTCCCTGTACAGATTTTAGATATCAAGGCTTATTAACGTTGGGATAAGTCAAAAATTATTTACTTTACATGTAGTGTATGATTATTGTGATTTATTCCTTTCATATGTATGTACATTGTTGATTAACAAACCAACCCCACTCTCCAGTTTGTAGAGACCCCAGGGCTGGAGATGGGATGGGGAATTCATTTATTCATTGTTATTGTTATTGTTATTGTTATTGTTATTGTTATTGTTATTGTTATTGTTATTGTTATTGTTATTGTTATTGTTATTGTTATTGTTATTGTTATTGTTATTGTTATTGTTATTGTTATTGTTATTGTTATTGTTATTGTTATTGTTATTGTTATTGTTATTGTTATTGTTATTGTTATTGTTATTGTTATTGTTATTGTTATTGTTATTGTTATTGCGATTGCTATTGCGATTGTGATTGCGATTGCTGTTGTGATTGAGATTGCGGTTGTGATTGCTATTGCTTTTTATTGTTATTGTTATTGCGATTGTGGTTGCGATTGTGGTTGCGATTGCGATTGTGATTGCTATTGCTATTGCGATTGCGATTGTCATTGTCACTGTCACTGTCGCTGTCACTGTCACTGTCATTGTTATTGTTAATGTTAATGTTATTGTTAATGTTATTGTTACTATTTCATCCGTACTTTCCTCTTGAACATAATCCAGACGCAAAGTTAGTTGAGTGTTGCTCTCGAGAGGCTGTCTGTCTTATTTAGGTCACACTAATTAGTATTGCAGTCCAACTCCATGCTATTCATCCTCAGAGAACCCACTCAGCAATTCTAGCATTGTGGTATAATGTTACCAGAATTCTAACTTCCGTACAATAACTGTATTTCTATTCTCGGTGGCAACAGCTCTCTGGAGTACACTACCTTGAAGAACATTAACGAATGGAGCAGAACATATTGAACTGTATTCCCCTGTGGTGGAGAAAAAGCGAGCCTCGCATTGCGTGACCCAGGGTTTTATCTTCTATCCCCATGGACACACTCGGACCTGCTTACGTCACTTGTGTGGTGAAGCCCGTCTGGCTGTGATCATTACCTTATTACATCACATACAATATATTATACAAAAGGAAGGAAGAGTTTAGTATTACGTGACCGTTAATCTCGAGATCATAAGCCACGGGTTCTCCTTTTTTCGTGGAATCCGAACCACAGGACATGGTACTTCACTTTGAAAATCTCACATGCATTGGCCGGGAATCGAACCCGGTTCGCCGTCGTGAGAGGCCAACAGCTTGACCACTGTGCCACCACGCCCCAATATTACATTGAACATTGGACATTTCCGTATTCTGAACTTCAGCCACCTTCTGTGGACTAGGATTACGTATTAGACTTATGTATGCTACCACTGCCATCGTTATGTCCAGGCCGCAAGGCGCCTGTACTGATGTCACGCTTAGGGTCGTTTCAGCCGCAGCAAGTTAGATGGCTCCTTTCACACGCAGTCACTCCAAAGCGAATATAAATTCATACTTAGAGGAAAATTTTAACACTATTTCGAGTTCACTGTCAGTTAGATAAGTTATCACTGAATAGGCTTAGTTATCGCTCCGCTAGTTCGAATCCTGCCATTGTAGCGGGAATGTTTCGAGTGAACAAAATGGTACATCCTGTGCACTTACTAGGACGTTGACGCACACAGACAGGGCAAAATTGCAGTATTTGGACGTCCTGTAAATGTTATATCAATATGAAAAGGCATTGAAACAGTTACTCAAGATGTACCACAAAGTCGATTAATCTCATATGGCTTAACTCGGGATTGAAGGAAGGAGACATTCGAATATTTCAATACACAAAACGACTTGCAGGAACAGTTTATTAATGAAATAAATCTATGCTCACACAAAAAAACAATACATAGACAGGCCTACACTTTTCTGTGCCCACTGCCAGAAAAACCCAATCAAGTTCGAACTGAGCTAAGTTATAAAATTCGACAAAACTTCATCATCTCTTGCAAGGATAAGATACACAATTATTATGTTCATCTCTAATTCTGTATTTGATTTTTTCCTTTAGAGAAACAGGCCCCCTGCTGCCTTCTTGAACATTATGCCCCAAAAATTATTATATAGTAACAGAAATATTCATTTCTACACCTTGATTACCAGAAATAGATCAACAAAAGTGGTAACTTCCTTTCTAGATCTCACTAAAAAAAACTGCCAGTATCCTTCTGGCCCTTACTCACCAGTTACACATAATAACATTACAACAAAAATACTAGCTACTTACTTCTGGACTCGTATGAGAAAGAGGCTAGGTAAGAAATCTGCCATTCTTGACCTAAACAGTAAAACAAAGCTACGAAAATTATTCTGCGTCTCTAACAACACCAGCAAAATCCAGATATTAAAAATATACTTTTGCTTTTTTGTATATTTATGTACTAAAAAAGTAATTGGGGCAAAAAGCCACTGTTACATTAATGAGGATCTTCTTCAAATAAATATATTTTGTACAATATAACCATTATTCCCCTTGACCTGTCAGAAAAAAGGTTAGATTTCAAAAAGCCATTGTCACTTTACTGAGGATCCTTCAAATAAACTAATGTAAAAATCACTGTTGTCCAACTTGACTTCATCTCACAAAAATGAATGACATTCACAAAACAGGATCTTCTTCCAATAAACATAATTATGAATAAAACACTTGGCCTCCTGTCAGAAAAATAAGGTTCAAGAACCACTACTTCGAATAAACGTGTATGTACCAAATCACTGCGTTTCCACATGACCACCAGAAAAATGTATGGTATAAGGTCCAAAAATCAAGGCTACTTAACAGAGGAACTTCTCTGAATAAAACCACTACTAGCAGACCCATCAGCAAGAAAACAAAACAAATCTCAACCTATTTCCAGATAAAATAAATTTAAAGACATTACAGATCATTTTTATCATGCACAACTAAAAGAAACTGAAAACCTACTGTCTTCCTAGCACTTCTTCGAATGAATATATTTTGCACAAAATAACCGATATCCCTTGCTGACCCTTCTTCGAATAAACATAATTATGTATAAAGACATTTTGTCCCCCTTGGTCTCCTGTCAGAAAAATAAGGATCAAGAACCACTCCTTCGAATAAACTTGTAAGTACCAAATCGCTGCGGTTCCACTTGACCAACAGAAAAATATATTACTAAGTTTCGTTATTATAGCTCTAAAAATTCTGAGAGTTAATATTTATTTTGTAGTTTCATTATGGCGGCTTGGCGTATTATTAAATAGGGGCGTGGTGGCTCAGCGGTCTATCTGTATGCCTTTCACCAAGGCGGTCCGGGTTCGATTCCCGGTCAAAGCATGTGAGATTTTCGATGTGAAATGCCATGTCCTGTGGTTCGGATTCCAGGTAAAAAGGAGGTCCCGTGGCTCATAATCACAAGATTCACGGTCACGTAAAACTACAATCTTCCTTTTTATTATTAAATACAGTATACAAATTAGTTAGTAAGCATATACTGTAATAGCACAATTAAGACGAACCTTGGCAGGCGAGCAGTATTTGTTAGAGGCATCAGTAGCGTCAGTGATACAGAATTCACACTGAATATAGTGCTCAGCGACCATCCCTCGATTTCATTATTTAAAAATATGTAACTGTCTATGATTTAGAGTTATGATAACGGAAATTTGCGACAGGGTAGAAATTTATATGTAGCTTCGTTTACCTAGACCAAAACAATACGGACTCAAAATTTTCAAGATGGTGAGCGGGCGTACTATCAAAGCGTTATAATGAAACATTTAGAATGTAATTGCGCAATTAAAACGAAACTAGTAAGAAATAAGTACCATATAAGGGACCTTGGTGATATAAGTCATAAGTATAACAGTTTGAGTGCAATGGGTAGAAGCCATTTTGAAAATATAGAATATTATAATGAATACCTCAAAGTATTTTGTAACTATAATAACGAAAATTAGTAGCAATGTAGAAACTTGTAAGTGGCTTTCTATGACCAAGTCAAACGAACACCGACTCCATACATTCACGATTGCGGCTGTACGCATTCTTAATATTTGAATACAGTTTAACTAATGATGTAATAGCACAATTAACGAGAAATGTATGAGAGAGGAGGACCATAGAAACGCCGTTGACAGCATTACTGATAAGAATTGCGCAGTGAATATAACGCACTGCGGCCATCTTGAAAATATAAAAAGAAATAACTCCATATATTTTAGAGATACAATATTTAAATTAGTATTAAAATATACCCAAGGCAAAAGAGCAGTCTTGGTATATTTACAAATGGCGGCTGTGTGTACTATTGATATATAAAAAAAATCAAAAACTCTGGATCCAATTGTGCAATGACCACGAAAGTTTGTAAGAAAGGAGTACCCTATAAGAGACTTTGCTAGCATTAGTCATAAAACTATAACATTGCATACAGCTGCCATCTTGAAAGAATATGAGAAATGAATATCGATAACCCACTACTTATTACAGTTATGATGATGAAAATCAGCAAGTAGGCAATCACCCATGGACGATTTATCAGCAGAAGACAGAATTTGAACTAATCAATATGTTCAAGTTGGTGGTTGAAATTCATTTCTAATTTCCCTGGGGGCGTGGTGGCGCAGTGATCAAGCTGTTGAACTCTCACCAATGTGGACTTGGTTCGATTCCAAGTCAATGCATGTGAGATTTTCGAAAGGAATTACCATGTCCTGTGGTTCGGATTCCACGTAAAATGGTGGTCCCGTGGCTCATAATCACAAGATTCACGGTCAAAATAACTAAATATTCCTTCCTTCTGATTTCTCTGGATTCAAGTGTGGCATTGCAATGAAACTTAGTAAAATAGATCTTGAATATGGTACAACTTTTAATGTTCATCACAGGAACATTCAATTAATTATGTTGCTTGATAGGGACACATAGTTGTAACTATACCCATAGAAAAGAAAGTAGGCTACATGTTCTTTTCTGAACATCTTGGTTTATGTATTAGCATCATTACTGAGCCCGCTAGAGGAGGTTACCCGGGTATCATCCGCCGAAAGAAATGGCACTTCGAAAGACCCCATCCTTCGAACCCAACACCTGAGAGGATCGGGTGCATTTCTTTGTAGGCTTTCTCAGCACGAGAGGCTTGATCTAGGGGATCTGGGTCATTGGGCACAGAACAGTCATAGACGCCCAAAGAAATACATCCGAAAAATACCAAAGCTAGCAATAAAAAGAGATCCAGTCTTAAGTTAGATTCGTGCATGATTCATTCAAGTAAGACCCCTAAACTACTTCCGAGGGTCGAAATCGGCTAATCCGCTACCTTAATTACAATAGTGAGTCGTTTCCTAGTTTGATGTTGAGTACCCTCGCGAAGTCTTAGTTACATGAAACAACAGCAAAACTAACTAGGCGCATGGTACAAGAAGAATTAACGCGTAGCAAATTTACAAAGAAATGACTCGGTATAATTTACATTTAACAGCTAGCAAACCAATCCCTAGATTAGGATGGTACCACGTCCACATTTAATACTACATTTAAATTCTGTCTAATGCCTATGTGCCTCTGGGGCCGATAGCCTAGATGTTAGGCCCCTTAAAACAACAATTATCATCATCATCAACAATGCCTATGTGAACGAATGTATTAAGACGAGACGCATCCTAAACAAATGATCATTACCAAATCTAATGATAGTTTGACCATTGACTGTCAAAAAAAACAATCAACTAACACTCTTATGTCTAACAGGAACAATAGGTTAAATACACTCGGGAATGAATAAATAAACATTCTAATACTAGCCTGCCTCCGCGAACTGAGATACTGTTTGTACCCAGTCGTCATCTCATGCATGTGAATTAGGTTGGCAATGCGCAATCATCACTGCGTCTTACAAGCTTTGAATCGCGCCGGCCATAAGTTACTGATTACTGGTCCCGAAGATTCAAGTCGTCGAAAAAAAAAGGTGTCAGCTCATTTAAAGGTCATCTCCCACGTGGAAATGAATTGAAGTCACGGTGTCAACAAGCAAATGGTTGCAAAGTTATGGCTGTAATTATTTATAAACAGTTAATTAATCCGTTGGTTTAGGATAATTATGTTTTTGATTTATCAGAAGGTTTAAATACTGATGAGATAGTTCAGTTTATGACACCAGTCGTTGGCAGCAGCATGTGATCTCGCTTGAGATTCACTCAAAGAACATGACTTCTACAAGTCAACAATAACACAGGTTGGCGCGTCTTACCCCATTGCACGCAAGTAACATCGGTCGTCTTGGCCGCAGCTCAAAGAAGGCCGGAATAAACCAACAATAGGCGGACATTCATCCGTCCTGCCTAATTACCAAATAATGTGTTCACGGACACAACAATTACACTTGCTAGCCCTAATTTATACAGAAGCTGTGTCAATTAACATTATTGTTTAAACCATTCTATAGCAAGCTAGATGAATCAATGTCATCAGCTCAAAACATTAAAGGAATTCGCATTAGCGAGCATCCCCTCACTCTTTAAAAGTGGAAAAGAAATAACAGGTGTTAGAAGCTCACATAGCTGTTCTCCCAAAGCAAGGTGATATTAATAACAGTGACCTTCAAAATTCCTAGGACTTGTGACGTAAATTAGCATACATAAAAAGTCAATATTGTCGTCTCCCGTTGCATCTCGGGTAGCAACCGGTTATCAGCTGGCGCGCTCAAACAACTTTCACACTACATCGCGTACAGCATTAGCATAGCAAAGATTGTATTTCAAAATTGATCATTTTAATCTTGCAGTAGCACGAAATAAAGTCTTCAAGTGCTCTGCAGATTGTACTAAAAGGCAACATCACTTCCCTAACAGTGTTTCTTGGGATAGTTTACCCTTCTTCTCCTTCTTCTTCTTCTTCTTCTTCTCGTTACGGTAGTGGGCACAGTAAACTCTTTACCCAATTGTATTTTACCCTTCAATAATATATAACGCAGTAATAATTTAAAAGAATACTGATGTAAAGATGGCACACTCGTGCAACTAACTGCACTGGCATCCGAAGATATGTCACTCACTCTATTCGTTGTACACGTGGCCTTTGATATGCGTGGCTTGGCACTTCCTACAACAAAAATAAAACATATAACCTCTGCTGCGATGTTTGAAATGATACGATGTAGGTTTACCCACCAATCTTACTGTGTATGGGTTCGTTCCTCTGGAACTTCACGTAGTAAATGGTACTCACGAAAAATGTCATATAAAGAGTACAAAAATGTTTCAGCGAATTTCGGCTGAGAAATTATACGATAATAAAGCTCTTTCAACTTAAAATAAGGGACCTAACTATAGGGTGTCCCCTAAACTATCAGAAGCCTGCTCCTTCTGTTCTCATGATGTCGTTTACATGACATAGAATCGCAGCTCCTTGCTGGCTTATAAATACACTGAAAAATACATGTAAATGTGCACCTGCCGTATAGGACACGGACTGTGGTGACTAACTGAAAGATTGTCCCAGTGTCAAGAAGAAAATATGTACATTCCTACCTATGTGGTCAAATTATCGAGTCGTTTCGGATAAAATACATTCAAATTCTACATCAACCTGGACAAACCTTGCACAAAGACAATACAGGACTCACGATTACTTCATAGGGTAGATCACCTTCCATAATTCCCATTGGAAAGGGTAATATGCTTCCAGGGCTCCTAGCATATTCCTGGTTAAGGCTATGGGTATCGGCCTTTCCTTTTGGTCCTTGGTTCTCGTCTCGTACATGACTTGTACCTCGTGATGTTGGTTGGACAATTCGTTGGTGGCGGTTTATTTCATCGGTGTTTCCCTCACATCAGGAATTACTCCATCATGACGCTCTCAAGATGATGTCGAAAAATCACCATCACGTGGTGCATTAACGTAGACATCGTGGTAATTAAATACACAGATTCTATGTGGAAATATCTTATAGAAAGACTCACTGGCTTTAATAATTGCAGGTGATCAAATACTCTGCTTTGTCCTGCCACAGGCTCTAGTAATACCATACATGTGGTATTGCTCACAGATTTTATATGTTTTCAAATCACTAAAAATCTCACTAATCTCAATGGCACACGAATGTTGTATAGCTTGGCCATGATTAGAATTTGATGTAGCACACGTTGGGCAATTAATCGTAGTTGTAAATTTAATATGACGCATGTCTTCAGACGTGACCTCGTGGTCAGTGAAAAATGTCGATTTCACTAAAATCACATATTTACATTTTACGGTATCGTAGCACTGGCCTTGCTTGGCCTAAATCAAACCTTTCGTAGACTATACCCACAAGGATCAGCCTGATGGCTGTCGATTTGTAGTCCTCCCAAATTATGGGGTTTCACTCGCCTAATGCGGCCTTCGTAGAAAATGACGGATTGAAAATACGACATGTCCTGCCTTAGCGGACTTTCAAAACGGTGTGTCTGTGCGTAGCACGGCTTGCTGGTTTGAAGGAAGTAGTTGAGTCGATTAGCGACTATTTACGTTGTCCACCGCGTGTCTGCGGTGAAAAATACCTTCACCATAAAAGTGATTTACCATTTCCAAAAGGCATAGAAGATGGTAAATTAAACAGAATTAATTATTATATGATCCTGAGATATGTGGCATTAAAATAGTAAGTAATATATCTCAAGGAAGAAAATAAACTGTCCTCTCCGAAGTCAAAATAGCGGATTGTTCATGAGGAACACATGAGCCTAGGCGGGCTCATTACATTGTTTTTTTGTTGTTGTTTTTTTTTGCTCTTGTATAAATGCAGTACAACATTTTTAAAAGCAGCAACGATGAGCATTTCAAATCCAGCTTCGAAAGACGTAAAGAGCACATCAGGTTCTAGACAATGCGATCACAAGTCTCACGTTATTAAAAACATGTATTTTTATTCCTGGTGAGGGATAGGCAAACTCATGCAAACGTACACTTGCGATTAGTGAACAACATGCACAGCGCCGACATACTGCCACTTGTTCTGGACGCTATGCTACGAATATTGTTTCTACAGGCAGGCTTGCCCAAGCGTGCACCTGCATTTTGCTTTCCCCGTCGTGCAATTCCATTTTGCTTGCCCAAACGTACACCTCCAATTTGTTTGGCCACGTGTGCCTACAATGTGAAAGAATCCTGTGGAGTAACACGGTAAGCAAGGGTCTCACTTATCTTTTTCGACAAACCCCATTTATACGAGCCACTACTGTGCTCCCACATGGTGTGGTTTAAGAGAATATTTTGGTACGGGCCTCCTTGAGAGTAATCCACCTTCATTCAATGCTGTGTCTGACCTGTCACATTTACCCCAGTGGCCCTCCAAAAATCCTGGTGCAAATAGGTGGCACCAGCAATGGATAACGACACACCGTGAGAAATTTCAGCAATGTAGCGGCGCAAAATTTATTTTTCAGAATTATTTGAATTATTAAAGAAGTACTATACATTTCGTTAACGTTATGTCTCCTTCAAACAACGTTGTAAGTATTACCGGCATTAGCCAGCCAATCGGATGTCCAACAGGCTTTGTTACACTGGCGGAACTATCCAACCTCCCCACCTAGTATCACATCTCTCAATTTAATTTAGACAACTTGGTCGTCTCGCTGAGGTGTTTGGATTGAAATCGTTTCCTCTTCACTCTATCAAGGTGAGACAACACAAAGAAAATATGCAAAATAGTAGCCGTGGGTTAATCATTGTGTGAAGTTACGACACGAAGTGAACGGAAACTAAGTTATATGAAGAAACTTCAGGAGGTGAATCCAGAAACGGACCTTTTTTTCCACTATAGTTTTACCCTCCAGGGTTGGCTTTTCCCGCGGACTAAGCGAGGGATCCCACCTCTACCGCCAGTGAGGGCAGTGTCCTGGAGCTTGAGACTCTGAGTCAGGGATACAACTGGGCTGTGTGACCAACACTACGCCCAGGCGGCCTTACCTGCAAAGCGAACAGGGGGCCTGATGAAGGGATGGGAAGAGTGGGACGGTTAGGCAAGGAAATGGGAAGGAGGCGGCCGTGGCCTTACAGTAAGAACCATCCCGGCATTTGCCCGAAGACGAAGTGGGAAACCACGGAAAACCACTTCGAGGATGGCTGAGGTGGGAATCGAACCCCCTCTCCTCTTTTCGGCCACCCGAGGCTGAGTAGACCCCGTTCCAGTTCTCACACCACTTTTCAAATTTCGTGGCAGAGCCGGGAATGGAACCCAGGACCTCCGGGGCGGCAGCTAACCCTGCTGACTGCTACGCTACGGAAGCGACTCATATAAATATATGACCTGAAATGCATATTGTCCACAGAAGATGGTACTAATGAACCACATCTTTCTAGCATAACAACACTCAAAACGTGCTTGTTTGTTTTCTATTATTATTATTTTTATTTTTTTAGCGTATGGCTTTTAGTGACGAGAGTGCCCGTGGTCATGTTCGGCTCGCCAGAGTTTGTAGCTGCTTATATGCGGACACCCATGGGGTGAGCTACAAGTACCGTCGCGTGTGGAGTGTTGTCTGCGGAGGAAAGTGTGAATGGAAGGACGAGGAATTCGAAGGTAGCATTTGCTTGGAAGGAAGACGGGAAACCACAGAAGACCATCTTCAAGGTTGCTGGCGGGGCGATTCGAACCTCCTCGCCTCCCGGATGTGACCGACTGCCTTTAGTCACGCCGTAACGACTACGGCCAACTCACCCGGTTGCTTGTTTGTGTTTCGGGCGATTAGAACCACGGAGGCTACTTTGAACATATTTTGTAACATTCAGAGAGCTGTCAAGCTAGGATGATCTGATTCGTCAGTGGCATCTACTTTGGACAAAATGCATTTCTGGATATATGTTCATATTCTCACACCCTCACCTGCACCCCATAAGCTAGAAATTAACCACATCAACCGCAAGCAAGCATTACAGTATATAACTACTATAAATAGGCCTACAGGGCGCAAGCCTAACAAGAAAAAACACTCCGGAGAATCGAGCAAACCACTGAAACAGCAGTTTTGCGCAAGACCCACAAACACGTAAGAGGAGACCATAAGACAAGAGCGGAAGACCAGACCGAGTACACGGAAGGACATTCCACTCCGTGCCGCCAGAGAACGAAAACGAAGCCAGCATCCGACATCAATCCAGCTGCGATGTGATAGTGATTAATAAGGCTCGGATTTTTAGGTAAATAAATATATTTTTATGTAAATACATATTTTAAACATTTTGTCTATAAATACATAAATTCTTGCTTATCAAATTAAAAGACTTTTTTTTTTTAATCAGTATGCTAGATCTTTCAGTTTACTGCATTTTTGTTCTGAGTTACTTCAACGCGGAAGAACCTGTGAGCTATCGAATCTTCATGCAGATCGTATGTCAGCTTGCAGCTGTGTTTTTCTTATCTTGTCGCCCCGTCCCACTCACTGAGGAAGCCGAGGATGCCTGAAGTAAAATCTACTACATGTTATCGTCTGCAGCAGTATGTTGCAGAATTTAGGAATAATTTTACTTCTGATGGGGGTGTTCTGTTCTGCCAACCATGTGGGAAAGCAACCAAGGCTGAACAGCGATCTTAAGTTACACAACACCTCGAGGGCAAGAAACATATTGCCGCAATTTAACACCTTCATAAGAAGTGTTTCGCGATAATTGTTGGTCATTTGCGATGGACAACCTGACGATGTATCTCGTTGTGTATTGTAATGCTTCAGCAGTTAGTGAGACATAGAATACAATACATTCGTGAATACTGCTTATTGTTTATATTGTCATTAATAAACTAAATTATAATTAAATATGTTTACTCTTTAGTCACATATTTCGGAAATATTTAATACATAAAAAATAAATAATTTCCCGATTTTTAGCACCTAAAAATCCGAGCCCTAGTGATTAAGCTTTCCCTGCTGCATCCTCACTAACACCTACAACACAATCCCCTATAAAAGAATTGAAGTACATCGGTCCTTCCGTGATATCTGAAGTCTGCTTTATTATTCGATCCTGGCAGTTAATGTTCCTTCCCTTGCACCCGGCACGGGCATTGGCTTGTCGCCATGGCCTTGATGTGTAAGTGGACTAGCATCTCTCGAGCTGAGACGTCAAATTCCTAACCTCACGGCCAGACAGACGTCCTTTCACGACACGACCACACTTGAGCTACGTACACCCCCTAGTTTGGGATCCCTGTCTTTCACTCCTGAATCTCACCAAGCCCTGACAGTGGACGTTGGGAATTAGGAGACAATCAAGACAATGTGAACTGTCCTGTTCCTTTTCCTTCCATAAATCACCTCCTGAAGTTTGAACAAATAGTATCCATTCGTGTAAAGGAAACAATGAACGTAAACCTTCATTGAATGGTTTGGTACATTATTCTGTGTTATTTTGTTTTTAACTTTTTTTTTGGTCTTGTTAAAAATTAGAAAACTAGACTATTTAAATTAACATAAATATCTACATTATTTTTGCGCTAACGCCTGGCACACTCAGTTTTACAGAATGACAACTGTAATACAACGTTCCGCCATTTTCGATAAACGGTCAGAGATCACGTCAGTTTCTTGATTCAAAGCAATTGAAAATTACCTTTTGGAGGAACTTGTGTTCCCAAACACCCAAAGGCTGCGCAATGCAGTTTGAAAGCTACAATTTCAAAGTGTGTACGTGACATTGAAGTTAGATGGGCAAAATCTTCCAGACATAGGGATCGGTTTTTATTCCGTGGTTTCAATACAACGTGAATTTACTGCAAAATGTCACCGACACACGAAACATCATTCTAGGTCACTCAAATACGACTGATGAAATCCTCGTGCCAGATGATCTGTACGAGCGCTAAAATTCTAATGTTCTTCATGAAAGGTATGGTCAGACCTGCCATTCTCACCTTGATTCTGTCTCTACAGTACAAGTAATGTTATTAGGACAAGTTCGTTCTAGGGGACCAGTATTGGATTTAGTTCACTATTTGTATCAGACATGGACCGAAGTTACGTCAAAAACGTGGAGTCATTATTTTCGCACCTTTCTCTGTGCAATAATAATAAAAATAATAATAAGTGATCTTCCGACAATAGCCGATGAAAGTGTGAATTGTACACTATGGCATGGTGAACATATGAATAATATAATAATAATAATAATAATAATAATAATAATAATAACAATAATTACTATGATCATTATTATTATTATTAGTTGGCTTCCCACCTCAGCCATATTGTGAGTGATTTTCGACGGTTGCCCACTTCTACTCAAGGCAAATGCCAGGATGGTACTTAATTTAAGGCCCCTAAAATAATCAACAACAACCACACAATAGAACTTCTTTAGTCTGTGCTATAAATTAATGGCTTTTGATTGAACCGCCAGGCGCTAAATCACCTATCGCGACAGTTCAGCACGTTCGAAGATCAGACATTCGAATCCCTGTGCTGACAGCAGCTATCCTGAGTAAGGTTTCTCCCCGGGATTTTCCACACTCCTCCAGGCAAATGTCGGGATAGAACCTTATGTCAAGTCCCAGGGCACGTGCCTCATTTCTGACCCTAATAATTGCATTACATGAACTACTACAGTCACCACAGAAACTCAGGTTATTAGACAAAATGAACACACACTCAAGTAAACATGGCTGATGATTCAGGTGTCCCAAGTCGCTAAAACGAAATGAAAACAACATTTCTTGTTTGAAGAATAGTATTTCCCTACTCTGCCGGGAGATGTTCTTAGAGACCAGTACGTAATCTCCCTTGAACTCGGAGTTTTATCTGGTCTCTTCCCCTGGAGACGAGTATGAAGGGACCAAGACTTAAGCATATTTTTTTAAACTTCGTTCCCAGTACGATTCTGTTCAGGATGTCCTTCTCGGGATGATGGATTGCTTGCTGGGAAGATAAAACTTCCCTCCCCTAATCATCCTGTTCTGGCAACTTTCAAATCCTCAGTGGAATATCGGGGAATATTAGATGATGAAATATTCAGAAGGTGGCTGTACAAGAACTTGTCAACAAAGAATATTGTATTGCACTGAAGATAAATCTTTCTTAATTTTTATGGAAGAACATTTCTTGGTGCATCAAGAATTGGATGTTATCACAAAATAATAATCATTACACCATAATACGAGTGTCGTTCCGAAAATAACTTTCGTCATTTTCTTTCACAAGGATGCTGTATTATAAAGTCAGAAAACACATTACCACAGTAAAGGAAAAAGGCAAAGCGAGAGCAGAGGAACATTAGCGCATGTGCTGAGTGCCAAAGAAGAGGAAGAAGTAGCAGATCGGCGTGCCTGAGTTTATACGAGTGTACAGTATACCAGTATGGAAGAATGGCGTGTGCTGAAAACGTGGTAACGAATGGAAGTTTGTGCTGTCGTGCGCTTTGAATGGGTGTGTGGGACCAGTGTTACAGATGGTCATTGCTGTCTATAGAGTGTCTATGGAGACGAGAACATATCCCGTCAAATGGTTGGTCACTGATGTCCAATGATTAGTGAAGGAAGGCGGAGTGTGGAAGATGAAGACCGATCTGTGCGCCCCTTCACGTCCACGACTGCATCTAATGTCAACAGAGTACAGGAAATGGTGTTAGCCGACAGGCACGTAACTATGCATATTGTCGCATCTACATTGGGTGTTGGACTTGCTCAAGACCACCACACAAATGGTTCATGAAGTGTTGGGGTGTCGGAAAGTGTCGGCAAGGTGAGTGCCATGACAGCTCATCCTTGATGACAGGACCGCCTGAAAGAATTGTGGTGGTACGAGCGCAAAGGCAATTACTTCCTGTTCAGGATCACCTCCGTGGATGAGACATTAGTGCACCACATGGAAAAATTCCAGCTCACCCATGAAGAACTGAATGTGAAGAGTTTCCTGTTGAGGATCAATCATGGGTGAACCACTTCATCCCAGAGACCAAGGCCGCTTCAATGACATGGAAACATTCCAGCTCACCTACGAAGAACAGGTTGTGAAGATTTTCCTGTTCAGGATCAGCCATTGGTTCACCACTCTACCCCCAGAGACCAAGCTTGCGTCAATGGCATGGAAACATACCAGTTCACCCGTGAAGAACTGGCTGTGAAGAGTATCCAGTTCAGGATTAATCATAGGTGCACCACTTTACCCCAGAGACCAAGGCCGCTTCAATGACATTAATCCCATCTTACCCGTGGAGAACTGGCTGTGAACAGCTTCCTGTTCAAAATCAAGCATGGGTGCACCACTTTGCCCCGGAGACCAAGGCCGCTTGAATGACATGGAAACATTCACACGTGAAGAACTGGCTGTGAAGAGCTTCCTGGAATTACTGGGCATCGAATTTCACCAGGAAGGTTTCACAAAATTGATTTCACAGTTATACAAATGGGTCAATGTCGGTGGAAAGCTATGCACAAAAATTGACAAACCTTTGTCTTTTGTTATGATAAAGTGCTTTTTCAATTACAAGCGAACTCTGGTAGCGTCTACCCGCTGATCAGATTGTAATTGGGGAAGGACATTCTAGGAGGTTCACTCTATACGATCGTGGTAAAACAATCGGCTAAAATTAACATTAAGCCTCTATTCAAAGCGATTGAAAGGACGCGGAAAAATAAATGGAAGGTAGCCTTCCGCATGCTGCCTTGTCGTAGCGACCAGGCTTCCACTTCCCCGCTCTGACTGCCTGTTCCCTGTTCTTATCAAGAAATCCTTCCGCTGGACTGAATACAAATTAGAAACGCCTTCAAATCCTCTTTAAACTCGGTTAAGGTGACTATATGACCATCAAATCTCAAATCTGTAATTATTTCACCTTGAACCTTTATTTCTACTCTAAATAATCTACCTCTAAATACCCTTCATTGACTATTCGATGTACATATTAAAAAGTAGGGGTGAAAAATTGCAGCCTTATCTCACACTTCTATAAATTCCAGTCTGTCTGTCTGTCTGTCTGTCTGTCTGTCTGTCTCTCTCTCTCTCTCTATGTTACTCTCTCTCTCTCTCGTTATTTTAATCGAATAACTGCAGTCTGATTTCCGTATGGATTGTAAATCATCCTCCGAACCAATCCTTTTCAAAGTGCCAAGCAACTTACTCCAATGAACATTATCAAACGTCTTTTCTAAGTCAACAAATACCATCAACGTGCTCTTATGCTTCCTTCAACTTCAGGTTAAGACTCAGTGCCACTTACTTTTACACTTTGTTTCTCCTGAAATTTAAGCCTCCGTGGCTTAGGCGGCAGCACGCTGGCCTCTCACCACTGGGTCCGTGGTTCAAATCCCGGTCACTCCATGTGAGATCTGTGCTGGACAAAACGGAGGCAGACAGGTTTTTCTCCGGGTACTCCGGTTTTCCCTGTCAACATTTCATTCCAGCAACACTCTCCACTATCATTTCATTTCACTTGTCATTCATTTAATCATTGCCCCAGATGAGTGAGTCAGGCCTCGGCAGCCGGCACAGTTCATATCCTCGCCGCTAGATGGGGGCTTCATTCATTCCATTCCTGACCCGGTCGGAGACTGGAAGCAGGCTGTGGATTTTTTTTTCTCCTGAAATTAAATTGGTCTTCACCCAACTCTGTTTCAATCTGTCGTTCCGCTCTCCTGTAAATTATTCTCCTCGGGATTTTTGAAGCATGAGTGATCAAGCTGATTGTATGATAACTTTCACGTGTATCAGCTCCTGGTTTCTTAGGTATAGGGATGATAACATTCTTCTTAAAATTAGAGGGCACTTAATCTGTCTCACAAATCCTAAGTACGAAGTGAAATAATCTGTTCAGACCTTCATCGCCTGTGCAATGTAGCAACTCAGCGAGTATATATTCTATTCCTGGCGGTTTCTTCCTACTTAGGATTTCCAGTGCTCTGTCATGTTCCAATCTCAACCTTAAATTTCCTATTTCATCCTCATCAATTTCCTCTTCCCATTCCACTGCATAGTCCTCAGTTTCTTTGTTCCTTAAAAAAATGTATCAAGTAAACTTTCCATCTTTCTACCGCTTCTTCTCTACATGTTATAGGTTTTCCAACTGAGTCCCTAATATTACTGCACTTAGCATTCCTTTCCTCGAAGGTACCGTACTCTTAATACTACAATAACCTGTAGCCTATCTACTTTTCGAACTTTCTATATTTTTCTGTGCTTGCACTTTTCTCTTTCAACCATACTTCTTTCATTTTAATTCAACACACACCTACATAGGGATAAATGACTGTGATGTCCGAGCCCATCATAGGAAACAACAGCAACACTTCCTTCGCATCCTTTCACATATGGTTTTCCTCACTTTTCAGATTTCTATGTTGTGCTTTACCCCTTTCATCTCTTACATTTTTATGCTCGCAGTACATTGATTCATTCTTGTGCTAAGGCATCAAATCTCCTTTTTTGTCCTCATCAATTTCTTCTTCCAATTCCACTGCATGGTCTTCAATCTCCTCATCCCTATAGATGACAACATTATAAATCAATTGTTCTAAAAAATCCGGTATGTTATCCGTTATTGTAATTCAATTGTTCTAAAAAAATCCGATGTGTTGGCAGTTCAAATTTCTAAAAATATATTTTTATTTCTCACGCCCTATTAAAGCTCTCACTGTCATATATGATTGACCATTACTTTATTTAACTGCGAGAGAAAGGATCAGTATGATCAAGTATACATAAATACGTGGTGTAATCCTTCATAGAACTACCTCATTTCCTTATTTTTCCAAGATAAAGAGAGATAGACTGGGCGATTGAATGCTAGTCTGAAAGTCTGTATTACTGCAATGTGTAATTATTACCCTTGACGTGTAGAACTAAATGGGACTGTATGTCTACCCCTTATTATTCCTGTTTTCCAACGGGGTCGGGGATGAGATGAGATGGAAGTCTTTGTGGCGATGGTTTTTACGGCCGGATGCCCTTCCTGACGCCAACCTCATGAGAGGAGTTAATGAGAGATGAAATGAATGATGGTGAATGAAACTGGGCAAGGATGTGGAAGGAAGCGGCCGTGGCCTGTCAGAAGGTACCGTCCCAGCATTTGCCTGGTGTTGAAAATGGGAAACCACGGAAAACCATTTCAAGGACGGCCGACGGTGGGGCTCGAATCCACGCGTCTACCGAGTCAGCAGAGAGCTTGGCCCCATGACCTAATGCTGCGCTTTAGCCAGCGTAGCCACTACTGTCGGTATAGATCTAAATGCGACAAAATTCAAAAATATTCAAATATTGACCAACGATCAGTGGTGAAAACTATTTTACAAGGGGACCGATAACCCAAATGTAAGGCTCCTTAAAACAACAATTATCAGCATCGTCATATTTAGCAAAGTGAAGATATACAGTGTGTAACTAAATAATGTGCGAAGGCTCCGGGGATTCGACAGAGGACCTGACAACAAGCAAATCATGTCCCGTAAACATATGATGTATGTGCGTTCGTTGCCGTGTTACAAGCATTGTTTGTGGTGTACATAACACAGACGGCTTCACTATGCAGGTTGGTCATTTGTGTTGATAAAGTGTACGTTACTACTTGCAGTTCTCTACGGAAGGTGCTCAAAATGGCTACCACGAGCTGTAATGCAGGAGTCTATGCACCGCATCTTGGACTGTCTCACACGCTCCCATATTCCCGGCGTCTGTCGTATCTGCTGTCATCCTTGCTCTATTCGCTGACGCAACATGTCCTCGTTATGAATAGTTGTGCCATACACAATGGCATTTAAATGACCCCCTAAGTAGAAGTCAAATGGGTTGAGATCGGAGGAACGAGCAGGCCATGCATGGTGTCGGTCCCTGACGCCCTATCCATTTGTTTGAGAAAGCACACCGACTTGAATAGAGACGAAACGTACAAGTGGCCTGTGTGCCCTCCACAAATGACCAACTAACATCGTGCCGCACACCACAAACAATGCTTGTAACACGGGAACGAACGCACAGGCACAATGTGTTTACAGGACATGTTTTGCTTGTTGTGTGGTCGTCTATCGAATCCCCGGAGCTTTCCAACATATTTAGTTACACCCTGTATATTCCAAATAGCCATTAATGAACGAATGTATTTATTTATTCTTAAGCCCTACTAAATTTTTCCGCTTTGAAGTACAGTATCAGGCATAGGGAGCAGCATTTCGTACGCTTAAAAGAAACCTAATATTAGTTCTAAAAGTAGGATTTCATTAATCATCAAAGATAAAGGAATAGCAAACTTAGTTATGAAAGGAAGCGTCGAGGACAAAAACTGTAGGGGTAGACCAAAGTTAAACTATGTTAAACAGAGATGATGATGATGATGATGATGATGATTGTTGTTTTAAGGGGCCTAACATCTAGGTTATCGGCCCCTGGTGGTTTGGGTGATCGTGAAGATGAAAATGAAATGAAATGCAAACTTAAAAAACTAAAACTAACTCCTAACCTACATACTAGAAGAAGAAATGGAAAACTAAAGGAGAATAAGGCAAATAAAGGACAGGAGGAAAAGAAATGCCCTCAACCCTCGAAGAATGAGGATTGAGGGACTTGGAAGGAAGGAGAGCAATGAAAGGCAGATAGGAAAGTGAATGAGGAGAGGGTCTTCCCCACAGGTAAGGGACAAAAGGGGGAAAACCGGACCCAGCTCAGGAATCCCTTGGAGTCGCTAACTCCCGAATCACCAGCCGTGAGCCCCTGAGGGTGTAGCATTATCTAGGGTGCACCAAAAGTGGTGGGTCTATATACACCCGGCCTCCTTGAATGTTTTGAGCAGAAGGCAGGAGATAACATGAAAAGAAAAAGAAGGCTGACAGAAAAGATGAGCGAAGGGCCAATTAAAGCGGGAAATGAAGAGACTCCCTAGGCCTCGGATACCCTAATACGTCGGGGTCGGAAGAGAACAAGATTTGACCAAGTGAGGTCGACAGGAAAGAAGACGGAGAGGAGCCCGGTACAAGTAAGTGGAAGCAATGCCGGACTCAGCTGAGGCCCCGTGGTCGCCAACCCACGTCCCACTAGATGTGAGCCCCTGGCTCGGATGTAAGATGTGGTAGCTATGTAGAGATGAAACGATTATCTCAGGACAGGGAGTTATGGAAGGAGTTATGGAGTGCTGCATCAAACCCTTCAAAAGAATGAAGACTCAAACACCCACACAGATTAAGTTTGAAAATCACAAAATAGTGAAACATGCATTGTGTCTACCATTTAATTATAAGAATTGTTCATTGAAATGCAGTATAAATACAGTACATTCTGTATATTTCATTCGAATTTCTAGTTGTCCTAATAGAATAAAAATCACGCATATTTTCAAGAAGGATAACGTCAAAACTTCAACATTGAATGCATATTATTTAATAAATCCATCAGTAAAGCACAGCCACTCACTGAATTTGTATTAAATGGAATATTGGTTGTGAAATCATCCTTCGGGATTACATTATTGTTCCTCGCCATTATTTATTGGGGTTTAGACTATTAATTAAATATCATTATTTTTATATTAAATTCAGTCATTCATTATTTGCATATTAATTATCCCTCGCAAGCGTCATTCTCATTCACATCGCAATATTGTATTATATAATCAATATTTATAGGGATCCCGATTAATTTGCATATTTTATGAACAGTAATCGAGTTTGTCATATGGTCTGTAGTTAAAATCCAACGCATTGCAAGTCTTGTTCCTTGTATCATTGAGTAACAACAGGATGTTGGTCCTTATCGGGCTTGTCATTTTGAAAGGATAAGTACACAATTTTCTCAACGAGCTTTGGTGTCGGAGAGTATGCCTGTATCTGTGGGATGTATTACCCGTTACCTCTCCAATTCCAAATTTGCGTACTTACGTTGTGCAAAATTCTTCAATTCCAACAGCGGAAAATGTATTGGACATCATGTGTGACTATTTAACGAGTGTTGCTGGAAGACTCAAACCATTCGCCTTCTAATTCTAATTCCATTCTTAACCATTTGGAAGCAAGTCAATAATACAGTCCACTGTTGCTCTGTCAGTCAAGTCACTGATTATTTCAATCAATAGAACAGAGGGAGTTCTGAATTTTGTTGGCACTATGTCTATGTGTTCCGATATTAATATTATGCGGGTAATTGTGGTATAAGTTGCCTCAATAATTATTTGGGTGATATTGGAACCAAGTGTTTACCACTCACTTTAGAACACATCCCGTGATTCTTAAATGTCGTGAAGTTAGCTCTACAACCCCGTGGCACTACAGCTTATGAAGGGGCTTGGCCTACTAAGGGATCGCTGTCAAGTTATTCAGCCTATAGGCTAGATTTCAGGTTGACGCGTGGTCATCACATCGGGTCCCCTCCGCTGTTAATCTTGGTTTCCACGACCGGGACGCTACCTCTCTATTTGACAGCTACTCAATTGTCCTCACGGGGATAAGTACACACCGTTCCAGCCCTCATGTAAGTTTCCAAAATCCATGATGGAGTCGGGAATTGAACCAGGGTGAGAGGCAGACGCGCTACTCAAATAGCACGGGGCCGGCAAAGTTAGCTAAGGAAACACTGAGCCAAGTGCTAACTCGCTGATAAATGCTATGCTAGAAATCCTTGTATCCACTTTGGTTTGTCCTATATAAACAGTCACATTAATGTTGTTACTTGATTCAGCAGCCCCTTCCAATATCGTCTGCTGCAACCCAAGTACAATTGCATTGTGATAGTTTCCTCCCAGTAACCTAAATGAATGAATTTCTAAGAGTAAAATAATTACATTCCGGATGAATCATCTGCCCCTAATCATATTCTTTATGCAGCCCAACTAACGTGTGTAGCAGGAAGGTCGATATTTCTCAGCCTGCATCTCGTATGGTACTAATGCTCTGCAAACGTTACTGGACACTATTATTTAGTCGTCGTTTTAGTCTGTAGTCACATCGAGGGGAAAATAATAGGGTTCAGTATTGTTTGCAGTGCACTAGTACCATACTGGATTCAAGCATTGAATTATCGACCTTCCTGCCTACACGCGTTAGTTGGGTTGCAGCAAACGATATTGGAAGGGGCTGGTGAATCACCCGGTATATTATACAATACAGTACATATAATTGGCTTTGTGACGCCATATGTGTTAACTACTATTATGTCTGTGTTTACACAAAAGTTTATAGAACTGTAATATAACATTGCACACTAAATAAATAATAGATATTCGTTATCACATAATGAGGTTAAGATGTAACTTTGTAATGATGAAATTGAATTGATGGTTATCCTACAAGTAGCTTAGTTACAACTAGAAAATGAACATTAATGTTTGTTGTTGTTCGTTGATTTAGGGGATTTGCGACATTGTGATCATGTATTCCCGTGTGCATGTGAGTGTGGAATTTGTCTGATAACCTATATGATTGTGATGGCTGTATTGGTGTGTGTACTTGTAATTCAGGTGAGGATTGGGGACGGGGCAGCCGTGGCCTTAAGTTAGGAACCATCCTAGTATTTGCCAGGAGTGGGAGTAGGAAACCACGGAAACCACTTCCAACATAGCTGATATTGGAATCAAACCCTCCTCTTTTTTACCTCATGAGGCTGAATTACACCCGTTGCACCCCTCAGAAAAGAAATGCATTCCTTGACTGAGCCGGGAATTGAACCTGGACCTCTGGGGCGACAGCCAAGAATGCTAGTCCACGAGGAGGTGTGAAAATTAATGTTCGTAATAATAATAATAATAATAATAATAATAATAATAATGTTACATAATTTTAAATTTAAATGTCTGCATTGTGTACCGATAGTGGTAGCTACGCAAGCTAACACGCAGCGCTAGGCCATGGGGCCAAGCTCTCAGCGGACTCGGTAGACGTGGGTTCAAGTCCCCCCGTTGGCTCTCCTTGAAATGGTTTTCCATGGTTTCCTTTTTTCAACTCCAGTAAAATGCTAGGACGGTAACTTCTGACAGGCCACGGCAGATTCCTTCCACATCCTTACCCAGTTTCATTCATCTTCATTCATTTCACCTCTCATTAACACCTCTCATGAGGTTGGCGTCAGGAAGGGCATCCTGCCGTAAAGCCATCTGCCACAAATACTTTCATCTCATCCCCGACCCCGTTGAAAAACGGGAATATGGCCCAAAAGGACACGAAGTAAGAACCATATATATTGTCCATGAAATAATGAATTGAGAGACCTAAGGACCATAGGATGGCAGGTGGAAAATGAGTCTAAAAGGAATTGAATCCCGTACTATGTAATGTATAAAGAAGACATATGGTATTTTTAGAGGCTTCAGTTATAAGCCACATGGGATTTCTAGAAGTTGAAACAGAACAGGCAATCTGCAGTGTAAGAAGCCTGAGATGGATCATAACGGTGACAACAACCGCACGTGCACGAGGTGAGATCACGCCCAATGATTCAGATACCGCAACTAGTAGAGGAACTTCTTACAGTGACTAAGAGCTAGGAAATAAGCAGGGAAATCCCCTCTCAATGCTCACACAAGCATTATTACAGCGATATTAGCGGTAGGCGTGGCTGGTAATGCTGTGAAATAACATGGATTTTGAGTTTAGAGGAAAATTATTAACATTGAAATACACCACAGTGATTGATGATTAGAAAGAGAATTTTCAAGATTATAAAACTGTCTAATTATTGAGCGAACAAGAAGTGCCGACCTAAGCATTACGTCATGGAGCGAAGGCGCATTAATCCAGGGCAGAGATATCAGTAAAGAGAAACGCCCACGCTGGATCAAACTACTTTGGGAATTTTTGAAGAGGAATTGGACGATCGATTTTAGAATCAAGAGATATTTTTGGAACCTAGGTACTCTGGGGAGTACAGGAGTAATTTTTCTAACTCGCTACGAGGATTACTTCAAAAGTTCGTTTTCGAAAGGAAGAGATGGACTATATTTTAGCCAAATCGAATAAATAGCCCGTTCGACAGAGCAGAAGTATTCAGTATCTCGTGAAATACCGAGGGGTTATACTGTTTCGCCAGCGTTCAGTCTTCAAGAACACGGAGAGGGTGTCGTACTGTTTCAGTAAACATTCAGTCAAACGTGAACGCCGAGAGAGTGTTAGACTGTTTCACTGTGCAGAAGGATTTAGGTATTCGTGAACCTTGGGAGGTTACGCCGTTTTAACAAGTACGTTCGAGACTCGAGAGGAGTCATCACGTTATAAGATTGTCAGAACTTGCCCGTGCTCGGGAAGTTCATGACAAGAGTATTTGTCTAAGGGACATTAGTTCAAAGTAGTAACAAGTCGATAGTGGCAGTACCAGTTCGGAGCCAGTTTTAGACTTCAGAATATTAAGTTGTAAGAATCCTAGTGAGGATTTCAAGTGATAAACATTTATAAGTGGAACTAGAGTGAGGACCACGTATTGCGAAGTGCCAGTCCAAGACTAGACTGCGGTTCTAGAGGAACGTTACCTTAAGAGAAACACGGCAAAATAACATTATCGTAGCCGCAGGGAAAACACATCGCGCCAGTACAAGTAAAGTCAGTGCCCATAGATACCCGAATATAGACATTGGAAATAGAACTTATCGAGGTGAACAGGGAACCGACGGGTAGAAGTTCAGAGACTATCATTCGTTCAAGCAGATGTTAGGACCAGGGTAGAAATACGCTAATACCTACAATTCTCGGATGAGGCGAATGAAGAGAGTGTGAAACATGTGAATTAGGGAAAAATAACCACATGTGTTTGAAAGGCATTATTTCATGCCAGAGTGAAAATTTTGTGTAAATAAATAATATAAGTGTTTTATAAGTGTTTTATAAATGTTTTATAAGTGTATAATTATAATTCAATGTGTTCAAATACCCTAGGAAAGGGAAATCATGTGAAATGGAAATGTGTGTAAAATTTGTAAATATTGCGGAATGAAAATGTATGTGAAAAGTGTCGCAATGTTGTGTATGGAAGGTTAAAATACCATTATGGTGGACGAAAAGATCCATCACCATTGGCAGAAACCACCTGATATTTGAGTACTAACCTTTACACTATGAAGTGTATTTGGGGGTCGTGCATCCTTAAAATCGACATGTCACAAGTTTGCGGGAAAGGATAAAATATGTGTAAAATGTTGTGTAGGAAACGTATTTGAATCGATGTTTGCAGGACGAGTTGAAAATTGTGAATTTGTAAAATGATAGATACCAAGTTTGTGATAAGGGTAGAAATCCCTTAATAGAAAAATAAATAAGTTGTGGAATTGTCATGTTCATGAAAGATAAGTTGTTTGTTGAATTGATAAAGTAAAGTTAGTTGTGGGAAGACTAAGGACGGCTTAAAGGAGTAATAATTCTTCACGTAGGCTTTAAAGGAGAAATATTGATTGATACAGCTGAAATAAGCGACGAGTATTAGTAGAATCAAGTGATTTTACCAGGAATAAGATGAGGAATATTCAATTATGAGAGTAGTTGCAGCGGCAAGAATATGACGGATCTATTTCGCCATTGGAATTGGGGAGCAAATGTATTCGCACTGAGGACTGGCGTGATTCCCGCTCTGGTTGCATGGTGTAATTACCGTTATGATGACTGAGACGTGTTCCGCCTATTTGGGAAGGTTGTGGTGTGTCCTACTTCCTCGGTATCTTCGAATCTTCCAGCATAAAAGGTTTGACTTTTGGTATTGATTATACGTTAAACCATAGGTGGTTTGAAAGTTGCGTATCCCCCGAAATTAAAGACCGCATATTTTTCCGTGCAATGCTGATGCCCATAGATTGATTCAATTACCTGTATGAGCTGTGTGATGGCTAATAAGTAACTGTAATAATAGCATTAGGAACATAAATGTTAAAGCCTTTTATAATGAAGAGAGTTGCAGTGTGAAGCCTGGACAAGCCGTGGTTCTTAGAGGAGTATCCCCACGTGACACTATAGAAGGGGCACTACAGTCATAAATCTTATGTGAAGGGCCTGGCCCATTGAGGAAAGGTCTCTGGCTTGCAAATTGCTCTGGCAAGCAGGCTGGTAATTTAAACACAGAGGTGTTAAATAATTGTATGACAATATAAATGAAGGCTTGGAGGTTTGAATCCAGTAGCTCATGTCGTAAGAAATATTCCCTGCTAAAATATCGTTTCAAACGCCGTATATTAGGAATATGATGTCCTAAAGTAATAACAGATTCCCATGTGTGACACACGAAAATAAGAGGTGTTCTTTTGATAAAACAAATGTAGATGAGTCGGGGAGGCCCATCTAATTGATTCAGTCAGTATTTTGTTAATTGAAGGATGGCACGACGACCCATGAAGTAGTACTTAGCATATTGAATGTGAGAGAGAAAATTGAATTAGAGTTAACCAAAGTTGAGATTATTATTAACTTAAAGGTAAATGTTAGTTACACATTTTGAGGAACCCAATTCTGAAGAATTGAAAGCTAAATCATTTGTAAATGAATAATAAAGATTGCCAAGTATTGTGGAGTCATTGGCACTCAGTAAAATAGACATTTGTGGAGATGCAATATGGAAGTGAAATCCGACGTTATAGGCTCGGTAATGCCATAATAACTTTGGTCAGACAGATGTGTATAGTGAAGATTCCTTTGATTATGGAATACGTTGATTGTCATTGTAGATTTTGAGTTTATTTTAATGTCATTTATTTGTGTTTATTAATTTGTTTGTAGCGCCTTATAGTTTATAATTAAATATGTTTTTGTCAGATTTTTATTTTTTAATTTTGAGTATTGACCTGTGTGCTATGATCCCAAAATATATGTGTCATAGCGTGGGAAATGAATGTACCATCTCCGAATCGATTGAGCTAGGCGAAGTATGACCATAGGCTATATAATTTTCTTCAAATGGTGCAATACATACATACAAATATCTACATTGTGTGTACTGTACCAAATAAAAAATCTTATGTTTGTTGAGGTGCTGGCCATCGGATTCAGCTCCTCATGAAGACGATATTTCACCACCGTGTCCAGTTTCTGTTTTCTCTTGTAGTCACATTTGTAATCATAGAAGCAAGAATAGCTATATTCTCAGTAAGTATTCTTGTAGAAAAAGCAAATCCTGCTCGCTCATTATTTACGACCTTATGGAGCGAAATTATTTTGAGCCTTACGAAGGCACGTACTGTATAGCCTCTTAAACCAGCACAAATATTAAATTATAACTGGATACAAGCTGCAGAATTCACTCATACCCTCAATAATTTCAAATTGAAGTTTATTTAATTATGAAGCTTCGTTATCCAGAAATTCATATTTACCAGGACCGTATTTACATACCTGATTGAGTTTTGACTACCTGTGATTTCACTGAGAATCCATGCTGTTCACTCTTCTTCACGTGTATCCCAATAAATTTTGGCAGCTGCAGACTGAGAAAGTTCAAAATGCTTTATGTTTTTATGGAGCAGATAATACGAGCATTATTTTATGGCAATATATGCCAGTGCAAGGAATTAAATTTTATGACGTGGAGTGTGTCAGTTCACTGACAAATATTATTTTTATTACATAGTCAATAAATGATGCACTCTTTATAGATTCATGAATGCGAGCTTCCCGGAGGAAATACAAATAATAGAGCAAAGTAGCTACAATCTCCATAATTTGGAAGGACAGTATATTTGTTGCATTGCCACGCGAATAGAATCTGAGTGCGGAACTATAATATGTCAGATTGCTAATACTAATATGGCACCTTGGGATTAGGTATGGCATCACAGTATACAGGGGAATATGTAGGGGAGACTCGGCTATTATGGGGTTGATGGTAAATATGATAAATTAAGGGAAAGGTTTTCAAAAAATTAACATAGAAATTAAAATACTAAAAAGCCTATTTGTGACATAAATTTAGTTCTTAATTAATAACACTTTCCAAGAAATTTGAATTTTGTAGTTTTTAAGATTTATTTTCTATACTAGTGGTACCAGGACTAAATTGTCGATTCCTTGTCTAAATATACTAGTGTATATGATATGACTAATAATATACTTCATTATTACCACTACCACATAAATGAATCGCTGAAACACATGTGATTTTAAAAATACTCCACAAACAAAATACAACACAGGTTTTCATGATTTTACCACCAGGTGGTAGCATTTGTCGTGCTGAAATACATCGTAAAGAGAACCTAAATAGTTGGCTCAACACAGCTGGTGAGAAGAACTAGTCTCTTGTGCTGGGGTATCTCTGCAGAAAAGGTATATTTCAAGTCGTGTCCTCCCATGAGTTCCGATTCCCAACAGTTCAAAATTCTTTAGCGGGTTAGCTATCTGCCAATTACACTACCTGAGCGAGTCCCATCAGTTCCGAATACTACCTGAGGTAGTACCAGCTTAGTTTTCTACAGCAAAATTGTATTAATTTGTTTATTACTGAAACAAATAAGGTCCATTGTTAGCGCCAGCCGAGAGTGCGTGCCCTCTTTAATGAATTGGCTCCTCTAACAGAGGGGGGCGACGCCATGGACAGGTAGCTCCCATAAGCAGCTTTCGCCTTATCAGTATCTGTATCAGCGTGTGCCTTCATCGAAATCAGTTTAGAGTTCTATTTACAAAGTTCTTAAAATAGTATCAGCATGTCGCTTCATCTTTGAACTGTTTTTTTTAAATCTTATTTACAAGTCACTTAGTAATCAGCACGTAGCTTCGTCAAATTGATCTATTAAGTGAATTATTTTTCTCTTTATAATCTAATCAATATGTAGAGCAAAAGAAACATTTCTTAAAAATACTGTTAAATCACCTGTCTATTCAAACTGTTGAGTTGCTCTTTGGATTCTGTCATCCATTGCAACATAGTTTCTTTTCCTTTTCGTGGCTTGCAAATTCATGGTAGCTGCTTTGAACACTTCAACGCTAGCCACATCAGGAACACAATCATGGTCCACTTCTTTAAGCAATTCCCGATTTTTTAAAATCACTTGTCCGGCACATGGTTTTGCAGCACAAATCCGCACTTCACTTGATTTGTTGTCGCGTTTCTTATAAAAACGGTAACCATTAAATATCAAAATTTTGTTTCCTTTAATGCTACTTGTGAACTCCATGTTTATCTGCACTACTCAAAGACACAAACACAAATGACATACCTGGTGATAACTCTTCTAGGTCGCACCGTACTGTTATTAGCCGGTCAAACCTCAGAATTGACAGCTGGGTTTTCCAGAGATATTCGGAACTAGTGGGACTCATTAGCTTATTTACTCAGGCGTGAATACGCTTTCGGATCTCATGGGACGTTTTTCCTAAGAAATTTGTTTTCGGAACTCATGGGAATGGAACTCGTGGGACGGAACCATTTCAAGTACTGCGGAATTAGTAATACTGCGGTAGTTAGCATAGTCTCTCCTACAGGTGTGGTCGTCCAGTAATGCTCCCCAGTCTGACGCATTAAGGATCTATAATTTATTTGATTCATATATAAAGGTCATATATGTAGATCAAAGGATCTGCGGAGGAAGGTGGGGCATAGTGGGTGGATGTGTGTAGCTCTTGGCTATTCAACGTACATTATGAGACGATTTATCGCTTTTCCTTCTATGATTCTTATGGGATTGCATAACCGAGTGTGGTAGCTACGTTCACTAAAGCGCAGCGTTAGGCCTTGGGGCCAAGCTCTCTGCGGACTCAGTAGACGTGGGTTCAAGCCCTACCATCGGCCGTCCTTGAAATGGTTTTTCGTGGTTTCCCATTTTCAATTCCCAGCAAATGCTGAAACGGTACCTTGTGACAGGCCACGGCCGTCTCCTTCCACATCCTTGCCCAGTGTCGTTCGTTTTCATTTATTTCATCTCTCATTAACTGCTCTCATGAGGTTTCAGTCAAGAAAGGCATCTGGCCGTAAAAACCATCCGCCACATAGAATTCATCACGTCTCATCCCCGGCCCCGTTGGAAACGGGAATAATAACGGGTAGACATACATACTTTTATAGGATTGCTTGGGGATAAATTGTGCATATGTGCATATTCAAGGTATTACCTAGCAATAACAATTGTGTTATTATATCTACATATATAAAGCCACATGTACACATCATGATAATAATGATAATGAGAATCAAAATTCTAATGTACTTCCAGAACACGTACAACGCTGAAATTTGCTTTGATGGTAGAAGATAGATAGAAACCAAACGGAAAATTCCAAAATACATTTTTTAATTCGGTGATATATTAAGGGGGCTCAATGTTGAGAAAAGAATTTCAAAATTTACATTTTCCCACCCAGAATATTCACATTCAAAATGTATATGTATTTTGAAGTTCTGGTTAATAATCCGTTGACAGAATTGAGCTATTGTAAGCGGTAATTAATTCACTGCCAAATTTCAAAATTCCTGACTCAATTCTCAAATGTAAGACTTATTGTAACATCGAATATGGCCTAAGTTGTAAACAACATCGAAATTAATCTTTTTTGTTTCTTGCTATTTTACCATACAACGAAGAATAAGGGAGATATTTACGATTTTATATTGAACCCTTCAGAAAAGCAGTGTTTAATGTAAGAAATCTTAACCAAGGGGTCGCGCTCAGTTCCTATGTGATGTTTACGTTCGCCAAACAACATGCTCTACTGAGGTAAGGGTCATAGGATATAAACTATAAAACAAGAAAGAAAGGTGACAAGATGTAAAATAATAACAAGATTTAATGACTAATAGTGCGTAAAAAGAAATAAACAACAATAAAAAATAAAAACAATCCTCCCTGAATTTCCCATGATAGGAATATCTATAAATTTGAGGAGTCAGACGGATCTCCCCTTTATTTTAAAATGTGGATCCTGGTTCCACTACCTTGCAATTTGGGTTTTATGTGCGCGTAATGACTAACTACGAGGAATGAGTACTTTGGATGACTGTTCGTTTACAACGGGTTAACAGCCACGATGCTTACGAACAATCATCTAGTAAATCAACGTTTATGGATATGGAAAATGACATTAATAAAACCCTTAAAAAGTAATGCTGACACACGCACTAAATCTACTATCTACAGGAATCTCTCTCGGGACCCTCATTAGCGCGAAGACGCACTTGATTTTGAGCTGCCAACGCGGGCCAAATTGCTCAACACAAACAAGGAAATACAGCAAGCATGTGACTCACGGGCCACTGAATAAAATAAAAACATGGAATGAACCAACAACAACAAAAGCTGACATTACTTTATATGAACAAAACTGCATGTTAAGCTAACGCTTCGGAGATTATCGTGATTCGTAGGCAACTCCCATTTATTTACACAATTTTTATCATTGATCAGTTCTTAGTTCTGTATAACAAGTTATTAATGAGCCACACAGGCACTCTCCACTAATGACCTGGCTGGCAATCCTCAGTCCGTCTTGTGCAACATCTCCCCTCTTCCTCAATCACCTGCCATTGTCCCACTCCAGTGTGTATAAATACCTGACCAGCTGTGCCGTTATCTCAAGGAATCAACAGCAACAAACTCAACCACTTCAAAATATGGTCAGACATTAATCAAAATATCCAGAATTGCCCTCGCGAGGTCACAATCTCGATTTGTCATCAAGCTGCCAGAAATCAGTCTACGCTGAAATTCCCGCTTGTAATGACACAAAAAACACACACTCACACACACACATATTTGGGAATGACAATACGTTTTTACACAGATCGGCTGAATGGATGCTCGCCGACAATTAAAAAATAATAAAACCTACGATAGAGCTGACTGCTCTTCGTCACAAATCACATTGCTCCAAAGGCAATAATCTCATTGAATCTGATCAATAATAAAACAAAAGAAATTAATTACCCTCCAATCTACTGTATAACTATTTTACTTCAGTCCTACTTCTGAAACACAACATATCTCCGAGAGACGTTTTTAACCGCATCGCGTAACATATGCAAACACGGCCGTTCACATAGCTACGTTAGTTAAAACAACAAACAAGAAAAGAACCTTCTACTAATAATACATGCGAGCTGTTTCCATGCAAAAGGTGTGTCAGACCAAAACTAAATAGACTACGTTAATCACACAAGCAAATTATTTACAAAACAAGATATGTCCCATACACCATAAGTTAATTTATCAGATAATAATAAATATTATTCTGTACTCATCCTCAGTCAGTCACCCGTCAAAGAACATCTGCAGCCATTTCCCAACTGGATTCTTCTTATCTCATCTCAACCATCTTGACGGAGTCTTGATATTTCCAGGCTTCCTCCATGGTCAATGATGTCATCTCTCGTGCTGATTCAAAAATGAAATTATTATACACTTGATGTCTGACTACTAAATTCGCCGTTCGGGTACTTCTTTCCCCAAAGCAGTCTATTGGCGAATTATCGAAGATACTGCCCCTACAAATATAGTACTGTGACTATCTAACACTGAATTTAACACTTTTAATAATAATTTCTGTGTCCTCCACTGACACGCAAAGTATAACTGTCAACGTCCTTAGACGCGCAAAGTATAAAAGCCTGTGTCCACTGACACACAAAATAACAGCCTCCGTCCTCAGACGAACCAAAGTAATAAGCGTGTCCTCGACACACCAAAGTATAATAAGCTTACGTCCGTAGACGCACAGAATAATAAGCAAAGTCTTGGCTCTTCACACCACTTATAAATGAATCTGACCCTAGGTCTTGATGGTGGGGGAATTTAGATAAAAATTTCACAAAATAATGGTGATACAGGAATGAAATAAATATCACTGAACTCGTAAAATAGCGCAGGTCAAGAATATGCCCATTAATCCTAGAATCGATCGTAGAGATTTTGTCTAGGCGATCTCCCGCGTGAATGCTAGCCGAGCGTGCCCACGCTAGACCTGCCGCGCTAAATAGGCATTCTTCTCTCATTGGTTCCCACACTTTCTGTAATTTGGCGGTTTTTAGCATATCTTGGCGTCGTAGGAGTGTCTATTTTCTTCATCAGCCACTCACGTTACTGCATCATATTTCTTATAGGCGCGAATATCACAATGAACATACCAGCAGCATGTCTCACTGCGCGTCGCTTCTATTTTTGAGGCGGCCAACACCTGTCCTTCTGACACATCGCTAGGCTATTTCCTTTCACAACTAAAGTATTTAGCCTTTTGTCAAACAGCTTCAGGTATGTCCCCGCTGTCTCCAACCAATGCTTGAAATTTCTTCATCTCCGTCTGGCTACTTTCATGATGCTGGTGGAAATATTTATTAATTGAAGAAATACAACATAGAATCATTTATCCAACAGAGGATAAAGGGTTCACAACTCTCCCACTCACAAAATTTCGAACTTAGGAATAAAGTCGACAATTTTAAAAGACTTCCGTAGGCCAATTTGTTTTATTTCGGAATCACCCCTTTTCTATTACTTGGTCTAGTCGCTCCTGTCTTGAATGGCATTTACTCGTTTCACATCCTGCTCATAATGACTCTCTCAACTGCTTGCGTGACGCTGATGCCTGGGGCAACACTCTGCTCGCCTCGTTAATGTTTGTCAACACCAACTCTACTTCCTCCTTCACGTGCCGTACTCAACTGCTCCCCGTTCACTTTGTTGATAGTAGGACGTCCATATATTCAAACTGCATCATTATTTCGGCGGTCCCATGGTTCACTTCTACGATACTTTTTTAGGTTGGCAGCGTTGTAGACTGACATTGTTCCTGTGCTTAACTCTTTCACTCTGTAAGCATTATTTCCAAGGTTTCTTACTATAGAATAGGGTCCTATGAACTTTTCGCAGAATTTACTGAAGATCTTCTTCTCTGGGTCCGATGTAGCGGGTCGTTTCACCAAAACGAGCTGGTTGATTTCAAGATCACTGTGAAACCTCTTATTTCTTACTCGCCGTAATCTGCGGTCTGCTTGTTTCCTCATGTAGGCTCTCGTTCTCTCAATTCGCAAGTCAGGTGCTATCATTGGATCTTGTGGGCAGTTAATGATGCTTTTCCACGATCTCACTGGATACTCGTTCTTGTGTAGGACCATAGGGATTTGTCCTGTTGACTCGTGCCTGGTAGAATTTATGCATGTCTCTACATCCTTGATTTTATCCACCCATCTGTGATGTTCATTTGGAATGAAGATTCTCAAATATGAAGTTACACACTTAATTGCTCTCTCACTTGGATTTGCTTGAGCATGTCGGATACTGCTTAAAATGTGTTTTATACCCATGTCCTCCATACCTTTCTTGAATTTGGCGCTTGTGAAATAGCTGCCATGATCTGATAATATAAATTCTGGTTTTCCAAGGATTGGAATAACTCTATTCCGAATACGACTGAGTACCTGTTTTGAATTAGTTTTCTGAATGGGGCATAATACGACAAACTTCGAAAATACATCAATGCATACTAGTAAGTGTCGGCAACCTCGCCTTCCCTTCGGGATTGGACCGAAACAGTCGAGTGCCAGTAGCTCGCATGGTTTCTGAGGTAGCAATGGTCTAGGATACTGCCTCATTAAATAATTATTGGGCTTTGTGCTCTGACACGGATCACAAGATGTAATGACGTCACATATAGTTGTTCTCATACGTGGCCATGTAAATGTCTCTCCTATAGTCGCTCCTGTAGTAACTCTTCAAATTGTGCCTCACTGTCGTCTCCCTCCGTTAATAAATACCATATCTCCTGGGATTCACTCTCCTCGCCCAGTTCCACAACAGCTCCTTCTATGATGTTATCTTCTGCCTTTCGTACCTCCTCTTCCGTCTCTTCCGATATTGCTTCCAATGCCCACGAATTTACATCTCTTCCGGTGGTGATTTCATCCATATGCAATCCCACGTTCTTCAGCTGATCATACTCTCTAAAACTGACTGTATTCTTGTGCAAATCTATCACTGCTTGATAGTCACAAATAAAATTTGCACCAAGAATTATATTGAAATTCATCTTTGCCATGATAATGATTGTTTGCCCAAAAGTGTGTTCCAATATGTTCAGCTCTAAGTATGCCTGATGTTTACAAGTGACGGTGCGTTCAGGAATAACACCCCTCACTTTGAGCTGTGGTACGGGAATTACAGGAATATTTTGACTCCGTCCCAACTCTCGAACCAAGGCCTCCGATACCAGACTGATCTGTGACCCCGTATCCAATAAACATCTTATATTAATTCCACCAATCCTTGCGTAAATAATGGGTAATTGCCTAATTTCATCGTTCCGTGGTTTCACCGTCTCCTCCAGGCAGTCTTCTGGCAAAGCAATCCATTCTTGTATGTTCGCTACTATCCATCCCTCTTCAACTTCCGACTGTTGCGTTTGTAGGCTGTCTCCTTTATCGAAATTTAACATTTTTTTTTAGCTCCGGTGCGACTCCCATCATCCGTTTGTCGCCGATGTCCTTGATATTCCTCTTGTCTCAGTAGACTTCCAGCTTCCTCAGTATGTGTATCAGGATTCTTCATGTTCCCAATGGCTTTTTCCCATCTTCCTAGCTCTCCACCTTGACTAGCGTGTAATTTCTCTAGGTAATTTTGTGATTGAGCGTTCCTATCATCCCAGTCATTTCGATAATTTCGTGGCTCTCCTTGATTTTGGTCTCTTCTTCCTTTCCATCTTTGATTAGCATTGTAATCACCGTATCTTCCATAAGGCCTGTCATTTCTTCGATTTTCACGCCAATGTTGATATCCTCTCTGTTGATACCTATTGTTGCCTTGATATGATCTATTATTGTAGTTATTTTCGTTACGCTGGTATGGTCTGTTTTCTCCTTCTTCCTGGTTTCGCCTAGGTGTGGAAGTGCTTGTATTAGTGCCCTGCGTTTTAGTGTTTGCCTGCTTAGGTTTTATGACCTCTGTCGCATTGACTAACTCCAGCTGTCTTCCTCCTCTATAATGACTATGAGACGTAGTCTCATCTATCTGGCGTAATATCTGCTCTGCATGTATGGCCGTACTAACGTTCGCTGCGACTAGGACTTGTTGCACGTTGACTGGCAATTGCCTCGCTATTGTCATCACGAGATCCGCTTCATTTAAAGGGTAATCCAGGTCGCGAAATTTTAACATTTGCATGTTAAAGAAATCTGAGTATTTTGTTTGCTGGGTGGTTTGATACTTTCTAGAGTAAAGCTCCATCCTTAGACTCTGTTGTGTTGCGGGCGACCAATATTTGCGCAGAAACGCCAATTTAAAATCTGGCATGGTTCCAAATGTATATTTGAAGCTTAAAAACCATGTAAGGACATTTCCTGATAAAAATCTCTCCATCATCCTCAATCTACGTGCTTCAGGTACCCCAGTGTCATTGAAATGGTCTTCAATCCCTTTGATAAAAGCTTTAGGCGTTACCCCTGAATTCTCCGTGTATTTCTGTGGTTTATAATCACTTGAGCGAATTACTTGGATAAGTTGTGTAGGCTGATGACCGACTTGTGGTGTTGAGCTCCTATCGATATTCTTGCGAAACCCTTCCGTGTTTGTTGTTAATGGGCTCTCCGCCTGAGTCTGACTTCCTGCTGTGCTAGTACCCTCCGGGCTATTTGAGTCATCCTGCTTGTCTTTCAATGTTCCTGTTTTAATATCGACGATTGCTCTAATGACCTGAGTTCGGCTTTAATGATCCTGTCCGTCTGTTCTTTAAGCTTGCTATTCATTTCTTGCTCTAACGCTTGAATACGAGTGTGATTTTCGCCTACTGTTTTAAGAATGGTGGATCTTTCCTCTTTAGAATCGATATTCATTTTTTTCCAATCTTTTCTTATCTGCTCTTTAATCGTGCTTACTTTCTCTTCAATCTGGTTTTTAGTGTCGTTTAAGGTACTTTTTAACTGCTCCTGATCCGCTTCTAGGCTTTTCCACTGCTCTGCTGATTTTATTTCGAGACGATCCATATCTTTAATTATGCCGGATATATTCTCATCTACCGCTGATAATTGTTGTTGAATGACTTTGCCGCTCTTTTCCATCTCCATAAATCGTCCTTCTAACTTCTCCTGAGCTATCTTGACCTCGCTTGTATTCATAGTGCACGCTATTTCAATTTGCTCTAATTTAGCTAACACCGTTTCATCCAAAATGCTAAGTTTTTGTTCAAAAATATTTTCCATTTTCTTAATCTGGTCTAATTGCTTTTCATTATTTTTACTCACATCTAGGGCCAGTAATACCATCTGTTGATTAGTGTGATCTTTCATCTCTGCGGTTAGCGTCTCTAACTGTGAATTGATAGTGTCATTAATTTCACTTTTTAATAACCTAGCTTGTTCCGCCTGATATTCATTCTGTTCAATTCTACTGTTATTTAATTGTGTCCGCAATGATTCACTTTGTTCTGATAATTTGTTTATCGACTCACTTTGTTCTAACATCGTATTGTTTATTGCTTCACTTTGTTCTGATAGTCTATCGTTTATTTGTTCAGATAACTTCGCTTTTAATGCTTCACTTTGTTCTAACATACTAGTCTTTAATGATTGACACTGTTCTGATAGTTTAGTGTTTATTTGTTCAGATAATTTTGTGTTTAATGATTGACTCGGTTCTGATAATTTAGTGTCCAACAATTCCTGTGTTCTCCTAGCTGCACTCTCAATGATTTCTTGAATCTGTTCAACCGTTGCCATATTACACACTTTATATGAGACATTAGGGAAATGGCATAAAGCAATGCCCTTTGACACACACATAAAATCCAATGCACATTTAATTTCTTTACCTTACTCAGTTCATTTATTTTTACTTTTAATCCCACTAGTCGATTGCATCTCTGAGTAGTTCTAACTTTACTCAATTTAATTTAAACCCAAACACATATTCAGTCATTAAATTGTTATCCTGATTTGATATTAACACTGACTAATTAATAAAGTATTAATTGTCATTTAAGGCTACAGCCTCCTAACATTTTCACGAGTTTGACTTTCTAAACAAATCTAATTTTAACTTTAATCATTGGGCGCCCGGTATCACATATATATTACCTTTTACTTTAATTCAATAGACAAAAACGTGAACCGTATTTTACATTGCAAACTCCTGATTTTACTTTATATTTCACACATTTGGCGGTATCCTCTTCGCCTCACTTACTTTTAATAAAATATCACTTCCCGGTGATTAAAATACTGCCATATCTGCCTGCATTTGCGGCATGTCAGTTTTACTAAAATACGCCACTTAAATGTGTTCCAGCAGCGAACCAGCAATCAAATTACACCTTCATTGTTGCGTCAGTTTGAAAACCCAACTACGCTTACACTGACATGTGCAAAATCTTTGCCGTTACACCACAGTGAACCGCCCCACGTTGGGCGCCAGTTTACTCCTATGAACCCTTCAGAAAAGCAGTGTTTAATGTAAGAAATCTTAACCAAGGGGTCGCGCTCAGTTCCTATGTGATGTTTATGTTCGCCAAACAACATGCTCTACTGAGGTAAGGGTCATAGGATATAAACTATAAAACAAGAAAGAAAGGTGACAAGATGTAAAATAATAACAAGATTTAATGACTAATAGTGCATAAAAAGAAATAAACAACAATAAAAAATAAAAACAATCCTCCCTGAATTTCCCATGATAGGAATATCTATAAATTTGAGGAGTCAGACGGATCTCCCCTTTATTTTAAAATGTGGATCCTGGTTCCACTACCTTGCAATTTGGGTTTTATGTGCGCGTAATGACTAACTACGAGGAATGAGTACTTTGGATGACTGTTCGTTTACAACGGGTTAACAGCCACGATGCTTACGAACAATCATCTCGTAAATCAACGTTTATGGATATGGAACATGACATTAATAAAACCCTTAAAAAGTAATGCTGACACACGCACTAAATCTACTATCTACAGGAATCTCTCTCGGGTCCCTCATTAGCGCGAAGACGCACTTGACTTTGAGCTGCCAACGCGGGCCAAATTGCTCAACACAAACAAGGAAATACAGCAAGCATGTGACTCACGGGCCACTGAATAAAATAAAAACATGGAATGAACCAACAACAACAAAAGCCTGACTGGCTGACATTACTTTATATAAACAAAACTGCATGTTAAGCTAACGCTTCGGAGATTATCGTGATTCGTAGGCTCTCTCTTAAGTTAACAGCCCTGGGGCTGGTTTGCAGCAACTCGCCAATCTTCTCTATTCTCCGCCATCCTCTTCAATTCACAAAATGATTTGGTGTTCGTGTCTGTCATTAATTGTGTGATGTATGCAAGTGGTGGTCTTCCTCTAGTGTTTTTCCCTTCTAACATCCCTTCGATGACTCTTGCTGGCAGGCTATTATGTCTGAGAATATGTCCCAACATATTTGCTCTTCTTGTTTTCCGGGTCTTCATAAAGCTTCTACTTTCTCCTGCACTTCTGAATACCTCTTCATTTGTCATATGTTGTATCCAACTGATCTTAAGCATTCTTCTCCAGCACCAAGCCTCAAAAGCCATCAACTTCCTCTCTTCTGACTTCCCTATTGTCCAGGTCTCACTACCATACAAAGCCACACTCCACACGTATGTCTTCAACAGTCTTTTTCTTATTTTTAGGTCTATACTTCTGGATGCGAAGAGATTCTTCTTTCTATAAAAGGCGTTCTTTGCCTGAATAATTCTACTCCAAATTTCTCGTTTGCTGGTTCCATCATACATTATCAAGCTTCCCAGATACTTATATTCCTTCACATGTTGTATTCTATCATTCTCGATATAAATTGCTGGTGCTCTTCTATGATCTTCCTGGTTCCGACTGCATACGAGTATTTTTGTTTTATTTTTATTCATCTTCATGTTAAATTCGTTTTTAAGGATGTTATTCATTACATGAAGTATCTGTTGAAGATCATCTTCATTATCTGTTGTTAAAGCAATGTCATCTGCGAATCGGAGCATGTCAATCTTTTCCCCATGTATATTTACTCCAACTTGAATCTCTTCTCTTATCCTATTTATGGCATCTTGGACATACAAATTAAATAAGTAAGGAGATAGCGAGCATCCTTGTCGTACTCCTTTTCTTATTTCAACCTCTTCCAGGTTATTGCCAGATCTTATTATTCCCCTTTCATTCTTATATAAACTATGCATTATTCTTCTATCTCTATAAGAGATTCCCACTTTCTTTAGTAACTTGAACAGTATATTCCAATTCACGTTGTCAAAAGCTTTCTCCAGATCCACGAATGCTAGATATGTTGGTATTCCTTTTCTATTCCTCTTTTCAATTATTTGTCTTAGAGTTAATATTGCTTCTCTTGTTCCAATGCCCCTTCTGAATCCAAATTGGTCGTCTGTAATGTAGTTATCAAGGTTGTTCTCTATTCTCCTAAGTATAATACGTGTAAGAATTTTAGATGCATGTGTTGTCAGGCTTAATGTCCTAAATTGATCGCAATTTTGTGCTCTGGCCTTCTTTGGAATTGGAATTATTATGCACTTAGTAAAGTCAGTTGGTAATATTCCAGTTTCATACATTTTGCATATCATTCCATACATTGCATCTTCAGTTTTCTCTCCGCAGTTATTTAATAGTTCTGCAGGGATTTTATCTACACCTGGTGCTTTTTTGTCTTTTAAATCTTTCAATGCTCTTTTAAATTCCGATTTTAGTATTTGGTCACCGCTATTCTCTGCATCTATCTGGTCTTCTTCCTCTATTACTTCCTTATTCATAACTTCATCTCCATAGAGGCTCTCTAGATATTCTTTCCATCTCTTCCCAACCTTTCCCTCTTCATACAGGTATTGTCCATTCTCATCTTTAATACCACATGTCTTCTGTTTCTTCTCACCAAAAAATTGCTTCACATTTCCATATGCTTTTTCTAAGTTATTTGCTTTAAAATCGGTGTCTATTTCATCACATATATCACATAAGTATTTTTCTTTGTCTCGCTTGCTTTTCCTAACGATTTCATTTCTCAGTCTTCTATATTGTTGTTTTCCTTCGTCACTTGTGGCGTTTTTGAACCTTCTTCTTTCAGTTATCATTTCTACAACTTCCTCACTTATCCATGCTTTCCTGCTGTTTTTATTTTTAATTTTTAGCAGTTCCTCTGCAGTTCCTAGTATTTCCTCCTTCAGAATTCCCCACTGACTTTCTATTGGTTTCTCGAATATGTCAGTATTTCTTTCAATCATTTCATCTGTTCTTCTTTGGAACTCATCTCTAATATTTGGCATCTTAAGTTTTGTCACCTGTAGATACTCAGTTTTTCTCGTAACGATGTTCTTATATTTGAGTTCCGCGTGCATCATGACTAGATTATGATCGCTTACGATATCTGCACCTGGATAACTTCTGCAATATTTAACCTGGTTCTTAAACCTTTCTTTTACCATTATGTAATCCAATTGCGCTCTTCTCGTGTCTCCAGGAGCTTTCCAAGTGTATCGTCTTCTCTTGGGATGGTTGAAGAGTGTATTTGTTATGACTAATTTGTGCCTAGTGCAGAATTCTATCAATCGTTCACCTCTCAAATTTCGGACTCCCAGTCCAAACTGCCCAACAATTGATCCCTCTGTTCCTTCCCCTACCGTTGCATTCATGTCCCCCATAATGATTACATTGTCTTCTGCTCTTGTTCCTTCTATCAGGTGATTTAGATCTTCATACATTCTTTCAATGTCCTCGTCATCTTCATTTGTAGTTGGCATATATGTTTGAATTATAACAGTATTGTTTGGCTCCGTATTTATCTTGACTAGAATTATCCTATCACTATGCTGCACATATCCCGCTACTCTGAGTCCCATGGATTTTTCCATAATCACTCCTACCCCATTTCTTCCGAGCGGTCCGTCTTCCGGCCCTGAATAGATTATTCTGTAGTCATCTGACCAAAAGTCACCCGTGCCAGGCCATCTCATTTCAGAAATACCGAGAATATCTATTTTTAATCTCTTCATTTCTATTTTCAGGTTTTCCAGCTTCCCCACCTTTAATAATGTGTTAACATTCCATGTTCCTATTTTCCTTACGCATTTCTGTTTCTTGCGTTTGTTAATAATACCATTATTTCCTTTAGTTGCCCCCGCCCGGAGATCCGAATGGGGAGCTATTTTACCTCCGGAGAATTTAACCAAAGAGCTTTCCATCATGAGCTGCTGATTCTTGGGATATCCAGTCGGATCATTAATGGAGTGGTTTCCCGTTGCCTTCTCCATTCTATTCGTAGGCAACTCCCATTTATTTACACAATTTTTATCATTGATCAGTTCTTAGTTCTGTATAACAAGTTATTAATGAGCCACACAGGCACTCTCCACTAATGACCTGGCTGGCAATCCTCAGTCCGTCTTGTGCAACATCTCTCCTCTTCCTCAATCACCTGCCATTGTCCCACTCCAGTGTGTATAAATACCTGACCAGCTGTGCCGTTATCTCAAGGAATCAACAGCAACAAACTCAACCACTTCAAAATATGGTCAGACATTAATCAAAATATCCAGAATTGCCCTCGCGAGGTCACAATCTCGATTTGTCATCAAGCTGCCAGAAATCAGTCTACGCTGAAATTCCCGCTTGTAATGACACAAAAAAACACACACTCACACACACACATATTTGGGAATGACAATACGTTTTTACACAGATCGGCTGAATGGATGCTCGCCGACAATTAAAAAATAATAAAACCTACGATAGAGCTGACTGCTCTTCGTCACAAATCACATTGCTCCAAAGGCAATAATCTCATTGAATCTGATCAATAATAAAACAAAAGAAATTAATTACCCTCCAATCTACTGTATAACTATTTTACTTCAGTCCTACTTCTGAAACACAACATATCTCCGAGAGACGTTTTTAACCGCATCGCGTAACATATGCAAACACGGCCGTTCACATAGCTACGTTAGTTAAAACAACAAACAAGAAAAGAACCTTCTACTAATAATACATGCGAGCTGTTTCCATGCAAAAGGTGTGTCAGACCAAAACTAAATAGACTACGTTAATCACACAAGCAAATTATTTACAAAACAAGATATGTCCCATACACCATAAGTTAATTTATCAGATAATAATAAATATTATTCTGTACTCATCCTCAGTCAGTCACCCGTCAAAGAACATCTGCAGCCATTTCCCAACTGGATTCTTCTTATCTCATCTCAACCATCTTGACGGAGTCTTGATATTTCCAGGCTTCCTCCATGGTCAATGATGTCATCTTTCGTGCTGATTCAAAAATGAAATTATTATACACTTGATGTCTGACTACTAAATTCGCCGTTCGGGTACTTCTTTCCCCAAAGCAGTCTATTGGCGAATCATCGAAGATACTGCCCCTACAAATATAGTACTGTGACTATCTAACACTGAATTTAACACTTTTAATAATAATTTCTGTGTCCTCCACTGACACGCAAAGTATAACTGTCAACGTCCTTAGACGCGCAAAGTATAAAAGCCTGTGTCCACTGACACACAAAATAACAGCCTCCGTCCTCAGACGAACCAAAGTAATAAGCGTGTCCTCGACACACCAAAGTATAATAAGCTTACGTCCGTAGACGCACAGAATAATAAGCAAAGTCTTGGCTCTTCACACCACTTATAAATGAACTGGCCCTAGGTCTTGATGGTGGGGGAATTTAGATAAAAATTTCACAAAATAATGGTGATACAGGAATGAAATAAATATCACTGAACTCGTAAAATAGCGCAGGTCAAGAATATGCCCATTAATCCTAGAATCGATCGTAGAGATTTTGTCTAGGCGATCTCCCGCGTGAAGGCTAGCCGAGCGTGCCCACGCTAGACCTGCCGCGCTAAATAGGCATTCTTCTCTCATTGGTTCCCACACTTTCTGTAATTTGGCGGTTTTTAGCATATCTTGGCGTCGTAGGAGTGTCTATTTTCTTCATCAGCCACTCACGTTACTGCATCATATTTCTTATAGGCGCGAATATCACAATGAACATACCAGCAGCATGTCTCACTGCGCGTCGCTTCTATTTTTGAGGCGGCCAACACCTGTCCTTCTGACACATCGCTAGGCTATTTCCTTTCACAGCTAAAGTATTTAGCCTTTTGTCAAACAGCTTCAGGTATGTCCCCGCTGTCTCCAACCAATGCTTGAAATTTCCTCATCTCTGTCTGGCTACTTTCATGATGCTGGTGGAAATATTTATTAATTGAAGAAATAAAACATAGAATCATTTATCCAACAGAGGATAAAGGGTTCAATATTTTACCGTATTTATTTTAGTAAATCGAACTATTATCGTAAGTGAGCCGAATGAATTTTCAGATTTGTGTATTTTAGGAATACTTTCATTGGATTTATTAGGTCAAATTGGGTCGAAAACCGTCATGTTATTTTCCTGGTGTTTTTTTTTTCTTGTTGATTGAATTTCTCGAGTATGACCTGACACTTTTGCTTATAATTTATAGTATATAACGAACACCTTCTATAGAGGTGTATCTTTTGTGGGGTTTGGAACAAGACGTGATTTTGAGTCTAATTTTATACTCTTTGAGCCGCGTATTGTTTGTTATTTTTTGGCTCTGTAGGCCTTTTTAAAATGTTTCAATACTTAATAATGTGCACGATATCCTTTCTTAATGTTCATAGATTTATTTTTCGTGAATTGAAAATTTCCGATTGCCATTATCTTACTGTTTCTTGTCGATTATCTCCTTGATCAGCAACTTGCATTCACAGATTAACGTGAGAAATTCTCCCGAATCTCGTATTCGTGTTTATTTAGTTTCCATCACTAGCCTAGACAATGAGGATTTCTCATGAAATACAATTGGTTCATCAACTGCTCACACAGCGCTCTCTGCCAAGGATAGCAAGACAACGACTTCTGACATTATTTGTCATTATAATTTCCGCAATATAAAAATGTAAATTATATCATAAAACAAAATAGCGTGGTATTATATCTGATAGAAACTAGACATATCTTGCAACAAACTAAGATTTCATTTGGCCCAATAGCCCAATTTATTTTAATAGGTGGCATCCACTATTCGGCTAGAAATTTACATCAAAGGCAAATGTGAATGTAGCATATTCGTCTTTTTTATTACAAAATCACAGCAAAATGATACTTAAAATTCACAACGATATGTTTTAAATACATTACCCCATTACTTCAATGATAATTCTAGTATTTCGAAGGTTTTTTGTACGGATTGACTGAAAGCTACAAGTACAGATACGCGCACAATGTGCATAGATACAATTACTGATTAGCACAGAAATTTGATAGTGATTTTTTTTTTTTTTTTTTTTTTAGGTCAAGATAGTATGTGATATGTATTACACCTTTCTTTACAAAAATCGCAGGCGCAGTCCGCAATCGGGATATGAAGTGTCTTAGTAGCACACACTTTTTGATGAAAGCCGTGGGTTGCCATTCTGGTCACTACAGTAGATGTCTTAGCTCATAGTTAGCTATCGTACAGTTTGTTGTGGTCATAGCTTCGATGATATACAAGTCCTCGCGTATGCGACTCTTCTTAAACTTTAGTTGTGTTTGAAGCTCGTTATACGTAAGGGTAGAGGGTAGTCGATGTTTGTGCGTTTAGAAATCTTCTCTCACCAATTCATACCATAATCTTTATAAAGTCGTTTTGGATAGCACATTTTCATATATATTGTCTCAACTTTTTCTACATCTTAGAGGTACCTTTTAGAGAGGTATTGCCAAATGATTTCTAAGCCATACGAGATTGTCGCTGTGATTTCTGCTTCAAAGAGTTTAGTTGCAGTGTCAATTGATAATCTCCTAAAAATACCTGGTTTGTCAAACCATCTGTGGGACTATCTTAGATTGTTGATGTTGTTGATTCTTTAAGGGGCTTTGCGACATCGTCGTCATGTAGTCCCGTGTACTTGGGTGTGTACAGAATGTGGTGTCTCTACTAGTGTGGGTATTAGTAATACAGGCAGAATTTTGGTTGGAAGCGATCGTGGCCGTAAGTTAGGTACCATCCCAGCCTTTGCCTGAAGTAGAAGTGGGAAACCACGGAAAACCTCTTCCGGGATGGCTGAAGGGCCAATCGAACCCACCTCTTCTCAGTTTTGCCTCACGAGTTTTAATGCACCCAGTTCCAGTCCTCAGACCAGAATTAAATTTTCTTGGCAGTCGGTAATTTGTGTCGTTAATAATACACAATTTAGGATATGTGGATTCAGCCCGGGAGTCTGTGAGAAGATTTTAACCCCCCTGTTTTAAAGCATCACAAGTGCACTCTCAAGGCCCTGTATAGAACACGGGGTCACCATGTCTGGATAATCAGGAACAGTCCAGTGAAAACATAAATATGAAAGCTCAACACTGAAATTCATTTGTCTCTAGAATTACTCCTATTCGTGAACCATGAAAACGATATGAGAGATTTCCATTCTCCAGCGGCCGCGATCTCAATAGGGAGAGGAGAGGAGAAGAGAGGCAGAGAAACCAGTGAAGCGCTTAATTGGGAGACGTTCTTTGCCCTCAGGGAATTGTTCAAGGCATATTTCAATGCGCTGCACAAGCTACAGAACCCCAAGATAAAAGGAAACACAGCCAGAAAGTCTGGTGGTTAAAGTGAATATCAAGTAAGTTTAATGCTTCACTTATTATTAGAGATCATTTCCTTCTTGTACAAATTCAAAGAGAGACGACTAATAAAAGGAAATTCACTTCACAGAAATTTAAAACTTTCAATTGCGCTGTTATGGACCCTAATATACTCACCAAGGAACTATCAATAAATTCTTAGTTTGATTCATTTAGGGGCTTTGCGTCATTTTGCTCATATAGCCCCCATGTACTTGAGTGTGTGAGTGCGCGCACGCGCGCGTGTATTCTTTCTGATACCCTGTGCCATTGTGATATCGAGACCAGTGTGTTTATTTGAAACTAGTCGGCCTGTGCGAGAATTCTCGCATGTGTTAAACCACCCGCCTGGCTTCACTGTTATGCGGGATTGACACGACACAGTTCTGGCAGGGGCTATCGTCTTTATTTAATTAATCGCACTATTTAAGCAAATCGTCGATATTTATTAAATCAGAGTGAAATTCATAATTGCTGTGGTCATTAACATGTCATGTGTTACGATTGGCTGCTTGTGAGTGCCCCACATGTGTATTCCACCCGCCCGGCTTAACTGTTATGCGGGCTTGACGTGACACAGTTCTGGTAGGGGCTATTGTCTTGTTTATTTGTTTAAACGCACTTTATAAACAAATAAATATATTTCCGTTTAATTTTTAAGAAATGTAAGTTTTTCCCCACACTATTGAGACAATTAGGAAGATTTAGCATAAACCGCAGCTTGTAACTCACTCTGGTTTAAGAGCTTGAGTTTCGTGGAGCATACACCTAAGCGTTTTATGTATCACATGATTGGGGGTAGAATTCGGATAAGAAGCGTCCATAGTCTTAACTAAGATAGGCCTACCATTTTCGAAGAATATAATTTGGAAACCACAGAATGCCACTTCTAGTATGACCGAGATAGGAAATGAGCGCACTTCTTCTTGGTTCTGCCTCAAGAGGCAGCCTTCAGACCAGTATTAAATTTCTTGTTGGAGGCGGGATCGAAGTCGGACCTGGAAGGTGACAGCCAAGAATCCTATACACAATGCTATGAGGTGGACAGAACTATAAATAAGCCCATGTGTAGGGGCAGATGACCTCTCTACTCCGCCCCTTAAAACAACACTAACTAACTAACGAACTAACTAAGCTCATATGAAACACCCATCTGATTAGTATTTTCAATACAAGCCTGAATGTAAGATTTGATCTGCGGTTTTCCACTGGAAATTACTTTATGTTCGACCCTGACTATTATATGTCAGAAATCTGTACTATAATGAGGCTCATTATAACACTAGTTTTCATTATGAAACAGTTTCTCCCACCAATCAGAGCTCAAGAAACAGTTGTTTGACCAATTAGATAACGATAGCATCACACCTGCGCGGAGTTCCACGGCCTTCTAATTTAAATTTCACTGCGTGGCCTAGTGTCATAGTGGGGTAATCGAGGAGGCCATGGTAAAATACAAGGCTTTCTCTGCGTCTCATGCGCTCTGCTCAGTACATAAAACTGGCGAAATCTCAACAGATATTTATGAATATTTATGTTCGAACATAAAATAGTTATAATAATTATCGTCGAACATAAACAGTCGTATGCAACTCGCCTATAATGGTAATTAAGACACTCCTATGGAAATTATAATTATTGCCATTATAGGCTCATTGCATAATGTACTATTACAGAACAACAATAATTTCAAACGCCCTTACTGACACTCTGGTTTCAATGATCCTGTGTTCGATACCCGACTTTACCAAGAAATGTTATTTTGTTCTGAGGGTTGAAACGGGATACACTCAGTCTCGTGAGGTAAAACTGAGAAGAGATAAGTTCGATTTCCTCCTTCAGAAATATTTCTCCGTGGTTTCACAAATCTACTCCAGATAAATGCCGGTATTGCATAATAAGGCCATGACCATCTCCTTCCGAATCCTAGCCTCAATTACAAATACACAAACTAGTACAGCCGTCATGATGACAGGTTATCAGGTGGATACCACGCACAACAAAGTACACGGGGTTACATGATCACGCAGTCGCAAAGCACCTAAATGAATCAACAACAACATTTTCAACTGAGCACCAAATTTTAACACACGTGCTCCTGTCAACTGAGCCCTGTCCGAATTTCAAACTCAATGAGAGTAGTTTTGCACTGCTCACTTGCAGCACTGATTACTACACATTTCACTAGAGTACAGTTCCTCATTATTATTATTATTATTATTATTATTATTATTATTATTATTATTATTATTACCGACAGCAGTAGCTACGTCCGCTAACGCTCGGCGCTAGGCCATGGGGCCAAGCTCTCTGTGGAATCGGTAGACGTGGGTTCGGGCCTCACCGTTGGCCGTCCTTGAAATGGTTTTCCGTTGACTTCCAGGTAAATGCTGGGACGGCACCTTCTGACAAGCCACGGCTGATTCCTACCACATACTTGCCCAGTTTCATTCACCATCATTCATTTCATCTCCCGTTAACTCCTCCTGAAGGGTTGGCGTCAGGAAGGGCATCCGGCCGTAAAGACCATCCGCCACATAGGATTACATCGCATCTCATCCCCGCCCCGTTGGAAAAACGGTAATCATAAGGGGTAGACAGACATACATTATTATTATTATTATTAGGTCTATTATTTTTATTATTATTATTATTATTATTATCATCAATATCATTATTATTATTATTATTATTATTATTATTATTATTATTATTATTATTATTATTATTATTATTATTACAAATTACTTTTCAACATTCAGAGTGAAACAATTCAGAAAGATAGTACTTATTTTATGAATGTCTTTTCAACTCCTACTCATTTGTTTTATATAGCCTAACTGTCAATTATTGAATCAAATTAATTCAATTGTATGAAGACAAGTGGAAGTAGGATCTGAATCGTACACAGCAGGTAGAGCAATCACTGAATGGCACAACTTGGTGTTTGGCAAGCATATCACCGATTGAAAATGAAAATCCACAGCCTGCTTCCAGTTGACCGACCGGGTCAGGGAATGGAATGGATGAAGCCCCAATCTAGCGGCGAGTATATGAACTGTGCCGTCTCCCGAAGCCTGTCGCACTCCCGTGGGGCAATGTTTAAATGAATGTCAGATGAAATGAAATGATAGTGGAGAGTGTTGCTGGAAAGAAATTGTGACAGGGAAAACCGGAATACACGGAGAAAAACCTGTCTGCTTCCGCTTCGTCCAGCAAAAATCTCACATGGAGTGGCCGGGATTTGAACCATGGACCAGCGGTGAGAGGCCGGCGTGCTGCCGCCTAAGCCTCGGAAGCTCATACCACTGATTACGAATTTCAAAATCGCATAATGGCTTACTAAGTCGAATATCACGTTACATTTATGTGCTCCATTTATTGTAATTATAAATAAAATTTAAAAATACAAGTAGTGCCGTGAAGAACTAACTATTTTCATATACTGTATTGTATTACACTGGTCTTTTCCAATTAAAAACTCTCCCACCTAGCAAATTCATTTTCCATATTATGGACTAAATATCCGTAGCGTAGCGGTCAGCATGGTTAGCTGCCGCCCCGGAGGTCCTAGGTTCGATTCCCGGCTCTGCCACGAAATTTGAAAAGTGGTATGAGGACTGGAACGGGGTCTACTCAGCCTCGGGTGGCCCAAATGAGTAAAGGGGATTCAATTCCCACCTCAGCCGTCCTCGAAGTGGATTTCCGTGGTTTCCCACTTCGTCTTCGGGCAAATGCCGGGATGGAACCTACTGGAAGGCCACGGCGGCCTCCTTCCCGCTTCCTTGCCTATCCGTCGCAATCTTTCCCTCCCTTCCCATCCCTCATGAAGCCCCTGTTCTCTTTGCAGGTGAGGCCGCCTGGGCGAGGTGCTGATCACGCCTCCTTAGTTGTATCCACTCCGACCAGATGTTGCCAGCTCTAGGACACTGCCCGTAGAGGCAGTAGTGGTGAGCTCCCTCGCTGAGTCCGTGGGAAACACCACAATGGAGAGTAAAATCGATTGAAAAAGAAGACTAATTAACTTTGGGTACAAAGCAATAATTCAATCCCAAAACCCATTGTTCAAACAATGTTGACATTTCCTATTTTAAAACAGCAAAATGGTCTTCCTACGGTACTAGTACTGCTCGATTCCAAGCTCTGTGAACTTGCGGAGTGAGGTGACGTGGGAGGGGGGAATGGAAGGTCCTGTCAACAGCCCGCCGTGTTAATTGGAATTCCTGTCTATTCCAATACTGCTAACATACGGCCGTTGCATATACCAGTGTGGTGTTGCAAATGAGTGAGTGAGTGACCGACCAATTTCTTTGGTTCTGTAACTACTCACGGACTGAGAACTCCCCACATATCTCCTCATCGTCCGCTATCCACATTCCTCTCCGTTTCACAGAGCTTGGACTCTAGCAGTACTTGCCCTGTCTAAAATTAAACATTTCAACGTTACACAAGATAAGTCACACCAACACACCGTCCTCACTGGAGAATATGTCTTCCAAGACGCACGATGAGGCTTAGCTACATTACATGAATAAAACAATTAAGAATTGGGTACCAGTTCATGGTGGTGGTTAGTTAGTTATTGTTGTTTAAAGGGGTGGAACTACGAGGTGTATCAACTTATCGAGAGACTGTTTCAATAGAATATCAATACAATGTATTCCTTTTCAGAAGGGCATATGCGTATAACCTGTAGTTTACGACACCTACATTAGAAAGCTGAAGCTTGTATTTTTATGTCACCCTTAATCTTGCAATCATGAGCCTTGGTACCTCCTTTTTACGTGGAATCCGAACCACAGGACATGGGATTTCACTTCAAAAACCTCACATGCATTGACCGGGAATCAAACCCGATCCGCCTTGGTGAAAACCTACATTAGAAAATTGGGGATTATAACGTCAGTTTTTCGCCCCTTACAACAATTCAAACCACCACCACTACCATGCTATAAAAATATATAACTTTCAGTATCGGTTAACCAATTGAGAGCTAGTTACCCAGTTAGCTAATTGCTACCTCAGTCCCGAGTTATTTTCATTTATTTTAAAACAATACAGAAGTGGAAGTCGAAATTTTAACATATCAGGTCTTGGGTTTTTAATGATTTAAATGTAAATTCAAAATTCTACGTTTATATTAATTTTCATTTTGAGATGAATAGAAATTAAAATGGTTGTGCCCATGCTTGCATCATTTCCTAAAATCAGATAAAGATATACGTGTTGCTCCATGTCATTCCGCCATGCTTGTTTACATCTCAGATGAATTCCAGTTGTAGAGGACGGACGTCCACAAAATGCTCTGTTAGTTACTTCTGGAAGCAAAAATCCAAACTCAAGTAGTTCTACATCAGGCCCAAAAGATGGTAGTGCATGCCAGAGATCGACTCGTTACTCCAAACCGAATGGGGAATATGAAAAAATAGTTCTTGTGTACCGTTTATAGACGGGCGAAGCACTCGACGGGTTAATATGATTTCCGCCAGGTGTCAGCATTCTGTAACGAGACACAGCTGTTAATTTTAAGAAAACTCAATTGTACGGCTTCTATATTTTACGAAAGGGAAGTTACTGTACATAATTCAATGACATTATAAGACGATAATAATTATTATAATTTTAATAATAATTATTATTATTACTACCATTAGTATTGCGATGGTTCATTATACGATCTCTTCGAGCGCTTGAATAAGGTAGGACAAAGAAAAAAATTATTTTTTGTATTTTGAAAACTTGCACAAGCATGCACAAATTAAGAAATACTTACTTTGCTTATTTCCATTCATACTTAAAATATGGGGTCATATTTTGGGGTATGTCACGTTTAGGACACAGAAGAGGGCGATTAGAATTATGGCAAATGTAAACACTAGAGAATCATGCAGACCTCTGTTTAAAGAGTTAAACATTCTCCCACTGCCCTGCATTCATATCTTTGAACGTATTATGTTTTAAAAAGAATTTAATGAATAAAGACGTTTTTCTTAAAACAAACAATGAGGTTCATAGGCATAACACAAGACAAAATCAAAACATTCATATTTCACACACACACACAAGCATATATCAAAAAGGAACTTTTCACACAGGAGTTAAATTATACAATAAACTACCCCAGTATATTAAATTTGCCCCAAAAATAAAAACCTTTGAAAGAATGTTGAAAGCTTATCTGCAATACCAAAGTTTTTACTCTGTATCTTAGTGTGTATAAACGATGATATCTATAATTATATTTTACTTTTCTATTTTAATTGTAATACCTAGCTGTAAGTTGTTGTATTTATAGAATTAAGTTTTCATATTGTAATAATAGAGTAAGGTGTAAATAGTTGTCCAATAAGATTGTATCTCTTAAGATCTGTTAGTATAATAAGTTATAAATAGCTATTGTATTAGTAATATATGCCTGTAAGTTCTTTTATTTTATAGATGTAATTACTGACGTGTCCTATATCAAAAATGTATTGTATACATGTAATTGATCAAATGGATTAATAAAAATCTAATCTAATCTAATACCATACAATATTTGAGGTTGATAGTGATAACAGTTTTGGAGATACTGAATGCGGATAAAATATTTCGTGCGGCATGTGGGATTGGTGACACTTATTAGAATTTTTAAGGTACGGCCGAGGTCGGACGAGCAAAATTTCAATGAAACCGTTTATATTTTATTAGGGATATAGACACACAAATCCACCTCGTTGCGTAGTGGCTAGCATTCTTGGCTGTCACCGTGGAGGCACGTGTTCTATTCCTGGCTCTGCCAGGGAATTAAATTCTGCTCTGCGGGCTGGAACGGGTTACACTCAGCCTCGTGAGGCAAAACTGAGATGGGGTGGTTTCGATTCCCACCTCAGCCATCCTGGAAGTGGTTTTCCGTGGTTTCCCACTTTTACTACATCTTGTACCCAACTCAAAGCCACGGCCGTTTCCTACGCAAATCGTACGTGGAAAACAAGTGCACACACAGACAGGCTGGCTGCGAGGCTCAGCGCTAACGTTCTCGCTTGCTGTGGCCAAGGTTTTAGCATCGAATCCTGGCGCAGTCAGCTTGCATTTGAAGGTGCGCAAATGCGAGGGAGTCGTGTCAGTAGATTTACTGGCACGTTGAAGATCCCCTTTGGGGCAAAATTCCGGCACCCTGGCGTCTCTAAACGCAGCAGTAGTTAAAAGGGACGTAAAACAAATAACATTATTACTAGTACAGACATGACAGTGGCACAGGTCATCAGACAACTTCTACACACACCCAAGTACACGGGGCTACACGACCACGATGTCACAAAACCCCCAAAGAATCAACAAACACACGGAAAAACTAATCTCATAAGCCTATATTTTATAAACGAAAATAGGCTAATAATTATAATCTGTGTATAAAGTTGTTGTCTCAACTGATTATATTTTCATTGTTGTTTTAGTTTTCGCTGAGTATTATTAGTCTACTTTCGATTTTTGCAATAAATGAAAGTAGACTTATGAGATCAACACAGGGCGAAAAATTGTGTGTCTTTCTGTGTGTGTGAGTGTACTCTGAATGTCTGCCCCCCCCCCGCTATCAATTCGAACACGGCTAAACCGAATTGAACGAAATTTGGTACAGAGGTAGCACTTGCAAAGGACACCTCAGTGTCATGTTTTATATCGCCACCATCGTGACGGAAACATAATGGCGGCGACCCAAATGTTCAAAGCTTAAATCAAATTACGACTGGCCTAATCATCCGATCTCTACCAAATTTTGTAACAACATATATTTATATGGTGAGTGTCGTTTGACTAAACTACAAGGTCATCAGCCTAATAGTTTGCAGATGGCGGCCATGTATGTGTGCAAATCGATTCCCCCTATCAATTCAAAGACGGTGAAACCGAATTGAACAAAATTTGGTACAGTGGTAGCACTGCCAAGGGCAACTCAGTGTCATATTTTATATCGTCGCCATCTTGACGGAAACTTAATGGCGGCCACCCACATGTTAAAAGCTTAAATCAAATTACGACCAACCTAATCATCTGATCCCTACCAAATTTTGCAACAACATACCTTTTTGTGGGAAGCATCTTTTGCTTGAACTACAAGGTCATCAGCCCAATAGTTTGCATAAAGCGGACATGTATGTGTGCAAATCGATTCACTATATCAATTCAAACACGGCGAAACGGAATCGAATGAAATGTTGTACAGAGGTAGCATTAGCAAAGGGCACCTCATATTCATGTTTAATATCCGTATAACACGTTGTATTTCAACAAGCTACTACAACCAACATTCAATTATAGGCTACTCCTTGAAAAGGACAAAGAGTTATAACAATACCCATGCATTTAGGAGGAAGTAGGCTATATGTTCTTTACTGAACATCTTGTTTTTCATTTGTTACAAATTCCTCATAGCTAGTTTTAGTTCTAGAGTATACGTTTTCTAATACAGTAGTGTATGTCTACCCGTTTCCAACGGGGTCGGGGATGAGATACGATGAAATTGTATGTGGCGGGGTTGTTTTTACGGCTGGATGCCCTTACTGGCGCACACTTCATGGGAGCTGACAGGAATAAAGATGAATGAAACTGAGCAAGGATATGGAGGAAAGCGGCCGTGGTCTGTCAGAAGGTAGCCTACCGTCCCAGCACTTCTCTGGAGTTGAAAATGGGGAAACGACCGAAAACCATTTCAAGGACGGCCGACGGTGGGGCTCGAACCCACGACCGCAAAAAAGCTTGGCCTCATGGACTAGCGCTGCGCTTTAGCGAGCGTAGCTACCGCTGTCGGATCGTTTTTAATACAGTAATAGCTGTTAATTATGCTTATGTTCGACGATGTCGAAATGTAAATATTATATGTCAGAAAACTGTATCTTAATGAGGGTCATTATAACACTATTTTTCATTATGAAACAGTTTCTTCCACCAATCAGAGCTCTAAAAACAGTTGTGTGACCAATTAGGTAAGGATAGCATCGCACCTGTGCAGACTTCCACGGCCTCCAATTTTAAATTTAACTGCGTGGCTCGTGTCATAGTGAACCCGCTGACCACTGGTTCATGTGATATTTTTCACCGCAACGCATTTTTGATGCATCACTTTAGAACGTACCCACTGACCGACCGTGCTCTCGCTACATGCTAACATTCTTTGGAGTTATAAATGGTTGATCTTTTGACTACGGAGAAGACCACTATTAAATAATCTGAGGCTAAATTATGACATCTCTATTTTCTACAAAGCTCAGATATTATCATATAGTAATTCTGTATCATCGAAACATTCTTTAGATTGTGATTTCTGCTTTTGGTAAGGTAGTAACCCCGCAGATACGCGAACCGGAACCAGACAGACGCTGCACGACCAGTGTAGTCACGAGCTCACGCAGCGCAGGGCTGAGATCTTACCACATGTGTTTGGATTACCATCCAAGTTGGATGCCGTTTGTGTCAAGTCCGTCTATAAGACGAGGTAACAGTCCGCCTGAAGGCGAGGAAAGCAATCCTAGTGCATCGCACTTTATTTCAATTCGAATAGTGCATGATATTATTAAATATTACAGCCGGAGAAGGCTTGTGCTACGAATACTGTGGATTTTTGGGAAAAGTGATCATAACCGTGGAACGCCACATTTTCAGCCACGTGTTTGAACATCATATTTCGACATCGTCAAGTGGCGATAAAATACATCACTCACAGTGAAATTATTATTAACCGAGTGAATCATTTCAACACTCATAACTACGAATATTGCTTTAATCGCAAGTGCGATTCTTTTCAGTGAAGCACAACGCCGATGCCACGTGATTTGTGGGCAAGTAAAATCGGTGTCAGTGAAGCAGATAATAGTGCATGGCCAATTTTTAAACCATCTGCGCCGTGTAGCAGCAGTGAGATTAGTGCCACGTTAAAGCTAACTTCTGTGCAATTGTGCTACGCTTATTCATCGTATCTTAAAGTGGTAAAGTCATACTTCAAGATGTCATGTTTTGACGACCACGTGTACGACAATCTTTGTTACGCATCTCCTGTGGAGATGAGCTGTTAAGCTTCATAATGTGAAGGAGAGGGCCGGAGAACTACAGCCGATGACGGAAGAACCATGGCTTTAGCATCCGCTAATCCAAGGAAGATGACGACTTTGAGGAGGAGTCTGGTTATATCATCACGACAACGACGAGGACGAATAAAGGCCGTGGAAATGGATAGAGCCGATGTGGAGGCTCAGATTGGACAACCCTTGTCCGGAGACCAAAGCCTTATTATATCCCTCGGGTCGTTGGAACGACCGAGATGTAGACATCCTTTCTTGTGAGTCCGAAATATTCATTCCTTGTGAGGTTCTTCTGTGGTGTAGCTTAGTGTAGTTTATTGTAGAATCAGCCGAACTCCTTGACAAGCCATAGGTAGGTTTTGTATTGTTAGAATTAATCCTTGTAGTTCACTTTGAGTGATTGTTAGTCACCCGATGTGATTGAATTTCTTTTCGATCACGGTGCATTCTGAGGGACATCGTTAGGATGTTATTTCTACCCCTGCTAAGCGTGACTGTAGTCTTGTTACTACGTTTTGTTCAACCCTAGGTGGGTGATTTTGTGTACAGTTATTTGGGATGACGATCAGACGTCATTTTTTTGCCTTTCTAGTAAATGTTGTCACGCCACTGATTTAGTCAGAACAGTCCGTATCGTTGGATAGCCGACTGAAGCTATCAGTTTTGTAATACTATGTCATTTTTCATTTTGATGTGCTATGAAGCCATCCAGTTCAAGTTTGAACACATTCAGAGTGTTACAGTTTGTATGCAATCTAGCATCGAACCCAGCAATGAATGCCGAATCATTGGCAAACTTAGCAATTGTAAGATTTGCGCCTTTATAATGTTTATTTCGTGTTAGTGTTTCGACACAGTTATTATTTTGGTTATATTTAGATAGAGCAGTTATGAACTGACATATCTGCACATTTCAAAGAGGTTCAGATAAAGTGGAATATCTATGTTATTCTTTTCTTTGACTTTTCAAACATGCTATATCTTTGAGCATAGTTTTGAGGCGTGATTTCAAGCCTAATGCTTATGTAAATTTCTATTATATCTGGGACATGATAACAAGGCCAGTTTTCTAATAGGACTTTCTGCGTGAAAGCTGCCTGCCTTCAGTGATGTGCATTTTCTAAACCGTCCGTGTAGATGATTGCGAGTAGCGAGGCTAGTTCGAATCATGGACAGGTGGTAGCAGTTCCCAGCATGCAGTGTACTAGAGCACCACTCACCCAGTGAGACCATAACTTTTCCAGACTCTTTGACAATGCTTATAGCATTACTAACATTTAGATGATGTGTCTCATATGTAGATCAATGTCCAGGCCACCATTTTGTAATAATCATATGTTTTGCTACTTAGAGATGACTGGCGAGAGCCATGTGTTTGCATCGCTACTAAAGCGAACATCTTTCTTCTCCATCTGAGAATGATTTCACGTTATGTTAAGGTTTATTTATGGTAATTAAGAGGCTAGATGAGGCACCTGTTTAGAGGCTATATTTATGTGTGTCCAGACTTCGATTCTGTTGATTGTGTTATTGTAGGGAGGTAACTGATGTTCATACCAGGCCTTACCCAGAGGTAAATTAAGTGAGCCGAGAGCCACTAATAACCTGTGTTATTGTTATGTCCGAGCGGGAGAGCTCGTTGACGGTGTTATAGCAGAGATTGATCTCGCACGAGACTGCTACTGCTGATCCCAAGGTATGCAGGATTGTCAGCCTATTCGTCATAAACCAACGATAATTTAAACCAACGATTCTAATAATCAGTAACGTCATTATTATAAACCTGATGATAATTAACTACTTATAGCATTTAACCTTGATTTTCTTGCATTTTGGACCTGATGGCTGGCACTTGCTTAGTGAACACTTCTCTTGTGGAAGTAATCTAGGACAGATGACACTAATTTTTATCGACGGAGTGCTTGCTCGACCTTTAGTCAGTAGCTGGTGGAGCGTGAGCCTCATGCGACGTTAGACGTAGTTTTCACTACGCAATCGCCAACGTAAATCACATGCACGTAGATAACACTGGTTTACAAAGAGTAACCCAGGGCGAAGGCAGGAATAATAGTGTTTATGGTCTTGTTTTACTTATTTCAAGTGTATGATAACCCCATATTTACCCTTTACATAGATTATAAGAGGGCATTTAATGTTGTTTTTTTGACGGCTTGTCATGTAGATTTTGTATTAAATTGTTTTTGCTTTACGGACGTCATCGCCGTAAATGTTGTATTAGTTGTTAGGAATTAGCTAGATTTAAAAAGAAATGTAAATGAGGAAATGGTATCATCCTAACTTAGACTTGCTATTACTACCCTGTTAAATGTAAATTCTGTTAATAGCTTATTTTGTAACTTGATTTAGAGACTATTGCCGTACCATTTTCCCAGCGTTGCTGTTGTTGCTTTACTTTGTCAGATAGATCTTTCGCGAGGGTTTATAGTAGTCTACAGTTAGGGTACTGGTCTTTTATTTTTATTTATTTATTAGTTTGCGGATTAGCCGATAGAAACCCTCCGAACTAGGCTAGGTGTCTGAATATTTTGAATAAATATTTCTACAAGTTTTAACTAAGTCTGGAAGTTTATTTCTCAGTCTAGCTTTAGGAGGTGTATTTTCTTGGGCTGTCTATGACCGTTTTAGCAACCATGTTACCACGGATCCCCTGGATCATGGATTCTCGTGCCGCTATGGCCTATAAGAAATTCACCCAATCCTCATGGCACATGGGTCTGGCAGGTGAGGTGTTAGGGATGTCGTTTCGGCTGTTGGCAACCCTGATAGCTCCTCTGACGGGCACAATAGTGAGGTATTCGAGGAGGCCATGGTCAAATACAATGTATTTTCTTTGTCCCATGCTCTCTGTTCAGTACATAAAACTGGCGAAATCTCGTGAGATATTTATGAATATTTATGTTCAAAAGTAAAATAGTTATAATTATCGTCGAACATAAACAGTCTTATGCAACTCGCCTATAGTGGCAATTAAGACACTCGTATGGAAATTGTAAAACTCGCTTCGCTCGTTGCATAATGTACTATTTCTTATATCTTCTTCTCAACGCATGTGCAGGCCACATGGTTGAGCAGTAATTGGTTGGTAGGTCAAGAAACTCAATAGGTTGTACAGCCTAGGTCCTCTTTCTCTATGCACGTCCTAAAATACCATCCTCCGAACCAGAACCTCCCTCTCAAAACCTTAGCAGTTTTGTTTCAAATGATATCCGACAAGATTTCAACATTTGTCAGTTTCCAGTTTGAACTGGAATATCTCCATTTACCTTGCGGTGTTACATTGCTCACAACGAACATTATGGGGCTCTGAGATCAGAGGTTCGAATCCCGGCGCTTACCGCAGCTATCCTGAACGTGGTTTCTCTACGGGTATTTCTAGACTCCCTCCAGGAAAAATCCAGGATAGTACCTTTCTTTGAAGTCCCGGGGCACCTGTCGCATTCCCAACCCAAATAATTACACTTACTCATACTAATACAGGCACCACGAAGCACAGGTTATCAGACAAATTGTACACACACCAAAGAACACGGACTATAGTGTCCTTTATCCTTGAAACGAATTAAGGACAACAACAACAAATTCCCCTAAATTAGAGGCCGGGAACTGGTCCCTTTTCATATGTACACATATACAGTACTTACGAAGTTCGGCTGAATGTATATACAGCTGCTTCCATCCCATGGTACAATGAAGAGACCCAATGGCTAATATTCACTGAATTATGACTTTGAGTCGACCTAAAACGGATAAACATTGTTCAAAAATTGCTAAGCAGACGACTGCACATGCAATCCATATAGGGTCAAATTACAAGTGGAACCTACTATGACAGAGAGCAGGTTCATGAGGAAATAAGCAGTGGATATAGATACTCAAGGTACATATTTTTGAGAACGTGCTCTCCTACTTAGAATGTTCCACTTGTAAGCCGAAGAAATAGTTCGGAAGGTCACATGGTGGCTAGCATTTTTAGTTGTCAGCGTGGATGTTCAAGGTCAATTCCTGCCTCGGCCATCCTCGCAGTGGTTTTCCGTGGTTTTCCACTTCTACTCAAGGCGAATGTTAGGATGGTACCTAAATAAAGGCCGCGGTCGCCTCATACCCAAATCCTAGCTCCTAGTACAAATACACAAACAGACGAGTACAGCCATCACAATAACAGAGGCTTAAAGCCAGATTTCACACACACGCACACACACCCAATACACGGAGTAGAAAAAAAAGCAGACGCACGAAAAGCTTGCTGAAACTCAACGATGCGCAGAGACCAATATCAATCGGCGTATTTTAATGCTCAATGTGGGGCTCCTGTGTGTCCCTCGAATGTTGATTACCGGGCTCACTGCACACTCCATTCTTCAACAACGCGGTCTACAGCAGTAAACCAAGCGTAAACCCAGTCACAGTTCAGCCTGCCAAGCCTGGGCAGACGATCCGTTCAGAACTGCTGCCAGCCAGCTACTGCCGCGAAGTGGGAGGGGCGTTGTATGCCATTACCGAGCACACCCGAACACCCGAACATGGCCGAAGATCTGCGCAGCATTCTTCGGCAAGCTTTCCTTGCATCTCCATCTAAATGACCATGATATTATAAATCCTACAAATGAAGCTGTTGTTGTTCATTCATTTGGGGTTTTTGTGACGTCATGATCATGCAGCCCTGTGTGTGTGTGTGTGTGTGTGTGTGTGTGTGTGTGTGTGTGTGGTATGCATGTCTGATTATCTGTGTCATTGCCATGGCTGTGTATTTGTTATTGAGACTAGGACGTGGAAGGAAGTGGCCGCGACCTCAAATTAGGAACCGTCCCAGCATTCGGCTAGAGTAAAAGTGGGACACCACGTACAACCACTTCCAAGAAGATTGAGGTAGAAATCGAACCCACGTCTTCCCAGTTTGGCTTCACAAGACTGAGTGTACCCCATTCTTGCCCTCAGAACAGAATTAAATTTCTTAGAAGAGCTGGGTATCGAACCTGGACCTCCAAAGTGACAGTTAAGAATGCTAGCCATATCGCCATGAGGCGGCCAATTAAGGTAATTCCGTGGCAGAGCCGGGAATCGAACCCAGACCACTGCAGTGACAGCTAGAGATGCTCGCCACTACGCCAGTGACAGCTAAGAATGCTAGCCACAACGCCAGTGACAGCTAAGGGTGCTAGCCACAATCCCAGTGACAGCTAACGGTGCTAGCCACAACACCAGTGACAGCTAACGGTGCTAGCCACAACACCAGTGACAGCTAAGGGCTAGCCACTACACCAGTGTCAGCTAAGAGTGCTAGCCACTACACCAAAGTCAGCTAAGGGTGCTAGCCACTACACCAGTGACAGCTAAGAGTGCTAGCCACTACACCAGAGTCAGCTAAGGGTGCTAGCCACTACACAAGTGACAGCTAAGAGTGCTAGCCACTACACCAGAGTCAGCTAAGGGTGCTAGCCACTACACCAGTGACAGCTAAGAGTGCTAGCCACTACACCAGTGACAGCTAAGGCTGCTAGCCACTACACCAGTGTCAGCTAAGAGTGCTAGCCACTACACCAGAGTCTGCTAAGGGTGCTAGTCACTACACCAGTGACAGCTAAGAGTGCTAGCCACTACACCGGTGACAGCTAAGAATGCTAGCCACTACACCAGTGACAGCTAAGGGTGCTAGCCACTACACCAGTGACAGCTAACAGTGCTACCCACTACACCAGAGTCAGCTAAGGGTGCTAGACACTACACCAGTGACAGCTAAGAGTGCTAGCCACTACACCAGTGACAGCTAAGAGTGCTAGCCACTACACCAGTGACAGCTAAGAGTGCTAGCCACTACACCAGTGACAGCTAAGAGTGCTAGCCACCACACCAGTGACAGCTATGAGTGCTAGCCACTACACCAGTGACAGCTAAGAGTGCTAGCCACTACACCAGTGACAGCTAAGAGTGCTAGCCACTACACCAGAGACAGCTAAGAGTGCTAGCCACTACACCAGTGACAGCTAAGAGCGCTAGCCACTACACCAGTGACAGCTAAGAGTGCTAGCCACTACACCAGTGACAGCTAAGGGTGCTAGCCACTACACCAGTGACAACTAAGAGTGTTAGCCACTACACCGGTGACAGCTAAGAGTGCTAGCCACTACACTGGTGACAGCTAAGAGTGCTAGCCACTACACCGGTGACAGCTAAGAGTGCTAGCCACTACACCAGTGACAGCTAAGAGTGCTAGCCACTACACCAGTGACAGCTAAGAGTGCTAGCCACTACACCAGTGACAGCTAAGAGTGCTAGCCACTACACCAGTTACAGCTAAGATTGCTAGCCACTACACCAGTGACAGCTAAGGGTGCTAGCCACTACACCAGTGACAGCTATGAGTGTTAGCCACATCGCCAGTGAAAGCTAAGAGTGCTAGCCACTACACCGGTGACAGCTAAGAGTGCTAGCCACTACACCAGTGATAGCTAAGAGTGCTAGCCACTACACCAGTGACAGCTAAGAGTGCTAGCCACTACACCAGAGTCAGCTAAGAGTGCTAGCCAATACACCAGTGACAGCTAAGAGTGTTAGCCACATCGCCAGTGACAGCTAAGAGTGCTAGCCACTACACCAGTGACAGCTAAGGGTGCTAGCCACTACACCAGATTCAGCTAAGGGTGCTTGCCACTACACCAGTGACAGCTAAGAGTGCTAGCCACTACACCAGTGACAGCTGAGAGTGCTAGCCACTACACCAGAGTCAGCTAAGGGTGCTAGTCACTACACCAGTGACAGCTAAGAGGGTTAGCCACATCGCCAGTGACAGCTAAGAGTGCTAGCCATTACACCAGTAACAACTAAGAGTGCTAGCCACTACACCAGTGACAGCTAAGAGTGCTAGCCACTACACCAGTGACAGCTAAGAGTGCTAGCCACTACACCAAAGTCAGCTAAGGGTGCTAGCCACTACGGCAGAGTCAGCTAAGAGTGCTAGCCACTACACCAGAGTCAGCTAAGGGTGCTAGCCTCTACACCAGAGTCTGCTAAGAGTGCTAGCCACTACACCAGTGACAGCTAAGTGTGCTAGCCACTACACCAGTGTCAGCTAAGGGCACTAGCCACTACACCAGTGTCAGCTAAGGGTGCTAGCCACTACACCAGTGTCAGCTAAGGGGGTTAGCCACTACACCAGTGTCAGCTATGGGTGCTAGCCACTACACCAGTGTCAGCTAAGAGTGGTAGCCACTACACCAGTGACAGCTAAGAGTGTTCGCCACATCGCCAGTGACATCTAAGAGTGCTAGCCACTACACTGGGACAGCTAAGAGTGCTAGCCACTACACCGGTGACAGCTAAGAGTGCTAGCCACTACACCGGTGACAGCTAAGAGTTCTAGCCACTACACATGTGACAGCTAAGAGTGCTAGCCACTACACCAGTGACAGCTAAGGGTGCTAGCCACTACACCAGTGTCAGCTAAGGGTGCTAGCTACTACACCAGTGACAGCTAAGAGTGCTAGCCACTACACCAGTGACAGCTAAGAGTGCTAGCCACTACACCAGTGTCAGCAAAGGGTGCTAGCCACTACACCAGAGTCAGCTAAGGGTGCTAGCCACTACACCAGTGACAGCTAAGAGTGCTAGCCACTACAACAGTGACAGCTAAGAGTGCTAGCCACTACACCAGAGTCAGCTAAGGGTGCTAGCCACTACACGAGTGACAGCTAAGGGTGCTAGCCACTACACCAGAGTCAACTAAGGGTGCTAGCCACTACACCAGTGACAGCTAAGAGTGCTAGCCACTACACCAGAGTCAGCTAAGGGTGCTAGCCACTACACCAGTGACTGCTAAGTGTGCTAGCCACTTCACCAGTGACAGCTTAGAGTGCTAGCCACTACACCAGAGTCAGCTAAGGGTGCTAGCCACTACACCAGAGTCAGCTAAGGGTGCTAGCCACTACACCAGAGTCAGCTAAGGTTGCTAGCCACTACACCTGTTACAGCTAAGATTGCTAGCCACTACACCAGTGAGAGCTATGGGTGCTAGCCACTACACCAGTGACAGCTAAGGGTGCTAGCCACTACACCTGAGTCAGCTAAGGGTGCTAGCCAGTACACCAGTGACAGCTAACGGAGCTAGCCACTACACCAGTGACAGCTAAGAGTGCTAGCCACTACACCAGTGACACCTAAGAGTGTTAGCCACTACACCAGTGACAACTAAGAGTGCTAGCCACTACACCAGTGACAGCTAAGAGTGCTAGCCACTACACCAGTGACAGCTAAGAGTGTTAGCCACTACACCAGTGACATCTAAGAGTGTTAGCCACTACACCAGTGACAACTAAGAGTGCTAGCCACTACACCAGTGACACCTAAGAGTGCTAGCCACTACACCAGTGACTACTAAGAGTGCTAGCCACTAAACCAATGACAACTAAGAGTGCTAGCCACTACACCAGTGACAGCTAACGGTGCTAGCCACTACACCAGTGTCAACTAAGAGTGCTAGCCACTACAGCAGTGACAACTAAGAGTGCTAGCCACTACACCAATGACAACTAAGAGTGTTAGCCACATCGCCAGTGACAACTAAGAGTGCTAGCCACTACACCAGTGACAGCTAACGGTGCTAGCCACTACACCAGTGACTACTAAGAGTGCTAGCCACTAAACCAGTGACAACTAAGAGTGCTAGCCACTACACCAGTGACAGCTAACGGTGCTAGCCACTACACCAGTGACAACTAAGAGTGCTAGCCACTACACCAGTGACAACCAAGAGTGTTAGCCACAACGCGAGTGACAGCTAAGAGTGCTAGCCACTACACCAGTGACAGCTAAGAGTGCTAGCCACTACACCAGTGACAGCTAAGAGTGCTAGCCACTACATCAGTGACAGCTAAGAGTGCTAGCCACTACACCAGTGACAACTAAGGGTGCTAGCCACTACACCAGTGACAGCTAAGAGTGTTAGCCACATCGCCGATGACAGCTAAGAGTGCTAGCCACTACACCGGTGACAGCTAAGAGTGCTAGCCACTACACCAGAGTCAGCTAAGAGTGTTAGCCACTACACCAGTGACAGCTAAGGGTGCTAGCCACTACACCAGTGACAGCTAAGAGTGCTAGCCACTACACCAGTGGCAGCTGAGTGCTAGCCACTACACCAGTGACAGCTAAGAGTGATAGCCACTACACTAGTGACAGCTAAGAGTGCTAGCCACTACACCAGTGACAGCTAAGAGTGCTAGCCACTACACCATTGACAGCTAAGAGTGCTAGCCACTACACCAGTGACAGCTAAGAGTGCTAGCCACTACACCAGTGACAGCTAAGAGTGCTAGCCACTACACCAGTGACAGCTAAGAGTGCTAGCCACTACACCAGTCACAGCTAAGAGTGCTAGCCACTGCACCAGTGACAGCTAAGAGTGCTAGCCACTACACCAGTGTCAGCTAAGAGTGCTAGCCACTACACCAGTGACAGCTAAGAGTGCTAGCCACATCGCCAGTGACAGCTAAGAGTGCTAGCCACTACACCGGTGACAGCTAAGAGTGCTAGCCACTACACCAGTGACAGCTAAGAGTGCTAGCCACTACACCAGTGACAGCTAAGAGTGCTAGCCACTACACCAGTGACAGCTAAGAGTGCTAGCCACTACACCAGTGACAGCTAAGAGTGCTAGCCACTACACCAGTGACAGCTAAGAGTGCTAGCCACTACACCAGTGACAGCTAAGATTGCTGGCCACTACACCAGTGACAGCTAAGGGTGCTAGCCACTACACCAGTGACAGCTAAGAGTGTTAGCCACATCGCCAGTGACAGCTAAGAGTGCTAGCCACTACACCGGTGACAGCTAAGAGTGCTAGCCACTACACCAGTGACAGCTAAGAGTGCTAGCCACTATATCAGTGACTGCTAAGAGTGCTAGCCACATCGCCAGTGACAGCTAAGTGTGCTAGCCACTACACCAGTGACAGCTAAGGGTGCTAGCCACTACACCAGGGTCAGCTAAGGGTGCTTGCCACTACACCAGTGACAGCTAAGAGTGCTAGCCACTACACCAGTGACAGCTGAGAGTGCTAGCCACTACACCAGAGTCAGCTAAGGGTGCTAGCCACTACACCAGTGACAGCTAAGAATGTTAGCCACATCGCCAGTGACAGCTAAGAGTGCTAGCCACTACACCATTGACAACTAAGAGTGCTAGCCACTACACCAGTGACAGCTAAGAGTGCTAGCCACTACACCAGTGACAGCTAAGAGTGCTAGCCACTACACCAGAGTCAGCTAAGTGTGCTAGCCACTACATCAGAGTCAGCTAAGAGTGCTAGCCACTACACCAGAGTCAGCTAAGGGTGCTAGCCTCTACACCAGTGTCAGCAAAGAGTGCTAGCCACTACACCGGTGACAGCTAAGAGTGCTAGCCACTACACCAGTGACAGCTAAGTGTGCTAGCCACTACACCAGTGTCAGCTAAGGGTGCTAGCCACTACACTAGTGTCAGCTATGGGTGCTAGCCACTACACCAGTGTCAGCTAAGGGTGCTAGCCACTACACCAGTGTCAGCTATGGGTGCTAGCCACTACACCAGTGTCAGCTAAGGGTGCTAGCCACTACATCAGTGACAGCTAAGAGTGCTAGCCACTACACCAGTGACAGCTAAGAGTGTTAACCACATCGCCAGTGACAGCTAAGAGTGCTAGCCACTACACCGGTGACAGCTAAGAGTGCTAGCCACTACACCGGTGACAGCTAAGAGTGCTAGCCACTACACCGGTGACAGCTAAGAGTTCTAGCCACTACACCGGTGACAGCTAAGAGTGCTAGCCACTACAGCAGTGACAGCTAAGGGTGCTAGCCACTACACCAGTGTCAGCTAAGGGTGCTAGCCACTACACCAGTGACAGCTAAGAGTGCTAACCACTACACCAGTGACAGCTGAGAGTGCTAGCCACTACACCTGAGTCAGCTAAGGGTGCTAGCCACTACACCAGTGACAGCTAACGTTGCTAGCCACTACACCAGTGACAGCTAAGAGTGCTAGCCACTACACCGGTGACAGCTAAGAGTGCTAGCCACTACACCAGTGACAGCTAAGGGTGCTAGCCACTACACCAGTGACAGCTAACGGTGCTAGCCACTACGCCAGTGGCAGCTAAGAGTGCTAGCCACTACACCAGTGACAGCTAAGAGTGCTAGCCTCTACACCAGGGTCAGCTAAGGGTGCTAGCCACTACACCAGTGACAGCTAACGGTGCTAGCCACTACACCAGTGACAGCTAAGAGTGCTAGCCACTACAGCTTGACAGCTAAGGGTGGTAGCCACTACACCAGTGACAGCTAAGACTGCTAGCCACTACACCGGTGACAGCTAAGAATGCTAGCCGCAACGCCATGAGGGGGTCAATTGAGTTATATCACTTGGTAGAGACCCAAATCGAACCCTGGTCTTTCGGTCTAGAGTCTCATTTCTTGTCTCGAGACCACAGAAGCAACAACAATATCCCTGAACAAATTAGTATCATCTGAATTTACTTGTGACTTGAAGTGGTTTCAGTGAATTCAGTCTCTCATCTACGCTCTTTCCTGAAAGGAAGTTCATTATCGTTCACTTCTCTTAGCAATACATCTAGCTAGCCATTACTTATCCTCTTGCGTAACACTTGTAGCCTACAGCAGTAATGAAATGGTTTGCAAGAACGCATTTGTCATGCTAAAAAAAACCACCTTACCGCGTAATACAACGGTATAAGTTTCAAATGAAATGTAATTGCTTCTCATCTGTTGCCACAGGGCTGTCCAGAAAAGTGAAATATCAGCAGTATGCAATATTTTAATCTGGTGCGGTGGCTTGATATAAGAGGATTAACTTGCATAGGGTTAAACTTTATCTGCTGCACAAGACTTCTCCGTCCCGGGCTTTGCATCAATATTGCTCCCCCTCCCCCGCGTTTCCTCTCAATGCTCGGTATTGATTTCAATAATTTCTATTGAGAATCTGTGAACACACTCACTGAATCGAGAATCGAATATTTGAGATACGACGAACCTTTCAGGCTAGGGAAAGAATTGAGCTCCGTAAATATTGAATGGCATATAAATTGCGGCGGCATGTATTTCCTTAATTTCCCCCACCACCACACTCATTCTTTCTTTCATTCCCCCGTGATTTCTATTTGGAACACATTGGATTCCATATTTTCTCACCACTCTCCAGCAGTGCTGACTCAATACTTTTTCTATATCCTGAAGCGTATCAATTATTATGGGATCATGATGCGCAACTTATAATGGACCTTGAAGCATAACTAACATAGTGCGTGAAGCGTAACTTATATCATGTCCTGGTTTCTAACTTATATGGTACCTTGAAGCATAACTATCATGATGCGTGATGTCTAACTTATAATAGACCCTGAAGCGTAATCATAATGGGATATGAAGCTTAACTTATATAATGCCGTGGTTCTTAACTTATATGGTACCTTGAAGCTTAACTATCATGGTGCGTAAAGCGTAACTTGTAATGGACCGTGAGGCGTAACCATAATGGGACATGAAGCGTAACTTATATCATGCCGTGGTTCTGAACTTATATGGTACCCTGATGCCTAACTATCATAGTGCTTGAAGAGTAACTTATAATGGACCCTGAAGTGTAAACATAATGGGGCATGAAGCGTAACTATCAAGGTGCTTGAAGCGTAACTTATAATGGACCCTGAATCGTAACCATAATGGACCATGAAGTGTAACCATAATGTGACATTAAGCGTAAATACCATGGTGTTTGAAGCGTAACTCCCATGTGCAACTTGTATGGGGTCCTGAATTGCAATTACCATGGACTGTGAAATGTAACTACCATAGGATTATGAAGCGTTACTTATTGTTTGTTGTTGTTTCAATGGGAGGAACAGCGAGGTGATCTGCTCCGAAACGTAAGCTATAATGGACCCTGGAACGTAACCATAATGAGGTATGAAGTATAGCTATCATGGGACCTTGAAGCGTAACTTATAACGTGCTCTGGACCGTAACCATCATGGTGCATGACGTCGAGCTTATATGGGGCCCTGAACCGCAATGCTGATGAACCATGAAGCGTAAATATCGTGGGATCTTGAAGCGTAACTTATAACGTGCTCTGGATCGTAACTATCATGGGGCATAAAGTGCAGCTTATATGGGGACCACAAAGGTGGTAAATCATGAAGCGTAACTACCATGGAGTCATGAAGCGTAACTTATAAGGAGAATTAAGTGCAACATAATTATATGGGGCATGAAATGTCAATTTTATGAGGCCTGAACCGTAATGATGATAGGCCATGAACCGTAAGTATCATGGGGTCATAAAGCGTAACTTATATACAGCCTTGTATCGCAACTCTGCTGGGCATGCAGCGTAATTATCATGGTTTTCCATAGTTTTCCGCTTCCACTCCAGGCAAATGCCAAGATGGTTCCTTACTTAAGGCCACGGCTACTTTCCACCCAAATCCTACCTCAATTTCCAATACACACAATAGCACAGACATCACAATGACACATGTTATCAGACAAATTCTACACACACACGAGTAAACGGGGCTAGATGACCACGATGTCGCAAAGCCCCTTAATAGTCGACAATATTAACATAACATAGCATAATATAATATACAGTGTATGTGTGTGGCCTCCGGAGAGGCCGAGTGCAGGTCTTTCTAGTTGATGTCCGTGGGCGACCTGCGCGTCGTAATGAGGATGAAGTGGTGATGAAGATGTCACATACACCCAGACCCCGAACCACGGGAATTAACACCAGGAGATTAAAATCCCTGATGTCTCTGCCGGAAATCAAACCCGGGGCACTTCGAGCCAAAGCCTAGCGTGCTAACCATTTAGCCACGGAGCCGGACAATATACAGTAAAACAGGGTCATCGAAAAAGGTGGCCATAATTTTGATTTGTAATAACTTAGGCTGTAGGAAGGATAATTTAATTATATTTACGGTCAGGATGGATAGCTGTCGACCCGGAGGTCCTGGGTTCGATTCCCGGCTCTGCCACGAAATTTGAAAAGTGGTATGAGGACTGGAACGGGGTCTACTCAGCCTCGGGCGGCCCAAATGAGTAGAGGGGGTTCAATTCCCACCTCAGCCGTCCTTGAAGTGGTTTTCCGTGGTTTCCCACTTCGTCTTCGGACAAATGCCGGGATGATGATGATGATAATTGTTGTTTTAAGGGGCCTAACATCTAGGTTATCGGCCCCTGAGATGCCGGGATGGAACCTATTGTAAGGCCACGGCTGCCTCCTTCCCGCTTCCCTGCCTAACCATCTCAATCCTCCCCCTCCCTTCCCATCTCTCATGAAGCCCCTGTTCGCTTTGAAGGTGAGGCTGCCTGGGCGAAGTGTTGATCACACCTGCCCAGTTGTATCCACCCGACCAGATGTTCCAAGCTCCAGGACACTGCCCGTAGAGGCGGTAGTGGTGAGTTCCCTCGCTGAGTCCGTGGGAACCACCAACCTAGAGGGTAAATCGACTAAATAAAAATAATAAAAAATAATAGAGAAAATCCTAAAGTTTTGTTTACCTATTTAGTAGGTTTCTATGCGAGCTCCGCCTGTGGCACGATAGCAACTGTGACTCCTGACAAGATTCGGCGGACCTGGACTATCGCCACAGGTGGAACTCACATCGAAACCTATTAAATAGGTAAACAAAAATGTATGATTTTCTCTATCTTTTGGTGTAAAAATAATTAAATTATCTTTATTACAGCCCGAGCTTTTTTTTAGTCGATTTACCCTCTAGGTTGGTGGTTCCCACTGACTCAGTGAGGGAGTTCACCCCTACCGCCTCTACGGGCAGTGTCCTGGAGCTGGGAACATCTGGTCGAGGTGGATACAACTGGGGAGGTGTGATCAACACTTCGCCCAGGCGGCCTCCCATGCAAAGCGAACAGGGGGCTCATGAGGGATGGGAAGGGAGGGGAAGGTTGGGATGGAGAGGCAAGGAACAGGTAAGGAGGCAGCCGTGGCCTTACAGGAGGGACCATCCCAGCATTTGCCCGAAGACAAAATGGGAAACCACGGAAAACCACTTCGAGGATATCTGAGGTGGGAATCGAACCCCTCTACTCATTTGAACCACCCGAGGCTGAGGAGACCACTTTTCAAATTTCGTGGCAGAGCCGGGAATCGAACCCAGGACCACCGGGACGGCAGCTAACCATGCTGACCGCTACGCTACGGAGGCAACTATTTTACGGGGGATGATCAGAAACTAAGGTTAGAAGGCTGATATTGCTGGAGGAATATTCCTGTTGTGAAGGAATTAGTAGTGTGGGGTGATTCGAATATAAATGGTTGGTACTTGTGCAGAGTTTCAGTGACCTAACGCCGACAGCGCTAGTTGTAGGTAAACAACTAATAGCGATTCGTTTGAAAAACTGGTCTCGTGAAGTGATATGCACAGTTATTCGATTTCCGTGGGCGAAACAAGTAACCGCGGCCAGGACTTCTCACCCGCTCGGTGAGACCTCATTCAGCCCATAAGATCATTACGCTGTTAAAGCGGTTTCGCTGGGACACTACTAAGATGGCTGAGATGGGAATTGAAAAGGAAGGAAGATTGTGGTTTTACGTGACGTTAATCTCGAGATCATGAGCTACGGGACCTCCTTTTTACGTGGAATCTGAACCACAGGACATTGCATTTCACTTCGAAAATCTAACATGCATTGACCGGAAATCGAATCCGGTCCACCGTGGTGAGAGGCCAACACCTTGACCGCTGCGCCACCACGCCCCCAGATGGGACTTGAACCCTCCTCTTCTGAGTTTTGTCTCAAAGGCTGAGTGTGCCTCGTTCCAGCCCTCGAACCTGAATTAAAATTTCTTGACAGAGACGGGAATCGAACCTCAACCCCGGACTTCGAGGGCGACAACTAAGAACGCTAGCCGCTTCACCACTCAGAGTATTTAAACCAGGGGGAGGACATTGCGAATGACCGCTCTTGGTGATACCAACGTAACCATGATGTCCCCACTATTGTGTGGGATTTGCAGGACACACAGCCAGTTGTTTACTCATAAAATAGTAGTTGATGCGATGGAGGGAGTGATACTACGTCAGAACCTACAGTAGCCTTGAAGGCTTGGGGCAAGAGACGCCCTGAACCCCGTGGGGACCATGGCCGCCAGTAGTCACTATCTTAAGTCATGGGGTATAATAAGAAACAGGCGCAGAATTTATTATGAAATGGAAAACTCTCTTCTTCCATTTAGTCCACCTCGTTGTCTAGTGGCTAGCATTTTCGGCTGTCACCGTGGAGGCTCTGGTTGGATTCCTGGCTCAGCCAAGAAATTTAATTCAGGTATGAGGGCTGGAATGGGGTACACTCAGCCTCGTGAGGCAAAACTAAGAAGAGGTGGGTTCTATTCCTACCTCAGTCATCCTGGAAGTGGTTATCCGTGGTCTCCCACTTCTACTCCAGACATATGCCGGGATGGTATCTAGCTTAAAGCCACGGCCGCTTCTTTCCCAAATCCTACCTCGATTGCAGGTACACACTTTAGTACAGACATCACAGTGGCACATGTTATCAGAAATCTCTGCACACACCCAAGTACTGTCGCAAAGACCCTAAAGAAACAACATCCACAGCAATCTCTTACTGACAGGTTGCAGGATCGAATCCTCGTGCAATCAGTTGGCATTTAAGACTGCGCAAATGCGAGGAAACCGTGTCAGTAGATTTTCTGGCACGTTACGGATCCACTCCGAGGCAAAATTCCGGCACCCCGTCCTTTCTAAAAACCTTGGTAGTTACAAGGAACGTACAATAGACAACATTATTATTATTATTATTATTATTATTATTATTATTATTATTATTATTATAATCATCATCATCATCATCATCATCATCATCATACAAACAGACTACCGCGTGGTGTAGCGGCCAGAATTCTTGGCTGACATCCCTAAGATCCGAGTTGGGGTCCCGACTCTACTAAGAATTGTAATTCTGGTCTGAGAACTGGACCGGACTGCACTCTCAGCCTCGTGGGACAGAACTGAAAAAATGTGGGTTCGATCCATCCTTGAAGGATAAGAAACAATGTTTGTCAACACACACGTACTGTACTGGTAGGTATATGTAATGCATGAAAAGTTTCCTCTGAATGCGAACTGTGACCTCACTTTCTCCTTCAAGATACAGTACGTGACTTCATGAATATTCCATGAAGCCACACGAATCCTGTCATGACTTAAGTTCTCCTCGCAGTTTATGTTGTTCCCTATGCCCGGTCTCACTCTTTGTCTCTCTCTCTCACTGATCAGGCCCTAAGTCATAACCTCAACCTAAATACAGCTAAAACGCAGCTTATAAGTATACCAAACTCCTCAACTCCATCAAGTTCAATTTACTGCAATCCGTCAAACTGTTGAGCAATGGTATTCCATGCAGTAACACTGCCAATAACCTTCAATTATTACTTGACAGAACTCTCTCCTGTGTTGATCCAACTTAAAGCTGTTGTTGTTTGAGTCTTCAGTCTTTTAACTGGTTTGATGCAGCACTCCATGCCTCCCTGTCCTGAGTTAATCGTTTCGTCTCTACATAGCTACCACGCCCTACATCCGAGGCAATCTGTTTAACTTATTCTAACCTTGGTCTACCCCTACAATTCTTGACCTCGACCCTTCCTTTCATAACTAAGCTTGCTACTCCTGGGTGTCTTATTAAGTGTCCTACCAACCTAACTCTTCTCTTTATTAGCAGTCGCCAGCAACATCTCTCCTCTCCCACTCTTCTTAATCCCCCTTCATTTGTTACCCTATCTACCCATCTGATCTTCATCATTCTCCTGTAACAGCACATTCCAAACGCTTCAATTCTCCTCTTTTCTGCAGCACCAATAGTCCAAGTTTAACTTCCATAGAGTGCCACGCTCCAAAGGCTTTCAAAAATGACGTCTTAATATCTAAATCTATAGTCGATGTCAACAGATTCCTTTTCTGCAGAAATGCTTTCCTTGCCTGAGCCAACCTACTTTTTATATCCTCTTTGCTTCGTCCATCACTGGTTATTTTGCTTCCTAAGTGAAAGAATTCTCCTACTTCCTTTAGCTTTTCACCTGTTAATTTGATGTCCACAGAGATTTCTGATTTATTTCGGCTGCATTCCAGTATTTTTGTTTTACATTTATTGATTTTTATCATGAATTATTTCCTCAAGACGGAGTCCATACTATTCAAAATCTCATTGAAATAATCTGGCGTGTCGGCCAAGTTTACGACGTCATCAGCAAATCTCAGAGTTGAAATTATTTCTCCTGCAATCTTCGCTCCCACTTTAATTTTCTCCAATGTCCTTCCTTGTTTTTTAAATGTAAAGATTGAAAAGTATGCGTGATAAGTTGCAGCCTTGCCTTACCCCTTTCTGAATACCAGCTTCTCTCTCATGTCCTTCAGCTCGAATGACTACTGTCTGGTTTCCCTGTACTTTATTCCAATTGCTTTCAAAATGTCAAACAATTTAGCCCAATCAACGTTATCAAAATCCATTTCTAAGTCTAAAAATGCCATTAACGTTTTCTTATCTTTCCTTATTCTACCTTCCAATATCAGTCTAAGACTTAGTTCAGCTACCCTTGTTCCTACATTTCTCCTGAAACCAAACTGGTCTTCACCCAACTCCGTTTCTATCTGGCTTTCCATCCTCTTGTATATTATTCTAGACACGATGTTTGAAGCATAAGTAATCAAGCTGATTGTACGGTAATCTTCACATTTGCCAGTTCCTAATTCTTTGGTATAGGGATGATAACATTCTTCTTGAAATCAGACGGTACCTCACCTGTCTTACAAATCCTACACACCGAGTGAAATAACCTGACCAGACCATCACCACCTATAAAGCCTAGCAACTCAATCGGTATATCAGCAGTGCCTGGTGCTTTGTTCCTGTTTAGGTCTTCAAATGCTCTGTCAAATTCTGATCTCAATATGAAATCTCCTGTCACATCCTCATCAATTTCCTCTTCCCTTTCCATTACATGATTCTCAATCTCATTTCCCTTATACAAACACTCTATGTAAGCTTTCCATCTCTCAACCTTTTCTTCCCTATCTGTTACAGGCTTTCCATCTGTGTCCTTAATATTACAGCATTTAGTCTCCTTTTCCCCAAAAGTATTCTTAATCCTTCGATAAGCTGTATCTACTTTTCCTAATTTCAGACAATTTTCTACAACTGAACATTTCTCTTTCAACCATTCTTCTTTCGCTTCCTTGCACTTGTTGTTAACCTCATTTCTCAGACGTCTGTATTCTGCTTTCCCCATTTCATCTCTTACATTCTTGTGTGTCCGCCTTTCATCCATTAATTCTAGTATATCCTGTGTGACCCACGGTTTTCTACCTGTTCTCTCTTTCCTACCAATGTTTTCCTCAGCGAATTTTGTTATTTCATTCTTCAAAAGGGCCCATTCGTCTGCAATCGAAGATGGCATAGGGTTTTTCATTAGTCCTCCCTTTATACTCTTCTTGAATCTTTCGTTTACATCCTTCTCTTTTAGTCTGTCTATTGCTCACCTTTTTGGCTTTTGACTTTTCTTCAGTTTCTTCAACTTTAATCTGCATTTCATAACAACCAGATTCTGGTCAGAGTTTGTCAGCACAGGGATATGTTTTGCAATCCAAAATCTGGTTTGGAAATCTCTGCTTGTCCATAATGAAGTCGATTTGGTAATGCCCTGTGTCTCCTGGTCTCATCCATGTGCATATTCTTCAATTGTGGTTATTGAAGAAGGTGTTAGCTATGACCAACTCGTGCTCGGTGCAGAATTCCATCAGCCTGCTTCCTCGATCATTCTCTTCACATAATCCGAAATCTCCTACTATCTTCCCTTCTTTTCCTTTTCCTACCACAGCATTCTAATCTCCCATTACTATAGCATTTTCATCACCCTTGACATACCCCAAAACTTCATCTATTTCCTTGTAGACCTTTTCAACATCTTCATCATCAGCCTGACTGGTAGGCATATAGACTTGTTCCACTGCGGTGCACGTAGGTTTTGTATTGATTTTTGCTACAATAGTCCGTTCACTATATTGCTAATAATATTCCACCCGCTGTCCAAGTTTCCTACTTAATATGAGACCTACCCCCGCATAGCCGTTGTTTGATTTAGTGCCAACGACCCTATAGTCTTCTGAGCAATAGTCATAAACTTCCAGCCAGCGCATTTCACTATTCCCAACAAAATCTAACCTCAACCTATCCATGTCCCTTTCTAAGTTTTCTAACCTTCCACTACCTAGCAGACTTCTAACATTCCACGCTCCGATCCGTAGAATGTCAGATTTCCTCTTTGTCGCTTCTGTGAAGTTAACCCCCTCTCGAGTAGTCCCCTCCCAGAGATCCGAACGGGAGACTAGTTTACCTCCGGATTGGAATTTTACAAGAGAGGAGGCCATCATCACATGTAATTATGCATAGATAGGTGCATATCCTCGGGATTAGCATTACGGCTGTGGTTTCCCGTTGCTTTCAGCCGTGCAGAAGATCGCAGTATAGCCATTATTAGGCTAATGTTATCAATATCTTATCCGTCTATAAGTAAAGAATTGATTTACTCTGAAAGACTGCTACTCCCTTTCAGAATAAACTAATAGCGTAATTCTGCTAACATTTATACACTAACCTTGTACTAAAATTCCACTAACGTAAAATACTAAAGTTCTACTAAAAACAAAATACTACCACTAAAACAGTCTGTCACCAAGGACACTCATATAGACCCTCGCACACCACAGTCTAATGAAACAAGGAACTATATCTAATAAACAATGTAACTGTCACCAGGAATATTACTATAACATATTGGAACCTTTTTTCCCGGACACCCTGTATACAGCAGGCTGAAGGTTCAATTTACGCAAGTAAAAGATTTGTTTTTGCTGATTTGCAAAGTAATATTTTGTAGATGTGCTTCACACTATAAGTTTATCGTTTATACACTGTGTGTATGTCTCCCCCGTTTATTTGGGGTCCGTGATGAGAAGCGATGATTATAGCCGGATACCAACAGCCTGAGATATCAAATGAATGAAATTGGACTGACATGGAAAGAAGCGGCTGTGACCTATTGAAACCTGGAGTTGAAAATGGGAAACCCCGATAAAGCATTTCAAAGGCGGCCGACGCGCATAGCTTTCACCTTGTTGATGCGTCAGGGCATGTCTTACTATGGCTGAGGTTAATTTTTTTTGTTTTTTTTTTTAATATTTCGAAATGATGAAATCCCAAATCCTTGTTGATAAAAGGCTGGCTTTAAATTGGACGGTGGCGTTTGAGTCCGCAGAGAGCTTAGCCCTATGACCTAGCGCGAATGTTACAATGATTTAGCTAAAATAGCTACCAAATACAATGTCTGGATTAAATTTGCTATCGTCATATAGCGGGAGAGAGTGTAGGTTAATTCCTCATTTATGGTCAAGGTTGCTCGAGCACAAGCCACAGTATACCTCAAGCACAGCAAGGAAAGTCATATCATCCATGCACATTATCAAACGACAGATATCCTACACCACACCCAATATGCGTAAGCTCTTCAATGAAATGCTTCTATGGGCCACCCTAGGATGAGTAGGGGAGTAAGGGGGGTTTAAAATAGTGACACTAGCCGCTCGGCTACGCTGACCTCTTTTGTATATTTCGCTAAACCATGGGCATGCGACATATCGTTGGACTCGGGCTGACGTCCTCCTTCCTATGGACGTCTCGTTATATTTTTCAAAACTTTTTTGAAAATTTTTGTTTAAGAAAGTAGGCGATAGTTTAAAAACCAAACATGATAGAACGTTGTGCCATGGTTCAAACGAATGGTCTTTACGCCCTTTATTTTTTATAATAAAACTTTTTATACTTATGTTTTTTTTTAAACAGTCCAATTTTGAAATTCCTATATTTTGGAAACTAGGAATTTTTACAAGAACGTTTGCTTGACGTAAATAAAAGGTTCTGACCCCCTCTATCTCCAAAATAAACTTCAAGTCTATAGAATAAAAATGCCCAAAAAAAGGTAGTAGTGCGTTGACGAGAGCTGGGCCACCCCCTACTTTCATATAAACTTTGCCGATATCTCCCGAACGCATGGTCGGATTTTAACGAACGAGGTGTTGTTGGCGTTGGGGTGGCGTCCTCTTGGCTAAGAATGTGTGTTGGTATTTTTAATTTAAAAAAATTGGATTGGCGCTATTTTGGAAACAGTGAATTTTGGAAAAAAGTTTGTTTGACGTTAATGAAAGGTGGCTATGCCCTCTAGGTGGACAGCAAGTTTCAAGGGTGTAGGAGGAAAACAAATGATAGCCTACTTTCTCGCGAACATTGGCGATATCTCCCGAACGCATGGTCGGATTTTAACGAACGAGGTATTGTTGGAGTTGGGATGACATGCTCTTTGCTAAGAATGTGTGGTGGTATTTTAAAAAAATCTTGGTTTTGAAAGAAGGTGATAGGTTGCAAACCAAACATGATAGAACCTTGTGCCATAGTGCAAACGAATGGTCTCTATGACCTTTATTTTTATAATAAAACTTTTTTATTTTTTATGTTTTTTGGAAAAAAGGGTAATTTTTAAATTCCAATATTTTGGAAATTAACAAGTTTACAAGTAAGTTTGTTTGACATAAATGAAAGATCCCTACCCCCTCTACAACGAAAATAAATGTCAAGTCTCTAGGACAAAAACCATGCATTTTAATTTTTATTTTATATATATATATATATTTTTTTTTTAAGAGTGTTTGTAGACAGAGAGCCGGTAGCGCTTGACGTATGTTACAACGAGGCTATGACTGGCCATGGTGAATACAGCAAATGCCTATTTCGAGGAGGCGACAAAAAGATAGAACGAGGGGTCGCTATCCGATATTTTTCCTATGACAGATGAATGAAGGCGAATATTTTCAAAATCCCTCAAGGCGATTTCGGTGACCGTGCCCGGAAGAAATGAATTGCTATTTTGACGGGATGGCGGGGCAGCTTATTACGGTTGGTTTTGTGATATTTGCCATGACGGATGAAGGCAAATATTTGAAAATGTGTGCTAGGATTTTTTACCCTCAAGGGGATCTTTAACCTTTTAGTCAACGGTGATGAGCGAGACAGTTCTCTGACACAGCAGACAGTTGTAGGATATGACCAAGTGATTCTTGGACGTGGTGAAAGTATGTGGGTAACATGGTCATGTATTGAGGATGACCGCTTGCTAATGATTATTATTACAGTAAAATTGTTAAGACACACACGTTTTCATTACTAACACACACACAGTTCTGCTTGCTGGAGACAGAATACGGTACCCAGCCAGAGAGAGGCCTTGTGAGAGCTGTTGCTGCTGCTGGCAAGGCAGCAATGTCAACGTCAGCAGGAATTGCGATATCAGCTTACTTGCCTCGTGGTGGCTAGTAGGTGTGCTGTTCAAGCAGAGACCGCCATTTTGGTTCTGAGACAGTAGGACTACCAATGTATAAGAGGCAGCCATTTTGGTTCCTTATTAAAATCATGAAACTAGTATAAGGTACGCGAAACTTGTCGCGTTTAAGGAATGTGGCGTGGCGTGGGAACATGTGAGAGAGAGAGGCAGAGAACCGTTGAAGGTCAAAACGCTGAGAAAATGCAACTTTTTCTGTTGCTAAGCAGACTGATAAAGTTTGTGTTAGTAATACACTGACAGGACCAGCAAATAGACGTATACAGTAGAGCTCTGAACTGAACTTTAGAAGAAAAAGCCTCTTCGTTTTGGGTAAGTACCTATGAATGATTATTTTAATAATGTCATACTAATGAACCTTAAATTTGTAGTTATTGATTAGGTAATTAATGATTTGTATTTATTTATTTATTTGTTGGCAGATAACCGGTATACCTTACATGTCTGAGATACAAGAAACCATTGCACTTTTGAGCCCACTAGAAGGAAACAGCAACAAGCCAGTTCAAGTGAAGGTGAGATTATATTTTAAACTAACTTGTTTCATTTTTTGTTTGATATTATTTTATTTTATGAAATGCATGTATTAACCTGAATTTAGTAAATTATAGTGGTTTATTTTATTTATTTTTAGAAACTTGGAAAGAAAAGCCTTACCGCTGTAGCAGTTGCTAAAAACTCGAGACGCACTAGAGCGAAACCATTGCCAAAGGGTGAAGTATTTAAAACTCAGGTAAGCCTAACATAAAATGCTATTCCATTTTACCGCTACTGAAAACTCTTACAGAAAAAAAAACATTACCTGTACATGAGTGGGACAATGATTGCTTTCTTGATTAATGGCTATGTATTGGCAAAAGGTACAAGACCATATTGGTTGTTGACTAGGAAAATTACAAGGCCATATTGGATTTTGTAAAAACAAAAATTTAAATTTAATTTATGGGCGGTTCCCTATGAACTCAACGAATATCCACAGGTTTGAACATGATAATCTGGACAAAACGACATGACATTCATTCATTTTTGTTTATATATTGGTTAAAGGGGGATGTAAACGACTGTAGCTTTATAAAAAGAAAATAAGTACATGGGTTACTGTTAGTGCCGACATACAGTTTATTATTAAATATTTTTGATGGTGTTTTAATATATTAAGGCCAATTAACGTTAACGTTTTATTTACAAGTATTGATTGATTGATTGATTGAGTGATTGATTTATTGATTGATTGATTGATTGATTGAGTGATTGAGTGAGTGATGGGTTATTTTGTTTGTTTTTTAGGTGTGGTCATGCGCCATTAACATAGTGAACAGACAGTGAAAAAACCATACATTGTGCTTTAAAGTACTCTGTGCAACGCTTATAACTTACAATAAGAAAAAGTTTTATTATAACACATGGCGTTAGTACCAAATACAACAAGTGAGCAAGTTGGTTTACCACGTGAGTTAAATTTAAAATCAGAACATGATCGTTGGTTAACATTTGAATCCTGGCCTGTAGGCTTTTTGTCAACACATAAACTTGCAAAAACCGGTTTTTTTTTTACTTGAACCGAGAAGATGTGGTGCGCTGTGTGTTTTGTCGTATTGAACTTTCACACTGGGAAGAAGGGGATGATCCCTTTAGAGAACATTTGCGATGGTCTCCTTGTTGTCCTTACATGCTTGGAAAACAAGTGGGTAACCTACCAGTGTATCCATTTTACCGAACCACAGGGCCATTGGCTGCTACTTACGTTGCTGAATCACAAATAAATAATAATAATAATAATAATGTATTACCAGCCAACGGTAGTGTCGATATATGTGGTCCATATGTCATAGACAGTGTTGAATTGGCATGTGCTTTTGAAAAATTGGGAGTTTGCAAGACTAAAGCACTAGCACAGCTAAGTGAATATGTTTTTATTGTGGATTTGCTATAATGGATTGGCAAATGACTGATGACCCTTTTGTGCAACACGCTCGTTGGTTACCTAACTGTAAATACATGGTGTTGCTTAAAGGTCAGGAATGTGTTAACACTATTCGTAAAGAAAACGTGATTGCAGCACAAGACATAAAAGTGCCTTTAGAGTTAGAACACGCGGAGCAATTACATGAGGCTGAAAAAAAAAAGACTTGTCTCACTAACAGATACAAAAGTGTGACCAACAATTATGTAAAATTTGTTATCAAGATGAACTAGGTGTTGTATTTTTGCCTTGTGGACACATGATAGCATGTGTCAAGTGTGCATTCGAACTTAACACTTGTGCTATATGCAGATAAGTAGTATCTGCTCAAGTAAGGGCATTTCTTGCATAAATAGTATAATTTATTAGCAATGCATAGTGGAAAATACCTATATGCAAGATATTATTACAAGCTGTTTTAGAGTGTAATAGATATGCTTTTGTTTTGTTTATAGACTACTACTATGAATGTTTTGAATGCTGTGGAACAATCATGTGGCTTAGAGACAAAGAAGCTTAGCGAATTGCCAACGCTTATTCCATTCCGCATTATCAAGATTCGAAAATTGAAAACAGCATATGGTGATCGTTTACTTTGTGTATATGAAAACTTTGAGACATTTCTGCCTACACGGTTTAATGATTTATCGGAGAGTGTTTTTGATGAAGTGAATAATGCTGTGCAACCTGCAGACTTAATTTATGACGGTTTTAAAAACAATAGGTGCATGGTCCGTTTTAATTAAATTAAAAAAAAAACAAATGTGAAATAATAATGGTAAAATATAAGTGATGACAATGGACTGGAAGAAAAGAAAATATGTGTTTAGAAAAATAATGTTTTAGTTTTTAGTATTGTCTTAAAAATACTATTATGAAACCAAAAATATGTATATAAAGTTTGTAAATAAATGCAAATGATCTTTCAATGCTGTTTTATTTTCTACAAAGTTGCAATATTTAACATTGCAGAGTATACATGTTTATCACAATAAATGTATACTTAATACAAGTCTTTGCCTTTACGATAGTGTGTTATAGTTTTAAAAACAAAGCTTGTTGTAGATCTTTTTTCCACGGCGAACAATAGGTATAAAAACGTCATTATCACCATTATAATCATAAGCAGCATGATTATTATTAATATCCTCAACATTATCCTCAACATCACTAAAACCAGTTAAATATTCCTGTTCCTCTTCCTGTTCCTGTTCCTCTTCCTCTTCCTCTACAGTGTCCTCATGTAGAGTCTGCGTGGCTTTTGATAATGTTAAGGGTTTTTTGAACGTTGATTTATTTTCAGCAGTTGTATTGTTTTCTAGCACTCGCTTTTTAGCATTTTTAAGATTTTCTGTTGGCAGCAACAATGTTTCATGCAGTACACTACATTGATGATTACTGACACTTAAAACCTCACTATTTTTACTTTTTAGCTCACTTCGACATTGTTTTGAACGTTGATTTGAACAACGCCAAATAACAATTCAATTTGTATTGGTTCGTTTCAAAATATATGAATATCCTTTATAGAATGCATGAGGCTTACCATACCTAGTCACTGATACTTGCATGTCAACTGTCAAGCATAGACTAAGCACTAGTAAAGTCAACTTGAAAATTAGAACAATAGTTTAATGTGGGAGAATATATGGGTGCAAATGTGGGAAGCAAAAAAAGTGGGAGCAAATGTGTGTGCAAGAAAGTAGAAGCATAAAGTGGGAGCAAATGTAGGAGCACAAATAATATACTTAGTTATAACCTAACATAACCTAACTTTACCTAACCTAACCTAACCTAAATTGAAAGTGGAAGCAAATGTGGAAGCAAAAGAAAGTTGGAGCAAATGTAAGAGCAAATGTGGGAGCAACACGAGGGAGCAAATGTGAGAGCAAAAAAAGTGGAGGGCAAAAAGTGGGAGCAAAAATTGGGAGCAAATATGTGACCAAAAATGTGGGAGCAAATATGGAAAGCAAAAAAAAAGTGGGAGCAAATGTGGGAGCACAAGTAATAAACTTAGTTATAACCTAACCTAACTTCACCTAACCTAACCTCACCTAACCTAACCTAACCTTAATTCACCTAACCTAACCTAACCTAGTCTAACTTGAAAGTGAGAGCGAATGTGGAGGCAAAAAAGTGGGAGGAAATGTGGGAGCAACAAGAGGGAGCAATTGTGGGAGCAAACAAGTGGAAGCAAAAAGTAGGAGCAAAAAGTGGGAGCAAAAAGTGGGAGCAAATGTGGGAGCAAATGTGTGAGCAACAAGAGAGAGCAAATGTGGGAGCAAAAAAGTGAGAGCAAAAAGTGGGGAGCAACATGTGGGAGCAAAAAGTGGGAGCAAATGTGGGAGCAAATATGTGGGAGCAAAAAGTGGGAACTAATGTGGGAGCAAAAGAGGGAGCAAAATGTGGGAGCAACCATGACTGGTTGTTAAGACTTTTATATCAACCAATGCACATGAATTAAATTTTGGTAGAGTAATCTGAGTAATAATAATATTATTATTAATAATAATAATAAAAAATAATACAATTTTAAAAATAAATTGTAATTATATTTTTCACGGTTGAATTTTCAAAGTACTGTCATGAATAATAATTACATGCAACAGATTCAGAGAATTCTAGAGTACTTTAAGTTTAATCATTGGCAAGGAGTGATATAGAGCTAGCAAACCTAACTTAACCCCAGCTCACCTAAATTAACCTCACTTCACCTAAACTAATGTTATATAAGTTGTGACTTTCTTTCAGACTGGCTATGACGTCACAGATGAATGGTGGTGGGAAGCTGGACGTAACTTTTTATTAAACAAATATATTTGCCTTTATTGCCAGCCTCCCACCACCATTCACCTGTGTGGCAAAAAAGGTAAATATCTTTTGTTTAATAAAAATTTATGTCCAGCCTCCCACCACCATTCATCTGTGACGACATAGCCAGTCTGAAAGCAAGTCACAACTTGTATAACATTAGTTTAGGTGAAGTTAGGTTAAATCAGGTGAGCTGTGGTTAAGTTAGGTTAGCTAGCTCTATATCACTCCTAGCCAATGATTAAACTTAAAGTACTCTAGAATTCTCTGAATCTGTTTCATGTAATTATTATTCTTGACAGTACTTTGAAAATTTAACCTTGAAAAATATAATTACAATTTATTTTTAAAATTTTATTATTTTTATTATTATTATTATTATTATTATTATTATTATTATTATTATTATTATTATTACTCAGATTACTCTACCAAAATTTAATTCATGTGCATTGGTTGATATAAAAGTCTTAACAACCAGTCATGTTTGCTCCCACTTTTTGCTCCCTCTTTTGCTCCCACATTTGTTCCCACTTTTTGCTCCTACATTTTTGCTCTCACATTTTCTCCCACTTTTTGCTCCTACATGTTGCCCCCCACTTTTTGCTCCCACTTTTTTTGCTCCCACATTTGCTCCCTCTTGTTGCTCCCACATTTGCTCCCACATTTGCTCCCACTTTTTGCTCCCACTTTTTGCTCCCACATGTTGCTCCCCACTTTTGCTCCCACTTTTTTGCTCCCACATTTGCTCCCTCTTGTTGCTCACACATTTGCTCCCACTTTTCGCTCCCACTTTTTGCTCCTACTTTTTGCTCCCAATGTTTTGCTCCCACAATTGCTCCCTCCTGTTGCTCCCACATTTGCTCCCACTTTTTTTTGGCTCCACTTTCGCCCTCACTTTCAAGTTGGACTAAGTTAGATTAGGTTAGGTGAAGTTAGGTTAGGTTAATTTAGGTTAGGTGAAGTTAGGTTAGGTTAGGTTAGGTGAGGTGAAGTTAGGCTAGGTTATAACTAAGTTTATTATTTGTGCCCCCACATTTGCTCCCACTTTTTTTTTTGCTTTCCTTATTTGCTACCACTTTTTTGGTCACACATTTGCTCCCACTTTTAGCTCCCTCTTTTTGCCCTCCACATTTTTTTTTTTGCTCCCACATTTGCTCCCTCTAATTGCTCCCACATTTGCTCTCACATATGCTCCCACTTTCTTTTTGCTTCCACATTTGCACCCACTTTAAATTTAGGTTACGTTACGTTAGGTTAGGTAAAGTTAGGTTAGAATAGGTTAGGTTAGGTGAAGTTAGGTTGGGTTAGGTAAAGTTAGGTTAGGTTAGGTTAGGTTAGGATAGGTTAGGTTAGGTTAGGTTAGGTTAGGTTAGGTTAAAACTAAGTTTATTATTTGTGCTCCCACATTTGCTCCCACTTTTTGCTTCCACTTTTTTGCTCCCACATTTTCTCCGTCTTGTTGCTCCCACATTTGCTCCCACATTTGCTCCCACTTTTTGCTCACACATGTTCTCCCCACTGTTTGCTCCCACTTTTTTGCTCCCACATTTGCTCCCTCTTGTTGCTCACACATTTGCTCCCACATTAGCTCCCACTTTTCGCTCCCACTTTTTGCTCCTACCTTTTGCTCCCAATGTTTTGCTCCCACAATTGCTCCGTCCTGTTGCTGCCACATTTGCTCCCACTTTTTTGGCTCCAATTTCGCTCTCACTTTCAAGTTAGACTAGGTTAGATTAGGTTAGGTGAAGTTAGGTTAGGTTAAGTTAGGTTAGTTGAAGTTAGGTTAGGTTAGGTGAGGTTAGGTTAGGTGAAGTTAAGTTAGGTTATAACTAAGTTTATTATTTGTGCCCCCACATTTGCTCCCACTTTTTTTTTGCTTTCCTTATTTGCTACCACTTTTTGTCACACATTTGCTCCCACTTTTTGCTCCCTCTTTCTGCCCTCGACTTTTTTTTGCTCCCACATTTGCTCCCTTTAATTGCTCCCACATTTGCTCTCACATATGCTCTCACTATCGTTTTGCTTCCACATTTGCTCCCACTTTAAATTTAGGTTACGTTACGTTAGGTTAGGTAAAGTTAGGTTAGGTTAGGTTAGGTAAAGTTAGGTTAGGTTACGTGAGGTTAGGTTAGGTTAGGTAAAGTTAGGTTAGGTTAGGTTAGGATAGGTTAGGTTAGGTTAGGTTAGGTAAGGTGAGGTTAGGTTATAACTAAGTTTATTATTTGTGCTCCCACATTTCCTCCACCTTTTTTTTTTGCTTCCCACTTTTGCACCCATATATGCTCCCACATTAAACTATTGTTATTATTGTCAAGTTGTCTTTACTAGAGCTTAGTCTATGCCTTACAGTTGACATGCAAGTATCAGTGACTAGGTATGGTAAACCTCATGCATTCTATAAAGGATATTCATATAATGTGAAACGAACCAATACAAATGGAACTGTTATTTGGCGTTGTTCAAATCAACGTTCAAAACAATGTCGAAGTGAGCTAAAAAGTAAAAATAGTGAGGTTTTAAGTGTCAGTGATCATCAATGTAGTGTACTTTATGAAACATTGTTGCTCTCAACAGAAAATCATAAAAATGCTAAAAAGCGAGTGCTAGAAAACAATACTACTGCTGAAAATAAATCAACGTTCAAAAAACCCTTAACATTATCAAAAGCCACGCAGACTCTACATGAGGACACTGTAGAGGAAGAGGAAGAGGAACAGGAAGAGGAACAGGAATATTTAACTGGTTTTAGTGATGTTGAGGATAATGTTGAGGATATTAATAATAATCATGATGCTTATGATTATAATAGTGATAATGACGTTTTTATACCTATTGTTCGCCATGGAAAGAAGATCTACAACAAGCTTTGTTTTTAAAACTATAACACACTATCGTAAATGCAAAGACTTGTATTAAGTATGCATTTATTGTGATAATCATGTATACTCTCCAATGTTAAATATTGTAACTTTCTAGAAATTAAAATAGCATTGTAACATCATTTGCATTTATTTACAAACTTTATATACATTTTTTTGGTTTCATAATAATATTTTTTATGACAACACTAAAAACTAAAATATTATTATTCTATAAACATATTTTTTTCTTTCAGTCCATTGTCATCACTTATATTTTACCATTATTATTTCACATTTGTTTTTTTATTTAATTAAAACGAACCAAGCTCCTATTGTTTTAAAAACCTTCATAAATTAAGTGTACAGGATACACAGCATTATTCACTTCATCAAAAACACTCTCCGACATATCATTAAACCGTGTAGGCAGAAATGTCTCAAAGTTCTCACATACACAAAGTAAACGATTTTCGAATCTTGATAATGCGGAATGGAATATGCGTTGGCAATTCGCTGAGCTTCTTTGTCTCTAAGCACGTGATTGTCCCACAGCATTCAAAATATTCATTGTAGTAGTCTATAAACAAAACAAAAGCATATCTATTACACTCTAAAACAGCTTGTAATAATATCTTGCATATAGGTATTTTCCACTATGCATTGCTAATAAATTATACTATTTATGCAAGAAATGCCCTAACTGTAGCAGATACTACTTATCTGCATATAGCACAAGTGTTAAGTTCTAATGCACACTTGACACATGCTATCATGTGTCCACAAGGCAAAAATACAACACCTAGTTCATCTTGATAACAAATTTTACATAATTGTTGGTCACACTTTTGTATCTGTTCGTGAGACAAGTCATTTTTTCAGCCTCTTGTATTTGCTCCGCGTGTTCTAACTCTAAAAGCACGTTTATGTCTTGTGCTGCAATCACGTTTTCTTTACGAATAGTGTTAAAAAATTCCTGACCTTTAAGCAACACCATGTATTTACAGTTAGGTAACCAATGAGTGTGTTGCACAAAAGGGTCATCAGTCATTTGCCAATCCGTTAAAGCAAATCCACAATAAAACATATTGTTTTATCCCCTTCACCAGTATAAAAAAATCCAGCTTCACTTAGCTGTTTGGTAAGGTGTTTTAATATTAATGGCCAAACATTTTTATAAGATTTTAAACGTTCTTCAACAGAGCTGTACTCTGGGTGTGCTAGTGCTTTAGTCTTGCAAACTCCCAATTTTTCAAAAGGACACGCCAATTCAACACTGTCTATGGCATATGGACCACATATATCGACAGTACCGTTGGCTGGTAATACATCATTATTATTATTTATTTGTGATTCAGCAACGTAAGTAGTAGCCAATGGCCTTGTGGTTCGGTAAAATTGATAAACTGGTAGGTTACCCACTTGTTTTCCAAGCATGTAAGGACAATAAGGAGACCATCGCAAGTGGTCTCTAAAGGGATCATCCCCTTCTTCCCAGTGTGAAAGTTGAATACGACAAAACACACAGCCCACCACATCTTCTCGGTTCGAGTAAAAAAAAAGGCTTTTGCAAGTTTATGTGTTGACAAAAAGCCTACAGGCCAGGATTCAAATGTTAACCAACGATCATGTTCTGATTTTAAATTTAACCCACGTGGTAAACCAACTTTCTCACTTGTTGTATTTGGTACTAACGCCATGTGTTATAATAAAACTTTTTCTTATTGTAAGTTATTAACGTTGCACAGAGTACTTTAAAGCACAATGTATGTTTTTTTCACTGTCTGTTCACTATGTTAATGGCGCATGACCACACCTAAAATCAAACAAAATAACCCATCACTCAATCAATCAATCAATCAATACTTGTAAATAAAACGTTAAAGTTAATTGGCATTAATATATCAAAACACCATCAAAAAATATTTAATAATAAACTGTATGTCGGCACTAACAGTAACCCATGTACTTATTTTCTTTTTATAAAGCTACAATCGTTTACATCCCCCTTTAACCAATATATAAACAAAAATGGATGAATGTCATGTCGTTTTGTCCAGATTATCATGTTCAAACCTGTGGATATTCGTTGAGTTCATAGGAAACCGCCCATAAATTAAATTAAAATTTTTGTTATTACAAAATCCAATATGGCCGTGTACTTTTCCCGGTCAACAACCAATATGGTCGTGTACCATTTGCCAATACATAGCCATTAATCAAGAAAGCAATCATTGTCCCAGTCATGTACAGGTAATGAAATTTTTTGTGTAAGATTTTTCAGTAGCGGTAAAATGGAATAGCATTTTATGTTAGGCTTACCTGAGTTTTAAATAGTTCACACTTTGGCAATAGTTTCGCTCTAGTGCGTCTCGGGTTTTCAGCAACTGCTACGGCGGTAAGGCTTTTCTTTACAAGTTTCTAAAAGTAAATAAAATAAGCCGCTATAAATACCTAAATTCAGGTTAATACATGCATTTCATAAAATAAAATAAAATAAAATAATATCAAACAAAAAATGAAACAAGTTAGTTTAAAAAAATTATCTCACCTTCACTTGCACTGGCTTGTTGCTGTTTCCTTCTAGTGGGCTCAAAAGAGCAATGGTTTCTTGTATCTCAGACATGTAAGGTATACCGGTTATCTGCAAAAAAAAAAGTAAACAAAAATCATTAATTACCTAATCAATAACTACAAATGTAAGGTTCATTAGCATGACATTATTAAAATAATCATTCATAGGTACTTACCAAAAACAAAGAGGCTTTTTCTTCCAAAGTTCAGTTCAGAGCTCTACTGTATACGTCTATTTGCTGGTCCTGTCAGGGTATTACTAACACAAACTTTATCAGTCTGCTTAGCAACAGAAAAAGTTGCATTTTCTCACCTTTTTGACCTTAGAAGGTTCTCTGTCTCTCTCTCTGTCTACCTCTCTCTCTCTCACACACACACACACACACATGTTCCCACGCCTCGCCACATTCCTCAAAAGCGATAAGATTCGCGTACCTTATACTAGTTTCATGATTTTAATAAGGAACCAAAATGGCTGCCTCTTTTACATCGGTAATCCTACTGTCTCAGAACCAAAATAGCGGTCTCTGCTTAAACAACACACCTGCTAGCCACCACGAGGCAAGTAAGCTGATATCGCACTTCCTGCTGACGTTAACATTTCTGCCTTGTCAGCAGCATCAACAGCTCTCACAAGGCCTCTCTCTGGCTAGGTACCGTATTCAGTCTCCAGAAAGCAGAACTGTGTGTGTGTTAGTAATGAAAACGTGTGTGTCTTAAACATTTTACTGTAGGAATAATCATTAGCAAGCGGTCATCCTCAATACATGACCATGTTAACCACATACTTTCACCACGTCCAAGAATCACTTGGTAACTGTCTGCTGTGTCAGAGAGTGGTCTCGCTCATCACCGTTGACTAAAACGTTAAAGATCCCCTTGAGGGTAAAACAATCCTAGCACACATTTTCAAATATTCGCATTCATCCGTCATAGGAAATATCACAAAACCAACCGTAATAAGCTGCCCCGCCATCCCGTCAAAATAGCAATTCATTTCTTCCGGGCACGGTCACCGAAATCGCCATGAGGGATTTTCAAAATATTCGCCTTCATTCATCTGTCATAGGAAAAATATCGGAAAGCGATCCCTCGTTCTATCTTTTTTCGCCCCCTCGAAATAGGCATTTTCTGTATTCACCATGGACAGACATAGCCTCGTTGTAACAAACGTCAAGAGCTACCGGCTCTCTGTCTACAAACACTCTTTATTTTAAAAAATAATTTTAAAATAATTTAAAATGCATAGTTTTTGTCCTAGAAACTTGACATTTATTTTCTTGGTAAAGGGGGTAGGGATCTTTCATTTATGTCAAACAAACTTATTTATAAACTTGTTAGTTTCCAAAATATAGGAATTTCAAAATTACCCTTTCTTCCAAAAAACATAAAAAATAAAAAAGTTTTACTATAAAAAATAAAGGTCATAACGACCATTCGTTTGCACTATGGCACAATGTTCTATCATGTTTGGTTTGCAACCTATCACCTACTTTCAAAACCAAGAATTTTCAAAAACATTTTTTTAATACCACCACACATTATTAGCCAAGAGCATGTCATCCCAACGCCAACCATACCTCGTTAGTTAAAATCCGACCATGCGTTCGGGAGATATCACCAATGTTCGCGTGAAAGTAGGCTATCATTTGTTTTCCTCCTACACCCTTGAAACTTGCTGTCCATCTAGAGGGCATAGCCACCTTTCATTAACGTCAAACAAACATTTTTCCAAAATTCACCGTTTCCGAAATAGCGTTAATCCAAAAAACTTTTTTTTAATACTAACACACATTCTTAGCCAAGAGGACGTCACCTCAACGCCAACACCTCGTTCGTTAAAATCCGACCATGCGTTCGGGAGATATCGGCAACGTTTGTGTGAAAGTAGGGGGCGGCCCAGCTCTCGTCGACCCACTACTACCTTTTTTGCATTTAGTCCTAGAGACTTGAAATTTATTTTTGGGATAGAGGGAGTCAGGACCTTTTATTTATGTCAAACAAACGTTTTTGTAAAAAATCCTAGTTTCCAAAATATAGGAATTTCAAAATTGGACTGTTTTCAAAAAAACATACAAAATAAAAAAGTTTTATTATAAAAAATAAAGGACATAAAGACCATTCGTTTGAACCACGGCACAACGTTCTATCAAGTTTGGTTTTTAAACTATCGCCTACGTACAAAAAACAAGAATTTTCAAAAAAAATGAAAAATATAACAAGCCTTCCATAGGAAAGAGGACGTCAGCCCGAGTTCAACGATATGTCGCATGCCCATGGTTTAGCGAAATATACAAAAGAGGTCAGCGTAGCCGAGACGCTAGTGTCACTATTTTAAACCCCCCTTACTCCCCTACTGTGATGTAGCAGCTAGCATTCTTGGCAGTCACCCTGGATATCCAAGTTCGATTCTCAGCCAGTTCTGCCAAGAAATGTACTTCTGGAATGAGGGCTGGAACGGGGTGAGCTCAGTCTCGTGGGGTAAAACTGAGAAGAGGTGGGTTCGAATACTTCCTCAGTCATCCTGGAAGTGGTTTTCCGTGGTATCCCCACTTCTATTCCTGGCAAAGGCCGGGATGGTTCCTAATTTAAGGTCACGGCTGCCTGCTACCTAATCCTCGCCTGAATCACAACTGCACACACTAATACAATCATTACTAAAACACAGGTTATCAGGCAAAATTACATATGTGCACAGAGCTGAATTACCACGATGTCGAAGCCCCCAAACTGAAATAACAAAATGAAATACTCATATTCCTTATTATTGATTTAACGGATACTGGCGCGTAGCTATGCACTTGATCTTGAGAGCTCAGCGGTATGAGAGGGGTGTAGAGCAGTGCGGGGAGCGGGCCGAATACTTCCCTATCTGAGAACATTGACGCGCGTGACAGTAGGTTGTCACAACCAGACACAGACATGCTCAGCGCGGCAAATGCTCTACGCTGCAATAGTATACCGATAGAGTAGGATGGGGAAGTGCAGAGCTACCTGCCGGTAAATGTACATAGAATTAACCAGACATTTCAAAATAGCAAGTTGCAGGGAATCCAGAACGCCTGTGCGTGATAAATATAGTATTGTACAGTACCCCAGGTGTACGCACCCCTTGGAGACCATCCCCCCAGCATCTATCTAAATATCCTAACGGGCAACCCTCGTAAAGCCAGGCCAACATACATCAGCGCCGCAAGGACAGCTTGCCATCCTAGAAAGCAGCTCAATCCTTGCACAATTATTACACACAGCGACATATTATTAACTGGGGCAGCTATGCCATCACATTGCTGACAGCATAGCGCCCAAGAATATAAAAGGAGGCCTAAGGAGGTCACGGGGTCTCTCCATTATCAGTCTTTCAGTGATACAGCCGGAGGCCACGCTGGTGTCATCAGAGGTGAGTCAGTCGTGTTCAGATTTCCTACTTTTGTAACCTAACCCACAGCTTGTACTTGAACATTGTTACATTGTTACATTCCCTACAAGGGACTCATACTATAACATCACAGACCAATAAACACTTGGTCAACACTCTACACTCGCCTTACTGTTTATACGCCTCTTTACATCCCAACGCCCTTCCTTATTCCCGTCACGGTTAGACGTGACATACGGTAGTCTGATAGTGCTAGCTCAGATATCATTGTGTTCCTCGCGGCGGCCCGGCTGCCAGAGAGCAGCGCGTGCCACTTAGCTGATACAAGCACGTTCAGTTATATAATAAGCCAGTCAGCTGAGCGACCAGCACAGTGACCCTTGCATTGGGTCCCATCCCCTAAAACACTACTACCTTATTTATAGGAGCGCCCCTAGCTCCTAGCACACAACAACACTCTACACTGGTCAGCTTACCCTGCCAAAGGAAGCAACCCCCATTTAGGCACTGCTCCATAAATTATCACAATAACTCTGTCTTTTAGATCCAACCACCCCCAAATAAGGGATCTAAAACACTGGTGGAGGCGGGGTACTACGCATAGAGAACAGGACTCAACCAACGAGCCCTCGTAGTTAAAACGACCCCTTCCGTACCGCAAAAAGCCAAGCAAATAGTGAAAAAAAAATTCCCCAGACAAAAAACACCATTTTTGCTCCAAACTAGCTACACAGGGGAGATTCTTACTAAACCAACCCCCCAGCCCCAGAAAGAATCAGAGAGACATCCGGCGGTTACACGCACATAGAGCAAATACATGAAACAAAACCACTCAGGCAAAAACACACACACCCCCGTAAACTCTACTAGGATAGCGCGGAGCGCATTTAGGCCCTCGCAAACAGGCACGCTCAAACCTACAGACACGCGCTACGGTGGAAGTAGGCCCAGGCTTACTTTGCTACAAAATCCCCCGAAAAATGGCAAAGAAGCGCCTCAGTGGATTTCAGGGGCCTATAATCTCATAACAGGGCAGAACCCTTCATCTTTCCGAGCAAGGACGCTCGGACTGGAGTAACGACTTCCACCAGGGACACAGAAACAATCTAATATCACTTGAACCTATAGTAGAAACACAAACAGGTACTTACCAACACAAACTGCACATTTTTTTCCTCTTTCTCTATCTGCCTTCTTTCTTGTATAGGCAGTGCAACTTGGCTAGATCAGAAGTGCATGATTCAAAATCCTGTTTTTTTTTATGTTTGCCCCTGACATTTTTTTTTCTCTCAGGCCATCAATGATTATTGGTCGGAGTGGTTATCACCATAAATTGAATAACGTAAAGTTTCTAGTATCCAAAGCCAAGTAGAAGCCCATCAGGTGAGCTACGCGGCTTAAAGCCGGAAAGAGATATTTTGAACATAGCTTAAGCATCAAATCACAGCATAGAGCTTAAGCGAGTCTTTCTAAGCAGAAATGACTAAACGTTCTATGTTCCGGTTCAACAGGGGATAGATTCTCTTGTAGCGGGCAAAAGCCATAAGCGTGGCAAAAATTAAGAATCGCGAACTAGTTTTCAAAAATTTTGGTGAGGTGTGCTTTAACCAACTGAAAAGCCCAATTGCACACAGGGGCGAGACACTGTCATTTTGTTGAGTTATGCAGGGACATTTAACACAAATTGTGTTTAAATATATAATGGCTCAACGGACAATACATATTTGTCTTTTGAAAAATATATATTAAATGCCAAGGTAAGGTTATAATTGCTTTGGTGTGGAGTTTCGACTCCCATAGTGCACTGGCTTTGCTCGTGACGTGGATACAAAGGTATCAATTACGTCTTGCAATGGCCTTCCCAATGTGTACTAGACAGTGTCGGTAGATTCCCCTGAGATGTAACCAGATTACTATAGTGCTAACGTCACCTACTAGGTGGATAGTACGATCAGGACCTACCTACCATTCTTCAAGCATTTTTTTTCATAGTGGTTACGACACAATTTTGGCAGACTATCGCCATCGGGCAACCCGCTTTAATCAACATAAAGCAGGGTGCTAACGAGATACAGCATAATCTTCCTATTATTTTCTTTCAAAGTGCTCTCTTAATTCAGAGCGGGGCATGAATTTTTTTTTTTTGCCTCACGCATTCAGTCCGAGAAAGGAAGGTGGCCAAGTTAAACTATATATATATTTAATACATAGGCATCCGTTACACATAACACTGCCTCTAAAATGACTTTTTCTCACCGGCACATAGTCACCAAACACGCGACTAGCGGCCCGGAGACACTCGTGCATAACGACACTGGGTACAATGGATAAGGAACATACTTGAACCGCGTTACAGTAACACACAATTGGGGACACAAGGGTAGTTAGCAAGAGGTTCTTTTACAAGTACGGCCAATGCATGTAAGACTTTCGAAGTGAAATGCCATGGCCTGTGGTTTGGATTCCACGTAAAACGGAAGTCCCGTGGCGCATGATCTACAGATTAACGGTCATGTTAAACCACAAGTTTTTTTTTTTACAATGCGAGAAGCACTGCTCGCAATTACTACAGACAACAATCAAGTCCACACGCACACACGTGCAGAAAACAAGGACGTGGGCTGAACATAAAACAAATGAAAGCCCACAACATCGTAATTCAACACCATCGAGTCAGCAGTCACACACCTCAATGGCCAAGACTGCTCGACACAGACGAACTAAGCCAGTTCCTAGTGAGCAGGAATAAACGCATCATTCACGTCCGATCCAAGGACCCTATAACTTCCAAAATTACACTACGAGGAGAGTTCAAAAATACGCAAACTCCTCACAGTAATGTGTACTTTCGTTTGCGCATAGCAAATATACAGTACATGTGCCATAAATATATGCGGCACAGAGAGGATCACACCAAGTCTTTACGGGCAACCAGGTCCGAACCCATGACCACACACCACACTCGTACCAAAAACTAACTATCCAACGGTATTTTTGGTACGCGAAACACAAGCAAAAACCCCACTGGCGACGCCTCAGGCCCTGAAACACAACGCAGACATAGAACACAGAGAATGACATAAGGTCACGGGTTCCAATCCCAGTAAAAATTAGACACAAGGGAAAGCAACTATCCAGGCTTCCAACCACACCGAAATTGGCCCATACAAATGCATGAACAGGGAATACTACATTTCCTCCCACCAAAAGCCAGACATAAAATTTCAAATTACACCAGACATAGAAAATACATTTCCCAAACACAGGTAGGAAAATTTCGCAAGACACAAGACTTAGGAAACAATGGCCACACAACATCATTAGCTAATTAGGATGAATTGCTACATTAGTCCGCTAGGAATCTAAAACAATGACCACACTTGCCTACGTGCAGGAAAGCACATGCCAGCGGATGACAAACAATAACATCCCAGCCTGACATTACACATACCAACTGCTGACTTGCAGACTAGTCATACTGCAATACTGATGATGACAAGACACTATTGGGTACCGGCATTGACAATGAAATCAAAAACGCAAAACAATCATAACAACATACATTTTTTTATTACACCGCAAAAGCACTTGGCAATGGACGAGACGTTGACAGGCCACGGGCGCCTCCCGCCCATACACGTGATACATATTACGACTTAGCCTGTAACAGACCAACCGTCCGCGTGGTGAAGCGGAACATAGTCACACACACGCACATGCACTCAACAATTAGGAGCAAACACAGACAAGATCTCCCCCCTAATAACTTCTTTTATCGATCGTAAAGCATAGGAGTCATTACAGATGACTAGGACATAGCCAGTCGCACTACGACCACTGGCCACATTTACACTACAAATGGCAGACCAGATTAGGTCGTGAAGCTTTACTATCCCAAGGCGCGGATAGAAAGCAAGCATGGACCAAGGGAGGATGACAAACCATAGGTGGATAATCCGAGAGGGATTACCGACATACTACAGCAGGCTACCATGGTTAATACCCAATTCCCTTCCAATAACCCTCTCACGTCCAACATAAACCAACGCAGACACATGAACACGATCAAAACAGCTACACTACATTACAGAAGACACACAAGGGGTTGATGGACTTCATGCGTCTAAAGAGCAGGCATGCTACGCCTTGGATCACGATGCTACCACCTGAGTATTAGGGGTGGGTCGGCAAAAATTATATAAGCATAATGCGCATCTCCAAATGAGAGATGAGGCCATAGATATATATACTAACCATTCTTTATTAATTAAACACTCCCGCATGACAGGAATATATTGGTATTATGCCCCACCCTACACCTATCCTTATATGAGTGCAGATGCCTCATTTCCAGACACATGCATGACTATCCCATCCATTCACCAGGGATTTTAATATCAAACCTGCATGAAATTTTCGTATCTTTGCAATCCCGGGAATTACCTCCCCAGTCCACTCACTATAGGAGCATCCCAGCGGCATCACCGGTTCCAGGCCACCACTAACGTGGAACCCAAAGGTGCGCAACCCCTTCCTATCATACTTTAAGCCCACTCAACAAATAACTACCCCCAGATCATAATAACAGGGTACCTGACGCCACAGACCCTACTAACACCTCCATTAAGGTAAAGAGAGCATTATTGCTGGAAAGCTGACGTAGCAATGGTAGACCAGAAGTAGTCTATGTACTTAGAAGATCTATAACCCCACAACACTGGAAATATTTTACATTTTACACAGAGATTAAACTATTTACACAGGTTACGCTCACATTTTTTTTTGCAAAGGAATCTGATACGCTCTGATTGATGACAACGGCGTAAGCCGAAGGTCAAAGGGACAACACTTTGAGAGCTGGGGAAGGCGATGTGGACCCTTACCCCAGTTGCCTCAACAGCGCAGCGACCTCACTTAACTTGACGGCTAGACCAAACAGACGAACCACGTAAGGTCAAAGCATTCGTGACCTAGCACGGGCAAACATCGAGATCTAGGGGTGCATATAGCTTATCCCCCTTGTCGGAGAAGGTTACACCCACTATGTGCCACGGTCATCGAAGCCAAGACCTGCAGGGAGACTTTCTGAGAATGGCGGGAGAAATAGCTCACTCCGCGCCGGACTCGGGAGCTATCCCTAGAGACGACCCCATTATGACTAGACTTCTAGTTAAGTTTAAATTTAAGTAGGCACGGCTTCCATAGCGGGAAGCAAAACTCCTGTGCGTTGGAGGGAAATGTTACTGCGAGATACATAATACTGCGGCCGATACAGGCGAAGATTAATGCGAAAAGCATATTACTGCGGCCGATACAGGCGAAGATTAATGCGAAAAGCATACTACTACGGCCGATATAGGCGAATATTAATGCGACAAGCATACTACTGCGGCCGATACAGGCGAAGATTACTGCGAAAAGCAGATTGCGATTGCCGACAAAGGCGAAGAGAATATTATGCCATTGGACGACAATGTCCAATGCCCACATAAATGGCGATGCATCGGGCAGCCAATGGGCATTAAGAGAGGGGCATTGCGAGCGCCTCATAAGGGTTTCGTGGGCAGCCCAGCTACGACTACACACGCAATGGCAACGGCAAAGAAATGATAAGTAGAGCGGGCGAAACGGTTTGCTTAGTGGCACCGTAAGCCGCCTGCGACTAGATTAGTACTAGTAATAGACGTCGACACCTAGAGTTAAGGGGGCGGAATCCAGCGGTTCTAGAGACAACCGGTGTTTCTGGAATCGTGCGGGTGGTGTCCTGGGGAAGTAAATTGCCCCAGGCGATCGCCCTGGTCGAAATTTAGCTGTAAGACGGTTGCATTTGGCACGCAACCTAGGATTAAGCAAATTTATTCACCGCTGTTGCCAGGTATGGCACAGCACATTTCGGCAGTAGATTAAGGCAACCCTTTCGGCCTAGAAATAGCATTTTTTTTTTTATTTTAGACCATAATTAGGGTAGATAGCATTAAGTAACGCCGTTCGGCGCCTGATGGCCCACAAACCCGGCATCAGGGTAAGTCCGACAATTCATGGCAAACTCATGACAATTCATGGCAAACTCATGATAAATCATGACAACTCATGGCAAACTCATGGCAACTCATGGCCACTCATGGCAAACTCATGGCAAAATCATGACAACTCATGGAAAATTCATGGCAACTCATGGCAAACTCATGACATTTCATGCCCACCCATGATACCTAGTGATAAGGCATTACAATACAGTCTACATTTAGGGCAATTTTTTTAAATGTATATATTAAGGTAAAATTTCGGCACTCGGTGACTAAAAATCCGTTACCGAGGTAAGCCCGACCATACTTAGGATAAACTAGACTAACATAGGCTAACCTAGATTAAGTTAGACTTAAGTGGCAACATAATTGATTTTATATACTATGCGCAGCGATGTAAATGCTATATGTATTAATACACTCTATTTGCAGGAAAGCAAGGAAGCAATTGAATGTACATGTTTCCAGATATATGGCCATTAACACATTTTGTTTTTCAGATGACGAGAATTGTCCACAAACCTGTTGTATATATATATATATGTCCCAACACAGAAATACCACACTCTCTCCCTTTTGTACAGAAACATACACCTTTTTTCAATTTCCGTTGCACCTCCTAAAGGTGACGGCGTAGCGACCACCGAAGCACAGTATCCGTGGGATACTGGGCATCGATGAGCGCCGAAAACCAGATGACACGCAAATAAGGCGTGACTTCGGCGTCTAAGGGCGGCACAGGTATTGTAAGGGCCGAACCTTCGACGCCAAGGTGGAATTTCCCAACCCACGGCGGGAAAACCACTAGGACATAAGCTCAATGGAAAAGGAATTAGCGGCCTAGCCACTAAACTACGATAAAACGGCTGAGTGGAAAATGGCCAGGAAAGAATCAGCGAATGGTATACAAAGGCCAGGTAAAGAGCTCTACGAAATGAAAGGTACCAGGCTCATGAGCAAACCGGTTTAATAATAAGATTCTTATTTTTATATATACATCATATCATGCTTGTAAATTAAAGGTTTATATACACATTATATCATGCTTGTAAATTAAAGGTTTATATACACATTATATCATGCTTGTAAATTAAAGGTTTATATATATAAAATAGCATGCTTGTAAAGTACATGGCAACAATATGTCACGCCACTCAACACTGCCATAATGGCAACACTGGATATACGGTTTTGTTTTTCCCTTTCTACTCTACTAACGCCCAAATTTGTCAGGGTGTTCCGTTTTTTCCCCAACCAATAAATACTTTGAATATTTCCCTTAAATTACACCCTGGAACACCCATTTTTTTTTCTATCCTCTTCTATCTTTCTCTTCGCAGGGAGCACTTTTTCCCCAAACTAAAGCCAGACGGCACAATTCCTCGTCTAGCTGGGTTTTTCCTCCCTCCACAACTATGTAACTATCAAAACCATGGTTTTTTTTCTTTTTTGAAACTAGCAATATGCCAGCAATAGCAAGGGCAATTTTTTTTCCATGTCAAATTTTTTTTTTAATGTCAAATTTTTCTCAAATGTCAATTTTTTTTCAATGTCAATTTTTTCTCGATGTCAAATTTTTCGCAATGTCAATTTTTTCTTGTCAATTTCTATTTGCACAATGCCAATGTCAGTGTTATACATATATCTATACATCCCATAACCCTCCCCTCTGAACACGGGCTGATCTCACACCTACACTTCACGACATCACCCATTCTCTACAACGACGCCAACGACGACGAGGAAGACACCGCCAGACGATACGAGGGGGCTGCAAGAACGCCTACATCAGCATCCCAACCTCAAGTTCCGTTCCCGTTCGCGGGGACGCGAACTAAATCGGGAGGGAGGCTTGTACAGTACCCCAGGGGTACGCACCCCTTGGAGACCATCCCCCCAGCATCTATCTAAATATCCTAACGGGCAACCCTCGTAAAGCCAGGCCAACATACATCAGCGCCGCAAGGACAGCTTGCCATCCTAGAAAGCAGCTCAATCCTTGCACAATTATTACACACAGCGACATATTATTAACTGGGGCAGCTATGCCATCACATTGCTGACAGCATAGCGCCCAAGAATATAAAAGGAGGCCTAAGGAGGTCACGGGGTCTCTCCATTATCAGTCTTTCAGTGATACAGCCGGAGGCCACGCTGGTGTCATCAGAGGTGAGTCAGTCGTGTTCAGATTTCCTACTTTTGTAACCTAACCCACAGCTTGTACTTGAACATTGTTACATTGTTACATTCCCTACAAGGGACTCATACTATAACATCACAGACCAATAAACACTTGGTCAACACTCTACACTCGCCTTACTGTTTATACGCCTCTTTACATCCCAACGCCCTTCCTTATTCCCGTCACGGTTAGACGTGACATACGGTAGTCTGATAGTGCTAGCTCAGATATCATTGTGTTCCTCGCGGCGGCCCGGCTGCCAGAGAGCAGCGCGTGCCACTTAGCTGATACAAGCACGTTCAGTTATATAATAAGCCAGTCAGCTGAGCGACCAGCACAGTGACCCTTGCATTGGGTCCCATCCCCTAAAACACTACTACCTTATTTATAGGAGCGCCCCCTAGCTCCTAGCACACAACAACACTCTACACTGGTCAGCTTACCCTGCCAAAGGAAGCTACCCCCATTTAGGCACTGCTCCATAAATTATCACAATAACTCTGTCTTTTAGATCCAACCACCCCCAAATAAGGGATCTAAAACAGTATGTTAGACGTAATGATATTATTAACCCAAGTGGTTGAAACACCAGGAACGTAGGTAGCTTTTAATTACCATACTTAAGCACAAGATGATGTATTTAGCAGACATTCATACTTGTAAGATACTTTAAAACCAATGCATTCTGTCCATAGCACAGAATATCGCAATTCCAAGTGCAGTCCCCAGATCCCTGTTCATCGCAACACCAAATTTAAGATTTTTAGCCTACTTTTCACATTTTGCAAAAATGAGGAAAAAGTAGACTTATGAGATCGGGCAAATGTGTGTCTGTCTGTCTGTCTGTCTGGCTGGCTGGCTGTGTGTGTGTCCCCCCCCCCCAAACTCCTAAACGGCTGCAGCAATCGAAACAAAATTTGGTAGGAGTAAAGATCTATACCTGAATATCTCACGGCCATATTTGAAAATGATGTCTGTGCTACCAACTGCTGAAAAACCGCAAATGAAATTTGAGCTCCATGTTGGATATCTTGGAAGGTATGAATGGGAGCTATTTCAAAATTGGCACACGTATAGATAATAATATTGCAGTTTAATTTCCTGGAGGCCATACATGGTAGTGTTGCCAAAATGATTATAAGCCTGCTGATAGGTCCAAATTTTAAATGCATATAACTTCTACACTATCAATTGGATTTCAACCAAATTTCATATGTGCTATGTGTACATAAACAGATATGACTGAGCGTATTCTTAAGTGCCACCATCGCTGCCAACTGTTAATAAATGCACTCTTTTTTAATCAAAATACCCATATATCAGAAAGTATGCAAGCCGACAGCTTTAAACTATGCACACGTATAGTACCTGACATTCTATATTAATTTGGAGTAACTTATATACGTCAGTACTACCAACACGATTCTAAGGCTGCTGAGAGGTCCAAATTTAAATACATGTAACTTCTATACTATCATTTGGATTTCAACCAAATTTCGTGTGTGCTATGTGTGCCATAACAGATATGACTATGCCGATTCTTAAGAGTAACCAGGGCTGCCAACTGTTAATAAATACTCTCTCTATTTTTGTTACCCTAATATAAATATATCAGAGAGTATACAAGCCAATAGCTCTAAATTTTGCACACGTACAGTACCTGGCATTCTAGATTAATTTGGAGTAACTAATATAGGCCTACACCAGTGCTGTCAACATGATTCTGAGCCTGCTGATAGGTCCAATTTTAAAATGTATGTAACTTCTATACTAACTAATGGATTTCAATCAAAATTGACGTAACAATAGACCATATTACTTCAGATTATATCTGACCAACACATGTATGTCATTGTTGCCAACATGATTTTATGCGTGCTGTTAGATCCAACGTTTAACAGCATGTAACGTCCATGCTATCCATTGGACTTCAACAAAATTTTGTATGCTGTACCTTAAGATATGGAACTAAGAATATATTCAGTCACCAGGGCTGCCAACTACATTTCTCTATTAGGCTACATTATGCCAGGTATAACTTACAGTATTTCGAACTAATTATAAATTTCGATATTACCAATTTAATTTCGTCATTATTCTAGATAGATCCATATAGATTAATCATTGGCATGAATCTGAAATTTTAAGAAAAGTAGACTCTTTAGTTCGTCACGGAACTTCTTGTTTTTATATGCACAGTGTCTCTAATCTTCAATACCTTTGACCTGTACCAGGATATCAATACACCGAACACTTTAATGAATGTACTCACGTATTGTTTCTTAAAACATTATAGGCTGAATCTTTGACAATTGCAAAACATTTCCATTTTAACTTACGTCTCTATTCTGCTCGCCCCTTTCTTGTGTTTTTTCAGACCGATGGACTGCATGAACTCATTGTTATGTTCTGTATCCCTCACAAATGTAAAATCTGGCATATTTTTCAATGCTCTCTATAATTCCATTCCAAATTGTTATTTTATTTTCTGTTTATCGTTGTAATTTCTGCTGTGTATGTTTCTGTATGCAATTTGTGGAACTATACACGTGAATTAAACTGCTTGGGGAAGACTGTAGTTGTCAGTTGTGACTCTTCAGTCGGTCAACATGAATTTGTCCAATGACTGGGCGGGGTACAAAGTACACTGACTGAGCAAATATCATGGGATAGTGGAGCCCTGATGCGCAGGTGTGTTGCCTGCACACCACACGCCCCCTGTATATGGGAACTTGTGGGAATTGGTTGTGAACGTGACAGATGTAACATGAAACGTCCTCATCAGCTGACACCATTCGAACGGGGTATGGTGGTCAGTGGCCGATTGATGGGAAGTGTGATTTCGACAGTGGTGCGGGAATTCGATTTCACGTGGTCAACCGTGTCCACGGTGTATCGAGACTGGTTGAATGCGGGTGTCACCGTCCTCGACGGACGAACGACTGGCCGTCCGGTCACCCTCGATAACCGTGGCGGATTGTCAATAGCAACAGTAGGGCAGCAGTGCAAAAAATCACGGCTGAATTCAAAACAGGCCATGCTAGACACGTATCCTTGCGAACAATCCACAGCAACATGGGTTCCATGGGGTATGGGAGCCGCTCCGCACACGTCATCGGACAAAACGGCGCACATTTCCCGCAAATCACCAGGGATGGACTCTGGAACATTGGCGTCCAACGAGTGACATGGCCATCCAGGAACCCCGATATGAACCCTATCGAGCATATCTGGGATAACGGTGCTTCTGACCTCTAGAAGTGGTCGACAAATAAAAAAAAATCAACAAAAAAGATAATAAATCACCCTCCCTATCTCAACTGCATATCTGTCTATCTCCCCTCATTCATTATGTCTTTTCTTTTGTCAGCACTTCGGTGCCACAGAGCCTGAATCCTCTGACCCCTTTGCTCAGCAATTGGTGCACCCTGTATTCTCTGTCCCACTTGCTCAACACTTGGTGTAGCCTGTACTCTATGTCCCTCTTGCTCAACACTTGGTGCAGCCTGTACTCTCTGTCCCTCTTGCTCAACATTTGGTGCAGCCTGTACTCTCTGTCCCTCTTGCTCAACACATGGTGCAGCCTGTATTCTCTGTCCCTCTTGCTCAACACATGGTGCAGCCTGTACACTCTGTCCCTCTTGCTCAACACTTAGTGCAGTCTAAATTATTTGTCCCTCCTGCTCAACACTTGGTGTAGCCTGTACTCTCTGTCCCTCCTGCTCAACACTTGGTGCAGCCTGTACACTCTGTCCCTCTTGCTCAACATTTGGTGCAGCCTGTACTCTCTGTCCTTCTTGCTCAACACATGGTGCAGCCTGTATTCTCCGTCCCTCCTGCTCAACACTTGGTGCAGCCTGTACACTCTGGCCATCTTGCTCAACACATGGTGCAGCCTGTATTCTCTGTCCCTCTTGCACAACACATGGTGCAGCCTGTACTCTCTGTCCCTCTTCCTCAACACTTGGTTCAGCCTGTAATCTCTGTCCCTCTTACTCAACACTTTGTGCAGTCTAAATTATCTGTCCCTCTTGCTCAACACATGGTGCAGCCTGTATTTTCTGTCCCTCTTGCTCAACACATGGTGCAGCCTCTATTATCTGCTCCTCTTCCTCAACACATGGTGCAGCCTGTAATCTCTGTCCCTCTTGCTCAGCACTTGGTGCAGCCTGTATTCTCTGTCCCTCTTGCTCAACACATGGTGCAGCCTCTGTTCTCTGTCCCTCTTGCTCAACACTTGGTTCAGCCTGTAATCTCTGTCCCTCTTACTCAACACTTTGTGCAGTCTAAATTATCTGTCCCTCCTGCTCAACACTTGGTGCAGCCTATACGCTCTGTCCCTCCTGCTCAACACTTGGTGCAGCCTGTACTCTCTGTCCCTCTTGCTTAGCACTTGGTGCAGCCTGTACTCTCTGTCCCTCTTGCTCAGCACTTGGTAGAGCCTGTACGCTCTGTCCCTCTTGCTCAGCACTTGGTGCAGCCTGTATTCTCTGTCCCTCTTGCTCAGCAGTTGGTGCTGCCTATACGCTCTGTCCCTCTTGCTCAGCACTTGGTAGGGCCTGTACTCTCTGTCCCTCTTGCTCAGCACTTGGTAGAGCCTGTACGCTCTGTCCCTCTTGCGCAACTCATGGTGCAGCCTGTACTCTCTGTCTCTCTTGCTCAACACAAGGTGCAGACTGTATTCTCTGTCTCTCTTGCACAACACATGGTGCAGCCTGTATTCTCTGTCCCTCTTCCTCAACACATGGTGCAGCCTGTACACTCTGTCCCTCTTGCTCAACACTTGGTGTAGCCTGTACTCTCTGTCCCTCTTGCTAAACACTTGGTGCAGCCTGTACCCTCTGTCCCTCTTGCTCAGCACTTCGTGCAGCCTGTATTCTCTGTCCCTCTTCCTCAACACATGGTGCAGCCTGTACTCTCTGTCCCTCTTACTCAACACTTCGTGCAGCCTGTACTCTCAGTCCCTCTTACTCAACACATGGTGCAGCCTGTATTCTCTGTCCCTCTTGCTCAACACATGATGCAGCCTGTATTCTCTGTCCCTCTTCCTCAACACATGGTGCAGCCTGTACTCTCCGTCCCTCTTGATTAACACTTGGAGTAGCCTGTACTCTCTGTCCCTCTTTCTCAGCACTTGGTGCAGCCTGTACTCTCTGTCCCTCTTGCTCAGCACTTGGTGTAGCCTATACGCTCTGTCCCTCTTGCGCAATTCATGGTGCAGCCTGTACTCTCTGTCCCTCTTGCTCAACACTTGGTGCAGCCTGTACTCTCTGTCCCTCTTGCTCAGCACTTGGTGCAGCCTGTACTCTCTGTCCCTCTTGCTCAGCACTTGGTGTAGCCTATACGCTCTGTCCCTCTTGCGCAACTCATGGTGCAGCCTGTACTCTCTGTCTCTCTTGCTCAACACAAGGTGCAGCCTGTACTCTCTGTCCCTCTTGCACAACACTTGGTGCAGTCTGTATCCTCTGTCCCTCTTCCTCAACACATGGTGCAGCCTGTACTCTCTGTCCCTCTTGCTCAACACTTGGTGTAGCCTGTACTCTCTGTCCCTCTTGCTCAACACATGGTGCAACCTGTTTTCTCTGTCCCCCTTGATCAACACATGGTGCAGCCTGTACTCTCTGTCCCTCTTGCTCAACACTTGGTGTAGCCTGTACACTTTGTCCCTCTTGCTCAACACTTGGTGCAGCCTATACGCCCTGTCCCTCTTGCTCAACACATGGTGCAAACTGTTTTCACTGTCCCTCTTGATCAACACATGGTGCGGCCTGTAGTCTCTGTCCCTCTTGCTCAACACTTGGTGCCACTGATCCTGTACCCTCTGTCCCTCTTGCTCAACACATGGTGCAGCCTATACGCTCTGTCCCTCTTGCTCCACACATGGTGCAACCTGTTTTCTCTGTCCCTCTTGATCAACACATGGTGCAGCCTGTACTCTCTGTCCCTCTTGCTCAACACTTGGTGCCACTGAGCCTGTACTCTCTGTCCCTCTTGCTCAACACACGGTGCAGCCTGTACTCTCTGTCTCCCTTGCTCAACACTTGGTGCCACTGAGCCTGTACTCTCTGTCTCTCTTGCTCAACACTTGGTGCCACTGAACCTGTACTCTCTGTCCCTCTCGCTCAACACATGGTGCAGCCTGTACTCTCTGTCCCTCTTGCTCAACACTTGGTGTAGCCTGTACTCTCTGTCCCTCTTGCTCAACGCTTGGTGCCACTGAGCCTGTACTCTCTGTCCCTCTTGCTCAACACATGGTGCATCCTGTATTCTCTGTCCCTCATGCTCAGCACTTGGTGCCACTGAGCCTGTACTCTCTGTCCCTCTTGCTCAACACTTGATGCCACTGAGCCTGTACTCTCTGTCCCTCTTGCTCAACACTTGGTGCAGCCTGTACTCTCTGTCTCTCCTGCACAACACATGGTGCAGCCTGTATTCTCTGTCCCTCTTGCTCAACACTTGGTGCAGCCTGTACTCTCTGTCCCTCTTGCTCAACACTTGGTGCAGACTGTACTCTCTGTCTCTCCTGCGCAACACTTGTTGCAGCCTGTATTCTCTGTCCCTCTTGCTCTACACTTGGTGCAGCCTGTACTCTCTGTCCCTCTTGCTCAGCACTTGGTGATTCATAGAGTGATTCTGGAATGCTGACGTTCAGTTCAGTACTGGAGATTATAATCCAAGTACCTATGCAGGGGCACCACGAGCAGGAATCAGCATCACCCCCAAGATATCTAGGAATCACCTTGGATCGTAAACTGACCTACAAGAAGCACTGCCAAAACATCAGGCAAAAGGTATCCGCAAGAAACAACATTCATCGCAAGTTGACGGGTACTAATTGGGGATCCCAGCCACAAACCCTTAGAACATCAGCTTTAGCTCTGTGCTACTCTGCGGGCGAATGTGCCAGTGCTGTGTGGTATAAATCAGCACACACTAAACAAGTTGACACTGAACTCAACGAAAGCTGCAGAATCGTTACTGGTAGCTTGAAGCCCACTCCAGGTGAGAAAGTCCACTGCTTAGCTGGTATTGCTCCTGGGGAGATAAGCAGGGAGGTAGCAGCGAACAAGGAAAGATTTAAGGCATCCACATCACAAACACAACCACTATTTGGATATTCCCCCGCCCGAACTCACCTTAAATGTAGGAAAAGCTTCCTTCGGACAACAGTCAGCCTTAAAGGCAATGCTGACACTGTTAGGGAAAGAATGTGGAAGGAAAGAACTGGTCATCTGCCCGGCTGGATGACCCCAAAAGAAAGCCTTCCTCCGGGCCATATGGAAGGTTGGGCAACATGGAAGGCGCTCAACAGACTGCGGACTGGAGATGGAAGAACCAAGATGAACCTTCAGAAATGGGTTTTTTCGAGTGACTCTTTCCTCTGTGATTGTGGGGAACTACATACAATCCAACATCTTTACCGGTGCCCACTATGTCCAGCAACATGCACAATGGAAGACTTAACCCTTGCCAGCCCGAATGCTATTGACGTCGCCGGTTACTGGACAAAGAACATTTAATTTTGTTGCGGGCTAACTGGCAGTCAGATGTTTGTGTGTTGTTCAACTGACTTGTATGTTTATGTCCTCACTTAATATTTGATTTAGAATAGTTTGTGTCTTTATTAATTATCATTATTATTTTTTATTTGAATTTGATTCTCACTGTTTACCATTTGTGACATATGTATGTGATTAGTGCTCCTGATACGAATAAAGAAAGAACTTGGTGCAGCCTGTACTCTCTGTCCCTCATGCTCAGAACTTGGTGCAGCCTGTAACCTCTGTCCCTCTTGCTCAGCACTTGGTAGAGCCTGTACACTCTGTCCCTCTTGCTCAACACTTGGTGCAGCCTGTACTCCCTGTCCCTCTTGCTCAGCACTTGGTGCAGCCAGTACTCTCTGTCCCTCTTGCTCAGCACTTGGTAGAGCCTGTACTCTCTGTCCCTCTTTCTCAGCACTTGGTGCAGCCTGTACTCGCTGTCCCTCTTGCTCAGCCCTTGGTGGAGCCTGTACTCTCTGTCCCTCTTGCTCAGCACTTGGTGCAGTCTGTACTCTCTGTCCCTCTTGCTCAACACTTGGTGCCACTGAGCCTGTACACTCTGTCCCTCTTGCTCAGCACTTGGTAGAGCCTGTATTCTCTATCCCTATTGCTCAGCACTTAGTGCAGCCAGTACTCTCTGTCCCTCTTGCTCAGCACTTGGTGCAGCCTGTACTCTCTGTCCCTCTTTCTCAGCACTTGGTGCAGCCTGTACTCTCTGTCCCTCTTGCTCAGCACTTGGTAGAGCGTGTACTCTCTGTCCCTCTTGCTCAGCACTTGGAAGAGCGTGTACTCTCTGCCCCTCTTGCTCAGCACTTGGTGCAGCCTGTACTCTCTGACCCTCTTGCTCAGCACTTGGTGCAGCCTGTACTCTCTGTCCCTCTTGCTCAGCACTTGGTGCAGCCTGTACTCTCTGTCCCTCTTGCTCAAAACTTGGTGCCACTGAGCATGTACCCTCTGTCCCTCTTGCTCAGCTCTTGGTGCAGCCCGAACTCTCTGTCCCTCTTGCTCAACACTTGGTGCAGCCTGTACTCTCTGTCCCTCTTGCTCAGCACTTGGTGCAGCCAGTACTCTCTGTCCCTCTTGCTCAACAATTTGTGCAGCCTGTACTCTCTGTCCCTCTTTCTCAGCACTTGGTGCAGCCTGTACCCTCTGTCCCTCTTGCTCAGCACTTGGTAGAGCCTGTACTCTCTGTCCCTCTTGCTCAGCACTTGGTGCACCCTGTACTCTTTGTCCCTCTTGCTCAGCACTTGGTGCAGCCTATACTCTCTGTCCCTCTTGCTCAGCACTTGGTGCAGCCTGTACTCTTTGTCCCTCTTGCTCAACACTTGGTGCCACTGAGCCTGTACTCTCTGTCCCTCTTGCCCAGCACTTGGTAGAGCCTGTACTCTCTGTCCCTCTTACTCAGCACATGGTGCAGCCTGTACACTCTGTCCCTCTTGCTCAGCACTTGGTGCAGCCTGTACTCTCTGCCCTCTTGCTCAACACTTGGTGCCACTGAGCCTGTACTCTCTGTCCCTCTTGCTCAGCACTTGGTAGAGCCTGTACTCTCTGTCCCTCTTGCTCAGCACTTGGTGCAGCCTGTACTCTCTATCCCTCTTGCTCAACACTTGGTGCCACTGAGCCTGTACTCTCTGTCCCTCTTGCCCAGCAATTGGTAGACCCTGTACTCTCTGTCCCTCTTGTTCAACACTTGGTGCAGCCTGTACTCTCTGTCTCTCTTGCTCAGCACTTGGTGCAGCCTGTACTCTCTGTCCCTCTTGCTCAACACTTGGTGCAGTCTATACGCTCTGTCCCTCCTGCTCAACACTTGATGCAGCCTGTAATTTCTGTCCCTCTTCCTCAGCACTTGGTGCAGCCTGTACTCTCTGTCCCTCTTGCTCAACACTTGGTGTAGCCTCTACTCTCTGTCCCTCTTGCTCAACACTTGGGCCACTGAGCCTGTACTCTCTGTCCCTCTTGCTCAACACATGGTGCAGCCTGTATTCTCTGTCCCTATTGCTCAGCACTTGGTGCCACTGAGCCTGTACTCTCTGTCCCTCTTGTTCAACACTTGATGCCACTGAGCCTGTACTCTCTGTCCCTCTTGCTCAAAACTTGGTGCAGCCTATACGCCCTGTCCCTCTTGCTCAACACATGGTGCAACCTGTTTTCTCTGTCCCTCTTGATCAACACATGGTGCAGCCTGTAGTCTCTGTCCCTCTTGCTCAACACTTGGTGCCACTGATCCTGTACTCTCTGTCCCTCTTGCTCAACACATGGTGCAGCCTATACGCTCTGTCCCTCTTGCTCAACACATGGTGCAACCTGTTTTCTCTGTCCCTCTTGATCAACACATGGTGCAGCCTGTACTCTCTGTCCCTCTTGCTCAACACTTGGTGCCACTGAGCCTGTACTCTCTGTCCCTCTTGCTCAACACATGGTGCAGCCTATACTCTCTGCCCCCCTTGCTCAACACTTAGTGCCACTGAGCCTGTACTCTCTGTCCCCCTTGGTCAACAATTGGTGCCACTGAACCTGTACTCTCTGTCCCTCCCGCTCAACACATGGTGCAGCCTGTACTCTCTGTCCCTCTTGCTCAACACTTGGTGTAGCCTGTACTCTCTGTCCCTCTTGCTCAACACTTGGTGCCACTGAGCCTGTACTCTCTGTCCCTCTTGCTCAACACATGGTGCAGCCTGTATTCTGTCCCTCTTGCTCAGCACTTGGTGCCACTGAGCCTGTACTCTCTGTCCCTCTTGCTCAACACTTGATGCCACTGAGCCTGTACTCTCTGTCCCTCTTGCTCAACACTTGGTGCAGCCTGTACTCGCTGTCTCTCCTGTGCAACACTTGGTGCAGCCTGTATTCTCTGTCCCTCTTGCTCAACACTTGGTGCAGCCTGTACTCTCTGTCCCTCTTGCTCAACACTTGGTGCAGCCTGTACTCTCTGTCTCTCCTGCGCAACACTTGTTGCAGCCTGTATTCTCTGTCCCTCTTGCTCTACACTTGGTGCAGCATGTACTCTCTGTCCCTCTTGCTCAGCACTTGGTGATTCATAGAGTGATTCTGGAATGCTGACGTTCAGTTCAGTACTGGAGATCATAATCCAAGTACCTATGCAGGGGCACCACGAGCAGGAATCAGCATCACCCCCAAGATATCTAGGAATCACCTTGGATCGTACACTGACCTACAAGAAGCACTGCCAAAATATCAGGCAAAAGGTATCCGCAAGAAACAACATTCATCGCAAGTTGACGGGTACTAATTGGGGAACCCAGCCACAAACCCTTAGAACATCAGCTTTATCTCTGTGCTACTCTGCGGGCGAATGTGCCAGTCCAGTGTGGTATAAATCAGCACACACTAAACAAGTTGACACTGCACTCAACGAAAGCTGCAGAATCATTACTGGTTGCTTGAAGCCCACTCCAGTTGAGAAAGTCCACTGCTTAGCTGGTATTGCTCCTGGGGAGATAAGCAGGGAGGTAGCAGCGAACAAGGAAAGATTTAAGGCATCCACATCACAAACACACCCACTATTTTGAACTTCCCCCGCCCGAAATCGCCTTAAATGTAGGAAAAGCTTCCGTCGGACAACAGTCAGCCTTAAAGGCTATGCTGACACAGTTAGGGAAAGATTGTGGAAGGAAAGAACTGGTCATCTGCCCGGCTGGATGACCCCAAAAGAAAGCCTTCCTCCGGGCCATATGGAAGGTTGGGCAACATGGAAGGCGCTCAACAGACTGCGGTCTGGTGTTGGAAGAACCAAGATGAACCTGCAGAAATGGGTTTTTTCGAGTGACTCTCTCCTCTGTGATTGTGGGGAACTACAGACAATCCAACATCTTTACCGGTGCCCACTATGTCCAGCAACATGCACAATGGAAGACTTAACCCATGCCAGCCCGAATGCTATTGACGTCGCCGGTTACTGGATAAAGAACATTTAATTTTGTTGCGGGCTACCTGGCAGTCAGATGTTTGTGTGTTGTTCAACTGACTTGTATGTTTATGTCCTCACTTAATATTAGATTTAGAATAGTTTGTGTCTTTATTAATTATCATTATTTTTTATTTGAATTTGATTCTCACTGTTTACCATTTGTGACAAATGTATGTGATTAGTGCTCCTGATACGAATAAAGGAAGCAAATGGTGCAGCCTGTACTCTCTGTCCCTCTTGCTCAGCCCTTGGTGGAGCCTGTACTCTCTGTCCCTCTTGCTCAGCACTTGGTGCAGTCTGTACTCTCTGTCCCTCTTGCTCAACACTTGGTGCCACTGAGCCTGTACACTCTGTCCCTCTTGCTCAGCACTTGGTAGAGCCTGTATTCTCTATCCCTATTGCTCAGCACTTGGTGCAGCCAGTACTCTCTGTCCCTCTTGCTCAGCACTTGGTGCAGCCTGTACTCTCTGTCCCTCTTTCTCAGCACTTGGTGCAGACTGTACTCTCTGTCCCTCTTGCTCAGCACTTGGTAGAGCGTGTACTCTCTGTCCCTCTTGCTCAGCACTTGGAAGAGCGTGTACTCTCTGCCCCTCTTGCTCAGCACTTGGTGCAGCCTGTACTCTCTGACCCTCTTGCTCAGCACTTGGTGCAGCCTGTACTCTCTGTCCCTCTTGCTCAGCACTTGGTGCAGCCTGTACTCTCTGTCCCTCTTGCTCAAACTTGGTGCCACTGAGCTTGTACCCTCTGTCCCTCTTGCTCAGCTCTTGGTGCAGCCCGAACTCTCTGTCCCTCTTGCTCAACATTTGGTGCAGCCTGTACTCTCTGTCCCTCTTGCTCAGCACTTGGTGCAGCCAGTACTCTCTGTCCCTCTTGCTCAACACTTTGTGCAGCCTGTACTCTCTGTCCCTCTTGCTCAGCACTTGGTGCAGCCTGTACTCTCTGTCCCTCTTGCTCAGCACTTGGTAGAGCCTGTACTCTCTGTCCCTCTTGCTCAGCACTTGGTGCACCCTGTACTCTTTGTCCCTCTTGCTCAGCACTTGGTGCAGCCTATAATCTCTGTCCCTCTTGCTCAGCACTTGGTGCAGCCTGTACTCTTTGTCCCTCTTGCTCAACACTTGGTGCCACTGAGCCTGTACTCTCTGTCCCTCTTGCCCAGCACTTGGTAGAGCCTGGACTCCCTGTCCCTCTTACTCAGCACATGGTGCAGCCTGTACTCTCTGTCCCTCTTGCTCAGCACTTGGTGCAGCCTGTACTCTCTGCCCTCATGCTCAACACTTGGTGCCACTGAGCCTGTACTCTCTGCCCCTCTTGCTCAGCACTTGGAAGAGCGTGTACTCTCTGCCCCTCTTGCTCAGCACTTGGTGCAGCCTGTACTCTCTGACCCTCTTGCTCAGCACTTGGTGCAGCCTGTACTCTCTGTCCCTCTTGCTCAGCACTTGGTAGAGCCTGTACTCTCTGTCCCTCTTGCTCAGCACTTGGTGCAGCCTGTACTCTCTATCCCTCTTGCTCAACACTTGGTGCCACTGAGCCTGTACTCTCTGTCCCACTTGCCCAGCAATTGGTAGACCCTGTACTCTCTGTCCCTCTTGTTCAACACTTGGGGCAGCCTGTACTCTCTGTCTCTCTTGCTCAGCATTTGGTGCAGCCTGTACTCTCTGTCCCTCTTGCTCAACACTTGGTGCAGTCTATACGCTCTGTCCCTCCTGCTCAACACTTGGTGCAGCCTGTAATCTCTGTCCCTCTTGCTCAGCACTTGGTGCAGCCTGTACTCTCTGTCCCTCTTGCTCAACACTTGGTGTAGCCTCTACTCTCTGTCCCTCTTGCTCAACACTTGGTGCCACTGAGCCTGTACTCTCTGTCCCTCTTGCTCAACACATGGTGCAGCCTGTATTCTCTGTCCCTCTTGCTCAGCACTTGGTGCCACTGAGCCTGTACTCTCTGTCCCTCTTGTTCAACACTTTATGCCCTGAGCCTGTACTCTCTGTCCCTCTTGCTCAAAACTTGGTGCAGCCTATACGCCCTGTCCCTCTTGCTCAAGACATGGTGCAACCTGTTTTCTCTGTCCCTCTTCATCAACACATGGTGCAGCCTGTAGTCTCTGTCCCTCTTGCTCAACACTTGGTGCCACTCATCCTGTACTCTCTGTCCCTCTTGCTCAACACATGGTGCAGCCTATACGCTCTGTCCCTCTTGCTCAACACATGGTGCAACCTGTTTTCTCTGTCCCTCTTGATCAACACATGGTGCAGCCTGTACTCTCTGTCCCTCTTGCTCAACACTTGGTGCCACTGAGCCTGTACTCTCTGTCCCTCTTGCTCAACACATGGTGCAGCCTATACTCTCTGCCCCTCTTGCTCAACACTTAGTGCCACTGAGCCTGTACTCTCTGTCCCCCTTGGTCAACAATTGGTGCCACTGAACCTGTACTCTCTGTCACTCTCGCTCAACACATGGTGCAGCCTGTACTCTCTGTCCCTCTTGCTCAACACTTGGTGTAGCCTGTACTCTCTGTCCCTCTTGCTCAACACTTGGTGCCACTGAGCCTGTACTCTTTGTCCCTCTTGCTCAACACATGGTGCAGCCTGTATTCTCTGTCCCTCTTGCTCAGCACTTGGTGCCACTGAGCCTGTACTCTCTGTCCCTCTTGCTCAACACTTGATGCCACTGAGCCTGTACTCTCTGTCCCTCTTGCTCAACACTTGGTGCAGCCTGTACTCGCTGTCTCTCCTGTGCAACACTTGGTGCAGCCTGTATTCTCTGTCCCTCTTGCTCAACACTTGGTGCAGCCTGTACTCTCTGTCCCTCTTGCTCAACACTTGGTGCAGCCTGTACTCTCTGTCTCTCCTGCGCAACACTTGTTGCAGCCTGTATTCTCTGTCCCTCTTGCTCTACACTTGGTGCAGCCTGTACTCTCTGTCCCTCTTGCTCAGCACTTGGTGATTCATAGAGTGATTCTGGAATGCTGACGTTCAGTTCAGTACTGGAGTTTATAATCCAAGTACCTATGCAGGGGCACCACGAGCAGGAATCAGCATCACCCCCAAGATATCTAGGAATCACCTTGGATCGTACACTGACCTACAAGAAGCACTGCCAAAATATCAGGCAAAAGGTATCCGATAGAAACAACATTCATTTCAAGTTGACGGGTACTAATTGGTGAACCCAGCCACAAACCCTTAGAACATCAGCTTTATCTCTGTGCTACTCTGCGGGCGAATGTGCCAGTCCAGTGTGGTATAAATCAGCACACACTAAACAAGTTGACACTGCACTCAACGAAAGCTGCAGAATCATTACTGGTTGCTTGAAGCCCACTCCAGTTGAGAAAGTCCACTGCTTAGCTGGTATTGCTCCTGGGGAGATAAGCAGGGAGGTAGCAGCGAACAAGGAAAGATTTAAGGCATCCACATCACAAACACACCCACTATTTTGATATTCCCCCGTCCGAACTCGCCTTAAATGTAGGAAAAGCTTCCTTCGGACAACAGTCAGCCTTAAAGGCTATGCTGACACAGTTAGGGAAAGATTGTGGAAGGAAAGAACTGGTCATCTGCCCGGCTGGATGACCCCAAAAGAAAGCCTTCCTCCGGGCCATATGGAAGGTTGGGCAACATGGAAGGCGCTCAACAGACTGCGGTCTGGTGTTGGAAGAACCAAGATGAACCTGCAGAAATGGGTTTTTTCGAGTGACTCTCTCCTCTGTGATTGTGGGGAACTACAGACAATCCAACATCTTTACCGGTGCCCACTATGTCCAGCAACATGCACAATGGAAGACTTAACCCATGCCAGCCCGAATGCTATTGACGTCGCCGGTTACTGGATAAAGAACATTTAATTTTGTTGCGGGCTACCTGGCAGTCAGATGTTTGTGTGTTGTTCAACTGACTTGTATGTTTATGTCCTCACTTAATATTAGATTTAGAATAGTTTGTGTCTTTATTAATTATCATTATTATTTTTTATTTGAATTTGATTCTCACTGTTTACCATTTGTGACATATGCATGTGATTAGTGCTCCTGATACGAATAAAGAACACACATGGTGCAGCCTGTACTCTCTGTCCCTCATGCTCAGAACTTGGTGCAGCCTGTACTCTCTGTCCCTCTTGCTCAGCACTTGGTAGAGCCTGTACTCTCAGTCCCTCTTGCTCAAAACTTGGTGCGGCCTGTACTCTCTGTCCCTCTTGCTCAGCACTTCGTGCAGCCAGTATTCTCTGTCCCTCTTGCTCAGCACTTGGTAGAGCCTGTACTCTCTGTCCCTCTTTCTCAGCACTTGGTGCAGCCTGTACTCTCTGTCCCTCTTGCTCAGCACTTGGTGGAGCCTGTACTCTCTGTCCCTCTTGCTCAGCACTTGGTGCAGCCTGTACTCTCTGTCCCTCTTGCTCAACACTTGGTGCCACTGAGCCTGAACCCTCTGTCCCTCTTGCTCAGCACTTGGTAGAGCCTGTACTCTCTGTCCCTCTTGCTCAGCACTTGGTGCATCCTGTACTCTCTGTCCCTCTTGCTCAGCACTTGGTGCAGCCTGTACTCTCTGTCCCTCTTTCTCAGCACTTGGTGCAGCCTGTACTCTCTGTCCCTCTTGCTCAGCACTTGGTAGAGCGTGTACTCTCTGTCCCTCTTGCTCAGCACTTGGTAGAGCGTGTACTCTCTGCCCCTCTTGCTCAGCACTTGGTGCAGCCTGTACTCTCTGTCCCTCTTGCTCAGCACTTGGTGCAGCCTGTACTCTCTGTCCCTCTTTCTCAGCACTTGGTGCAGCCTGTACTCTCTGTCCCTCTTGCTCAGCACTTGGTGCAGCCTATACTCTCTGTCCCTCTTGCTCAAAACTTGGTGCCACTGAGCTTGTACTCTCTGTCCCTCTTGCTCAACACTTGGTGCAGCCTGAACTCTCTGTCCCTCTTGCTCAACACTTGGTGCAGCCTGTACTCTCTGTCCCTCTTGCTCAGCACTTGGTGCAGCCTGTACTCTCTGTCCCTCTTGCCCAACACTTTGTGCAGCCTGTACTCTCTGTCCCTCTTGCTCAGCACTTGGTGCAGCCTGTACTCTCTGTCCCTCTTGCTCAGCACTTGGTAGAGCCTGTACTCTCTGTCCCTCTTGCTCAGCACTTGGTGCACCCTGTACTCTCTGTCCCTCTTGCTCAGCACTTGGTGCAGCCTGTACTCTCTGTCCCTCTTGCTCAGCACTTGGTGCAGCCTGTACTCTCTGTCCCTCTTGCTCAACACTTGGTGCCACTGAGCCTGTAATCTCTGTCCCTCTTGCCCTGCACTTGGTAGAGCCTGTACTCTCTGTCCCTCTTGCTCAGCACTTGGTGCAGCCTGTACTCTCTGTCCCTCTTGCTCAACACTTGGTGCCACTGAGCCTGTACTCTCTGTCCCTCTTGCTCAGCACTTGGTAGAGCCTGTACTCTCTGTCCCTCTTGCTCAGCACTTGGTGCAGCCTGTACTCTCTATCCCTCTTGCTCAACACTTGGTGCCACTGAGCCTGTACTCTCTGTCCCTCTTGCCCAGCACTTGGTAGAGCCTGTACTCTCTGTCCCTCTTGCTCAACACTTGGTGCAGCCTGTACTTTCTGTCCCTCTTGCTCAGCACTTGGTGCAGCCTGTACTCTCTGTCCCTCTTGCTCAACACTTGGTGCAGCCTGTACTCTGTGTCCCTCTTGCTCAGCACTTGGTGCCACTGAGCCTGTACTCTCTGTCCCTCTTGCTCAACACTTGGTGCAGCCTGTATTCTCTGTCCCTCTTGCTCAACTCTTGGTGCCTCCAAGCTTGGATACGATACTCCACTGATTGTTGATAAATTAGTTGTGGCAAACCTAATCTGCATATCTCGTTCCACTGAGTCATTTCCGCTCTGGAGTATCCTGAATACATAATAGTTCCCAGCATCCTATTATCATCTGTTGGCATATCCAAACAGAACGGCACAACGTGTCTTGACTGAAGCCTAACGGAGAAGCAACGTTATGAGGGACATGAGATACTTTATAGGGGAGAGATTCTCAGCATGTACCACGGAGGGTAAACCCTTATCCCTTTTTATTATCATGTGAAATGACCTTTGCTGTTTTTTGTTGTCGCTGTGGATGATGGATCATTTAGGGAGATCGACATTGTAGTCATCAGTCCCCTGCATTTGTATATGGGTAGATTTTGGATGATAACCTTTGTTATTAAGGTGACTGTATTATAGTGCGGGACAAAGCATTGCAGGCCTGAGGGTCAACCGGCCCTCCGCTTCGCTCTCCTTCCCTCGCCAGGCGGTGTTGCCATTCTATTGCACCGTACCTCAGTCGCTTGCTGGATGCGAGAACGTACAGGACAACACAGCACCGACAACGCGTGACCTTCAGGCTTTCAATGGTTTGTCACGCACTATAGTGTGTGTATTTTTAGTTGAGGCTAGGTTTAAGAAGATGATGACCGTGGAAATAATCTTGTGACAATCGCGTAATTTACTTGGAGTAAAAGTGGGATACCGAGGAAAACTTCTAATTTGTTGACTGAATTCGGAATTGAGCTCACCTCTTCTCAGTCATGCCTAACGGTTGTGTGTGAACCGTTCAAACACTCAGACTAGAATTAATTGTTTGGCAAAGCCGGAAATCGAACCCGGGACCTTTGGGACCAGTGTCTTAATACGTACCTCGAGATCACAGAAGGCATAGGACAACGTATATGTTTAATTCTACGACAAAATTGCGACAGGTTCACCCGGCTGGCCGTCATAGTTTCAAATTCTCTGCTGGATGGTACTTCGAGCGAAATTCCCGCCGGAGGCCTGCTTTGTAGTCTCCATGTTTGGCCACGCTTCACGTCGAACACGGGGTCCTCAGCGCACTCGACTCCTGCCCTCATACAACGCTCCTCGTACAATCACTCTCTTACACAAGCGATATGACTCAACCCTTCTCTTTGACTGGCTGCGTGGCTCTGGGGTAACGTCCTCGCCTGCCGGTCTTAAGGTTACAGGGTCGAATCCCGGCGCATTCATTAGGCATTTAAGGGTGCTAAAATGCGAGGGAGCCGTGTCAGTAGGTTAAGTGGCACGTTAAAGTTCCCCTTCGGAGCAAGGACACCCAGCCGTGAAAAAAAAACCAAGTAAGATATCAACTCACTCCATCCCAGAACACGTAAAATGGGAATAACTAACGACAGAAATAGACGCATATACTGTAAGTGGAGGTCTGGGAAATCCGATTGAGACGCACGCGTTTCCGCTACTCGTTTTGCACGCGGGTTAGAGCTGGGCGTTGGAGTGGCCAAGCCACGTGGCTTTTCCGCGGGCAAGGGTGCGACCAGTGCCGGATTAAGACTCACAGTGGCCCTAGGCAATTGTTAATTTGAGGGCCCTTTTTCCCTTTTTTTCAAGCCCTCCCCCTTCATAAAATAGTCATTCATAATTTTGAAAGAGATTGTATTTACAAATTTACAATGAATAATGAATACAATTTAGATCATATGTACATTTTAAGAAAAACTTTTTTCTGCATTTTGTTTCGTAGAAGGTTTCAATAACATCATCGAAGTTGATTTTCCTTAAAATGTCTGATTCTATGCAGAGAAGACTTAACATGTCCAGTCGTTCTTGTCGCATAGCAGCTCTTCGAGTTGCTTTAATTAGTTTCAACTGTGAAAAAGAACGTTCTGCAGTACAGTTCGTTATCATTAAAGTAAAAAAAATCGGAGAGCTATTTCTACATTCGGAAATACATTCGCCAATTGGTCTTTCATTAAAATCTCATAAAACTGACTGAGATTTTTCGGCAGCGGTGTATCTGTTGTTTATATAAGAACGAAAATGTTTCAGTTCAGCTGGAAATTCTTCCAAATCTTTGTCATAAAAGCCAACCAAATTGTTTACCGCTTCACCAAGTTCTTCATCGCTCACTGAAAAATTATTCAAAAATGCAAATTTCTTGGAAACGTCCATATAAACTTTTGCCCTTTTTTATTTCGACGTTCAGTATATCGATGATTTCGAGAAAACTTGTTATTCTGAAATTCTCACAAGGCGAAAATTCTACTTCAGAAGCGCCTCAGTCGATCGGTTGTTTCTTTCTTCCACGGAACGATTTTTTAGAATACGATACTTCAGATAACAATTTCTCAGCTTTATCCTCGAAAATATCGAACTTATCACGAAACTTGCCAAACTTTTCGTCTTAAGTTTTATACAAGGCAGCACACGTTTGTAAGTCGATCTGTTCAGCTTCTAATGATTTAGTTGCACGCATAGAAGTCAAAATTGAATCCCACAAAATTAACATGAACCCGAATTCGAATTTTTGTATTCTGTTTGCGATGCACCCCGCTTCATGCTGAGTGTCATTATTTTCCGACTCGTCATCTTCAATGCTTTCTAAAGCCTCGACAATTATATGAAACGAATCATAAACCGCATTCGTTGCATTAGCATGTGCTTCCCAGCGCGGATCTGACAATGATTTCAAAGTTTTTGCGTTTTTGATATAATTTTTCAACACGCCCCAACGGTGAGGGTTTGCAGAAAAGAAGTTATACAATGATTGCATTATCGAAAAAAAAAATCAACTACGTAAAAACAGCATTTAACAGCAGATTGTCCAACTAAGTCTGTTCGACTTTTCTGGCAGCAAAAATAACTTGCAAAAAAAAGCAATCGACTCGGCCCGAAAATAAAACAAAAAAATATTATTATAATTTGAGAACAAAAATTATTTAAACGGTATTTAAGACATAAAACCCGTGACTGAAATGTTAACACTTTTAGTCCAGAGATTAAAAAGTAGCATCGTACCTCTCCAAAAACTATGTATTTTCGATCATTTAGGCTATTGATCATAAAAATTTCGACCATTTACTGAATATCAATGAATTTAATAAATTTACCTGATTTTTTAATTATTATTTTATCTTATTATTTTTTATTGCGTTTTAAGTTTAATGAAAAAGTTTATTAAAATTTCTCATTCACTTTTGACTTTTAGAATTTTTTTGTATGATCGTATCTTTTTTTTTTTTTTTTTGCTAAAGGAGCGTTTTTTTAACTATTTATTTGTAATTTCAAGTTACACAACTATGCAAAATTTGATTCGTTTTGGTAAGATAGAAATATTCAAAATTGTTGTTGCAAGATTTGATTTGCCGCAAGTGAAGTTAAATAAAAGCATTTATAATCATTTATAATAATAAAAAAATGAAACGAATAGGATTGACTAAAATTCCGAAAAAAGCAAACTGATCAACAAAAATGATCTAAAAAATTTCATCTTATTCTTGTCAAAAATTCTTAAGATATTCGTTGCGTTTTAATATACTTTGCTGATAATTTGGACCAAGCTACCAGAAGTGCATATGATGCTCAAAAATACCACGTTGTTACACATAAGGGAGAACTTATTGAAGTCTGGAAACGAATAAAATCGAACTATAATTCCAAAAACAGAATTTACAATCGTATTTTAGAAAAATAGCACAATATTTCAATAACTGTCAAAGTATCATAAATACATGGAGGGATCTACTGTTAATCAAAGCTTACCTTTCGCAGGTGAATAAACGAGCCATTCTCGTTTCGTATTCTCTCCATTCGGTTTCTTTCCAAAGAATAAATGTTGGGAGCAATAACCTGAAGTTGATTCCTTTTCATATTGACGCTTGGACGATTCTAACGGTCCAGTCAAATTTCGGCAATTTGACGGACCATGTGTAACCCGAAACTGTATCTCTTCACTGGTTAATTTTCCCCTATGTCCTGGATCAGTGAAACGGTTCAAATTTTCGGCACCTGGTTGTCCAGCTTCATTTTCATCTTCGAAGAAGAACTGGATGTTTGAGACCTTGAAATGACCGGATCATTATCCGGGACTTCTGCGTGACCAGAGTTAGTTTTGTTTTGCTCCTTTGATCCATCGCTAGTGGCAGATCCTTGATTTTCCGATGAATTTGAAGAGGTTGTATTCCGAAGGAAAAATTCACTCAGTTCTGGCACTTTCTCTAACACCACACTTTCTCGGTAATTTTTGTCTTTGGCAAGTTTTCTTTTTTGTTCACCACTCAAATATGTATGTGAAGACATTTTTGAGTTGGGGTTTTAATTCAACCCGATTCGCAGACAAAACTGTTCATCGAACACTGACGAATTAAAATTTTCGATCACAAAACTGTCGATTTGAAGTCTGAACTCAAGCGGGAGCATGTTACTTGTTTCCAAAATTACTCTGCAGACCAGAATGCTAGAATTTGGAAAAACACTTTCCGAGTTTATCAATGGCTAATAACGTGGAGGGGATCGGGGGGGGGGGGGGGGTCGCATCAGTTAATTCAGATAGTCATGGCATTTTGTGAATTTTGGGACCTGACCGTGGGAGTATCAGTTAATTAATTGCTTCCAATCCTTAAACAATAGAGCAACCAGAAAGTTGAAATTTCGATTGACTTGGAATGTGTCAAACAATAGTTAAGTTATTTATGAATTGCAAGTATAATAAGAAGATAAAGTTTATAGGAAAAACCCCGGGCAGAGAGAATTTACGAACAGCACTTTACGAAGTATAACCCAAGAAATTAAACTGTAAAATTAGAACTTTAATTCTAAGTTTCACATTTTTCAGTACCTAATTTATTTGACTTTTTCCACACACACAAAAATCCAACAATTTTTTTCCATTTTTTTTTCGTTGGATTTTTTTTTTCATTTTTGGGCGGGCCCTTTTGAGCCGGGGGCCCCAGGCAATTGCCTATTGTGCCTTATGGTTAATCCAGCACTGGGTGCGACAGAGGCCATGATCGAACGTTCCGGAGAAGCACTTATTGGTAGGTGCTGGACAATACGTACGTCGAACGTTATGACTGGTGGTTGCACGCGGCTGTAAGCGGCCGGGTGAGGACAACACGGCTCTGTGACGTCGACCACGACGTGCTTGCTAATGTTACGGCTTAGCTAGGGTGATGATCGCTGGGCGTACATCGCTCAGCGCACGTCACAAAATTGGTTTCCCTAGCAGGTAGTCATCGCCCTTCAAAGAGAAGGGAATATACCATAACCCTTCTGCTATTTTCTCTATGGCATCGACATGTTCTCGTTTACATCAATCAGCTGATTACAGTTGTTGCTGTTGATTTTTTAGGGGCTTTGAGACATCGTGGTCATGTTGCCTCGTGTACTTGGGTGTGAATAGAGTTTGTCTGATAACCTGTGTCACTGTGATGTCTGTCTCGAGTAGGCCTATGTATTTATAATTGAGGTAGAATTTCGGTAGGAAGCAAGAAGCGAATCCATCCCATGGGATATTTCACACTCACAGGTTGGCAACCCAGCCTGAGAATCCTCTTATGTTATCACGTGACCGTACATGGCCGCCATCAAAGATCCAAGCGCAGGGGTATCCCCGCCGCCATCTTGCTCATTCGCGTCTTGCGTTAGATCAAAAGTGAGCCAGGGCTGAGTCAGCTCTCCTACTAACCCACATCTGCTCAGATCTGCTTCGCGTGACTGATTACAGCTCGTTCAAGCCCCTCGATAAGATTTCTTTTGGCATAACCGCGAATTGAACCCGGTCCTCCAAGGTGACAGCCAAGAATGCTTATCACAACGGCATGAGGTGTGCTCCTTGTGAATACTATAACCTCCTATATTTTACATTATAGAGTGTAGACATGCATGTTCCTTTATCCTGAGACATCTTCAATTGGAATATTCCGCTCTAGTTCAGTAGTATCTTAAAGGATGCGATGAATGGCGAATATGGATGCCGTCATTAAAAACTCGCGATGATCTGCAAATGCTGCTTGAGTGTCTGTAAGCATAGTGACATAGAAACATGAGTGGCAAAAATTAATGCAAATAATACATTCTTGTTTTTGAGTTGTAAGTCACCATGTTTGCCGTCTACGTCACCTTAGATAAGTTTCTAACTTGACAATTTGTTCCCCAATGCTATAAAGAACATGCTGATTTATAGCATAATTCCTTATTGTTGGGTTGAATCGGGTTTGTATTCACTGCCCCTAAAAAGTGTTGAAGTCACCATGTTTGCAAACCATCTGCAGACCCTGAATGTAATTTGAACCGGCCACGGTGGCTGAGACCCCTGACGCGTTACCTCGTGCCTCGCTGGCATCCGGAGAGCGAGTTCGAATCTCATCTTAGCCGTCCTGAAAATGGATTTCGTGGTTTCCCGTTTTCACCACCAGGTAAATGCCGGAATGGTTCCTTTCAATAGGTCTATAGATCCGTTGTCCCTTCCCTGACTCGTCCTGCAAAAAAAGTGAAAGGCCATTGGCTACATTAAAAATATTAATAATGAATGTTGGCAGCATGAGGTGATCGCCGTCGGTCAGTATGACGTCATTTCGTGTTCACTAATATTCACACAGTTGGCTAGTTAACCTATACGTGAACGCCTAATTAAGAAGGTTGATACATTTTCTCTTCATTATACCTTAGACCAGTGTGGTCCAACCCGCGGCCCTCGGACCGCATGTGGCCCGCCTGTTAATTTGTATTGGTCCTTGCCCTTCTTACTTCTCAAAAATGAAAACATTGGGCATGAGTATCAAGAAAAAACTGGAAGAAATCCAGTTTTTAAATAATCTTGCTTTTCTGACAGATTTAACATCCCATCTAAATGCTTTAAACCTGAAACTACGAGGTAGAAAACAAAATATCTCCCAGCTCTAAGGACATTTTGTAATGCAAATTGCATTGAAGACAAATAATATGGCACACTTCCCATCTTGTCAGCAGTTGAAAGAAGAAAGAAGTGACATACATTTTAGTATGTTTCATGAAATAATAATAGATATCAAGAAAGAGTTCCAGAACAGATTACAGGATTTTGACTCCCTAAAACCCAAAACTTTTACTGTTCAACAACCCCATGGATTTGAAGTGAGTGAGGTATCCTGCGACCTTCAAATGGAAATTTGTGATCTTCAGGCAAACCCATTCTACCAGACTAAAAAGTGTGATGTCCCTAAAAATTTCTGGAAAATGATTTCTCAAGAACGTTTTCCTAAACTGCTTAAATTCACTCTGCAAATGTTATCGCTGTTAGGCAGTAAGTCTGTGTGCGAAAGTGCTTTTTCTGCTCTCAAACAAATTTAAATCAAAAACGAGAAATCGAATTGAAAGTACTTCACTGGAATCGAGCCTGAGACTTTGCCTTACTGAACTTACAGTGGACATTGATACACTTGTATCAGGAAAGCAGTGCCAATCATCAAATTTATTTTTCTACTGTAAAATGAAGTGGTATATTAAACTAGTAATATTAAAATTCTTTTAATATAAAATTTAATAAATGTTTTTTGAGTAAAATATGTAATACGTTTTCTTTCTGGAATGTCTCTGGCCCTCACATTCGTATACTAAAGTTTGATTGACCCTCGGGTAACTAAAGGTTGGACCACCCTGCCTTAGACTATAGGGGAGACTTTGCTAACTCTGCAGTACGGCTAAGTCTGCAGTACTTGAAATATATGTTTTTTCCATAGATAGGCTACCCCAGTGCAAGAGACGAGCTGCTCATCTCACCAGTTGTGTTGATTAACTACTGTATTTAATTTTCCTTGGCTATGAATTTCGAAATGACAAGTACTGCCACCTAGCGGTAAAATCGTGAAAGTGTGTGTTGTTTGTGAAGTATTTATAAAATCTCATGTATTTCTGTGATGCCGTAGCATATTATTAGATTTATCATATAGCGGATTTAGATGACGTACCGCCGATTTAACACAAGAACCACTAGAATTAACCAAAACTCCCTAAAAAGTTACTAAAATAAAATTTCTTCAAAAGTGTTATTTTAAGTAGCCTATTAAATGATTTAGACATCCCAAGCCAGATGAAATTTTAAAAACTCCATTTATGTAAAAAAAATATGTAGTTATTTAAATTCCATGTTAACTCTTTTGAAACCCTTTCCCTTAGTTTATCATGTTTACCACCAATTTCTTAATATTGCGGATTTAGCTGAGTCTCTCCTATATCCTATCTTCTACGTATTAATGAATATGATTGCCACAAGTTTATTCATAATTGGCATAAATATGTCATTGCAGCGAGTTTTATGACGCTTACTTTTTATCGTTTATCCTCCCAGCAAGGCCACACCCACGGATTCTGTGAGCGATCATTCGTCTACCGTCGCAAGTCTCGGAGCTGAACACACTTTGTCAGCAGATGCAACTGGGGATGGTGGCAGGACGATCGCCCAGGTGACCGCTTACTTGGGGCTAATTAAGGAAGGGTCAGGGAAGGTATTTGGAAGGAAGTCAGTCGGCGGTGGAGTTGTTGAAAAGAACCGTCCCGACATTTGTCTGGTGGTGAAAAAGAGGAAGCACGAAAACCACTTTCAGGACAGCCGAGATGTGATTCGAACCCACGCTTTCCCGATGCCAGCGAGGCACGAGCTTGTGCATTAACGCTCTCTGCCACCGTGGCCACTTCATGACGGTTATGGTTGTAAATATCCATGTTCGCAATATTGTCTCCAGCAACAATTATTTTCGAAGAACAAATAATTGAAGACCCCACGAAAAGAACGGGGTAAGTTCTTTTCAGAAATGAGTGTATGGCGCATTCTGGTGGCCATCCATCGTCACTACAGATCACTTGAAATTAATTTCAATTAAAGCGGAATGTTACCAAGATACAGAGGTTTTTATTTTCAGTGGAAACGGAAAGAACGTCCCATATCCTCCCAGTTTTTTCATAATTTAACTTTAGTTGTAATTTGTTTTACATGTACTTCCTTTTAAAAGCGGACTACACACTACCATGCCTAGCACGACGTGCAGTCACGAACGTGCAGAAATTAGTGACAACATGCTAGTGTGTATGCATCACCGTGCGAGGCACGACGTACCTGGCCTGGCATGATGAGAATCAAGACAGGTTTGATTTTCGACCCGCTAGGCGCGTGGCATTCAAGGACAACATGCAAGTGTGTAGTCCCAGTGGCGTGCAACGTGCCGTCTTGAGTGGTCGACGCTAGTGTCCGTAGTTTAGTTGCTAGTTGTGTTCTTGTTTTGGTGAGCATTTTGGGAACAATGGCTGATTCGTCATCATTTTTGTCAGCCCAATTTCTACCTGTGTTTATTGAAGAGTATAGGAAGCACCGATGTCTCTGGCAAGTGAAGAGCACGGAATATGCCAACAAGAATTTGAAAGCAGCAGCCTACAAAGAGTTGGTAGAGCTTACTAAAGATGTTGTACCTGGTTGTCATGTTGATTTCATTAAAAAGAAGATAGATATGATTCGAGTCAACTTCAGACGTGAGAACAAGAAGGTAAAAGGTTCTATGAAAACAGGAAGCGGAACAGATTCAGTGTACCAACCGAAACGTTGGTATTATAACTTGTTAACGTTTCTAAAAGAACAGGAAGAAGCTAGAGAGTCAACTTCTTCTTTAGATCCTCCGTCTTTGTCCGAGGACGAAATTGAGGAAAGTGAAGAAACAGCATCAGAAGTAAGGTTGTTGCAATTTAAAAAAAACTAAGTTAACGTAAAACAAGTTTGTTTATTTTCGAATTGATCTCTTTTTAGTTCAAATTGTGAATTATTTGTGATGTTTTGTACATTTCATACATTATACTTACATAAATTGTATGAATTAAAAAGTACCTCAGTATTTTGTTTAAATAATACACGGTACAAATCACGGGAATGACGTTTGAATCATTCTTCGGCAATAGTGTCTGGTTAATGAGGACCCTCTGTGATCATTCTGTCCTGCCATGATACCTGGCCTACTGTGGTGAAGTACTTGACGTATGAATCCCTTGATTGTATGGCTTGACAAGATGCATGACTTTTCATTGATGTTTTCAAACATTGAAAAGCATCAGATGGCGTTGGTGTGTTTCTCCATGCACCTGGAATGACAGTTCGCGAGGCACAATCCTCCTGATCAATTAAAACTGGTGACAAATAGTTCTTTCCAAGTTTCTTTCTCAATAAATTGTGTAAAACTACACTTGATAAAACAATGTACTCGACCTTATCAGGTGATAGTGTAATAGTTGTGTGAAAAATTCTGAATTTTGAAGCCAAAACTCCAAATGCGTTTTCAACAACTCTTCGTGCTCTACACAATCTATAGTTATATAGCCTCTGATCGTAAGTCAAACATTTTTGTGGGAACGGTTTTAAAAAATATTCCCTTAAAGAAAAGGCTTCGTCACCACACCAATAAAAACAAAATTAAGTCCTGCAACTGTGTTGTCTTTGGAAGGAATGTTAAGCGCGTTAGCACAAAGTTTGTCATAAAAGATTGAGTTTTCAATCACGCCTCCATCCGACACTCTTCCATTTTGCCCCACATTGATGTAAATAAATTCTAAATTAGCGTTTACTATGGCTAAAAGTACAACACTAAAATAACCTTTGTAATTTTAGAAATAAGAACCACTATTTGCAGGTTTCACGATACCGACGTGTTTTCCATCAATGGCTCCACCACAATTCGGAAAGTTCCATTGTTCATAAAATCCCACGGCAATATGCTTCCAATCTTCCTCACATGTAGGGAACTGAAAAAAAACATGATAAACAATTTTTAACATATTTAATCAAATAAAAATCCTTTTTAAATAACACGTTTTTATATAAAGAGCAACATTTAACATTACTTAACATGGAACAAAAAGAAAAAAATACTCAATTTACACGTTTGAAACCCCGTACACATTGTCATTAAATTGTAACTAACCAACTAAATACTTACTAAGACAACATTCGTAATTTTTTACAAAAAACGTGGGGCGCATTCCGTGAACTTTTCATAATGCAATAACTTATATGATCGAGTGGAACGTGTTTTTGTAAAAAAAAAAAAAAGGATGTGATTCCGTGCAATAGTTTTCATGGAAAAGGGGGGCCAGACACGACGACGACGACGAAAAGTGACCTAATAAAAACGTTTTAATAATACCAAAATATTTAACATAGTACTGTACGTTTAAACAATAACTCGGATACGCGAGATCTGTAATGGGAAAAAGTTAATTACAAAAGATAAAAAAAATCTATGGTTTTCAGGTCAGATCGGCTAGTCCTATTACACCATCAGCTCCGTCTTCTACGTATGGACGAAAGAGGAAGGCTAAACCTGAGAGTGAAACGGCGTCCTATCTTGAAAAGGCAGTTGGAAAAGAAGGAAGATGACTGTGATAAATTTGCAGCAAACGTTGCAGCAAAACTCCGCAAAATGGAGTCATTGCGAGTTATTTTTGCTGAGAATTTGATTAATCAGGTATTATACAATGGTATGTTGGGCAGACTTCAAGAATACTCGACATTCAACATCCAGCCTATGACTTCGGATAGACAAAGTACTAGCACTGATAGTACCGGAAGAATTACACCATTCCCAAGTACAAGTACAAGTGCATTTTCTCCTTCTGACGACACATCTCATTATAGTGAGACACAATTCTGGCAAATGTAAATACCTTTTGTAGATACTCTAAAAACTGTAAAATTAACCTTAATGCTTTTTTAGTAATACAGTAAATAAATGAGAATTTCATAATTAAAAAATGTGATGAAATTTTTGTTTACAACCTAGTCCAGCTTGGATACTTAGTTTCAATGCGTCTCTTTGAAATTTTTAAATGTACGCATTTTAAGTAAAAAAATCAGTTAGTTAGCAACCAATGTAAATGTAATATAATAAAACTTACCTTCAAGTATTCATTGCGTAAAACATCATAAATAGCTTTACATGTATCAGGAATTATTTGTCCAAGTGCTTGAGGTGAAATTATGCTGGAAATTTTCAAATCTTGAAGAGTACTCCCAGTAGCAAGATATCGGAGAGTTACTGCTAATCTTTGTTCTGCAGTAATCGCCCGTCTCAACTTTGTGTCGTTTCGCTCTATTTTTGGTCGTACTTTTTTCAAGAAGGTAACCAAAAGTCATATCATCCATTCAAAGATAATTCCTTTTTTTTTTTTTTTTTTTTTTTTTTAGCGTATGGCTTTTTTAGTGCCGGGAGTGTCCGAGGACATGTTCGGCTCGCCAGTTTTGTAGCTGCTTCGAGACGGACACCCAATGGGTGAGCTACAAGTACCGTTGGGGAGGGAAGGAGGGGAGTTGGAATGTAAGGACGAGGAGTTGGAAGGTAGCGGCTGTGGCCTATAGTTAGGGACCAACCCCGGCATTTGCCTGGAAGGAAGATGGGAAACCACAGAAGTCCATCTTCAAGGTTGCCGGCGGGGGGATTCGAACCTCCTCGCCTCCCGGATGTGAGCGACTGCCATCAGTCATGCCGTAACCACCACGGCTAACTCACCCGGTTATAATTCCTATAATCATCGGGGTTGTTTTCTCTCAGATGTTTTAATAATCTCATATCGGATTATTTGCCCTTTTGTTGTAGCCATGGTTTGGTCCACACAGCTCTGTTTTTCCTTCTTTTCTTCTTCATATCACTTAAAGTGCTGATTATGAGAAGACTTATAGCTTGCTTTTGTGTTAGAGTCGTTTCACTAAGAAGAACCTAAAACTTTGTAATTACACTAAAACGTATTATCACTTTTAGTATTTACTTTCAATTGAATTACTACAAACAAACTTTGCATAATTAATAAAAACTGGACCTCAAAGAAGCAGCTCACGGCACGTCAACTGGTAGACTGACATTGTAGTGTGTATGCTTTGGTCGTGCCGTGCGAGGCATGACAAGCCACGCTCGTCGTGCTAGGCATGGTAGTGTGTAGTCCGCTTTAATTAACTAAATTTGGCAAAGCAAACCAATATTGCTTACACTCAATTAGGGTATTTTAAGTATTTATTTTTAGTGTTCAATGTTTAAATTCGCTCTCCTGAAAAATTTACAGAATGCGACTTATTTATGCGTGCTGATGAGTTGACTGGGTGAGGCCTGGGGTGGTGCGGGGGAACAGCTTTCTCTTTCTTGCCTGTCCCTCGGCTATGGCCCTTCCTAAAAGTATTCATCACCCAGCTATTAATACAATAGCAGACAGTCTCACCCTGATATAAGTGACCAGTCGAACAGTTCGGTAGCGTTAATTGTCTGTGTGTTGTAAGCTTTCAAGAGTGGTTTAAAAAGTTGGGCTTACCATAACACTATTGTATTTTAATACATTTTTGCTACAGTATTAAACATTTTAGTGGTATTTTGTAATATAGAAACCTCTCGGAAGAAAGGAAAGACTATCCACAGCGAAGCTAGGGAAGTTATCAGAAACGTAATCTACGAATGTGATGTAGAGGCACGAGATGGACAACTGAAACACTTAGTAAGGCAAGCCAAATTGCATGTGTCTGATTACACTGGAATTTCGTTTAGCACAGTGAGTAGAATCCGCAAGGAAAGTACAACAGCTGGCGATATGTCATTATCAACACCAGGGAAGCATCGCCCATTGACTTTTCAGTGGCTAAATTAAGATGACTCCAACTACAGTGTGTAGGTTGCTCCTTTTCAAGTCCCAAGACACCCACTCAAATCCCAGACCCTAGTAATTAGCCTAGAGTTATATACAGTCCCCACAATACCACAGGCTATTAGATAAATTCAGAACACGAGGCTGATAACACTGGTCTACAAAATAAAACTTGTTGTAATCATCAGAAATAAAACTATGCGTATATAGATCGGTTTGCGACGCTGTCCAAGTTGTTCTAGCACTTACAGTTTTACCAGTACAGTGTATTACATAGTATGGTGAACGGTTGCATTGAAATCCGTCACTGTTGTATATCTAGGACATGAATTATGATGATAAACATACTTTCTGTTATTGAAATATACAGGGTCATTATCTATGAGCACCCCGATAAACACGGCAAGCTAAGCCGGCTGTGACTGGCGCAGATCGCGGGTGCGCGTACCCAGTTCAGCCGGTGGTGGCGTGCACTTTCACCAAACAAATTCAGTAATGTGTACTTACAGTGCTCATAGGCGATGCTGAAAATGTCCTCCCTATTTGTAACACACACTTGACATATTCTGATGAAAGAATGTCTGTAAACTCTTTTATTGTTTACGAGCCTGTTTTCTTGGATCCTTTAGCGAGCCTCCTAATTGTACTGGCATTAGGCACAGGTCTTCCTGGAAACTTGATTCGAAATTTTCGTCTCGTTTCAGAACAAGATTTTCTGCTTTTAATATACGAATTATGGATATACACACGTTCGCGCAATGTGAATTGGTGTCTAGGCATGACCAACAATCACAGTAATCACAATAAACGTGCAACACTAAAGTCTAAGCTTTGCTGATACACGTCCATATGAATGACAAAACACGTATGAACTAACGATATGAGTCAGCGAGCGCCAACCACCGGCTTAGCCTGACGTGTTTATCGGGGCGCACATAGATAATGACCCTTTAGTTGTTGATAGAAGCCATTTTTCAGTGTTGCCTTATTCTATTAAAGAAAGCCTTTCAGTCGGTCAACATAAATTGTGCCCAATTTAATTTGGCGGGAAACAAGTATTTTTAGGTTATGTAAATACTTCTTTCCCGCATATGGAATTGGGCACAATTTGTGTTGACAGACTGAAAAGCATTCAGTTATAAATGATTCCCTGTTCCTATGGTGTGTGGTGTCTGGAACATCTCTGTATAACATCCAACAATAATCGCCCATCATGGAATCATTCCAGAAACCTTGGTAACGCTTCTCCATTGACTTTAAGACTTGGTGGAAACGCTCTCCCTGCTCATCACTTACGTCACTAAGATTTTCTGGGAGGAAGAAGAAGGTGAACTTTCAGTGACATACGACACCCAAGCACCTTGTATGTGTGCAGAATTTTGTGGATACCATTTTTGAAATCAGTATGCTTCTTCATACCTAAGAAATTGCTGCAAATCGATTTGAAATGTTTCTAAACTTCTTGTTCTTTGTCCGTCAAAGCTCTAAAGAAAGCTGTATCTTTCAGTATTTCTCGGATTTGAGGCCCAACATATAATTGTTCACACCTATTTGTACCATTTCCACATACAGTAGTTTCCAGCCCTCCTCATCGCAAAAAACATACGTGCTTAAGTTTGTTCGCCGAGTCGAGATAGTGGAAGTAAACATAGTTATACACGTGATTGCAGGGCTGGCCGCAAGGGGTGCATAGAGCTGTGCCTGTTAAACGTACGCCAACTTCAGTGCTGTGTATAGCCTGCATGTGAAGCGGGCTGACTTATCGGTTACATCAGGCTGTTCCAAATCCATGAGTTTGAATATGCGTACACGAGAGTACTCAGCAGTAATGCTCGGAGCACGGTTGGATAGGGACTGGGGGTGAGAGCCAATACGTCACTGGGTGAAGGTCATAACACAAGTTCATGCCAGTCATGATGTATCCATCCCGAAGTGACGGCAGCCCCCCCCCCAAAGCAGAGCTGTATTGCATGTTGCTGGCTTACTCATGCAAGGTGGCGAGTATTCCGCTGCTCACGAGCGAGTTGCTCGGCTGGAACAGCCTGGGTTACATGGTACAGTGCGGTTTATTTATTGTTGGTTTATGTATTTATTTAATTAATTAGGCTAATTAATAAGTTCTTAACTGCTTATGACAAGCAACAGTATAGAGTGCAGCACAGCACTAAGTGCAGCAAGTCTTGTCTCTTCTAGGGCTACGGCATGACTAATGATCTCGGAACTTCATGGCAATGGCTACCCCTGTCCGGCAGAGCTGATGACGTGAACTGGGCGTGTTTCCCTGTCCGGGTTGCCAGGGGCACTGTCTCGACTCGGCGAATAGACTTCAGGTTAAAACCGGCAACAGATTTGAAATCAACAGCCCCACATTAGTTAAATCCACATACCAGTTTCCTTGATGATTTTGCGTTTTAGACCAGTATAATCAATACATAGCCGGCCCCGTGGTGTTGGGGTAGCGCGCCTGCCTCTCACCCGGAGGCCCCGGGTTCGATCCCCGGCTCCGTCAGGGATTTTAAAACTGACGCGAGGGTTGGAACGGGGTGCACTCAGCCTCGTGAGGACAATTGAGTAGCTGTCTGACAGTGAGACAGCGCCCCGATCACGAAAACCAAGATTAACGGCTGAGGGGACCCGTCGCGCTGATCACGCGTCACCCCAATATCTGCAGGCCGAATGGCTGGGCAGCGGTCGCTTGGTCGGCCTTAGCCTTCATGGGCTGTATAGTGCCAGGGGTTGACTTTGATAATCAATACATCCCATGCCTATTACTATATTCTTTCAACGTCGCGGCACTGACAGTGGCTTCTTGAGTGTGTTTAATCCCTAGGCTTTGCCACACTCCCACCAGGAAAATGCCGGGATAGTACCTTATTTTAATTTCCGAGGCATCTACCCCATTCCCGACCCTAATGAATACTGTTACATAACTACCACGTGGTGTAGTGAGTAGCAGTCTTGGTTGTCGCCCCGGAGGTCCGGGTTCAATTCCTGGCTCTGCCAAGAACCGGGGAACGGAGTACACTCAGCCTCGTGAGATAAAACTGAGAAGAGGTGGGTTTGGTTTCCACCTCAGCCTTCTTGGAATTGATTTTACATTGTTTCCTTTTATTCCAGGCAAATGCCGGTATGATTCCTAAGGTAGGACGAAGCCCGCCTCCTTCCCAATTCTCACGTGAATGAAACACAAACACACACTAATACAGCCATCACAATTACACAGGTTATCAGACAATAATTCCACGCACACATCCAAGCACATGGGGCTGATGGCCACGATGTCCAAGCCCCTCAAAGGAAATAAATAAGAACTTACTATTACACACACTACTAAACTGACCAAAGAAATTGGCATCAGGCAAATTGAACACACGCCTAAGTACACGGGGCTGATGACCAAGATGTCCGAAGCTCCCTAAAATGAATTATCAACAGCAACAACATTTCTTCCAACTAGACTTGGAACTTGGATCAGAGAACGACGAAAGCAGTAGAAAATCAATTTCGGGGGATCACGACTACGGAATCTGTTTACCGTTACCTTGATTGCTTGCAGGGCTTTCACTTCCTGGTCCTAACGAGTCATAGGCCACGCGCTGATTTCTGTTCTTTCATTTCTCTCCAATTTCAGCTGCTTGCGTGAGTCGCTGGAAGGTCAACACAGGAAGGATTTAACGATAAGTAAATAAACAAAAGACATTAGCTATATTATAAACACGACGTGAAGAATACTTCATAGCCAGGTCTCGAAAGGAATGACGTGCATCAGATTTTACTCACCTCATGATTAAGAAGCGAACTGTTTCTAGTAGGGCACGGGCATCGCGGTCATTTGATCCCCGTGCTCTTTGGTGTGTGTGGAATTTAATAATGTTATTTGAGTTAAGTCCCTTTTAAGTACTGAGGCTATTAGAGATGCCGGGGTGCCAGACTTTTTCCATGAAAGGGATTTTTAAAGTGTCAGTAATTTCACTGACATGGCTCCCGTGTTCGTGCGTACCATCAAATGCCAACCAACTGCGCCAGGATTCGATCCTGCAACCTTCGCAGGTGAAAACTTCTCCGCGCAGCCAGTCTTTATAGGCCTAGAATTTGTCTGATAAACTGTCTGCACTGGTGTGTATGCTATATTAATTTTGCAATTAATACTAGAATTGAGAAGGAGACGGTCGTGGCCTTCAGTTACCAACCATGCCGGCATTTCATTGGAATATAAATAAGAGACCATGGGAAACTACTATTAGGATGGCTAAGGTGGTAATCGGTGTTGTTGTGGTTGTTAACATAAGGTCATATTTTTGTAAGAAATTAAAGTAGACTACTGAGATCTACACAGGCCAAATATCCGTGTATCTGCTGTGTGTGTGTATTTCTATCCCCCCCCCCCTGTGAATTCAAACAAGACGTAAATAAATTGAACGAAATTTGGGGCAGAGGTAGCACTAGCAGAGGACACCTCCGTCCTGTGTCATGTTTACATTGCCACCATCTTAACCAAATCAAAATGGCGGCCAGCCAAATGTTCAGAGATGAAATAATATTAAAACTAAACTAATTATAGGATCTCTACCAAACATTAGCAAAAATATCATCATGTGGGAAGCGTTTCGTGCTTAAACTACAAGGTCATCTGTCAAACCATTTCGAGATGCAGGCCGTTCAAACCATGCAAGCATTCTAATCCATAACTTATGCATCAATTAATCAATGTTCACAGTATTTAGATTCCATATAGTTTTATTTAAGCACCCTCTGCTGTCAACGTAATAACATTTGACTATGTTACGCGCAGCCATCAAATTGAAATAAACAAGAAGTTCCGTAAAGAACTATACAGCCTACTTTTCATGCCAATGATTATTCTACAGTATATGAATCTATCTTGAATAATGACGAAATTAAGTTGGTAATATCGAAATATCTAATTATTTCAAAATATACCTGGTATAATGTAGCCTAATAGAGCACTACAGTTGGCAGCCCTGGTGACTGAATATATTCTTAGTTCCATCTCGTAAGGTACAGAATACAAAATTTGGTTGAAGTCCATTGGACGTTACATGCAGTTAGACACTCGATCTATCAGCACGCGTAAAAGCATGTTGGTAACAATGTCATGTGTGTGCTTGTCAGAAATAATCTGAAATATTATGATATCTTGTTGTGCCAATTTCTGATGAAATCCATTTGTTAGTATAGAAGTTACATGTATTTAAAACTTGGTCTTATCAGCAGGCATAGAATCATGTTGGCAGCACTGACTTATATTAATTACTCCAAATTAATCTAGAATGTCAGGTGCTATACGTGTGCAAAGTATAGAGCTGTTGGCTTGCATACTTTCTGATATATTGATATTAAGGTAAAAATAATATAGACAGCATTTATTAACAGTTGGTAGCCCTGATTGCTCTTAACAATACTTATAGTCATATCTGTTATGTTACACATTGCACATACGAAATTTGGTTGAAATTCAACTGATAGTATAGAACTTACATGTATTTAAAAATTGGTACTATCAGTAAGCTTATAATCATGTTGGTAGAACTGAAGTATATAAGTTACTCCAAATTAATCTAAAATGTCAGATTATACGTGTGCATAGTTTAAATCTGTCGGCTTGCATACTTTCCGATATATTGGTATTTGGATTTAAAAAATAGAGAGAGCAATTATTAACAGTTGGCAGCCCTGGTGGCTCTTAAGAATACACTCAGTCATATCTGTTTATGTACACATTTTACATACAAAATTTGGTTGAAATCCAATTGATAGTGTAGAAGTTATATGCATTTAAACATTGGACTTATCAGGAGGCTTAAAATTATTTTGGCAACACTGTCATGTATGGCCTCCTGGAAATTAAACTGAAATCGTATTATCTACATGTGTGCCAATTTTGGAATAGCTCCCAAGCATACCTTGCAAGATATCCAACATGGAGCTCAAATTTCTAGTGCGTTTATTCAGCAGTTGGTAGCACTGATATCATTTTCAAATATGGACGTGAGATATTCCGGTGCACATCTTTACACATACTAAATTTGGTTTTGATTGCTGCAGCCGTTTAGGAGTTGATAGGGGGGGACACACACACAGCCAGACAGACAGACACACATTTTCCCGGATCGATCTCATAAGTCTACTTTTTCCTCATTTTTACAAAATGTGAAAAGTAGGCTAAAAATAGACTAGAATAATAAATAACTCTCAACACTTAAGAGTTTCTGTGACAAAAATTAGTGATAATGTAGGATCGTATATGTGGCCTTGCATGGCTAAGGCAAAAGAACAGACTGTCCATACATTCAAGATGGCGACTGTGCGAATATTTAGAACATTAAAATCCACAACTCCAAATTAAATTGTGTAATTAAGACAAAACTTGCCAAGAGGTGAGCATCACATTAGAGCTCACACAAGGGCTAGTCAGGAGATTATCGCTCTCAATATAGCGCACTGCGGCCATCTTGAAATTTCAAAATAAATTAATAACTGTCGGTATCCTAGAGCTGTAATCACGAAATTTTGTAATGAAATAGAACCTTATAGGTCACTACGCATGTCAAAATCAAAAGACCAGTGACTCCATAGACTAAAAATGGCGACTAGGCATGGTTTTAAAGTATGAAAATTAGTAATTCAGGATGTCTCATTTCACAATTATGGCAAAACTTGGTAGATGTGGAGTATTATATAAGAGGCTTCAGTAACGTTGGTGATAAATTTATCAAACTGAATTTAGCACGCAGCGGTCGTCCTGAAAATTCATAATTTAAAAATAAACTACTTTCTACGTTTTATAACTCCAATAACGAAAGATGCTGATTAGGTAGAAATCTATATGGAGTATCGTATGCCCGTAAGAAAATAACAGCGACTTTACATTTTCTAGAGGGTGGCCGGGCGTAGTATTAAAACGTAAAAGTGAAACATTCCGAATGTACTTGCGAAATTTATACGAAACTTATTTCGAAAGAAGAACCATTCGGTAAGGGACCTGGACGATGTAAGCCATAAAAAGAACACAAGGAAGACAACGTGACGCGGCCATCTTGAAAATATAGAATATAATAATAAATAGCCTACCTCAAAGTCTACAACAACGAAAATTAGCAGTAATGTAGAACTTTGTAAGAGTGTTCTCCTACGACTAGGTCAAATGAACAGCGACTCGGTAAGTTCATAATGGCTGGGCGTATTCTTTAGAATTGAATCGAACCCGGACCTCCGCAGTGACAGCTAAGAATGCTAGCCACTCCAAGAGGAGGTGGACAATTAAGTTAAATTCCTTGGCAGAGCCGGGTATCAAACCCGGACCTCATTCATTTTAGGCGCTCGGGACATCTTGGTCATCATCCCCATGTAGTTGGATGTGTGCTGAACTTGTCTGATAACCTTTAGACCTACTTATGTGCTGACGTAATGACTGTAGTAGTGTATATAACAGTATCAGGGACAGTGATGAAGTGGGCGCCCTGGGACTTGAAGTAAGGTAGTATCCCGGCATTTGCCTGGAAGGAGTGTGGAAAACCCGAGGAAGAACACAAACTCAGGATAGCCACTGTCAGCGCCGGGATACGAACTAGCGGTGTCCGGACTTCCTACAACTGCCCTCATTGCCGTGGTGCACGATTTAACGAGTACAGCTGCGTCGCGTGAGAGGGGGGAATCGAACTCATCTCTTCTCAGTCTTACCTCAAGAGCCTGATTCACCCCGTTCTCTAGAATGCTAGTCACTACGCCACGAGGTGGCCAACCAACTAACTGGTGGTGTTCTTGTTGTTGATTCATTCAGGGGCTTTGTGAAATAGAAATTATATAGCTCCGGGTAGTAGGGTGTGTGTGGAATCAGTCTGATAACCTGTGTCATTGTGATGGGGTGATGGCTGTACTACTAAGAGCTATTTTAACTGAGGCTAGGATTTGAGTAGGACTCGGCCGTGGCCTTAATATACGAACCAATGCGGCATTTGCCTGGATTAGAAGCGGAAAACCACTGAGAACCACTCCCAGGAGGGCTGAGGTGATGATCGAACCAATCTCTTCTCAGCTTTGCATCATCAGGCTGAGTAAACGAAATGTCCAGTCCTCAGACCAGAATTTTTTTTTCTTGACAGAACCAGAAGTCGAACCAGGACCTCCGCGGTGACAGCCAAGGAAGCTAGTCACTACGTCACTAGGTGAACAAAAATGAAACATGTCACACCCTAATTGTCACTATATTTTGAACCCATGTACCATTGGTTCAAGGGGTCGAATCCATGCATTTTGGTGAAAGGAAGGAAAGAAATATACAGTCTTCAGAGGAACATAGAAAGATTTTATACAAGAGAGCAGGCATAACGTTGTGTAAGAGACTGGAGCCAGGTGGCCAGGAAATGAGATCACGCATGACGCACCGCTCGGAGCCTATCATAGCTATAATTAGAACGAGTGGAATTTTCCAAGCGAATGACAAAGAGCGTGTTTCAGAAATCGCCCTTACCTTGCAGTAAAATGGCAACCGCGCAGCTGTGCCAGAAGAAGAATAATTAAATTTAACCCATTTGCAAGAATAAAATTAACTAAAGAAATACAGCATTGTGAATCATTTCGGAATAGAGATTTTTGTGTGGAGAAAAAGGTTTTAATAATTGCCCAGAAGTGCAAACGTGGCCATACGTCATTGGGAGTTTCCCGAGACCCGAGGAGTGGGGAATTAAAAATCAACTGTAACACCCACACAGCTGAAGACTAAATTTTATTTAATATCTCAGAACTGCACGATCGATTTTCATGTGCAAAAAAGTCAGTTTACGTTTAGAAAACGAGCTTTCCAGAGATATAATTTTAAATAATGTGCGACCATTATTTCAGAAGTTGGTTCTGGAAAAGGCGTGGATTTTATATTTGTGTAGCCAAAGAATATAAAGGTCCTGGCAGAACCAAGCCAATCATGCAGTTTAGAACAGACCTCGTGCAGAGAGGCTGCATCACATCATGCAGTTTCCGACAGCCCAAGGGGGGCGTCAGGCAACATCACATCGAATGCAGTATTAGTCCGTCCAGGGGGCGTGACGTTGTAGCATCACATCATGCAGTCTACAAGCATTCCTTGAGGGGAGACGCTGTATCACATCGTATAGACAGTATCCGACAGCCCGAGGGCGTCGCTGTATCGACAACCAACGTGCACCCGTAAGGAGTGGCCGGTAAGTATTATTATAGTATCGCCGTGTGGAGAATTAGGAAAATCCTAAATACCGGATCTAGTTCCGCCAGTATCAATCTTACAGTGAAAAGTTCAGTAATTATAGTCGAAGCAGGCTGCGAACTTAGAGCACAGGCGATAGGTCTTCAAAATACAGTTAAATTAAACGACCGAAAGTATCATAACGTTTTGAAGTACCATAACAGCGAGATAAACATTCTATCAACTTTAAAGAACCCGATCAGGGTCGGACAGTATAAGGTTCGCATAGCATTCTAAAAAGATAGGAATTCGAGAACAGAATAATCAGAAAGGAGAAGTAAATTCTAGACATTGTTTCAAGGAAACAAACGAACTATAAAAAGCACTAAGTTACGAGGAGTATTAGATGCTAGAAATAATAGGTCACCGATAGATTATCTGGGGGACCATGGACAAGACAGACTTTCGCTAGACCAACCAATAGGGTCTAGAAAGAAGCAGTTCGAGCCAATAATAATAATAGCTGATCGTCAGGAAACCGGAATTGAAGGAGTACTATTCCAGGGAGGAGGTAGATTGTTCGAGACTGTCACATTCTAGTCAAGATAAGAAGCCGACATTTACTAGTTTCACCCTTGGAGATGGGAAGCAAATATCACGTGTGCAAGGCCTAATCAAAGCCTTAGTGATTAGAATCAGTGTAGTGTAAATATATAAAATTTGTGTTAAATAGTAATTTTTCAGTGATTTTATTGTGTGTAATAGAAGAATACCGAAGTGTATTTTAAAATGTTACCAGTGTTTAACCCTATCAAACCCCACGTCCATTGTAATGGACATGAAGTTTAATATAGGATTGGAGCATCCATTGGTAGTCTATGACCTTTGTGACTGTTTGTACATGTCAGTGGACATCTGTAGTAATGCTCCATGCAATGCTGCCACCTAGTGTTGAAGTTAACATTTATTTCAAAACACACTAAGAGGAAAGATGTCAGCTGGAAGGAAGCATGCTAAAGGTAGGCTTAAAATTTTGCAATTTTTATGTTTTTATGTTTGAAATACGACATTTTCTGCATGGTTTAGAATTACAGGATAGTTTGAAGTATATTTTGATGTAAAAAGAGATTAATTTTCTCGTATATGTTCCGTTCACTACATGATTTTTAATCGATGTACATCTCAATGGACATCGGGCCTCATCGGTCACTGCTTCCGCAATGTAAACATAACCTCCTGGCCAAACAGCAGCTGCTGTAGCTAGGTATAATAAAGCTATTTATTCTTCTTACTAGTTAAAAATGCAGAAAATAACAATTTTCATACTAGTGGTATGTCCTTTGGATTTTTCTTAAGCAGAAAGTGTTCTTATGCCGTGTATTACTTTATATTGTATAGGCTATTAGGTTATCGATTACGCTGCGTGGAATAGTGTGTGAATTATGTTATTACCCCTATATTTTCTGTTTTCTTTTAGAATTTCTCCATGCTGAAAAGGATGCGGACACAATATTTGATATTCTGATGTCAGGAGATCTTTCTGATATCGAAGATTTTGACAGCGATGAAGATGAAATTGTTGTTGATGCACCCCCACCAAGACCTGTGAGAATTGGTAAGTTCTGGTTGGAAGTTAATTTATTTGCTATTCTAAATTCATAATTTATATATTTATAACAGTTTATGTATGTAGGCCTATGTATGTAAGTACAGTATATAAGTACAATAGATGTAGGCTATTAGAATCTAATTCTAAGGACAGCAACAAACTAATAAACATTATATTATATTCATTAAATTGGTCATTTAATTGCTTTTTTTAGGGGCTGACAATATTTCTAAGAATGGGGAAATAGAAGAAGGTGAAGAAATGGAAGAAGAAGCAGCTGCTGCAGACGTGGACGATGAAGTGGATGTGCCAGCTATCAGTCAAGAAGGGATTCCACCGGATTGGATATTCACAGGAAGAAATGACATCAGGTGGAGAAGGAAACCAATTGTTCCAATAGATTTGAACTTTAGACATGAATTTGAAGATTTGTCTGAAGTAATGCATGCTGAGTTGTTGCCAATCAGGTATTTCTCAAATTATATAACTGATTCTTGCATTGATAACATGGCAGAGAAAACAAATTTGTATGCCATACAACAAGGAAAGACATTCAAACCAACTAATGCCACAGAAATTAGATCCTTCTTAGGACTTCATATAATGATGGGTTGTCTCAAATATCCTCGGGTGAGAATGTATTGGGATACAGCTCTGCACATAGATTTATTTGTTGATGCCATGTCACGAGATAGGTTTATGCAGCTTAGGACAAATTTTCATGTTGTAAATAACTTGGATAGGCCTGATAATTGTAATGATAAATTCTACAAAGTTAGGCCCATCTATGATTGTGTAAGAAACAGGTGTTTGGCACTCCAGTTAGAGAAAGAGCTTTGTGTTGATGAGCAAATAGTGCCCTTCAAGGGTCATTTAGCCATGAAACAGTATTGTAAAGGGAAACCCAACCCTTGGGGGATAAAGCTGTTTTTACTATGTGGTAGAAGTGGAATTTGCTATGATTTTATTTTATATCAAGGGGGAACTCCTGAGATTCAAAAGGATGTGGTAAAGAAGTTTGGCTTGGGTGCATCCGTTGTTCTAAAACTCACTGAGCGAATAGATGGGGAAAATTATCATCTTTTCTTTGATAATTATTTCAGTACTTTTAATTTACTAGAGATACTGAGATTGAAGAAAATATATTGTGGTGGAACAGTTCGGATTTCTCGATTTCCAAGGGTTCCGTTTACTTCCGACAAAGATATCAAGAAAAACGATCGAGGTTATTCTGAGGAGGTGATAAGTATGAATGAGAATGTAATCATGTGCAAATGGTATGATAATAGACCTGTAGTTCTAGCATCAAATTTTGTTGGCTGTGGCACTCAGGACGAAGTTCAAAGATGGAATAAAGAAACAAGAAAGTATATTTCTGTGAAACGGCCAGAGCTTGTTCGACGATACAATCATGCTATGGGTGGAGTAGACAAAATAGATATGCTAATTAGTTTGTACAGGATTTTTTTGAAATCAAGGAAGTGGACGTTGCGTGTGTTATTTCATGCCATTGATTTGGCCTGTGTAAATAGCTGGTTTGAGTATATGAAAGATGCAACAAACTTGGGGGAAAAGAGACCACTAGATTTGCTCTATTTCAAACTCAGGATAGGAGAAGCACTGATAAGGATGGGCACTTCAAATAAAAGAAAACGTGGTAGACCAAGTAATGAAGATGATGCACAACAAACCAAGAGGATGAAAACAGAAATCCGACCTGCATCAGAAATCAGAAAGGACCTTTGGGATCATTTTTCAGAATTTGATGAAAGAAAAGAAGCCTCAAGGTGTAAAATGTTTGGCTGTATGAAGAAAACTCACATTTACTGTGAAAAATGTAAAGTTCACCTGTGTAATGTTAAGGGACGCAACTGCTTCAAGCTCTTCCATAAGAAGTAGTGTAGTATTAAGTGATGACCATTGAGACTGTTTGTCCATTCCAATGTACATGCTCTAAAATCTTATTAAACTGCTAAATTTACCCAAATGTGGTATTTTTGTGTTATTTACACCTAATTTAGATCCATGAAATCCTCAAATATTTTTTTCATTTCTTTCCAAAAAATGGGGTCTGAAAGGGTTAAAGTATATAAATTATATGTGTGTCAAGATATGTCAATGTATGAAATGAATTTGAGCACGATGGTGTAATCACAAATAGTGGGCAAAAATGAAACATCGTTGGAAAGCACGGTCATGGACCGATCTGAACATGTGAGTAGCCATTTTCATTATGTTTTGTGTTGGGAAGTGTTTGTGTACAATCCACCTGAGAATAAGAAGTAGGGATGTTTTTGAATAACAAATAACAGAATAAGAGCACGATCTGAACAAATAAAAATTGAGAAATTATAAAATGATTATGTGAAATGAATAAATCCTTTAGAGGAAATGTATGAAATAGAATATCAGTGTATTTGATAAATGTTATAAAAGCAAGCGTAATAATAATAATAATAAAAACTATATGAATGAAGATTAAGTTGAATTATGTGAAAGTAATAGCGTTTGAGCTCTAGTAAAGGTATAAAGACATGGTATGAATACATGTTCTTAAAGTATAGCGATTATTGTCACGGGAGAGGATTAATATAAAAATTGAGATATAGATCAATTGTTGATGTTGAATTTATCAGTTCTTTGGAAGACGCTTGGCCTTAAAGTAATGTATAGCGCATTGTCGCGCATCAAAGTAAATTGTCACGCGAGGAAGGCGTTGAACCTAAATATACTTGGTAAATTAATTGTGAGGGACAGTTGATTGCGGTAATTGATGATAAGTCCTCCATTAGTGATGTGGATCACGAGGCGTTGTATAATGGGCGTGAATTTATTGTATTGATGAGCGCAGGTTAGACCGAGGTCGCCCTAAGCCGCTAATTTGTTGTAAGTCCTCCAGTATGGGATTGGTTCCCGAGGCAGTTGAGAGAATCGAACCAAGGTTCGTTTGTGTAAAGCCCCTAAATATTGTTTTTGTATTGAATTATTCTTACCCATCAATGATGACCCTTCATAATTAATAAATGCCAAGGTTACGAAAGTGGTCTATGAACCTAAATAATATTGTTAAAATAAATAAAAGAAACGCCAGGTCTGCTCAGAGAACTGTGAAGAAGAAATAGCTGTTTTAAAAGCATTAATGTAGCTGTCCCGTGGGGGCAAGGCTTGAGTCTCCCTCCTAGGCAATAAATTTCGCCGAGTGGTTACGGTCCGACCCCTCGCTATTGAAAGTACGGTAGGTCTGGGACTGTCTGTTGGAAGTAATAATACACCCTGAGTGTTTAGAGTTTGTTAATGACCCGGGATTCGGACCGAGGTTCTTGTAGATGAAAGTACCGCTTGCCAGTTCAGATCGTAGCTTTCTTATGAGATGATGGTCTTTTAATACAGATAATAATAAATATAAATCCCTAATGTAATGATATATTGATGTAGGATTTCACGAGTTCAATGAAGACAATTAGATTTCGGGAGTGATCATAATTTTTGACTTTGTTCAAGTAGTCTTCTATAACTCGGGAGTACACAAGTATTTTCCCGATCACTGTAGTGAATTTGTTAAACTTGAGAGAGGTGGTAACATGAGAACATTGTGGAATGCCCAAAATTTTAAGTAAAGGAGTAACAATTTCTTTGAATAAGATTATATATTGTTTTGATTATAAGAAACTCATAAAATAGATATTGAGGTGTGTAAAAGAATAACACAGTTTATAGTGGAAAGTATCGAGCCATTGGAGCTCGTGATTGTAGTGAAATTTAAAAGGGATACTTTATGGAAGTGAAAGGAATTATAAGTTTGTTGGTTTGAAGGAAACCATGTATTTTTATATAATATTTGTTGGATTTTATGTATTCCTTGTTCACTTTGAACAATTTTGGAAGGATTGGTCAGTAGTTTATTTGATTAATTTGTTTGTAGCGCCATATATTTGGTAAATTAAATGTTTTATAATAGGAGTTGATTTTGCTTTTATTTTTGGAAGTGTATCCTCTATTTAATCCAAAATGTGTAAGTCACAGAGTGGGAGAACATACCAAAACCCCGAAAACCCCGATTTGAGCATTGCTGGCATACTGCGATTTGCATATTTCTTGTTAAAAGGGCACAATTTATGTAATGTGTCTTTTTAGCCTACTTTCGATTTTTGTAAAAAATGAAAGTAGACTTATGAGATCAACACAGGGCCAAAATGTGTGTGTCTGTCTGTGTGTCTGTGAGTGTGTGTATGTGTGTGTACTCTGCATGTCTGCACCCCCCCCCTTATCCATTCAAACACGGTGAAACCGAATTGAACGAAATTTGGTACAGAGGTAGCACTAGTAAAGGGCACCTCAGTGTCATGTTTTATATCGCCGCCATCTTTAACAAAACTGAATGGCGGCCACTCAAACGTTCAAAACGTCAAATAAAATAACGACTAAACTAATCATCATATGAAGATACCTTCATATGAAACGCGTCTTTTGCCCAAACTACAAGGTCATCAGCCGTACCATTTCAGGATGGCGGCCGTGTGAATTATGCAAACTTTATAATACATAACATGGGACCCACCAGTTCCAATTATCGAACCAGGAATCGTTTTAACTGTTCTAAAGGACGTGGCCCGTTCGAAAATAAAAGTTTATATTGTAATATTTTAGAGCAGAAGTGTCTTTAAAAAGCCGAGTCGTCTGGACTTCAGGACGAGATGGCAGCTGATCTCTTGTTCTGCCCTATATTTCACTAATTTGAGTATGTTGCATGCAATGTAGTCTATAGATAGAAATAATATAAACTTTGTATGAAATGGCTTATGATGAATGGTATACTCCAGTGAAGAAATCGTTTAGTCCATGTCATTATTTGCTAAGACGTTGTATGTAAATCGATTCATAAAGCTTGATATCCGTGGTCTCATTTGGCTCTGTGGTAGCGTCTCTGTGGTGCCGGAGGTGCCTGGTTCTAATCCCATCAGGTACAATTTTGTTTTGTATTTATTGATTTATAACTACTCACACGTTACAATGTTAATCATATACGGTGTGTAATTGCGGGGATACGGAATGCCATATGGTTACAATGATAAAATGTGCTGTATATAAGGAACATTTTCTCAGAAACAACTGAACCTAGACACTTAAAATTTTTACAGGTTAAGGCTGAGTATGTTTGATTTCTACTGAAACAAGCATTTTTTTTTTTTGATTACATACTCCAGGAGAAAACAATTTTTTTATGGAACATGTTTTTATGTTTGTGTTTTTAGAAATATTTTGGCAAGAAAATGCTAATATACATGCAAATTAAAAACTGTTGTTTCAGTAGTTGTAGAATGTATGAATCAGGATGTGATGCAAATTTGAAGTTTCTACATTCAAAATTGGCTGAAAAAATGTTCCTTAAGTAATAAAAAAATAGACTTACTGGAAACAGGCTTAAAAGTTTCAACTCTAATGCATGCCAGGTCCATAGCTTGGATTCTCTGGATCTTCTTCAAATTCCTCTTATAATCTCTTCTTGGCACCTCTCTTTTCCTTTCTGGCCTTCTGAGATAATTTTTTCATGGCATTTTCAGCTGCTCTTGGTCTTTCTAAGTCAATACGCAACATAGCATCAGCTGTTCGACACCCAATATTCAGCCCTAACACCTGCATAACTTTGCACTTAGTTATGTTTCCCTGGTTAAAACTTGACACAGCATCATAAACCCCAAAATGAAGAGTGTTAATACCCACAAACACTGTTTTGGGTAGGCGGTTCCAGATAACACTGTTCACACATTCATTTGGGTTTTGTGTCCTACCGTGAAGGCACTTTTTTAGGAGATTTTTGTCAGATAGGTCCCTAAAAATGGGCTTTATTTGATCCATAATAGCTGATGGCAAACTGTAGGGATGATTATATTTCTCTCCTGTTACTTTACCCCTGTTATATTTGCACCAACTATCTGCCACAGAAGGACACAAGCCATGTACAGGATTTTCATTGGTTGAACACATGTGGAAATATGATGCCCAGACAGCTTTCCTCATTGCTTCCACATTGTGAGTATTTTGCCTGATTGCCTGACCATAGTAATTCTGACTTTTGTCAATAACTGAGTCAGTCAATCTGTTCTTGCCATCTAATGTTTTACCGTCACTTAGTTTCTTCCCCTTCATGCTTGTCTTTAGTCGTCTCAATCTTGTCCCCATTCGCTTTTGGACGTGCCCTACACATTCCAATTTCCTTATATTTACATTATCTCCATAGGGTTTAGAATCCTGGACTACATTGAAGGCCTTAGAATCACCATCCCCTAAGTAATATAAATATCTAGCATTGTACCACTGAATGGAACGTTCAAAAATCTTCTTCACCCCTGCAACTTCCATCCCCCCACTAGACCCCTCATAATTGGCAATGCAGCCTTCCTCATGACAATTTTTCAATCTGGCAGCACATCTACAGTATTTAGACATTACAGTCACATCCATCACTTTCCCAGTCTCAACACATGTGGCTGTAACAACACCATTTTGTGATGTATGACCCCTTTTATGCCAAGTTCCATCGAAGGCTACTGTTAGGTCACGAATATTATTATTTAATGAAATAGTCTCTTCAGCAGCTTCTTGCATGCTCTTTTGTGCCACATCTTCAGCAGCTGAGCCCAGTACAAAATTATAATCATCAAACTTTGATGGTGGTTTGGGAAGGTTCATTATACCGCACAACATGTCACCCGCTGCCTTTCCCTTACCAACTGCACGGAGGCCATACACTAACCTAATATTTACATTAAACAATTCAGTATCTTTTACTTTGGTACTTACAGTAACTGATGAAGAATTGAAGAACTTCACACTGTGTGCACAATATTTACAAATTAATTCGAACTCTGCTGCAAGACCAACATGTGTATTCACTCTCAGAGACATCCCCCCTTTAGCACACTTTTTACAAATGGTATTATTTTGAATCACTTCTGATAATATAGGCTACACATATCTACAATTTCACAACTCTCATTCCCTTTTGGTAAGTCTTCATATTTCTCCTTGACACCACTGTTTCTTCCGTGAGGCACTTTCAGGCTTGCAAAGAGTATTTTGTACAGGTGTTGATTGTAGGCCAATGTTGAGGTTATCTGTTACAGTAACATGTGGAGGTATTGTTGATGGAGATTGTGTATCTTCTAACAAGTTCAAATGAATTGTACGTTTCTTCTGCCAATTAGTACGTCTCTTGAATACTTTACCAGTATGCCTAGGCATTTTAGAGGGACTAGTAAACACAATACCACAGAGTAATCACTGATATACAAGGCTAGATGCACTGTTTACATGGAAACCATCCAGACTATAAACAAAGCTAGAAACAAATGAATCTCAAGATGCTCATTATGCACACTACACAGGTGTCCAAAGTACAAACTTATCCTCTAATGGCGGTCACTTTGAACAATTAGCCAGAGAAGATACCTGCAGTGCTGGCCATGTTTACTTCCAGTAGAAATCAAGTGTACATCATGATCTAAATTATTTTAAAAAACATATTTCTAGTTACAATATCAACATAATTCATACACCATTTTAAAGAGGACATTTTAAATATTAATAAATGAATAAAAAATAAAAATGACCAATTTTTGAAAAATTACCCATTCCGTATCCCCTTAATCATATATGGTGTGTAATTGCGATCGAAATTATTATATTTGTACTTAACACCACATATTTCAACACACGACTACATCGATTAAAATTCGTTGTCCTTGATCCACGGTCGAGTCTTTGGTTGTTAATTCTTTAGGGGTTTCGCAGCATCATGGTCTTGTAGTCCCGTGTACTTGGGTGTGTGTAGAAGTTGTCTGATAACCTGTGTCACTGTGATGTCTGTAGTCTTACTAGTGTGTGTACTCTTATACGATGAAGGATTTGGGTAGGAAGCTGTTGTTGTTGGTGTTTCAGATGAGATATATGGACATCATGGTCATTTAGCCCCATGTACTTGGGTGAGTGTTGAATTTTGTCTGATAACCTGTATTATTGCGATGGCAGTATTAGTGTGTGTATATATATAATTCAGGTGAGGATTCAATTAATCAACGTATAAGATCCGTATAGCATGTTGTATTTAAACAAGCTACTACAACCAACATTCAATTATACTCCTTGAAAAGGACAAAGAGTTATAACTATACCCATGCATTTAGGAGAAAGTAGGCTATATGTTCTTTGCTGAAGATCTTGTTTATTTTATATTTGTGAATGTTATCTTAAGCAGACTTTATTTATATTAACCTGCGATCTACATGTTGACCGACTGAAAATCATGCATGGAATTTATTGATAGGGTGGGATTCATTCAGATAAAGATCAAAAGAAGTGATAGAATATAAATAAATCCCAAAATTGTATTACCGTAGGCCTACGTAATTTATTACCACGCGGAGTTCTAATACATATTATCTCCCGTTTCTCATAGGTCGAGGACGAGTCTCCGTGGTGGGGATTTTTACGGCTGGGGTCCTTCACGACATGAACCTCATAAAATGACTTCATGAGATAAGAAATGATTGAATATTAATTACATTTGTCAAGGAATTGGAAGATCTACTGGAACGTACAATTCCCAGCATTTGCCTGAAGGTGAAAATGAAAAGACATGGAATTCCATTTCAAGGACATGATGGTGTGGATCAAACACTCTAGGATATAGCCTTGTGCGTTTACGCCCTGAGCATCAGGGTTCTTACTAACTACCTCAGTTCAATATCGTAAATAACAATGGTTGTCACTAGACACAACATAGCTTAACAAGAGAACGCTTCTTAAACATAAGTTGTCGACCCCGCCCTTGACGAGTTAATTTGCGTTTGGTGAGAGCCTTCCCTCATCTTCCAGCTATGGCTGTTGAGGACGTCCCCACTCCCTGACTTTCTGTGTCACGGCAGGCACGGGACTAGCAAACAACTGTCCTCGTAAGGTATTTTGGAATCGGTATCCCTGCAATGGGCTGTTACATGAAGATATAGGTTGACAACGATACTAATTTTTCCAAAGCTATGCCTGTAACTTTGAATGGAAGCACCACAGTGTCAGAGACAATTTGCTCGAAAAATAAGTTAAAATGTTACAAATTATTATTTATCACAAGGAAATATGTAAGACCCTTTCTGGTGAACTGGCTAGTGCTATTGGCTGCCATACCTGAGGTATGGCTCTGCCTTGAACTCGAAAGTCATGATACGGTCTGGTACGTGGTGTCTTTGCCTCATGATGCCGAATACTGTGACAGAAGGAGGAGGGGGTAGCAACTGGCCACCCTACCGCTTGTCAGCTCCTTCTCTTAATGCCTAGATTGTGGTTCTTTGGCATAGCCAAAGACCCCACGGCGTAGCCGAGCTAGTTAAATCGTGCATAATGGCAGCGAGGTCAACTGCAGCAAGACCGGTGATTTGGGGTTTGAATCCCGGCACTGTCAGTGGCTATCCTGTGTGTGATTTTTCCACAATCCCTCCAGGTAAATGTCGGTGTAGTACCTTACTTCAAGTCTCGGGGCACCCACCTCAACCCTGACCTCAATTATTACAGCTAAACACACAACAACTGTCACCACAAAAGCACATGTTATCAGACAAATTCAATACACACCGAAGTACACGGGGCTGTTGACCAAAAATGTCCTAAACTCGGAATATGAATTAACAACTACAATCGTAGCCGAGGAGTCCAATCGGGTTGCATAGGACTTTATTTAAAAGGCACTCCGATATTTAGCCTGCTTTCGTAAAAATGAAAAGGACTTATGAACTCACTCAAAAGTCAATGTATGTGTGTGTGTATCAGCCTGTCTGTACGTATGCACCCCTCCCAACTCCCCCAACCTATCAATTCCTAAACGACTGAACCGTATTGAATGAAACTTGATACAGAAGTAGCCCTTCTTTCGTGTACTTAAGCTGCCTTTTTATATTACCCCATCTCAGGGACAGCAAGATATAGGCATCTGAAGTTGCATTATCCAAATCGGCTACTGGCCAAATCAGCCATAGATTCCATATTAAATTTGAAGCTTGCGTACAATTTTACAAGGCGAGATGGACGTCTAGGTCACAAATTTCTCGGTCAAACCATTAAACATGCTCACCAATTATATCCACACTTCTCCGCATCTAACAGTCCAAAATGAATAATTGTTAGGAATGAAAAAATTCCATTTTTCCCACCTTGATGTGTAAAAATAGAACTTTCCTATTCCTGCAAATTATTACTCTACTAAATAATTCATGTATATAATTTTATTTATCGCAATCATGATATTATGCATTGAGCTCAGTGGCGTAACTACGGTGGGAGGGGGGTGATTATGAGGATCAATCCCCCACCAGAGCCAAATAATTTAAAAGAAAATATTATTCGGATTGATGACTAAATACTCGATTATGTACGTTTATAAGTTACTTACTAATTTGAGAAAATGTATCTTTACATGTGTAAAATATTTAGTTTTAGGCCTACCAAAGCAATTAATTTCCGAGCTTTTGCACATTGAGAAGTGCAAATAATACGTGTCAAATGCTATCGAGATCAAACATGAATAGGCCTTAGTGTAAGTTTTCTTTCATTGATTGCCTTATTTTCCCCCCGCACAAAGCAAAATGCAAAAACAAACACATGACCAAAATAGAAAGCAAAAGTAAATAACAAACACAAAAACAAAAAACACAAAGCAAAAAGCAAAATTCAAAAACAAAATCAGAAATCAAACACAAAATTCTAAAGCGAAAGCAGAAGAACACAAAAACCAAAAACTCAAAGGAAAGAGCAAAATTCAAAAGCGAAAGCAGAAAAACACAAAATAAAAAAACTCAGATCAAAAAGTAAAATTCAAAAGCAGAAAAAACAAAACCAAAACCAAAAAACTCAAAGAAAAATGCAAAATTCAAAAGCAAAAGCTGAAAAACACAAAACCAAAAACATTAAACACAAAGTAAAATGCAAAATTCAAAAACAAAAGCAGAGAATACCAAAAACACAAATAAAAAACAAAAGCAGAAAACAATGAAAAACAAAAATCACACAGCAAAAGAACAGTAGAAAACAACAACAACAACAACAACATAACGCAATTAGTTCAGACTTGACTCCGTCTGTAAATTAATATACGTGTTTATCGTACTAGTTTCGGCACTTAATGATGCCATCTTCAGCGAGGGGGCCCAGAGGCAAACGACACTGATTGCGCTACTAATATTCAGAAAGAAAATGTATCAACTACGGGTCAAATGTGAGACTGTAAAAACTAGAAATATGAAAAACAAAACTGTTACTGAGGACAGCGAGAATGGAGGAGTTATGTAACCCACCCGATGGCAAGTCAGAGCCTGTCTAGCTTCAGACATTTCGCTTTTAATTGTATTATTATATTGGAAAACATTAATCAGTATAAGTAATGTTTTGTCACAGGATCCATATAGACTCAGGTGAATGATACGCGTTAATCAATACTAAAGAATTAAATCAAGTCAATTAATATATGTGTTTATCGTACTAGTTTCGGCAGGCAATGATGCCATCTTCAGCAAACATAGAAAACAAGTGAAAATTAATCTAGGGATACACATTAAGCCCAATAAAATTTTAATTGCTTTTGAAAATGCAGACAAACACCCTGTGAGTTCTTCGAACATTAATATCAGTAAAGATTTTGAATGGAATTCCTTACAAAGTTTGGTTTTAAATTTAAAAGACTCGGAAACTTAATTAGCAAATATAGAAGTAAAACTTAAATCATTCAAATCCTGAAAAGTAGTATAAAATTATTTTGTATATGGGTGACGAATCCTTGGTAAGGTAGAAAGACCGTTTATTTCTAGTTAGTTCAATTAGAGATGTGCCAACCAAAGAAATAGGAAAACGTCTAAAATACCTGTTATTTTATGTATTACTGGGTAGAAATGACGATGCTACATAAAGATCATTACCCAAAATTCACAAAATAGACACCCCCGTCAGACATATTGTTAACAACAAAAATAGTCCCTCATATGGATTAGCCAAATTCATACAAATATTTCAAAATTCCCATTACAAATTCAAGACCAATACCTGCTCTTTCCATTCATGTGACTTTATTTTACGTACCAAAGACATTTCATTAACTAACACGTGTTCAATACATTCTTGCGACATTGTTGATATGTACACTAACATTCCCATTGACACCACTTCGATTATTATTAGGAATAATCAGCTAACGCATAGGCACGTCCGAAATTGAAGAATTCAACTCAGTTCTGAACTTCATCATGGTTAATATCTTTTTTCATCTTCAACGACAATTTTTTTCGGCAAAACGGTCTATCTACTTTTCCAAAGATTCGTCGCCCATAGACGGAAGAATTTTATGCTACTTTTCTGGATTTGAAAGATTCAATTTTGACTTCTATATTTGTTAATTAAAATTATGTTAAATTTAATACCATCCTCGTAAGGAATTCCATTCAAAATGCTTACTAATATTAATGTTTGAAGAAATCACAGGGCGTATCTCTGCATTTTCATAAGCAATTAAGAATTTTGTTGGACCCTTTGCGGATGCGGATATAGTTTGCATGGCTGTGCGGATAGAGGATAAGCTGCGGATAATGTTCGGAGAAAATTTGCGGATAGTTTTTAAAATACAATCCGAACTTATTTAATATCATTATTAGGACTCGGAGGTTTATGGCATACCGGTATAATATTTTGCCGTTATGTTTTTCTCATGACAAATGTAAAATGATGATTTAAGCTAATCACATTCAAATTATGTCATTGAGCATAATAATTAACACTTCGAACAGGAAAGGGTTGCAATTCTGGTTGTATAACATTCATTTTAAGCATAGCACAAGGCATACAAAGTCTAAGGGAACGACGTTTTCCTCAAATGTCTCAATATGTTGCTTTAGTAATTTATGCTTTATCTAATGAAAAATATTAATGTAATGCCAGTTGGTTCGGATAACAAACATAGGAATGGGGAAAAAGTCATGCGATTGCGGATAACTACTGTGCGGATGCGGGGCGGATGCGGATAACGTTTTGTTTATCCGCGCAGGGCTCTAACTATAGATTTTCTATGTTCGCTGAACATGGCGCCATTGCGTGCCAAAACTTAATACGATAAACACGTATTTAAATGACATTATTTTATTCTTTATTATTGATTAAGGCTTATCATTCACCTTACTCAGTTATTATATTGAATCATAATACTGTATGATAAATGTTGGTATCGAACTCACCTTGTAGATTTTTTAAGGGCTGGGCTCCACTCCCCACATGAGTTGTTTACGGCTATGAACAATAATAAATGATATCAGTTGCACCTTTGTACCTTTGTACCTTTTCTGATCAGTAACATGTCTGTTCCAACAGAAAACACGAGTGCTGTCAGTTATCTTAAAAGTGTAGCTATGTCTTTGGAAGTAAGACACACTAAAAATGTCGAGAAGAGTTTCTTATTTTTGTCATGTAATGTTTTGGGCGTTAACTGACAGCGGTAGCTACGCTGGCTAACGCGCAACGCTAGCATGTGGAGGACTCGGTTCAAGCTCCACCTTCTGCCGTCCTTTAAATGGTTTTCAGTGGTTTCCCATTTTCAACTTCAGGCAAATGATGGGACGGTACCTTCTGACAGGCCATGGCCGCTTCCCTCCACATCCTTGCCCAGTTTCATTCACCATCATTCAATTTATCTCTCATTAACTCCTCTCGTGAGGTTGGCGTCAGGAAGGACATCCGACCGTAAAAACCATCCGACACAAAGACTTTCATCGCATCTCATCCCCAACACCGTTGAAAAACGGGAATAATAAGGGGTAGACATACATACAATGTTTAGGTCATTAGCTACTGTATTATTGGCTGTCCAGCCAATCATGTGACATGAGCCTGGTTTTATAAAAATAAATGACTCACAAGGCCACACTCTCTTTTATACGTTGTACTTGTAACAACGTGACCGGCTTCTGTCCCGAGACAGGACTTGATTTGTAAATACTCAGTATAAATGTCGACTAATAAATACCACCATTCACCAACTTGGATTCATTATTCCATTGAATAAGATGTCACTCAGTCGCGTGGAAGGATCCGTAATGACCTTAGCTTAACTCGAAATAAGAAGCTAACCACGCACGGTAAACTAGAAACCTAACTCTGGTACCCTTAAGACGCTTAGAGAGAGGTGCAAGTGTTTGTTTGTAAGTATCAAGTGTTCCTGCTGTCACTGCATCCCCGGTGTCTTGTAGTTCTTGTTGTAAGGAGTCCTTCATGGTTCTTCGGATGCACTCTATTCCGACGTCTACTTCTCACACCATTTTTATACTGATGCAATATATTCACATTCTGGCACAGTTGTTCAATGAGTTGCTTCAAACATTTTGCCCAGGCTGGGTCTTTGGGAGACTGTTGGTTTGGAGGGCGTGGCCTACCCCCATTAATTCGTACTGCAGCTAGTATCGTGCAGTAGTTAGCAACATGAACCTCCAAGAAAAATTTGTATTTTTCTAAATAGGCTAGTTAGGAAGTACGATTTCGTTCAGTTCACTGAACACCATGGCAAACTTGCGGAAGACTGCTGTCTTGGAAATGGACCTATAGGACGTTGGGTAGGGAATGGAATTCATCTTGGATCATGGAATGATGGCTTGTTTGCCCATTCAGAAGTTCATTTACGTGATTCGATTCATCCAAGGTGGTCATTTGGTTTGTTTCCCCACTTGGAGCTGAGGGATAGAGTTCGTGAGATATCTCCTGCCTGATTCGATCGAGAACAGGATCATGAAAGTAATATCTATTATTACTATTATTATTATTATTATTATTATTATTATTATTATTATTATTATTATTATTATTATTATTAATGAAAGAAATGCGTGATGGAAAACAGTTTCGGTCCCAGGGCGTTGCGGCTGAAGTTCGCTCCAGGCATCGCAGCGCACAATTTCACCCTTGCCACCTGTACGCTCTTTAACTCAGTGCCAGATACGTTGAAAACATGTTTGTGTAAACAAGAAACATTCTACTTAATTTATTTTCGCTTTCAAAGATTCGATAAACAACGTCTGCTAAGGAATGTTCGCTGCTGGATCTCGTATTCTGAGTCATGCCTCCGCATTTGTAAGAAAAACAATATGTGGAAAGGATCAAGACAACGGGCGTAAGTGAAGGCATATCGGTTGATTTCGTGCTTACAAATTAAATAAATCTTCTTCATAATTATCTGTGCATCCTGGCTTCATTTTCTCAGTCGAGACACTACTATTATTGCATTAATTCGAAGTGAGCAGTGCTTATAGATGTTAAGAAGGTCTGTAAAAAGGGATCAAGGAACGACAACCACCCCTACATGTTCGTCCATTTCCCCAGGGCTGTGAGTTATGGCCAACATCAAGGTGTTAACTTTCATTTTGTGCACCTACAGTACTATAGAGTGTGGTAGAATAGGTGCTTTCCCCAGTAGTTCCTTACATTTTGTTACATTGCACAATGGCTGCTAATGCGGTTAATTCCCAGTTCGAGACTCCTCCTTTGGTGGACTTAGATGGATTAATGATACCACTTTGGGCAACGAGCTGAACATCTTCTTCCGCTCTAGCAGCTCGTGGTCGTCCGCTTCGATTGTTAAAACTTCAAATCGCTTGGAGTTTTGGTGCTTGAACATGAGTATGCTAACACGATGTGTTCTTACTGTGCTACCACCAATGTTGAAGCACACAAACACATTGTTTGTTAATTTGCAATCCATCACCAGAAACTACAATAACTGTTACTAAACACATTAACATTGAGAGAAATCTACATGGCATCAGGAACAATTGACGCACAAACATGGTCACCAATCCAGCACTTAAACACACGTTTCTCATTTGTTACAGTTATGACATCTGTATATGTTTACATGTACTGTATTAACGAATATTGGGAAAAGTGAGTTTTCGACCGCCTTTTGAGAAATAGCTGCAACATATTCTTCTGTGCACTAACATTTAGAACATACATCAAAGGCTAGATTTTACGCCTTTCATTCTTTTACGTTTATTCGCAGTCACAAACGCAAGAATCACTGAGCAAACATGTGTATCAAACACATGTGGATGGAAACTTCTGCATTGGAGTGTACCTAGGGTTCAAATTTATCACTGGAACGAGGATGTCTGCCGGGATAATTGTATGAACGTATCTGCGGCCAAAGCTCTTGCTTCGTGACTACATCTACAGCCCATGGAGTTCCTCGCGTGTCCTGAACTGGCTTGCTACATAAGTTTTGCGATTGACCGTCATCACCTCTTTCAAGGTTAAAAGAGTTAATTTATCAAAGATATAAAGAAAACAGTTGGTATCCCTGCTAACTCATATAATGTGCACAGGTATATCTCTTAAGGCATACATTGCACCTACCCAAAACGTGGTTGAAATCCGTTAGTGTTGAAGTCACGTGCAGTTAAATATTGAATCTATCAGGACGCGTAGAATCGTGTTGGCAACACAGTTATATACACACATCAAAAAAAGTTTTGCATCACCTCGGTTCCCAGATCTCCGGCATATAGACGTTGACTGTGTATATTGTATCCAAGATACAGTCCCTTTGACTGTTCATAGATGTCACTAAAACTGCTCAAAGATGTAAACAACCATGCATGAGCAGGGCCTATTAGACGGAGGGGGTACGACAGCCGATCAGTTCCAGTCATTCCACCAGGACGAAGGTACGCTGCTCATGTTGTCTGTAGTTCTACCATGCCTAGAAGGTCAATACCGCAGTTCGATCGCGTCCGCATTGTTACTTTGTGTCAAGAAGGGCTCTCAACGAGGGAAGTTTCCAGGCGTCTCAGAGTGAACCAAAGCGATGTTGTTCGGACATGGAGGAGGTACAGAGATACAGGAACTGTCGATGACAGGCCTCGCTCAGGCCGCCCAAGGGCTACTACTGTAGTGGATGACCGCTACTTACGGATTGCCGCTCGGAGGAACCCTGACAGCAATGCCACCATGTTGAATAATGCGTTTCGTTCAGCCACAGGACGTCGTGTTTCAACTCAAACTGTGCGCAATAGGCTGCATGATGCGCAACTTCACTCCCGACGTCCATGGCGAGGTCCAGCTTTGCAACCCCGACACCATGCAGCGCGGTACAGATGGGCCCAACAACATGCTGAATGGACCCCATGGAATTGGCATCACGTTCTCTTCACCGATGAGTGTCGCATATGCCTTCAACCAGACAATCGTCGGAGACGTGTTTGGAGGCACCCTGGTCAGGCTGAACGTCTTAGACACACTGTCCAGCGAGTGCAGCAAGGTGGTGGTTCCCTGATGTTTTGGGGTGGCATTATGTGGGGCCGACGTACGCCACTGGTGGTCATGGAAGGCTCCGAAACGGCTTTACGATACCTGAATGACATCCTCCGACCCATAGTGCAACCATATCGGCAGAATATTGGAGAGGCATTTGTCTTCATGGACGACAATTCTCGACCTCATCGTGCACATCTTGTGAATGCGTTCCTTCAAGATAACGACATCGCTCGACTACAGTGGCCAGCATGTTCGCCAGACATGAACCCTATCGAACATGCCTGGGATATGTTGAAAAGGGCTGTTTATGGACGTCTTGACCCACCAATCACTCTGAGAGATTTACGCCGAATTGTCGTTGAGGAGTGGGACAATTTGGACCAACAGTGTCTTGATGAACTTGTGGATAGTATGCCACGGCGAATACAGGCATGCATCAATGCAAGAGGACGTGCTACTGGGTATTAGAGGTAGTGGTGTGTACTGCAATCTGGACCACAAATGCTGAAAGTCTAGCTGTATGATGGTACAACATGCAATGTGTGGGTCTCATGAGCAATAAAACGAGCTGAAATGTTGTTTGTGTTGATCTCTATTCCCTTTGTATTTAACGGTTCCGGAACTCTTGGAACCGAGGTGATGCAAAACTTTTTTTGATGTGTGTATATTTGCGCTCAAAACGTAACGAGCCGGAGGCATAATTACAGAAACCAGTATCTGTATGTTAGAAGTATTGGCCCTGGCTGTTGAGGCACTTGTCCCACTGTGACACGAGGCGGTGAATGGCTCTCTCATAAAATGCCCTGGGCTGCGATGTGAACCAGTTCCGCACGTACAGCTGGACGTCGGCGTCCGAGGTGAATCGTTGGCACCGCAGAGCCCTTTTCAGGGGACCAAACATGGGGTAATCACAGGGAGAGAGGTCTGGACTGTATGGAGGGTGGCCGAAAACCTCCCATTTGAATTTCTGCAGGAGTGCCGCGACTGTGTCGGCCGTATGAGGTCGTGCATTGTTGTGGAGCGACCACGGCGGCTATGGCGTTCGCTGTCACTCAGCGGTCCTGGGTAATGAGTGCATCAACCAGCTGGAAATTGTCATCGGTAATGCAGGGGGGTGCCCCAGACCGGGCATCATCGGCTAACGACACCCGTCCTTCCCTGAAGCGCTTGTGCCACGCCTTGACCCTTGCAAGGGAAATGAGTGTTCGCCGTACACTTGTGACATTCGGCGATGACTGTCCGTTCCCCCAACTCCTTCCGCTATCAGAAACCGAACAACACCTCTTTGCCCTTCGGTTGACGCCTCCTTGTCATTGTTTGCAATGCGACTGGCAGCGTTGGACGATTGATGCATGCTGCTGCTCGCTTTGTATCGTCACGTGACGTGCATGCGTGCCCTCTAGCTACGGGCTGCGACCTTCCACGCTCTGGTCGGAACCACACCTCGTTACACACGGCACGATTAGCCTATGTCGTCACCGGTTTGAGCATTCCAGCCTCCGGCTCGTTACTTTTTGAACGCACCTTATATGTGTTGCTCAAAATAAATCTATAATTTTATGGTTTATGCAAGTACAAAGATTGGAACTGTTTGGATGCATACTTTACCAGACATTGAGACTATGGTAGAACTCACTAGAACGGATTTATTAATTGTTGGCAGCCCTGGTGACTCTGAAAATATAAAGAGTTGTATATTTTAAAATATTCATTGCAAATCCCAAATTTGGATGAAATATATTAGATAGTATGGATGTGCAGTAAGTGTTGTTAAATATTGAACCTATCATCAAGCTAGATTTATGTTTGCAGCACTGTCATAGAAGGGTTGCTCAAAATAAATTTGCAGTATAATGCGCTGTGTGCCGAGTTTGGAATTGTATCCATGGATATTTTCTCTGTTAACTCACATTGGATTGCCAGTTGTCATTATTTCAACAATGACACAATTTAAAAATATAGTTTTGTGATATTATCATATCAAATATGGTTTCGATATCTCTAGCCGCTTATGAGTTGATTAGAGGAATACACACAGACAGAAAGTCATACAGAGGAACAGACACACATGCCCCTGATTGATCTCAAAAGTCAACTTTTTTTTTTTTTATGTTTGCAAAATGTTAAAAAAAAAGGCTACAGTTGATCCTTTCTTCCATGTGAAATTATACTTGAAACAGCACAGTTTATGAGCTATTTGCGTGTACCTGCGGTGAAAGTGTATTGAGAGTGAACAAATGGCACCACTAAGAATTACTGACATCTTAACTTATGAACACCCATTGCCATTGTTAAGAGAGGAGAACGTTGGACCACCAAGCTAAAGAGGTGCAGCTCGCAGTCAAAATGAACCAGAGGCTACATGGCGTGTGTCCAAAATGACAGTCCAGCGGTCATTGCTGAGTACGGGTCTTCTAAGCAAACAGAACCACTGGAAGAATCACTGCACCTTTAATGATGATGGTGCGTCGTAGACAGCAAAAAACTTATTTTTCTGCAGCAGTATCGAAATTATTACGCCATTGATTGCACTAGATTGTCTTAGACTATCCGAAAAATCACATTTTCTTCTTCGTCATCATCGAATGGTTGAGCGTTACAGTTTCAGGCGAGTGACATTTCATTAATGTTCCTCCGCTAAACTGAGGAACATCGAATCATGGATATGTTTCTCATAATCATGTCTAGATGATCAATACTTGTTATCATGGTAACCATATGGGACGCCTAGATGGCCTTTACACTTCAGATTTAGATAATGAATACTTGTTGTCTTGGTAACCCATATAGGAGGCCTAGATGACCGTCTCACTTTTAGGGCTTATTACGCAAATTTGTGATTGACCCTCAGTCCAAAATAATATCCATGTTAAAATCGGAGAGCAAACCCCCTGCAACCATTGCTGGAAGAGCACAAACTGGTGAACTGAGGATTGTTCTCATGATCCACCCTTAAGGGATTCATAACCATTCTTCAATTCTAAATCCACTGTTGTACTGTCCGCTTATTTACAGCATTACCTTAACTATCGAACACATCCTGCAGCAGCAACGCTCATCCAGAGTTTCATAAATCATATTGCCGACTGTCCGGGTACCCATGTTCAACCCATCCTCAATGTCGTCCTCATAAAACTTCGTGACTACTATGAGTGACAGGTATATTTTTTGCGTGGGATTTAACTAATGAACTTATTGGAGAAGAGTACTTCTACCTCATGGCATACTAACTAGCATTCTTGGCTAAAATCACGGAGGTTCGAGTTCAATCCCGGCCCACCAAGAAATATAATTCTGATCTGAAGGAGGGCCGGAACTGGGTGCACTCAACCTTGTGAAGCAAGACTGAAAATAGGTGGGTTCGATTCCAACCTCAGCCATCCTAGAAGGAGTTTTCTACGTTTTCTCACTTCTAATCTAGGCGATTGTCGGAATGGTATCAAAATTAAAGCCACGACCTTCTCCCACCTAAACTCTAACCTCAATTTCATATATACACACTAGTACAGCCATCACAATGACACAGGTTATCAGCCAGATCTCACACACGCCTACGTACATGGGGCTACATGACCACGATGTCACAAGACACCTTAGTATACCAACAACAATGAGAAGATGAATCAAAGTAGTAAATACAGTAGGCTAATGGTTGACTTTTTGTAGCTCTTCAGTCGGTCAACACGATTGGGCCCAATGAATGGGCGTGATACAAGATACAAATATATAAATACACTCCTGGAAAAAATTACATGTATTAGTTAATATTCACAGTTAAATTGTGAATATTAACTAATACATATATTTTTTTTTAAATTTACAATTTTATTGGGAATATTAACTAATACAGTGAAACGAGGCTCATTCGAACTTCTATAATTCAAAAGGAAGCTTGTAGTTTAACGTGACCGTTAATCTGTAGATTATGAGCCACGGGACCTCCTTTTTACGTGGAATCCGAACCACAGGACATGGCATTTCACTTTGAAAATCTCACATGCATTGACCGGGGAACTTCTATAATTCGAAATCTTCTTTAATTCGAATTCTTCTCTTGGGCCCTAGCATTTTATATACCATCAACGCTAAGAACAGTGGTTAATTCGAATTATATTTTGGATAATTCGAAGTTTTTACATGTAATAAGCTGATCGGAAACCAAACAGTTGGGTCAGGAATTCCCGAAAATGATGTATCATTGGCATGCGGCCCCTACTTGATTGTTTTGCCTACGTGACTAACAACACGCCTGCGACGCTCCTTCTCAGGTCAATGCCCAACCCCTCCCCCTCCCATCGTTTTGCAACGCTCCACATCTCATAACTCATAACAGTGTCATCCCTTACACCTGTCTGGTAGGTCTAGTACTGTGCTGTGTACTGCAGTATTCTGAGTCGTTTGATTAGACTTGTGGTTGTTTAGAAGTTTGGTTTTGCCTGTGTTTTAAAGTGCGTGTACAGAGCTAAGATGTCGTCATCAAAGCTTCGGGTTCCATACAAAACTTTGACTTTGACAGTCATTATACAGTACCGTTGTCTGATAATCTGCTTTGTTGAACGTAAATCATTGTGTAAACCTAATTCATAGTACCTAGGTATATAAGCACTTTACTTGTTAAGAACCTATTTAATATTATGATTAATAAAGGTTCTCTGATGAAAAATTTAAATTTGAATATTTTCTCTACCCTTTTCAAAGAACTTTCTTAATTCGAATTTCTGGATAATTCGAATTGTTTTACTGGTCCCTTGAGGTTCGAATTATCCAAGTTCCACTGTACATGCAATTTTTTTCAGTAGTGTAATTATACATTTGTATCTTGTACCCCACCCATTCATTGGGCACAATCTTGCTGACCGACTGAAAAGCTACAATAAGTCAATGTGTATAGGCCACACTGAAAAAAAGAATGGCTTCAAGTCTCTACTAAATAATGGTGTCGCTATCCAACAAATTTACTGGCAGGGTGAAATTATTGATAAGGATATATTTCAGATATTTCTTTTCAGGAATGCTATTCCAGATTTTCTGATCTTTCACCTTTTATCAAATCTTAACATTTCGTTTTTACTTGTTAGTTTCATATTTTGAGAGTCTATGTATTAGCGAGTGATATTCTTATTTGAAGATATTTTGAAAGTACAGTATAATTCGCGCGTAAAATTTACTTATTTAATACGCTGCTCATTTTACACCAGATTAATCAGCTGCCCCTAATAATATTGTTTATTGCAGTCCAACTGACTCATGTTGTCAGGAAGGTTGAAATTTCTCTGTTTGCATCCCGTATGGTACTAATGCACAGCAAGCATATCTCACAAGCGATACTGAACTCTATTATTTTTCCATCGATGTGATTACAGACTAATACGAGGCAAAAGCAATAGTGCTCAGTATCGTGTGCAGGATAAGCTTGCAGTGCATTAGTACCATACGGGATGCAAGCAGAGGAATATCAACCTTCCTGACAACATGAGTTAGTTGGGCTGCATTAAACAATATTATTAGGGGCAGCTGATTCACCTGGTATATAATTCAATTACTATAATTCGCTAAAACGAAGCAAGCCATGCATTGTTTCAGCAAAATACAAGCATCATTCCTAAATAAAGTGTACCTCTACCTATAAATGTAAAATGAATCGGACATAAATTGCAGTTGCATAAGAAAATCGTGTATTTATTTATTTATTTATTTATTTATTTATTTATTTAATATCAACTATGTAGTTGAATACATTCAGCCTCCGTGGCTTAGGCGGCAGCACGCCGGCCTCTCACCGCTGGGTCCGTGGTTCAAATCCCGGTCACTCCATGTGAGATCTGTGCTGGACAAAACGGAGGCAGACAGGTTTTTCTCCGGGTACTCCGGTTTTCCCTGTCAAAATTTAATTCCAGCAACACTCTCCACTATCATTTCATTTCATCTGTCATTCATTTAATCATTGCCCCAGAGGAGTGCGTCAGGCCTCGGCAGCCGGCACAGTTCATATCCTCGCCGCTAGATGGGGGCTTCGTTCATTCCATTCCTGACCCGGTCGGAGACTGGAGGCAGGCTGTGGATTTTCATTTCATGTAGTTGAATACATAAAATGATCAAAATATAGTTGGGAAACTTCGGAGCTTGTCTCACCTCTGTAAGACAGAATATCCGAAAGAACTTTTTTATTTGCATTACAATAGAGATTAGTGTTGATCTGTGATACTCAGTGTACGTGAACAATCTATAATGCACCAGTGGAAGTTTATGTGACTGTGAGCGATTTCCTTGTCTGTCAACTAACTTGGAACCAATCGAGGAGAGCAGACATGGCACAAATAATCCATACTCCGGTTGCCATCGTGGAGGTGACACTCGTCTTTAACCTCCCAGAAGCAGACAACTATTCAGACATCAGCGTAGCCGTTCACGTTAAAACGCACACCATGGTCGCGAGGGCAGCTGCAGGAAGTCCGGAAATCGTAGGATCGAGTCCCAGCGTTGACAGCGGCTATCCTGAGTGTGGTTTTTCCCCAAGTTTTTCCACACTCCCTCCTGACAAATGCTGGTATAATACCTTACTTTAATTCCCGGGGTACCTACCTCATCCCTGTCCCTGATACACTTACAGTTACAGTTACACACACTACAACTGCCATCACAGGAATACCGGTTATCAGACAAGTTCAACACACACACAACTTCACGGGGCTGATGTTAAGATAGCCCAAGCCCCTCAAATGAATTAAAACAAAAAAAACCATTAACAGACAGGGTGTGTAGTTCACCTTACATGGTACACCCTAGGTTAACAATAAGCTTTTCAACCCAGCAAGGCTCAAGTTTAATCCTGTTTATTTCTTTCTCTATTAACTTTGGGACCGACCCTCACTTATTTCCTTTCCCGATCTGCCTTTTCCTCAATCTTCATTATTCGAGGGTTCAGGACAATTCGTTTCTCCTTTTTAATTTATGTTATTGTTTTTCTTCCACTAGTACTCAAGTTTAATGTTTGTCGCAGTAGTCAACCTTTTGCATTATCATCCTCATCATTAGGGCCAGATAACATCGATGTTCCACACATTCATCGCTTGGTAAACACAAGTGGAGGTGGCGAGAGTTCAAATGAGAGTTAATTTTATACCGTTCAATACATATGTACCCACAATTCTCTCTGGAAATGCCTTGTTTGACAGTTTGCATACTTCTTCCAACTACTTTACTGCATCACTAGAAAAAAGCAATCTAATAATAATAATAAATAATTATAATAAAGCAGGAGTACATCCGGCCTCTCAGTCTGTCAGCAACTGGAATTGTACCTTCAAGACCGATGGACCAACTACAGGCTCTCGGAATGGTGCACAAGCAGGGACATATCCAAAAGTCGGTGATCTTGGACTCAAGCCATACTGTACAGTGCGAAGATTCCTAAATGAAGAAATGAAGTCTGAATGTGCTTTACATTAGTCCGTATTTTCAGTCAATATACCATTGTAAAATGGGAAATTTATGAATCTGTATAATATTAATAACTAGCCTCCAGATTTCTATAGGTAGAAGAGTGATGGATACCCAATAATTTGAGAAAGCTGGAAAACGTTGTGTTGAAAAACACTTTCCCTTGATCTGTTTTGAGCAGACGAGGTTGTCTTTTGGACCCTTGAATAATATTCTTAAATGCAGCGGTGACCAGAGGAATGATTTTAGGACTAAACGGTTCAGCAAATGCCATTTTGGAGTAGACGTCAATGACGGTGAGGAGATAGCGAACACCATCGTTAGCGTTAGCATAGGGAATCATTTCAACCAAATCGTCAACACCTCGTGTAAAGACATGACGATGGCAGTAGAGGTGACGAGCAGGTCTTTGTAACTTGTGAGCAATGGCCGTTTTAACAGGCGAAGTGGTGTTGTCACGTGGAACCATCACACAATAATACCTACAAGACGAAGCTCCTCTTCTATTTCTAATAGTTCACCTCCATAACCGGTATGACCTGCCTGTTGTGAGGCATGCAAGAGGTGTAGGCAGTTGACCTATGTATTAGGACCGTTCCAGTAGGTGACATCGACGAGTGGTTTCAACGTATTAAACGCAACTCCCGAGGCTGAATTTCCACGGTGAACACTCTCATAGGTAGGAAACAATTTCGATACGGTGTTTTCATATTTAACATTCTTGTTAGCATTGACCGCTTCGGATCACTTATAGAGATAGAGGGGGTGGAGACCTTTCGTTTGTGCACACACACGACTTTCTACGATTATTGGTTCGGGAGAAATCCACACTTTTTTTTCGAGTATTGCACTTAGGCCCTTCTTTGCCCTTTTGACAAAAATTAATAATACACTCAAAAACGGGGCGTTACCTCAAGTCCTACAACACCACATACAAGTCCCTAGCCTTATTGGTTCACGAGATATTAACAAGCGAATGACCTATTAGTTTTGGATCTTTTGGTTAAATTAAAAAAAACTCATCCATAAATAATTATTTAAAAAGCTCACTCTCTTACAAAAAAAAACAAGTGCGCATGCGTACAAACCAAAAAAAAAAATGTTAATTCATAATGGTGTCAACCTCTTTGCATGTCATGCATTCAGAACAACGTTTAATTTCATAATAGTATCAGGCCTCATGTCTGCTGTACATGGAAAGCATCGTTTACTAAAAAAAACTATTTCACCCCCTAGTAGGGGTAAGTTTCATTTTGGGGTGGAAATAAGATGTGCATAGGAAAGAGGGCGTCACCCCGAGTCCTACGACATGTCTCATGCCAAAATCCGAATGTTGGTTCGCGAGAGCGAACATGAGCGTAGCCGAGCGGCTAGTGTCACTATTTTAGATCCCCACTGCTCCCCTACTCACGGAAAACCACTTTCAATATGCCTGAGATGGCAACCAAACTCTCCTCTTTTCAGTTTTGCCTCACGAGGCAGAGTGTACCCCGTTCCTGCCCTCATACAATTTCTCGGCAGAGCCGGGAATCAAACGCATACATCCGGGGTGATGGCCAAGAATGCTAGTCGCTACATCTCGCGGTGATCCCAATGATAGTAGACCTACAGTTATAATAATAATAATAATAATGTCTACGCCTTTTAGTTTCCGTCTCTACGATTGGTGAATGGCGATGCCTTGATCCCCATGAGCTCCCCAATAGGTACACTGGTTGGTAATATTAACAAAACAAAAACAACAAGATCGTCATTAAGACTGATATTGTGTGCTCATCGCAGCCTGCCCGGAGAGTGGGCATGCTCTGGAGAGCTGAGCACATCTAATCCCTCACCCTGCCACCTGCCGACTTTCAGACCGACAGATTACACGAGCACTTACTCACCATGTTTCACTCAACAGAGAAGTGCAGAATGTGGTTTTCTCCCGTAACACTTGATGGTTTTGCTGCTTATGATAGATTTAGGCCCTACAGACATATCGGCCATTAGCCCTGTGTGCCTGTGTCTGTGATACGTACACTTGAGTATCGCATTCAAGAACATTTAGCTCATAGTAATAGTTTTGTACACCAGGCTTCTGTGACGTTGGATCGTTCCGTGTTTTTTTTAATTTATTTTTTTCTAATTTTTTTAGCGAATGGCTTTTAGTGCCGGGAGTGTCCGAGGATATGTTCGGCTCGCCAGTTTTGTAGCTGCTTCGAGACGGACACCCAATGGGTGAGCTACAAGTACCGTTGGGGAGGGAAGTTGGAATGTAAGGGCGAGGAGTTGGAAGGTAGCGGCTTGGCCTATAGTTAGGGACCAACCCCGGCATTTGCCTGGAAGGAAGATGGGAAACCACAGAAGACCATCTTCAAGGTTGCCGGCGGGGGGATTCGAACCTCCTCGCCTCCCGGATGTGAGCGACTGCCAACAGTCATGCCGTAACGACCACGGCTAACTCACCCGGTGATGATTTACAGGAATTTAAAACTTAACTAGAAATCAATGTTCTTGTAAGATTCAGATTGCAGTAGTAATCTTTTAATTCAGAGCTACATGACAACGATGTAGCAAAGTCCCTAAATGAATAATCATCATCACCATCAACAACAACAACATTAACAACTAACCTCTCAATTCGATCACTTTAAAGGCCTATATGCCCGTGCATTAGAGGGAGAAATGCTCCGCCACGCTGCGAGTGGCCGGAATTGTAAGCTGGTGCGGTTTACCGCGGACCGCAGAAATATCAGCTGTCATCTCACAACGTGTTGCCATGGCAGACTTGATAATAACTGTGGGATTTCAGAGTATTTCATCTGACAATAATTGGCCCAATTTTTCGGAGAAAGGCCGTCTACTTGCAGAAAGTGGGCATGATTTAAATTTAGCAGAAAAGCGGGTTTGCAGGAAATACCAACAGTGTTATAACTGCTAATGTGATAAGAGAAACATCAGTTCGCCAGAAACCTTACCATGTCACAATAGAGGTAACGTATCTATTCATTTTATGCATTAGTTGGGGTGACAGCAGGGGCAGATAAACTCGTAGTTCCGCCCCTTAAAACAAAAATAACTAACTAACTAACTGAGGTGACAGCGGCATTAATGTTATTGTACATGCAATTTCTAATACGATATAATGTTATCGTAGGTTAATGCTACTAGAGAGACGATTGCATGTTCCTGTGAATGCCCTGCTGGATCGTCAGAGAAGTGCAAGCATATTTCAGCAGTTATTCATGCAGTTAATTCAGAGCATGTAACTTCGCGAACCGATCAACCCTGTGAATGGTCTCGACCTCGAATCTCAAACGCGGAGAAAGAGAAATATAACAAGGGGAAGAGGTTAGAAGAACTTTTTCCCACAAAAAGGCAGAGGCGTGATGTAAAACCAGTTGAAATTCCCGATTTGAAAACCCCATGTATACATTTCAAAATTTTAAATGAGGAGAAAAAGTCAGAATCAGTTAAAGTTGCCAATGAATTGCTAGGAAATTTAATAACAGATGTCACAGTTATGGTTCTTAATAATGCATGTAAAAATGTAATAACAACATTATTAATGAAACAGGAGATTACATCTGTAATAATTGATGTTTGTAGGGTTAGCAATTCTGCACTAGCAAGTTATTTTTATAACAATCATGTTGTAATTAATAAGACTCCAGCAGCTGTAATTTGTGTAAAGACCTTACATCAATCGAAGTCTAACCTCTGGTTTTCAGAAAGGAAGGAAAAGATCTCTGCAAGTAGGGCACATTCAATTAAAACTAGGAGAAAAGATCATGAGAAGTTGGTGAATACACTCTTGAACCCTAAATGTCTTAATGGCAGGGGTCTTAGAAACGTCACATTTGGAAAAAAGTTAGAAAAAACTGCACTTGCCAAATACACAAATTTATATGGTGAAACAGTTGTTGAGAGTGGTCTCATAATTCATGTCACCCATCCTTGGTTGTGTGCTAGTCCTGATGGTATAGTAATGGTGGATGAGAAGCCAGAAAGGGTACTAGAAATTAAATTTCCTATTTCAAGTAAAGACAAACCAATCATAGGTGAAAATGAGGAGATTAATGTACCCTATCTTATAAGAAATTCAGAAGAAAATTTGGAACTGAAACCAAATCATGCATATTTCACTCAATGCCAGCTGTTGATGTACTGTTGTGGGCTTGATGCTTGTGAGTTTTTCATGTATACAGAGAACCATAGTTCCATTCTTTTAGAAATTCAAAGAAATAATATGTTCTTAAAGGGCTGTATTGAAAAGTTGCAACAGTTTTTCTTCACACACTGAGGTAACTAAGTGCAGATTTAATAATGGGCTTCAGACATCAAGGGAGGTTGTACATTTGTCATAACACAACACATATGCACAATGTCATCAACACTACATAATTGGTCACTTGGAATTTTTTGAAGTATGTTATATACTTTCACTCTTTGAATGCACCGTTCAACATGAATTCGCACACTAGCAATATTGTAAGTGTCATCAACTTCTTCAGGTGTCAAATGACCTTCATGCATGATGGGTGGCATTACTAAAATTGCATTGCTGTCCTCCAATATAGTTTTTATACCAGGGAAACCTTTATCAACCATTATTTGATCTCATGATTCTATCAATTTCAAAATTCCACAGGCATTTGTGATAAAACTGTCACTAGCTCTACCACCATAACATTTGGGAACAAATGTCACCATACCACAAGGTGCAATTGCAATAAGGGCCTTTGCAGTATATGTAGACTTATAATTAGAGTACATATACACACGCTGGCTGATCTCAGGAGGCTGTTCTGTTTTAATTTCAGTGCAGTCTATAATATCTCTACAATTTGGATAGTTATCTTTAAAAACAGAAGGCAATGTAGCATTAACAGTATCCTTGCTAGGCCAGAAACCCCACTTTTTTGTTGCTTGTGCCAGTACAGGTAAAACAGATTGAAATATCCTATAAATATTACTACGGTGAATATTGAAAATAACAGCAAGGTCAGCAAATGGTAAGGCTAACTTCATTTTCATTAAGAATACCAAGAGTCTATCTTCTTTACAAATTCTGCGGGTATTAGTGTCTGGCAGCAAGTTTAAAAATATATTAAAAATTCTTTGTTGACACCAGCCAAAACATTTAATTGTGATTCATTAGAAACTGAACTATAACCAAAAAATCCTCTTTCTTCATATGGGAAGTCAGGCCCAGAAAATTTACTAACATGTCTAGGTTTAGCATGTAATGTGTGAAGGGCTGATATATTTGCTTGTGTGCTGACACTGTTTCCATCCAAAACACAACTGAATTCAAAATTGCTTTCTACATCACAGTGTTTGTTTGTCTGAGTTTGGGCATCAGCTTTCATGGACACTAGAACAGGCTCACTAGTTTGCAGATCTGATATATCAGGTATTGAAATGACTAAATTTCTATTTACTCTTCTCTTCTTCAATCTCATAAATCTGCTGAGAGAGCCTGTTCCTGTTGACTTTCTTCTGTAACATTCAGGAAAGATACTTGGTGCATATGCTGGACTAGCAGGATGTTGAGATTTACACCCTCCTATGAAATGTTTGATGCAGATTCTAGATGATTTTGAAGGTGACCACAATGAACCATCTGCCCTATAAAACAAATTGTAAAAATGTGGCAAATTTATGTAAACATACCTTTTAAAGTATGAGCAATCTGTAAATGCAAATATAATTTTGAACACATTTTGTAAAATTTAAGTTGGATCTGTATTATATTTATTTGAATTTCTGTTGTAATGAGTTCAAATTATTTTGTGACTATCTGGTTTCATAATAATACTTTTGTAGGACTATTTAAAATACTGTAATGCTCTTTTATTTAATGTTTGTGTATAATTACACATTTCTAAAATATTTCGGGACTACTATACATTGCGATACGGCCGCGTATGAAATTCCCCTAAAACAAAATGGCGGGTTCTGTGACGTCATCAACGACGTCACGAAATACTCCTCTGGCAAGCCTACGGGAAAAGCCTGGGTAATAGGGGTTTTTTGGGTGGGGAAACACAAAAATCGTCAATTTTTTATGTATCGAAATCTATAATTGAGCTAATTAGTTCAAATAAAGATTCCGATACATTTAAAAAAATCGCAAATTCACGTAATAGGAGTTTTTTTGGGTGGGAAAACACAAAAACCGTCAATTTTTTTATGTATCGAAATCTATAATTGAGCTAAATAGTTCAAATAAAGATTCCGATACATATAAAAAAAATTCGCAAATTCACGTAATAGGAGTTCTTTGGATAGGAAAACACACAAAAACCGTCAATTTGTTTATGTATCGAAATCTATAATTGAGCTATATAGTTCAATTAAAGATTCCGATACATTAAAAAATCGCGAATTCACTTCATATATATCCGGTAAAGGCCTTGGTAATAGGTTTTTTTTTTGGATGGGCAAACACAAAAACCGTCAAATCAACCAATGGAACGAAATCTATAATTGAGCTATATAGTTCAATTAATGATTATACTTTACAATTTCCGCATCGAATTCTTTAATTGGCATATATATGTCAATTACAGATTCCGATACACATCGTAATTTCAGTTGATATTTTTAATTTTACGCATCGAATTCTATAATTCCCCTATGTAGATCAATTACAGATGACGATACACATCGTAATTAGTATAATTTCATATTAATAAAACATTGCATCGAAATCTTTAATTGAGCTATATTTTCGTATGTACGGCGGGCCAAATTGAGGTAGGCCGATAAATAAATTACATGTTTTTCCCATAATCTTGCCAGAGAAGCATTTCGTCAAGTGGTTGATAACATCACAAAAACAACCAATTTGTTTATATAATATATTCATGCGCAAACGATCGCGGTCTGTAATAATCGCCAGTTGACATCAATACATTAACCTAGCTGCACATTGTAGTATTCTTATAAAACATTGTGGTCAATAATGTTATTGTGTAGTTTCGTTTTTTTCTTTTCCAAAGTTGGCTGCAAATACACCAAACACAATGCCATTATAAAACATTGTGGTCAATAATGTTGTTTTTGCTGCCCCCCCCCCCCCCCCCCCTCCGATAGGTTGGTATTTTTATGTTTTCCAATATTGGCTGCAAACACAAAACAAGACCTGTAGGCCGATAGGTCTAATACAAAACATTGTCATATCTATTTTGCAGGTGTTCATGTACATGCCAATTTGTCTAAATCCATTACTATTTTAACAGGCGTATTCCCCAACACCGTTCCTAACGTAATATTATCGTTTAGACAACTTTCCTATTAAATGCAACAACCAAAATATACTTTGTGGTGTTTGAAGCCATATTTTCAGTGTTGCCTTAGTAAACAAGAGTTTAGTGCTTTTCAGTCGGTCAACACGAATGTACCCAAAAGAGATGGGTTATGCCCTAATCCTGAAATAAATAAATATATATATGAACAACGTAAAAACTCACCGATATATTCCAAATGCTGTATTATTCCACATGTACAAGCAGAAGCACTGATTTTCCACCACAAGTAACGGATTTTATTTTAATGCAACAACTTCAGGATTTAAAACAATTTTAATACAAATCGTCAACACAATCGAGCACACGACACTGCTTATATCAAAATCTTGTTCTACAGGTTATTCACGGGAATATTTATTTTAATATTACGCTTAGAAAACGCGATCGCGTGACAATACAAAAATGGCGAACCGACTCCAGCAAAATCCCGCGACGAACTGACCACGGAACTGACGTAGTAATCAGCTGACAACCAATAGCGTTACCGATAGCAATACGTCAGCCGTGAGATCACGGTGACGTCACTGATCTCCCTCAAATCTCCCCAGACGCCGCTGTATCGCAATGTATAGTTGAACCAATATTTCTGTAGGCTATTAATATTTTGTTCCTATTTTTTGTCATGTACTGTCCCCGATAATCCGGATAGTAGGCTGTCAGATATCCGCCCCCTCAATCGGATTGCCAATAATCAATCGCACCGGCACAGCTACATCAATGAAAATGGCACTGACAGATACTACCGAGATTAGAGAACAGTAGTTAACATGAAATTATTGTGGAACACACCAAAATATACAGGGGTTCATACTTACCTTTTACTTACCTATTCAATTTAATCTCGGGTCTGGGTTTTCAACTGGATCACTTAATAGTATGCCCTCACAATAACCTCCACCACGATATTTAAAATGAACCAAGTCGGAAACAAGAAAATTTAAACTGCACAATAATTTATTTCACATAAAAAAATATAATTTAACAAAATTTAACAGCAAAATATACGTGGCAATCAGAAGCCATTGTCAATGTAACCATGTCCTCCTGTAGGACTTGTAGACTTCACATACAAAATTTCAGCTTTCTCTAGCTCAAAAGAACGTAATAATAACAACAATGCACTTTGGAATGGATAAGGGAGCTGGGACGAGACATAAAGCATTTGTTTCCTTGTTCATGAACTTCACATTTTATTTATAACCGCAAGGCTGCTATGTAGATGACCTTGGCCTCTATCATTCAGTTATCTGGCCACCTGCAATACACCCTGCACCGTGTCGCATGCTTGCTTCGTCAAATGGACACACCTGTCCAACCAATGTTAGCATATGCTAGTTACCTCAGAGCCTAGCTCCTTTTCAAAACACTTTAAATGTTCACCTCTCAACTCAAATATTATCACGCAAATCTTTTAAATGCTCCGTTCAAATATCAATGGATTACTCTAATAATCCCAAATCTTGTTTAAATTGTATAATCCAATTGTTGAACTAGCGTTATTTAGAGTATAATAACGAAAACGCTTAATGTTTATAACAAAATGTTCAATAATTATTTATAACATTTTAAATTGTTTATAACATTGTCAAACGACAATTGAAAAATTTATACACGCCTCTATTAATCCCGTTCTTTTCAAATTATTATTAAAGATATTTACATAGTTATTTACATTATTTATATTATTTATATTAGAAATACATTAAACCACACGTTTATCCGGTTGATAATTACTTAAATCGTGGTGATATAATCGACCAATGAAGGTTAGTTATATTTAAATTTTAGATTCAGGTTTAATAAGATTTAATAATTATTATTTGTGACGGTAACCTCCATTCAAAATCGTTATCTCAAATTATTTAAACACTCTTGTTAATTTTAACAGTAACTTCACATGAATAATTTTCAATGGACCTGAACAATACACTCAGCGGAAAAATACCTCGCTCAAAACGCACAAATTTGCACCAAAATTGGTCCATAATTCATCATATATCTCATTATATATGGCATCAAAATCTTCCACAATACACACAAAAAAACCTCCACTTATAAATTCATCATCTTCATCAATATTACTGTGGGAACCTCCTTCACTTATTAAAGGGGATTATTCATCAGCGACTTTTACACGTCCACTGAACTAACGATTATACATCCATAGTTCCTCTTTAAAAATTCTTATATTCATCAATTGTATCAAAAACTGTTATTATATTTAACCTTCGTGGGTTTCATTCATGAAGCGATATGAAGTAAAAATTTGCCAATCACAAATAAATTTAATAGCAAATACGATTAGACACGCCTCCCTGGTCTATCAAAATTGAGATTAATATCATCAAAGTATCGCAGTATAAAAATACTATCTTCAATCAAAGTTCATCTAAACTGCATAAATAGTCGAATAGAATACAATTAGACTGTGGACTGCAAACATTATTGTTCCAATCTAGAATTGAGAAAAACTCCTATCAAATGTTCATTACTATAGTGTACTCAATAAATCGTAATCAAAGTTCATATTTCATAAAATTGTCTATAATGCAATGGTATTTCAGAATTGACGATAAATGTCTATGTTGCAATCATGTTCATAAAACGACTAGTATTTCCAAGATCGTCGATAAGGTAGTAGATTTTAACGCTCTAAAATCTTTTAATCATTCTTCTTTCTTGAGGATGACAGAAAATTGGTCAAAGTAATTTACTGAATAGAATTACTTTAATAAAATGACACGCTGTCTGAATTCAAATTTGCCATAGAGAATCGTTAACTTTACAGTCAAATCGTGACTACAAAAATATGCAAATTACTGAAAGAATATATAATATCAGTCTCAACTGATCCAAAATTATTTAAATATGCCAATGACATAATAATGTCTCAATAAATCGTAGAAAAAAGCATAAATCAGAAAAGTGTACAGAGTACAGAAATATCAAGCAAGAATATGGGGCAAAATATATGGGACCGAAAATATGGGAAAAATGGTTGCTCAGATATCGCTAAATGGCTCAAATAAATCAAGAAACGTTCACGACTACCTTATCTGTTGATTGAAGTTCTAGAGGAAAATTTCCAAAGAAGACTGCTGTTGGTTCCATTTCACCACCGTAAAGATGTGCTACGACCTCGAACCTGGAACCTGCGCCCTCGGAGAATAGAACAGTTTCCTCCTCCGGAAATTGCACTGCACCGTGTAGACGATAGACATCCTTCTGGCAAAACTCTTCTGTGTGAGCCGGGTCCACCCTGGCCTCTCTTGAAAGTTCCCTGAAGTTCTGGTAGAAATTCGCCATGAAGTTTATTGCAATTATTTCCGCAGAAATGTTCATAATTGTGGAGTATGAAGATATTTCCACTGCCATTTGATGTAATTCAGCGATGGATTACGATGCATGAGTGTAGTTGGATGTTCACTACATGCTCGCTTCTGTAGAATGACGATTAACGAAGCTCCATGTTGCTATTTCACTCCATTGATATATGTCCCAATTGCATTAAAGTTTTAGTCTTCCATCTCCACTTCTGTTATAATAATAGTCGAAAGCACTGCCAGATTATATTGTTCCATAGTAGAATGTAGCGTTGTATCACCAAATGTAATCTTCAGTATCACGCTTGCAATACATGTGTCAACCGTAGCGTAGAATGTGGTATTATAAAAGTGCTTCTCAGGTGTCGAGAAAATCACTTTTGTCTGCAGTCTTAAAATGCGAATATCTTCCAAAGTATAATCGTGAAAATGTTCAACTTTCGCACACGCCTCAATATTGTAATGCACAATTGAATTAGCATAAATGCAGTAGCTAACTCTTGATAGATAATCTTGTAGACTCGTTTATGTGTGCGCTCCAACTTCGCCTAGTTTTAGTAACCGTAAAATTGCACTGCTGCACACTCAGTGCTTGTTCGATGCTGTGGGCTCTACCACACTTGCTAATGACGACTTGCTTCACTGAATAATATATACTTGTTCTATCAGAATTAAGAACTCGAAGTCCGACAATATGAGAATGAGAGCTGAGAACTTCCTCTCTGCTGTGCAAGGCCTTTTATCAACTTCTTAAGGGGCGTATCCATCCCTACCATAGCTTGTTCCTCCGTCATTGCTAGAAGTTCTAACTTTGGCTATACTTGACGGATTTTCAAATTTCAAAAACTCATAATTAATTTCTTCATAATTCCAAATCAATGCCATAACTGAAAATAGTTTTCCACAATTCTGCATTCCAAAAGTAATTAAATATGGTAATTTCAGTAATCTCCGTCTCCCTCCAAGCTATCATTCATTGGTTCGAGCCTCTCCTCCAATAGCGTAACTTCTTCCTCAGCACAATTCCTTGCTTCCCTGCGACTGCGTCGTAAATCTCAGATCCTTCTCGAACAAAATCATGACGTCACCAAGAATCTCAGCTCATCCAGCCTACTTGCATGAAGTCTGCGTCATCCGTGCCTACGTCATGAATATACACGTCACAACTATGACAGCCATAACTTTATTCACATATGCCAATACAGCCACCGTGGTCTCAGTATAATTCAATTTACGGGGGCAGTACCAAGGCCTAATTCTGTAAATATAATATTAATCCACTAGCCTTTCAAATCCACTTCGTGAGGTCGTAGAGGAAAACTAAAAAAATTCACACTTTGCTCAGTATTAAGGTAGCTGTTATTTTATTATTATTGCTACCATTAAGACTACTGTGTAATAGAATATCTCTACTATTATGATGTGTGTGCTTTAAAAATATGGCGTACTGGTGCGGACCCTACCTTGGAAGTATAGCATTACTGTAATTATTTTGGTTGTTACTGTTAACCTATTTGTAAAAGTCATGGTTAGTATAGGTTTTGTACTGTGTAATTTAGTATTAATTGAAATATTTAAATCCCCCATTACTTACTTCTTGCGATTTACTGCTGAAATCCACTGTCTTTTCAAATCCATTTCGTGAGGTCGTGATGGAAAACTATAAAATTTCACACTTTGCTCTGTATTGCAGTATCTATTATTGCAGCCAACAACACAGCACATAACATTACCAGAACGTTTTGACATTTTTAAAATAATAATCTGAAGACAACACTATAAAAAGATTGAATAAACACATGTAAAAATTCACTCGTACTGCAAGGTCTTACGATCAACTGTTGAAAAACAAGCCCGCGTGTAGTTCTCGTAGTATCCACCCGAAGCAGCACACTGCAGAACGCACGGTGCCTATAGCACGAAGTATAACTAGTATTCCGTGAAGAACTACCGTAAATAGCCTATTTCCATGTATCCTCGTTATGTTAATTGCCTCTGTCAACATACCAACTTTTCAGTTCGATTGCAGTAATAGACTCGTAGATATTGAAAACCATATAAATATTTCGGATGATCGCCATGTTGAATTTTTATATATGTAGGCCATAGTGTTATTGTAATATTAGATGAAAATTATAGCGTAGGTTTATTATTCAAACTTCAATCACATGATTAGGACACAAGAAATAAAAACGACTTTTTAAAATTTCGCTAAGCCTCAATCTTGAGGTTACAAAAAAATTGAAATAAATTAGATGTCAGTACATTAAAATTTGTATAAGCATTTACCGTGACAATTTTCACTGCACTAGAACGGATAAATCGCGAGATTCGTCCATTTCAATATTTTTATTTCGCGCGGCGCCATGTTGGATTTGTGCTCACCAGGTTATTGAAAGTCCCATAGGTGAACTTATGTTAATAGCCTTTATCAGCATACTAATTTTTAGTTTGGTTGCTGTCATGGATTAGTAGATATTGAGAACCGTCTAAATATTTCGGATGGTCGCCATGTTGGATTTGTATATATGTAGGCCATATAGAGTAATGTGCTATAGATGACGAGTATTGCATTAGTTAATTATTCAAACGTTGACTTCGATCTCATGATTAGGACACAAGAAATTTAAAAAAATCTATTTTCAAATTTTGCACAGCCGCCATCTTGAGGTTATGTAAACAATTGAACTAAATTAGATGTCAGTGCATTACAATGTGCACAAACACTTGCTGTGCCATGTTTCACTGCGCTCGATGGAAATATCGCGAGAAAGGTCTATTTAAATGTTTCAACTTCCATTGGCCGCCATGTTCACTTTGTACTTAACAGGTTTATGAAAGTCACATACGTGATCTTCTATTAGCGCCTATTATCTCCGTACGAAATTTCAGGGTGATATATGTAATAGTTTCGAACTGTCATCCATGTTAGATTGGTGAGACGAAATAAAATGTAAGTGTTATGGTCGGAGTCAGACGAATAAATACTAGATCCTTGCCGAGTTTCATTGGAATCCCTCCAGCCGTTAAGATTTTATTAGAGGGGACAAACACACACATATGCATACACAAACACGCACACGGACAAAAGGTGATCTCATAAGCCTATTTGTTTTCACAAATGAAAATGGGCTAAAAATACAGTACGTTTTTTTAGAAAATCACACACCCGACATCAATGATTTATGACGAATATTACAAAGACTTATGCACCACATTATTGGGCCAATATTATGGTTTGTGTTTTAGCAACGTTTGCTCTGCTTGGATTAAAACACAGGGATTAATGTGAGGATCGTCATAGATTAATGTACTACATAATTTAAAATACAGTATCCCAATTTCATTCTACTCCTTTGATATTTTTATACATTCTTTCGGCACAAAGTGCCATTTATCGACAAAATGTCCGTCCCTTTCTACTGCCTTCCGTCACCTCGGAACGGGTGCATGTATTCCTGCACAGTGAGTCTGGCCTTGCACGTCTAAGCAAGAGTATAGCAGCACTCACGAAGGAGTCTCGTTATAACTTCCGTCCGCGAAGTGAGTCCTTGCGTTTACCAAAGAGATGGTAATCATGGGGAGCCAAATCAGGGCTTTATGGCGGTTGTAGCGATATCTCCATCCCAGCGTTTGGTTAGCGTCCTTGCATTTCTGACTAGTTTGGTATCACGCATTATCATGGTGATGTGGTCAATCACGCTTCTGACGAGCGTGAAATTTATTTAAGATTACCTTTTTAAAATGGCCACGTGTGCCATCTAGAATTGAATGGCTACAAAATCATATTCAAGAATGGTTCACTAAAAATATCAGTTCACTCATGTCGAATTATTTCACGTAGAGTCTGAGGAATTCATCACTGAAGAATTTACGTACATATAGATATAAATTCATGTGCTTACGCGTTTATGTTGCAGTAGTGGTGGACAACAGGAGGTTTCACAGAGATCGGATCATTTTAGGAGGATTCAGAGGAATCCTTCTTTGAGAAATTGACATACGCGCCATCTACAACATGTGAAATGAAAGCTATATATTTATGAACAATTCATATTAGATTATAATAGTCTTTGACTAACCGGGTTTTACTCCAATTGCTTAAATTGAACACGAGAAATTGAAAATATCTTGAATTTATGAAAGGAATTAACTGATACACCGTATTATCTAAGTTTAAATGAATCATTTCTATGAGAAATTTCACTGCGCTCGAATAATTAGGTCACCTCAGAATGCAATTATATTTTTAAAATTCGCGTGGCCACCATGTTGGTATCTTGCTTATCGCAATCTCGAGAGTCATATCAGTGAACATCCTAAATAGCCCGCTATCATGGTACAAGATTCCAGCCTAATAGGTATTACAGTAGTTGTTGGCGAAGTATTTCGCCTGAACGCCATGTTTGATAGGGACGATTATGGAAATACGAAAGGTGGAGTTGAGTTCTCCAGAAATGAAATTAACATATTGCCAAATTTCATTAGCATCGGTCCAATTGGCCAATCATGCATCAGTACAACAAAAGTCAGTCACATGTGCCTGTATTTCATATGATCTTCAACAGGACGCGATAAGTCAATTTTATGAAATTACAACGATCACCATCTTGAATTTTGAAAACATGTGAATTACGCCACATGCTGATTTTTTTAAATTCCATCAGAAATTTATTATGTGGTACTGTGGTAAGATTAGGTCGCTGGGAAAGGGAATTACAGTGAGCACCATGTTGGTTACTTATTGTTTCCATTTCGAAAGATCTTCCAGTCTACTTATTTAAGTACTCTATCACGATACAACATTTCAGGCTGATCGTTGCAATACTGGTGAAATATTTTGTGCAGGCGTGTTGGATAGGTGTCAACTGTGGAAAATAAATGACACGGAGGAGGCATCCGGACATCCTTCGATGAAAGTGCCTTATTGCCAAATTTCATCAATACGGTCCAGCCAATGAAATGTTATCTAGGCGTCTGACACAGGAACAAATAAACAGGAAAATATGATGAAAATAGGCTAACAATAATAATAATAATAATATTTTTTTGTTGTGTGGCTTCCTGAGAGGCCGAGTGCAGGTCATTGTAGTCGACGCCCGTGGGTGACCTGCGCACCGGAATGGGAGATGAGATGAAAGGATAAAAGTAGGCAAGGGTGTGGAAGGAAGCGGCCGTGGCCTGTCAGAAGGTACCGTCCCAGCATTTGCCTGGAGTTGAAAATGGGGAAACCACGGAAAACCATTTCGAAAACGGCCAACGGTGGGGCTCGAACCCACGTCTTCCGAGTCAGCAGAGAGCTTGGCCCCATGGCCTAACACTGCGCTTTAGCGAGCGGAGCCACCGCTGTCGGTAAAATAATAATAATTATTATTATTATGGGTTAATCTTTACATAACATGCACTTGTCGTATCTTCTAGAATATCTTGGTGGCTATGGGGCGGTGTATGGTTGCAATCCCTTGAGGTAGAGGCCAAGTGAGTGTTCTTGTTCTTGTCCTAAGGACCCTAAAGTCGTTGAAGGCGTCCACATTTAACCTGTTAGACCGGCGTACTGTCGAACCCGTCTCCCTCCTTCAATCTGCTCCAATCACTGCTGTGGTATTGGTTGCCGCAATTTGTATGCTCTGAGAGCATTGAGTTGGAGAAGTATGTGCTAATTGCAGTTGGGAAAGTCTTGGTGGCAAAAGAGTAGTCGATGCTTGACCATTGTGGAGTAGGTTGAGTTGGGGGAGCAGCACCATTGAGCAATTAAAGGGTCACAACCCTGCCCTGATTCTGGTCATTGTTCTGCACACATTCCACGCAATCGTTTTGTTAAATTTCAGGGTGGCCACATTATTTCAAGTCACGGGGCACCATTTCTTATATGATTCCGAAATCATTTCAATAGTCACACTACTAAGCAAACAGAATGACGTAAGTTATCAGATACCGTATAATTCAAATCGACTCACGTATGTGTTGTTGATGACCAAGATTCCCCATGTTAAATTATTATTATTATTAATATTATTATTGATTCATCTAGGAATATTGGATATTATGGTCATCGGCCCCATGTGCGTTATGAGTATTGAATCATTATGATTACGTTCTTGTTGTTTCATTTGAGAGACCTAGACATCGTGGGCATTAAGCCCAGTGTACTTTGGTGTGTGCAGAATTTGTCTGCTGCTGTTTCATTTGAGGGACTTTGACATCGTAGTCATTTAGCCCCGTGTACTTTGTCTGATAATTAGTTTGATTGTGGTGTATGGCTGTGTTCTGCACTTCCTAGTAACAGTTGAACCGTTCACCTCCCAGTGGTTGTCTTAAGGGGTCAAAAATGTGGCAGTCACGTATGAAGATATCAATGCTAATGAAGGATGTTTCAGGACTTTCTATCGAAATGTTTTCAGCATTCTTCTTGGCCACATTTGGCCTAGCGTTGTCCTGGAACTAAAATGAGTCGTTGTTGTTGTTTATCCTTTAGGGGCTTTGCGACATCTGGTCATGTTTCACCGTGTACTTGTGTGTGTTTAGAATATGTCTGTTAGCCTTTGTCACTGTGATGTCAGTACTAGTGTGTGTATTTGTAATTGAGGTAGGATTTAGGTAGGAAGCGGCCGTGGCTTTAAGTTAAGATACCAACCCGGCATTTGTCTGGAGTAGAAGTGGGAAACCACGGAAAACCACTTCCAGGATAGCTGAGGTAGGAATCAAACTTCTCAATATTGCCTTGCGAGGCAGAGCCGGGAACCGAACCCGGCCCACCGCAGTGACAGCCAAGAATGCTAGTCATAAACACTTGAAACCAGTTCGTAAAGCATGAGCAAACAACTATTAACCCGGCAGCACACTGACTGTTGTGTGAGACGCGTCCCTACGTATCTCCACAAGGCACATCAAACCTCCTACCATTTAAAAGATGACCTAAGGCAAATTTACCGTTTACCGTCACATGCGGCCGATTCATTCCTTTATTAAAAAATCAAAACACACTTTTTTCATATATCGGCATTTACACCCTTTTCCATCGTTGGTCCTCAATGTCACTGTTCCCCACACACCCAAGTACACGGGACTACAGGACCACAACGTCGCAAAGCCCCTAAAAATATAAAATAAAGCTAGGAAACAGTAGCCTTAAGATTGAGTGGACTGAATTCATCATGTGAATAATTAATGAAAAGCTGTACCTAGTTACAAACATCAAAAAGAGTTTTGCCATGGAGCACAATGGGGATGAAAGTGAGGACTTATTTATTAAGCAGTGTCCACGCCTGCTCTACACAATTGAGATCGGGAGCATAGGCAGGCCATTCCATTCTGTGAATACCATTCTCCTGAAGAAAGGCATTGGCATTGTGCGGGCGAGCATTATCGTCCACGAAAGTGAAATTTGGGCCAAAATTGTCAGCATAGCCTTTCACTACAGGTGCCAGGATAGTATCCCTGTAACGTATGCCTGTCATACTCCCTGGGATGTACACAAGAGGGGTTCGGCGACCATACATGATGCCACCCCAAAACATTGCATCAGCTCCTCCCTGTTGGTATCGGTCTCGGATGTATTGGTCGTGCATACGTTCACCAGGTCTTCTCCACACTCGCACAAATCAATCCGGATTGACACAGGCGATTGTACACAGCCGATATACACGCACGCTAGAAGGACCAATGGGTTTGAGACCACTACGACTCTTAGCCAGCAATATGCAAAATTTATTTTGATGTGTGTAACTGTCACATTTTCTTATTCGTCACATAGTCCTTTGATGCTGCCTGTTTGCCATGTCTTAATGGATCCAGTAGTTTTGCATATTTTGTCTGTTGGCACAGGCTAGAGTATAATGTGGCTATTCACCGATGTATCAGCCTCATTCATGGCAGTGATTATATGGAAGCTATTGAGGTATGGGTAGTGTTGCCTTCAGGGCATAGCTAGTGCCTGTAGACGCTGTGAAAGGTTCTGCTCATAGGGTTAGTACTGCTGTATTGACAAGTGAGGGAAGCCATGACAAACTATCTCACTCCTCACCTTGCCTAGTACGCCCTATTATAGTGCTCCCTTCGTTTTTTGTGGAGTGTCAGCCCACGTAACCTACAGTGGTACTTTTGGGGATCCGACCATCCTCCGGGATGACTACCCAAGAGACAGACAGTCCATTGATAGCCTTTTTCTTAAAGCACTGCCTCGTTGCGTAGTGGCTAGCATTGTTGAATTTCGCCGGGATGGTTCCTAATTTAAGGCCAGTGCCGCCTCCTTCCCAATCCTCGGCACAATCACACATACGAACGCCCTGGCGCAGTCAGCTGGCATTTGAGGGTGCGCAAATGCGAGGGAGCCGTGTCAGTAGATTTACTGGCACGTTAAAGATCCCCTTCGGGGCAAAATTCCGGCACCCTGGCGTCTCTAAAAGCCAGTGTAGTTAAAAGGGACGTAAAACCAATAACATTATTATTATTATTACACATACGAACAATATTACATAGACTACACTACAATAACACAGGTTATAAGATAAAATCTATACACACACACCCACGTATACGGGGCTGAGCAGATCACGATATACAAACCTCTAAATGAAACAACAACAACAACAACAACAACTACTACTACTACTACTACTACTACTACTACTACTACTGGCTGCCATATCTCACATAATTGTAGAATAGATGGATCACGATTATTCCTCCGCAAAAATAATTATTGTTGTGTCACTGCCAGTATGTCTACCCCTTATTATTCCCGTTTTCCAACGGGGTCGGGGATGAGATGCGATGGAAGTCTTTGTGGCGGATGATTTTTACGGCTGGATGCCTTTTCTGCCACCAACCTCATGAGAGGAGTTAATGAGAGATGAAATGAATGATGGTGAATGAAACTGGGCAAGGATGTGGAAGGAAACGGCCGTGGCCTGTCAGAAGGTACCGTCCCAGCATTTGCCTGGAGTTGAAAATGGGAAACCACGGAAAACCATTTCAAGGACAGCCGACGGTGGGGCTCGAACCCACGCGTCTACCGAGTCAGCAGTCAGCTTGGCCCCATGGCCTAACGCAGCGCTTTAGCGAGCGCAGCCACTGCTGTCGGTTGTTGTGTCACTGCCAGTATTCCCTAAAATTACACTGACACATTATCAATTCATAAAATAAACCAATATTTTCAGGTAATTTTGTTTTGTTATTTCCTCAAGAACCACATAACCGATTTACATTAAATCTGCTTTGATATCAAATTTGAACTATCATCTTGCTAGCAACAAGTTTCTCGGGCCATTAAAACTCGTATTATTATTATTATTATTATTATTATTATTATTACCGACAGCTGTAGCTACGCTTGCTAACGCTCAGCACTAGGCTGTGGGGCCAAGCTTTCTGCGGACATGGTAGACGTCAGTTCGAACCATACCGAAGCCGTCCTTGAAATGGTTTTCCGGCTTTTCCCCTTTTCAACTTGAGGCAAATGCTGGGACGGTACCTTCTAATTGGCCACGGCTGCTTCCTTTCACATCCTTGACCAGTTTCAATCATGTCATTTCATTTCATCTCCCATTAACTCCTCTCATGAAGTTGGCGTCAGGAAGAGCAAACGGCCGTAAAAACCACCCGCCAGATAACCATTCATCGCATCTCACCCCTGATCCTCTTAAATCGGGCATAATAAGGGGTGAACATAATAATAACTATTATTATTATTGCTAGCAATTATTAAATCAAGATACAGTACTGCTTGTACAGTAGAAAGTGAAACAATCAGAGAAATGGTCGGAGACACTCCCAGAACAGGGGTCGTGTAGGCCTGCGGTACCATACTAAGTGATTGAAATCGCAGAGAGATGGCGTGCATATTGGCCCACCAGTGCCCTCTGTCGTGGGATCGGACAGGTCAGTGTTCCGCACAGCTCTGTCGGCGTGGGGCCGTCATACCCAGTGGAAACGTGTAAGCAAGTGCAACGATGCCTCGGTGACATCACAGGGTGGATTATCAGCATGTGAGTGCGGTTGAACTGGGCAGAATGCTTGGGCTCAGGGAGGCGGCGGGTCTGTCGTTCCGGGACATTGTGGCTCGTACAGGGCACGCTTCGTCAACAGGAAGGCGTATGTGGATCCAGTGGAGAGAGGAGGGCCGTACACAGCGACGACAGGGTACAGGACGACGTAATGTGACCACAGCGCGAGACGACCGCCATCTTCTCGGCATGGCCGTATCGGACAGAACAGCGTCGTCCTCGGTGTTGGCTCGACGTTGGAGCACTGCAAAGGGGGTGGACATGTCTGCGTCGACGAGCGGCGCCGTCTTTTGAGGGCTGGACTGGTAGCACGCATGCCATTGCGTCGGCTTCCATTGACTGGGAACCACCGACGCCTCCGACTACAATGGGCACGTGCACGCCGACACTGGCAGGCTGGGTGGCGAAATGTAGTGGTTTCGGACGAGTCCCGCTTCAACTTGTGCTACAGTGATGGCCGCATACGCGTTCGACGCCGCCGTGGAGAACGCAATCAGGCAGACTGTATTGTTGAGTGGCATAGCGGACAAACTCCAGGTGTAATGGTTTGGGGCGCAATTGCCTGTGACAGGGAATCGTGCCTCGTACGTCTTGCGGGCAATCTGGACAGTGACCGCTACATCAGGGAAGTTTTACAGCCCGCGGCACTGCCCCTCCTGCAGGCCATTCCACAGGCCATATTTCAGCAGGACAATGCCCGCCCGCATGTGGTGAGGAATGTGCAAGCCTTATTCGCAGAACGACGGATACCTCTGCTTCCCTGGCCTGCCCGTTCGCTTGACATGTCGCCCATCGAACATGTCTGGGATATGGTCGGTCGGCAACTTGTTCGTTCAGGTCCACCTGCCGCCACTGTTGATGCTTTGTGGACGCACCTACAAACCACGTGGGACGGTATTCCCCAGCAGCGTATTCAAGCGCTGTATGATTCCATGCCACGACGTCTAGCGGCTCTGAGTGCAGCACGTGTTGGCGCGACGCCGCGCCGTACTGAAGATCGACCGTCAACGTGCGTGTACCGGACTGTCCTTCTAATCAGTAATGTATTGTCATGTCCCTAATCTGTGGTAAAAAGTGCAATGTGGTCACATCTCTTGCTATTGGTGTTTCACTTTCTACAAACAGTAGTGTGTAAGAATGGTGATCACTTAGACTTTGGCAATTATACTGTAGTGTGTAGACCAATATGCATTTTATCAATCCTACACAAAATAATGGAAAAATTCTTGTATAAGAGATTGAACAATTTCCTAAATAAATATGATATTTTAAACGGACATCTATATGGATTTAGGAAATAGTACTCAACTACTTCTGGCTGAATTTGCCAATATAAAAAACAATCCTTTAAATAAGAACAATCATATTATGGTACTTTTTCTTGCTTTTCTAAAGCATTTGACACAATAGATCACAATAAACTACTTTCTAAATTACACGATATTGGTATAAGAGGTACGACTTACAAACTACATGGAAGCTATCTCAAAAACAAGGAAATGGCAGTCATGATCAATATTACTATCAGTGACTCATTAGAAGGAACTCAGGGTACTCCTCCAGGGAGTATTATCTTACCTACACTATATAATCTGTTCGTAAATGACATGAATGTAGTCATTAAGCATAGCAAAATATGTATTTATCCTGATGACAGACACCACTATATTTACCATACATAACTACTCTAAAAAAGCTTTTGATAGAATTCAAGAAGACTTCAATAACATCACAAAATGGTGTCATGACAATAATTTGTATATAAATACAACCAAATCTAAAATAATGCACATCAGAGTTGATCACTTAACACAAGAAAAATACAAACTGACACACCACAGCTTATCATGCATACACATAAACATCCTTGCAGGTTGCAAATGTAACACCTCTATAAATAGTACTTCGACACAAAAATACCTAAGAATTACCCATGATGAACAGTAAACATGATTAAAAAAACTAAGAGCAAACCTTCTACAATCTCTGATTCTATGTAGATAAAAATACTTACAAAACCATTTATAGTGCTCTGATTGAAAGCAAATTAAGATATGCTATATCAGCTTGGATAAATCAAATCACGACTTTAATTAATAATCTGCAAGATAGCCAAAACAAGTCCTTTAAATATTTCACTGGTATCCCTTATTTTGATATTAAAGAGTTGTTTCAAATTACTGTACTGAATCTCTACTACCATGATGCAAGAATCGGGCATGAGGTATCTCACAACATACAAACAAGAGCCATAACAAGGACTAAATAGGTAAAATCTTTATATATAAATAGCTAAGGTTTCAAGAGACTAATAGTACAGTATGCAACGAGCCTATAATGGCAATAATTAAGACACGAGTATGTTTATAAAACGAGAGAAGCAAATTTTATAATTTCCATACGAGTGTCTTAATTACCATTATAGGCGAGTTGCATACGACTGTTTATGTTCGACGATAATTATAACCATTTTATGTTCGAACATAAATATTCATAAATATCTGTCGAAACTTCGCCAGTTTTATGTAGGTACTGAACAGAGCGCATGGACGCAGAGAATGCCATGGCCTCCTCGATTACCCCACTATGACACTAGAAACTACAGAGTGAAATTAGAAGGCCGTGGAAGTGAGCGCAGGTGCGATGCTATCCTTACCTAATTGGTCACAAAAATGTTTCTTGAGCTCTGATTGTTTGGAGAAACTGTTTCATAATGGAAAATTGTGTTATAATGACCCTCATTATGATACAGTTTTCTGACATATAATATTTACATTTCGACATGGTCGAACATAAATTATATTATACCATCACTTCTTAATGAACTACCACCTGGATTGTCGAACATGAACAGCAAACAACTAGCTATTCGTCGCATTAATAGTACATTATGCAACGAGCCTATAATGGCTATAATTAAGACACGAGTATGTTTATAAAACGAGCGTATGCGTAGGCGAGTTGCATACGACTGTTTATGTTCGACGATAATTATAACTTTATTATATGTTTTAACATAAATATTCATAAATATCTATTCAGTCACTAGAATGTTGTGATCGGGTGCTGCGCTGGGTAGTATATCTCTGTTTCCCAAGCTCTCTGGCCAACCGACGCATGCACTCTGTGAGCCTCAATGCCATATGCTCAGATTGTGCACCAGTATTCAGTAAAACTGTCACCGAAGTCGTTTCAAAACAACGCGCTGTGTAGAAATTGGATTAGGGGATATTAAGGTACCGTGCTATTTCTTGTCTCATATTCACCAGTTTATTTACGCGAACATATGGACGGTGCACTTTCGGTAATTTATATAGACATGTTGGATTTTGAGCGCATGCGCGAAGGTATCCTTATCTAATTGGTCACACAACTGTTTCTTGAGCTCTGATTGGTGGGAGAAACTGTTTCATAATGAAAAATAGTGTTATAATGAGCCTCATTATGATACCGTTTTCTGACACATAATAGTCAGGATCGAACATAAAAACTATTACCTAAATAAACATTAACTTATAACATAAACTTATTATTATAACTGTGTATGTCTACCCCTTATTATTCCCGTTTTCCAACGGGGTCGGGGATGAGATGCGATGGAAGTCTTTGTGGCGATGGTTTTTACGGCCGGATGCCCTTCCTGACGCCAACCTCATGAGAGGAGTTAATGAGAGATGAAATGAATGATGGTGAATGAAACTGGGCAAGGATGTGGAAGGAAGCGGCCGTGGCCTGTCAGAAGGTACCGTCCCAGCATTTGCCTGGTGTTGAAAATGGGGAAACCACGGAAAACCATTTCGAGGACGGCCGACGGTGGGGCTCGAACCCACGCTTCTACCGAGTCAGCAGAGAGCTTGGCCCCATGACCTAATGCTGCGCGTTAGCCAGCGTAGCCACTACTGTCGGTAAAACCTATTATTATAACTACTGTAGTGTAACTATTTGTCTTTTTAACTATTTACATTATTTTTTTTTCATTATCACCTAACATGTTAAATCAAATTATATATAAAAGAAAGAAAAAAGAGAATATGAATACAAAACAAAATAAAAAAGTATAATTAAAATATATGAATATAAAAAATGAATAGGAAAAGAAACATATATTTTGTATGCACTCTTGTATTGAAATACAATGTGTATAATATGTTGTAAATAATACTTAATACATATGTCTCACAGACAATCTGTACTGGATTCGTGAGACATATCACATTAGTGTAATATCAATAGTATTTAATAAATTAAATTATTATTATTATTATTACTATTATTATTATTATTATTATTATTATTATGATTATTATTATTATTGAAATCTGAATGGTATTAAATAAAACCACCAATAGTCAATAAATATATTATTATAAGTTGTTTAATATAACAGGACTAGTTTCGACCTCTGTGTGGTGATCATCAGCAATCATAACAAGTTGTCGGACGAAACTATCAAAAAATATAAAGTTGCGAGTAATTGAAGCCATATGGTAATTTACAGATTCTCTTAAGATATCCCAAAACTATCGAAATTAGATGTGTTACAACGTAATTTAACCAAAATTATAATCAAGAAATATAAATTATCTTCTAATAAACTTATAAACGTGCTTTTTGTTGCTCTCTAGATTTAAGATCGAAAATAATTTGTAATTTTTACAACTAAAAGGAATGTATATATTTAAAATCTAATATAAATGTTCTTCTAATATGTGTTCGTTGCGTGTGCTTCTTGAGATATATTGTGTTGTAATACTGCTTGAATGCCCAATATAAAAATATAAAAATATTACTTACACATAATAACATGCTTTTATGTAAAAAAGAATGGGGGGGGGGTGGTACGGTTTTGTGTTAGGGTCTATAAATAATTGTCTTCCCGCCTAACGTAATTGGGCACAATTTGTGTTGACCGGCTGGAAAGCTTTCTTTAATACATTCAAACATACAGATATTCATACATATACTGTGCATACACGTACATACCAAAGATATTATAATGTTCATCTTTTATATTTCGTAATCACAAAAGTTCCCTGTTGTTGCTTATTTTATGGACTGCGACATCGTGGTCATATAGTCCACGTACTTCGGTGTGTGTGTGATAACCAGTGTTATTGTGATTACTATACTAGTGTGTGGTTTATAAATTGGGGATAAAGTTGGAAAGGAGGTGTCCGTGGCCAAAAGTTCGGAACCATCCAAGCATTTGCCTAGAGTAGAAATGGGAAGCCTCGGAAAACTACTTCCAAGATGGCTGAGGTGGGAATCGAACCTCTTTCTTCCCAGTTGTGCTTCACCAGGTTCAGTGTACCCTGTTCCAGCACTCACACCAGACTTACTATTACCTGGCAGAGCCGGGAATCGAACCTGGGCATCCAGGGTGACAGCTAAGAACCCCAGCCACTACACTACATCGTGTAGGCATAATCACGAATTTAAGGAAATGGGACAGCTCAAGAAAATATTGCAAGAACATTGAAAGTATTTTCCGTGGTGAAGTTGATAGACACTAGACTTTGTTTCGATGGAGTCTGGGTTTGATTCCCGGCCGGGTCGTGGGATTATGGCTTCGTACTGCTAGTTACACTGGCTCGGGGACTGGGTGTTCCTTTTATTCTCATCACGACACGTAGGTCGCTTACCGGTGTTATTTTGAAGACCTGCACAAGCCTCTCCGGAGATCACACACCATTCTATCTATGGTACTAGTATCGCACTACTGAACACTCTGTGTTAACCGTGATGTGTTCTGTCAGCATGAAACTATATTGTGCAGTATTCAGGTCAGCAAACAATTCTGTATGTGACTGAAAAACAGATGGACGTGGACTGCATGGGAAATAAAGTGCAATTAGTAGCCGTGGTAGTGATCGCGTGTTTTGACCACCCAGCAAAGCAACGCCGAGTACAGAGGCTTGCAGGGGGGAAGCGTATATGGATCTCAATTTTATTTCAACAAAAGGTTTGTACCGTAGTACTGAATTGGAGATAATTGGAAGCATAACATTAAAGTAGGCCATTGGCAATTATTGTTGTTGTTTGAGTCTTCAGTCGTTTGACTGGTTTGATGCAGATCTCCATGCCTCCCTGTCCTGAGCTAATCGTTTTATCTCTACATAGCTACATCCGAGGCAATCTGTCTCTTCATTAGCAGACGCCAGAAACATCTCTCCTCTCCCACTCGTCTTAATGCCTCTTCATTTGTAACCCTATCTACCCATCTAACCTTCATCATTCTCCTGTAACACCGCATTTCAAACGTTTCAATTTTCCTCTTTTCTGCTGTACCAATAGTCCAAGTTTCACTTCCATAGAGCACCACGCTCCAGACAAAGGCTTTCAAAATTTACTTCCTAATACCTAAATCTATAATCGATGGCAACAGATTCCTTTTTTGTAGAAATGCCTTCCTTGCCTGAGCCAACCTATTTCTTTTGTTAAGACGAACTTAAATCCTAAACTCCTAGCATGCTCAGATAGCCAGTACAATAGAAGACCCGAATTTATGTTATTCGAAATAGAGACCGCCCATCAAAAGTGTGATGTCTGCGTTGTTTACAAGGCACCTTCGCTGGGTCATTTAGAGGACGTAGAGAACGCGTTATTACGCATCCTGCCTCTTTACCAGCACGTATTAGTCATGGGCGAGTTCAATACCAATATAGGCGATAATACCAAAGCTGAAACTCGGCAACTCTTGAATATGCTCGCGTCACGTGACATGAAAATATTAGACCTACTACCAACACATCACCCACGCACATCACACACGACAATTGACCTGATATCAGTAAAGAACACAGACAAAGTGCTTCAATACGGGCAGACATCTGTACCTGGAATTTCTGCCCACGACTTAATCTACTTGTCCTATTCTTTAAAATATAATAAGACCAAACCAAGGACCATCACGTACAGAGACTTCTCTAAAATTGACACGCTATCCTTGATAGATGACACTCTTAATGTACCATGGCATGACATACTGAATATTCACAATATATATGATAAAGTACACAAAATGAACGGCTACTTGACAGGACTATATGATAAACATGCTCCAGTGAAAACTGTTCGAGCGACGCGACCTCCAGCACTCTGGCTCAGCACGGAACTGAAAGAACTAATGGCTAAGCGAGATTCTGCGCACAGAAAGTTTAAGAAATTACCCACGCAACAGAATTATGATGACTTTAAAAAGCTCCGAAACAGAACATCCCAAGCAGCACGTAACGCTTGAACCAGGCATGCTCACAACTTGCTCGGGCGTAATATCAAACCCTCTGCGGCGTGGAATGAACTAAGAAACATGGGAATAGGCAAAGAAAAAAATGACAACCCCATTAATCTACCTCTTGACACACTCAATGACTATTTTACTAGTACAGGACATTCTGTCAACCCAGACATGAAACACAGAACTCTCACCAAGAACTACAACCCCCCCACCCCCAACAGAGAAAAATTATTCTTCTCGCATGTTACCCCGTCACAAGTCAGACGTGCCATTCTTAGAATCAAATCAAAATCGAAAGGGATCGACAATATAGAAATAGAAATATTCAAACGAATCATTGACATTATACTTCCCACAATTACACACATATTCAACTACTCATTAATGACCGGTACGTACCCATCGTTATGGAAAGCGGCTATTGTCATTCCAATCCCTAAAAACACACAAGCCAAAAACGTGTGTGACTATCGCCCAGTGAGCATATTATCTGCCATCTCCAAATCTCTCGAATTTATCGTGTACGAACAACTCTCCTGCTATTTGCAGGTGCACAACATCCTTGATGAGCACCAATCTGGCTTCCGGAAAAATCACAGCACTACTACGGCACTACTTAAGGTCACGGATCACATAAGAAAGGCTATGGACAGTGGGCAAGCAACAATCTTATCACTGCTTGATTTCAGCAAAGCATTTGATTCTGTTGATCATGACATATTACTCTCTAGCCTATTCAAAATTCATCTCTCTATGAACAGTATCCAATGGGTGGACTCATATCTACACGGGCGCCAACAGCGTGTTAAAAGTAACTCAAATCAAATGTCTTCTTGGCGCTCCGTGGTGACAGGAGTCCCTCAGGGATCAGTTCTAGGACCCCTTCTCTTCTCGATCTACATAAATGATATCACTTGATCGATAACTAAATGCAAACTAGTTGAAACCCGTCAAAACATGACGGTCAATAGAAAAATATTTACTGAAGAATTTTCTTCTATAGGCCTACTGTACATTTTTGTACGATTATTTTTTGACTCTATTGAAACTATAAGGGCGTCAATTGATTGCACTCTCAACATTGCAAAATACTGCTGGCCATGACTGAAAAATTGTTGGGGCAAATTGAGGCCTATACGTTCCAGAGTTTCCCCTTGAGCATTATTGATAGTGATAAAGTATGCCAAATGAATTGGAAAATATTGCCTCTTAAAGAAAATGATAGTGTTTTATCGGATGGTGTTAAATGAAGTCGAAGGATTAGACCTCTCTGCCTAATTTTAACTGCACCTATTAGTTCCATATCCAAGCAATATGGTTGCATTTAGGAGTCCTTGGGAAACGTTCAGATTTCTAAGCAGAATAACGGGTCAAGCGTTTGGAGTATGTGGCGGCCAGTCATTTAGTTCCAAGAAATTCAAGAACTCTGAGGAGTCTAATACAACTGGCCGCAAACCGTCGCTTATAATTTTGGAATATAACGAAGAAATGCGATGATGCGCAATTCCATACATTTTAAAACAATGTGGACCGTGTGCGTGTGGCACAGTAACATTGGCACCAAATGAAACGAAGGACATAGCATTGTACTGCCGATTAGTCTCCCTGAAATTCCTTGAGATATCATCTCCAGTGAAAAATAATTGTTGCAGCCTGTCAAATATTTTATATTTATTCAGATTAATTTTACCATTACAGCAGCAAAGGTCAAAGTAACCAAGTGTAGATTTCTCGCAAGAGATATACAGTGCAGAACAATGTTTACATTTGTTCGTCAAGGACCCTAAACTGTAACGGCATAGTATCTGGAATTGTTTCTGAAATGCCATATTTATGTTAGATTTTAAAAGTGGCTTCGTATTTTTCTCCGATTTCCCACTTTTTTTTGCGGCTAGTGTTCCATTTCGTCAAATGGGTTTATTTATAGCAGCATTTCTCCCCAAATTAACGTCATTTTAAATAACACTATAGTGGCCTGCATCAACGCAGCCGCCAAATATTAAATGGCAAATAATAACTTACTTCCATTACCAAAATCATCTGCGTGGTTAGACCCATTGTTATGTACTCTAAACAAATAATCAATAAACAACAATATTCACATATACAATGAAGTTCAGAGACTTCCATTCTCAAGTTGGTTGCTGATGAGAATGCGATGAGACTGATCGCCAATAATACAATCCTTGCAATTTTTGCAATTTGCTTGCAAACGCCACTCAGGATGACGATCTTCATTTTGAAATAAACAGAATGAAATTGCTGTAAATAATCAATTTCCATCACCTGTTGAAAGTACAATACTTTGCATTCCCATGACAGTAAATTATGCAAGGGAGCATAGAATCACTTCGCTACTACTGGAATGAGCATAGACTCACTTCGCCAGCCACCGTAATGGAGGGAGTTTTAGAATTATATGTTCAGTGCTTGTCAAAGATCGTATTAACACAGGGAAGCCACTCTTAAGACTACATTCTGAGCTATTGCCCCGGATTCCAGGTTCGATCCCCGCTCTGCAAGAAATTTTATTCTGGTCTGAGGACTGGAACGGGGCGCACTCGTGAGGCAAAACTAAGAAGAGCAAAGTTTGATTCCCATCTCAACAATCTTGGATTTGGTTTCCGTGGTTTCCCACTTCCACTCCAGGCAAATACCTAACTTAAAGCCTCGGTCGTTAACTCCCCATTCCCCACATTAATTACAAATGCACACATCAACACAGCCATCACATTAACACAGGTTATCAGAGAAAAGTTTACACTCGCACACCAAAATAGACGGGGCTGAGTGACCACGATGTCTGAGTCCATCAAATGAATTATGTTCGCCAATTTGTTAACGCTGATGTATGTTTTTGAACTACTGAATATACGTTCAATGACTTTTAAATTAATATCATTACATTGTTGCAGCTTGGCAAATATTTTATATTCCAGTAGATCAATTTTACCATCACAACAGTAAAGGCCGAAGTAACCGCGCGTAGATTTTACGCAAGAGAAATACAATGTAGAACGATGTTTACATTTGATCGTCAAAGACCTTACACTGTACTGCATAACATCTGGAATTGTTTCTGAAATGGCCTAATTATATTGGATTTTAAATGTGGCTTCGTATTATTCGATAACACTATAGTGTTCTGCAATATCGGAGGCGCTAAATATTAAATGGCAAAAAATACTTCCATTGCCGAAATCAACTGCGTAGTTAGATTCAGTACTCAAAACAAATAATCATTAAACAATTGCCTTATACAATGAAGTTCAACATGACCGTCCAGAGACTTTCATACTCAAGTTGGTTGGTGAGGAGAATGCGATGAGACTGAACGCTTAAAATATATTCCTTATAATTGTTCCTGCCAGCGAAATTTTTTGCAATAGCTTGAAAACGCAGCTCAGAATCACGTTCTTCATTTTGATATAAACAGTACAAAACTGTTCTAAATAAGCTATTTCCATCACCTGTTATAGTTTATGGCAGTACATTTTGCAGGGGAACATAGAATCACTTCGCCAACTACTGGAATGAGCATAGGTCTAAACTCAATACTCACTTCGGCAGTCACCCTAATGGAGGCAGTTTTAGAATTCTATGTCCCGTGCATGTCAAAAATCGTATTAACACATGGAAGCCCACCCATTCTTGGCTATCGCCTCGGAGACCCGTGTTACATTTCCTGCTCTGCCAAGAAATTTAATTCTGGTCTGAGGGCAAAAACGGGGCACATTCAGTCTCTTGAGGTATAACTAAGAAGAGGAAGGTTTGATTCCCACCTCGACAATCTTGGATGTGGTTTTCTGTGGTTTCCCACTTCCACTCAAGACAAATACCGGGATGGTTCCAAACTTAAGGCCTCGGCCGTCACCTTGCCATTTCCCACCTTAATTACAAATACACACAGTAATGCAGCCATCACAATAACACGGGTTATCAGAGGAAATTTTACACGTACACACCAAAGTTCGCGGGGCTAAGTGACCACGATGTCGGAGCCCTTCAAACGAATTATGTTTGCCAAGTGTCTCTCGTGGCGAAAGCAATTGTGGACACGCGCCAGGGCCTGGAAAACTACCTTTTCTCTAATAATTTAAGAGTATATCGACGATGCATAATTATAACTTTTAGTCTAGGATGCTACCAACTTGACCACCGAAGCATTCGGAAGAAATTGCAATATTAAGGTACATAAACAACATAGCCTACACACTCAACTGTCAGTTAATGTTCTTCAACGTTTCCCTTCTTAAAAATTCCCCTCCTTTATAATTCTCCATCACGTGAAAACGCGCGATGTCTTGTGTTTTAAATATATCGATGCAATGGTGCTGCCATCTGTTGTTAGTTACTGGAACTATATGGGCGAGGTACTGCCATCTGTTTTCAGTTACTGGAACTGATGGCAGATATTAGCTCTTTTGACCACATGCTGTAATGCAAAGGTAAAACGGAAATAAAACGTATTGAGAGGGAATGTAGAAATATGTATCTTTAACTGACATAAAACCTTACTAATACTCCTTGATAAAACAATATTTCAGTAGTAAAAAAATAAAAATACTGGCGGGAGGTGGGATCGAACCTGTGATTCTTGGATCCACAGTCAATCGCCTTAACCAAATAGCTATTCACGCACTCTCGTACAGCCGCAGACGCAACCATTTAGTATCTTCAAAAGCCGGTATCTGAAGAAAATAATCCAATTCATTATCAATAAAATCAATATTGCAAATTCGTATATGTTCATACTGTTATTATATTTTATTGTCAGAACTTGGTTAATGTATGTTTTCAATTACATGGAAGCTTATTAAATAACTTACATTTAAATGGACTTCTCACCGCCATTTTGTCATGAGCCCAGGCGGTTTGTGCGCATGCGTGAGGAGCAAGAATTCTGCTATTTTCTATATTTATTTAAAAATATACCGTAATATATTAGTTTATTTTATAGACACTCTGCAAATCTACTGGCCAAGAGCTTACGTTAGAGTGCTCTACGAAGTAAATCGGTTCTGTCGTTCTCTCAATCTCGTGGTAACAAAAATCGCCTTAGTGTTTTAAATATATAGATATCACTTATACGCTGACGATGTAAAACTCTATCTGCATGCTGCAAGCAATCAAAGCTTTCAATGAGGACAACTGAAATTTGTAATTGGTCCAATTCACATGGACTACGACTCAATGAGACAAAAACTCAAGCTATCATAATCTCCCACCCAAAAATTCTCCGTAAAATAAAAAATAATCCCACCCTACCAAACTTATGCTTGCGCGACTCCCCAATCGAATTCCGAGAATCAGTCAAAGATCTGGGCGTGATTATTGACGAACATCTCTCTTGGACGCAGCAAGTCCACAACGTCTCTAGAAAAGTATTTTCCGCACTGAATTCATTGAGACGATTTGGGAATATTTTCTCTCGCGTTTAAAAGAACGACTTGTTTCCTCCCTAGTACTGCCTCATTTTGACTATTGCGATGTGGTATACTGTACAATGACCTGTCTGCTACTCTTAAAAATAAACTCCAACTAGCACAAAATGCCTGTGTACGCTACATATCCAACTTACGGTATTACGACCACGTCACCCCTGCGTACGAAAAACTCAGCTGGTTACGACTAAATCAACGCCGCGATCTTCATTCTTTATGTCTTTTCCGACAAATACTCTTAAGTTCCTCTCCAGCTTACCTGCATTCTCAGTTTCACTGTCTCTCTCACGAACATAGTCTTGGTACACGGGCAAAAAATGATTTACTCATGCTCATACCTATACACCGTACGGTACGCTACACTAACTCCTTCGTAGTTTCTACTGCACGACTGTGGAACAACCTGCCGCGCTCTGTCAGAGGAGCGACCCCGTCTAGCTTCAGGCAGCAATGTCAGCTATACATATCACAAAAGAAATGAAATCTGAACTCAACACGTCAAATATTTGAATCCTTATGCTGAATTATATTCGTGTTTCTAATTTACATTTTATTTATTTTCTGTTTAGTTACCTAAATGTTTTCTTACATCCTTTTAAATGCGCATTGCAAAATCAATATTAGGCTATAGTAATAACTCATCCATGATGCTTATCATCATCATCACATCATCATCATCAGGTTCTGTTTTATTAGTGTTTGTTTCCCTATTACTTCCTTACTTTAGCAATAATTAACTAATTACAATAATTTTTCCTACGCCATGCATACCTGCCATTATATGTGTTGTGATCGGATCTGAAATGTATTCCTGTTAGATTTAAGTACCATTGTTAAGTTCTGCAAATAATGTAATAATGTATTAATTGTAAAATCTGGTTAGATGAAAGAGAGGGTCCAATGGCCCTAATCTTGCCAGACAAAATAAAGCTATCTATCTATCTATCTATATATCCTCTTTGCTTCGTCCATCACTGGTTATTTTGTTTCCTAAGTAATAAAAGTCTCCTTCTTCCTTTAGCTTTTCACCTGCCAATTTGATGTCCATAGAGGTTTATGATTTATTTCATCTGCATTCCAATATTTTCGTTTTACATAAGGACGAATAAATTAGCTCTACTTTCGAGCGGCATCTCCCTCCATGGGCACTTAAGGGCAAGTCTCCCCACTGAATGAATGAGCATCTTAATCTCGATACTACTGGATTTCCTTATTCTCAAAACGCAATAACCTTTACCATGATAGGTAATGCAAATTATTTTTCCATGTTGACTTATATATACGTCTTAAAATAATACGCCTATCAATACAGTTTATGAAACATATATTGAATTAAAGTACACGGTTTGACCCTTCGATGGAGTCTTCTGCAACTTATACCCAAGGCAAGATCTCTTCTAATTAAAACTTAAGGTAAAATATTCTTAAAACTATATTTAAATTCAAATAAACTGTAAAGGAATAAGTAAATAAATAAATAAATAAATAAATAAATATCCTTACAAATGATTAAAAATTGAATTTAAAGGTTATTATTCTGAATTTTGGTAAAGCTTTCAGAATTCAGAATAATAATGATTCAATTCAATTTTTAAATTTAATCCTTTGTAAGGACATTTAATTATTTATATATATATTTATTTATTTATTCATGCACAGTTTATTTGAAAATAAATATAGCTTTAAGAATATGATTACTCTTTGTTTTAATAAGAATAGATTTTGCTTTAGTTATAAGATGAAGATGACTCCATCGATAGATCGAAACATGTACTCGTACTTTTATTCAATGAATTGCATCGATAGGTGTAGGCCTATTAGTTTTAAGAGGTTCCTTATACAATGGGTTCGGGGATGAGATGTGATGAAAGGCTATGATGTGCGTAGTTTGTACGGCCGGAGAAGATAACAAGAGATGAAATGAATGAATGAATGAATGAATGAATGAATGAAGATTAATGAACTTGGGCAAGGATGTCGAAGGAAGCGTCCGTGGCCTACTTAAAGGTACCGTCTGGAGTTAAAATAGCAAAACACGGAAAACTATTTCAAAGACGGCCGACGGTGGGGTTCGAACACACGTCCGGAGATAGCTTGGCCCCACGACCTAGCTCTGCGCGTTAGCAACTGTAGCTACCGCTGTTGTTGACGGTTTCATACAACGATAATGTTTAATAGATGGTGCCGTATCGAATAAACTTGCTAAAAGTTATTACTACTAGTAAGTGATAAAAATTTCCGTTAAGTAATTGTAATTTACTCAAATATTCTTGTACTCCCCCATCAACAACCCCATTGGTTGCAAGGAATTTTATTAAATGTTTGGAAGAGGTACTCCTCTCTTTTCACAAATTTTACAAGGCAGAATATTAGAAATGTATTATTTATTATTTACATACCGTTCTGGGAGTCATTATAAGTTCATTTCAATTTGAATTGTCACTGCTGCACCGGAAATATTTATTTTATTATGTAAATAAATCATGTTCCTTCTTGTTCATTAGATGACCGCCGCCATGACACAGTGACATCCTACACTACGTCTTACTCGTTGCCAACATATCCGATACATAAAACACTACACGGCACGTGAATAAAAATATGAAAGCAAAACCATTGGCCTGGATAAAGATTATTGGTGCGTGACTACCCCCACTGTGCGTGACAAAAACCAGGGGTGTTTATATCATTGGTCTAGGTGATAACCATTGGTCTGCCGGATGCAATATAGTACCGAGTGCGTGGGGTTGGCAATAAGGTATATGATGCTAAAGATGGTTGGTTGAATCAGCTGGAGTTTGCCTATATAAGTCGTGTTCATAATTGGGATGACTGGGCGGGTCACAGACAGCGGAGGAGTGTACATCTATTACTGCATCATCTCCAGATATTTTCCCGACTATTAATTTAGGTAATTTGGTAAATTTCAGTACTTAAAGAATTTTGTACAGAGGAGTACCTCTTCCGAATTTTCACTGGAATTTTAACACGCTCATGCTTATTTACACAATTTTCATCCCAACTGGTGTCTTCAAGTTACTACGCAGAAGCCTGATCAGCTACCAGTGTTCAGTACAAATGCGGACACTGCCACATATCTTTTCTCAACCCAGTGACAAATAGGTTACAAATGGCGGTTCGAAGATTAATGTCCCTGGTGGCAGTCGAAACAGGACCCGTCACGGCAACTGATGGTCAGCTATTTATAGCCCATTTTCCAGAGCTGACAATGTACATGTCATACTGCCCCCAAGGCAACACGATTCTGTCTAGCGAAATTCGCCAGAGTTTGTGCACGTGCCTTGTGTCGATAAAAATAATACTAATACGCAAAAAAACAAAAAAATGTTGATGCTTTTCAGTCGGTCAACACCATTGTACCCGAATGAGATGGGTTAATTCCTGGAAAAAATTACATGAGATTAATAAATACACTTGGATGACCAGTTTCGATCGTCAAGCGATCATCATCAGATCCATTGCACTTAGGCAAAAAATCTATGTCTGAAAATATGGGTGAAGATATTTACAATATGTACACGTATTTACTTGCAGTATTAGTTGAAATAATGCAACTCGTCAATATTTGTTAGTTATGGTCTATGTGAAGTTTTGTTGAGATACTGGAAGTGGTGATTGACCTCCGGAATTTGCTTCTTTGGAGTGAATATGTGGTTGTTGTAAATGGTCAATTCAGAATGTATTGTACAGGCTACTTATCTGGTTGAGTCTTGCGCGGTCCTAATGAGAGAAGTTAACTTGGTCACTGTCTGCACTCGACTGAAGGGAAATTCCTGTGTGTGACGGTCCCTTATCTCGTTGGGCTATTCCCCCTCTCGCATTCCTAAGTGCTATGTGTTCCTCGTACAAATGTACCTGTAAGTTGACAAGTCTAGTCTCTGTAATGCGGTGTATGTTACTGTATTCAGGATAATCTTCAACTATTAAAGGTGTCACTAGATTTACTGGCACGTTAAAGATCCCCTTCACGGCAAAATTCCGGCACCCCGGCGTCTCTATAAGCCACAGTAGTTAAAAGGGACGTAAAACCATTAACATTATTATTATTATTCAACTATTAAAGACCTGGTTTGAAACTCTCCACGCATAAGCTAAAAAGCCCTCTTTAGGCGCAAACGGAATAATGAGACTAATACAGTAATAATAATAATAATAATAATAATAAGAGTAATAATACCTTTTCTTTGGGTTGTTGGGCCATGCTATGTTTTTCTTACTTCCTGACGTGCTCCTACAAAGAGTTGTAGTTGTTGCTGTTGTTGATGAGTCATTTAGGGGCTTTGTAACTTCATCGTGGTCATGTAGCCCCATGTACTTGGGTGAGTGTAGAATTTTTCTGATAACCGGTGTCACTGTGATGTCTGTACTAATGGTTGTATTTGAAATTCAGGTAGAATTTGGGTAGGAAGCGACCGTGGTCTTAAGTTAGGTACCATTCCAGCATTTGCCTGGAGTAGAAGTGGGGAAACCACGGAAAACCACTTCTAGGATGGCTGATGTAGGAATGGAACCCACCTCTTCACATTTTTGCCACACGAGGCTGAGTGTACTCCGTTCCAGCCCTCAGATCAGAGTTAAATTTCCTAGCAGAGCCGGGAAACAAACCCGGGCTTCCGCGGTGACAGCCAAGGATGCTAGCCACTATACAACGAGGCGGACCCTACATAGTGTGGCTAGAATCTTAATATATTGTTCTGAATATTTGGAGGTTTAAGGTTTAACGGCGGTGTTTTATTAAGTTTTTGAACCGATACCCTTCAATGAGAGTTTGATTGCCTCTATATTCCATCCCCCAATTCAATAATAACAACCCTCGCCACCAACTTTGAATGCAGGTTAACATTGTGGAATGTGTGCAAAAACTCAGTTGCTAAGAAAAGTATGGTTCATCTGTATTTTCTTAATATTGTGAGAACCCAGGAGCATTTTGCCTGCCATGCAGTGAGTATGCAGCCTAACAACTGTACTGTCGTAGTTGGGCCTGTACATTATGTTCACTAAGAGTGTCATGTCAATAATCGTGTTGTAGTTGTTGATTCCTTTAGGGACTTTGTGACATCGAGGTCATGTAAACCACGTACAGGGTCATTATCTTGGACCCCGGTAATCGTGGCAAACTATGGCGTCATTTGGCTGGTTAGGTGGGGAACGTGTGGACCTCGCAATACCCCGCTCCGCTGACTCATATCGTTAGTTCACACGTGTTTTTCATTCATATGGACGTGTATCTGCTAGGCTTAGACGTCATTGTTGCACGTTTAGTGAGTATTGTGATTACTGTGATTGTTGGTCATACCTAGACACCAATTTACATTGCACGAACGTGTGTATATCCATAATTCGTATATGAAAAGCAGAAAGTCTTGTTCTGAAACAAGATGAAAATTTCGAATCAAGTTTCCAGGAAGACCTGTGCCTAATGCCAGTACAATTACGAGGCTCGCTAAACGATTCCCGAAAACAGACTCCGTAAATAATAAAAATGTTAACAGACAACGTTGTGTTCTTACAGAACAAAAATTAGATGAGATTGTTGTCCATTCTTTCATCAGAAGATGTCAGGTGTGTGTTACAAGAGAGGGAGGACATTTTCAGCATCGACTATGAGCACTGTCAGTACATATTATTGAACATGTGTGGTAAAAGTGTAAAAGTGCTCGCCACCACTGACTGAACAGTGTACGCGCGCCTGCGATCAGCGCCAGTCAACGCCGGCTTAGCTTGCCGAGTTAACCGGGGCGTACAAAAATAATGACCCTGTACTTGTGCATGCGTGTGTGTGTGTGGGGGGGGTATGTCTGATAACCTGTGTTGTTGAGATGGCTGCATTAGTGTGTGTATTTGTAATTGAGGGTTCGGATTGGAAAAGAGGTGGCCGTGGCCTTGAGATAGGAACCATGCCGGCATTTGCCTGAAGTAGAAGTGAGAAACCATGGAAAATCACTTCCAGGATGGCTGAGATTGGAATGGAACCCACCTCTTCTCAGCTTTGCCGCACAAGGCTGAGTGTGCCCCGTTTCAGTCATTACACCAGAATTATATTCCATGGCAGAGCCGGGAATCAAACCCGGACCTCCGGGGTGACTGCCAAGAATTCTAGCCGCTACACCACGAGGTGGTCGTTTTCTTTTCTGACCCCGATGGTGTTAGATTATATGAGACCTAGGGTGTCTTTCATTTTCGAGCCCAATTGGCCCTTGCCTCTTCTTTGCTGATTTTCTCATTTTATGAGAGGGTGGGATTTAATTCGTTTCATGGTTTCCCATGCATATAGAGTAGTGCCAGTCCCCACAGGAAGCAGAGTGTGTGTAATACCACCATAGTTGAAGCACCCTTGATAGGGCTACAGCTTCAAGGACTCGCGTTTTGTGACCCGGACGACTTCCTGAACAGGGTCCGTTTTCCCCCCTTTCTTCAGTAATTTTGGGGTGAACTCTCTCCTCTTTCACTTTCCTGTCTTTCTTTCATGGATCTACTTCCTTCCAAGTCACTCAATCCACACTCTTCAAAAGTTGAAGGCATTTATCTGACCTGTCTTTTGTTTCTCGTATTCACTTTTTTGTGAATTTCTTCTCCTAGTATGTTGAGCCTCCGTGGCTTAGGCGGCAGCACGCCAGCCTCTCACCGCTGAGTCCGTGGTTCAAATCCCGGTCACTCCATGTGAGATCTGTGCTGGACAGAACGGAGGCAGACAGGTTTTTCTCCGGGTACTCCGGTTTTCCCTGTCAAAATTTCATTCCAGCAACACTCTCCACTATCATTTCATTTCATCTGTCATTCATTTATTCCTTTCCCCAGAGGAGTGCGTCAGGCCTCGGCAGCCGGCACAGTTCATATCCTCGCCGCTAGATAGGGGCTTCATTCATTCCATTCCTGACCCGGTCGGAGACTGGAAGCAGGCTGTGGATTTTCATTTTTCTCCTAGTATGTAAGTCAGTAGCTAGTAAAGTCTGTTCGCCGAGTCGAGATAGTGGAAGTAAACACAGTTGTACACGTGATTGCAGGGCTGCCCGCTAGGGGAGCATAGAGCTGTGCCTGTTGAACGTACGCCAACTTCAGTGCTGTGTATAGCCTTCATGTGAAGCGGACTGACTTATCGGTTACATGCTACAGCGCGGATTATTTATCGTTCGTTTTATTTATTTAATTAATTAATTAATTAATTAATAAGTTCTTAACAGCTTATGACAGGCAACAGTATACAGTGCAACACAGCACTAAGTGCAGCAAGGCTTGTCTTTTCTAGGGCTACGGCATGACTAATGATCTCGAAACATCATGGCTACCCCTGTCCGGCAGAGCCTATGACGTGAACTGGGCGTGTTTCCCTATCCGTGTAGTCAGGGGCACTGTCTCGACTCGGCGAATAGGCAAATACGGATATCACCCTGGAATTTTGTACGGTGATAAAGGGTACTTGTTGTAGTACTCTAGTCCCGACGGCCAACACATCCACAGTTAGTGTCGGAGAAATCGGCATGCGATTGATCACCAACCCCTTACAAATGTATCACGCCCAGCATGAGGGCGGTTTCATGAGGGTAATGGTCTGTAAACGGGAGTAGGCTCTTAAGTTTCTATTCTACCACGAGGGAATGGTCAGGACATCTGGTCTCGAGAGAAAGGAAGGGGACTACGAACCCTAATAATCACTTGGGCGAGACTGCAGTGTCAGGATTGTTGTTGTTTGAGTCTTCAGTCTTTTGACTGGTTTGATGCAGCGCTCCACGCCTCCCTGTCCTGAGCTAATCGTGTCATCTCTACATAGTTACCACACCCTAGATCCGAGGCAATATGTTTAACATATTCTATGGGGATGAAAGGACGCTGACTGGGAATGCGTTGGCCATCGCAACAGTAGTAGTTTTCATTTCCTTGTACATTTTTCTAAATCAGCATATAATAAAAGGACGATGACCTAGATGTATCTTCCCTTGAAACAACAATCACCACCACACTCCAAGACATGTGAACTTGAATATTTCCACATACTGGTCATCTGCCAAGTATGAGGTATTTGGGCGATATCCTTTGTATTTTTAGCCTATTTTCATGTATGAAAAAATAGGCTTATGAGATCACCTTTCGTAAGTGTGTATGTATGAGTGTCCCACTCTAATAACTTCTAAACGGCTAGAGCGATTTCAATGAAACTCTGTAAGGTCATAGCAACATTTTGGCCAACCCCGACCGTGCCCTTCAAATTTTATTACGTCTCACCAATCCCACATGGCGGCTGTGCGAAATATTTCACCAGCATTCTATATCTCCGAAACGAATACGGATATCACCCTGGAATTTTGTACGGTGATAAAGGGTACTACTAGAAGTTGATCTATGAGACCTTCAAAAACCTGTTAACTACAAAACAAACATGGCGGCCAAGCGAAGTTGAAACTTATAAATATACCTTTATCGCGATCTAACCGTTTATACGTAATTAAACTTGTTACAGCAAATGTTTAGAAACATTGTAATGTACTGGCACCTAATTTAGTTCAATTGATTAAATAACCTCAAGATCACGGCTGTGCGAAATATTTGACCGGCATTATATATCTCCAAAACTATTACTGATGTCACCCTGAAGTTTTACGGTGATAGAGGGCACTACGACAAAATCATTTACGTAACATTCAAAAGTCTGTGGAGTTCAAAACGAACATGGCGGCCAAGCGAAGTTGAAACATTTTAATAGACTTTTCCCGCGATTTAACCATCTGAGCGCAGTGAAATATGGTACAGTAAATGTTAATACACATTGTAATGCACTGGCATCTAATTTAGTTCAATACATAACCTCATAGATGGCGGCTGTGCGAAATTTTATTAGATTTTGTTTCTTGTGTATTAATCATGCGATCGAAGTGCACGTTTGAATAATGAACCTACGCAATAATCGTCATCTACTGTAATAGTACAGATAAGAATCCAACATGGTGACCATCGGAAATATTTAGACGGTTCTTAATATGTATTAATCGATGACAGCAATCAAACTGAAATTTTGTATGTTGATAGAGGCTATGAACATATTTTCACCCATGGGGTATTCCAAAACCTGGTGATCACAAATCCAATATGGCGGTGACGCGAAATATAAATATTTAAATGGACGTTTCTCGCGATTTAACCATCCGAACGCAGTGAAACATGGTACGGTAAATGCTGATACAAATATTAATCCACTGGCATCTACATTATTTCAACTGTTTTCATAACCACAAGATGGCAGCTGTGCGAAATTATAAAATCTCGTTTTTATTTCTTGTATCATAATCATGCGATGGAATTTTGAACACTACACCTACACAATAATCTTCATGTAATAGTGCATAAAGCTAAGCCTTACATATATAAAAATCCAATATGGCGACCATCCGAAATATTTAGACGGTTCTCAATATCTACGAATCTATTACAGCAATAAAACTGAAATTTTGTATGTTGATAGAGGTAATTAACATAAGTAGGATATATGAAAATAGGTTGTATAGTTATTCACGGAACTACTTGTTGATACTGTTGTACTGTGCTGTGTGTAAATGTGAGTACGAGTGTTGTGGTCTAGAGGTAGAGTAACTGCCCCAGGGATTCGAATAAGGTATTCTATTTGCCTGGTAGGAGTGTGACAGTGAAGTAGAAAGGCAGGGTTCAACTCCGGAAATCGATTAGTATAGTCGGTGTCATCTTGGTGTCTTCCTGATTGCGACCATTCCGGATTGCATTCACCTCATTAGCAGTCCAGATTGCGGTCACTTTTCTTGGGAGACCGGTCCGGTTGTAACTCCCCTGGGGATTTCCTCACCTTTCACTTCCATCCCTCTTGCCAATGTTGAGGTACATATCATATGTCAGTTCTCTTTGGTCTCTTAAGGTATGTGTACACCCAGAAATTGTCAAAAAGTCGTATTTTTTCATTTTTGAATTTTACATTGCCTGGATTCGTTATTTTATTAGCTTTAATTTGGTGTAAATTGTATAACACTACCTTCACTACTTTTTGAGATATTAGCATTTATGTAAAATTCTGCACACTGAGCCACGACCCCTTTACTGGACACGAGGCAATTTCTTTGCCTTCTGCTCATGCTGATCATCTGTGACTGTTGTTTTCTTTCTAATTACTCATGTAAAATATAGAGTTCACTCCATAGTAACCCTGTGCTGCTATTTATGAGAATTGTTTTTAATTATTTGAATCAGCAGCTGTGAATGTTTTGATGTTTTTTGGGGGCGTGGTGGCTCAGCGGTCTAGCTGTGTGCCTCTCACCAAGGCGGTCCGGGTTCGATTCCCGGTCAATGCATGTGAGATTTTCGAAGTGAAATGCCATGTCCTGTGGTTCGGATTCCACGTAAAAAGGAGGTCCCGTGGCTCATAATCACAAGATTCACGGTCACGTAAAACTACAATCTTCCTTCCTTCCTTTCCTTCGTTTTGATGTTTTGAGCACCCTTGCATTTTGTAGGCCTACGATTTATATTGATATACTTTTAGAAAGTTTTTGAGCAATTCTAATTTGTTTATCTTGAATATTGTTGTGCATTGTTGTTATAACCATGGGTATCAGAAGAACTAAAGGGAGCCTGTAAAGAAGTTCCATGGAAACCATTGAAGCCATATGGACTTTCCTGTATCATTTATCAGCAGGCAGGAATGAGGAACTCCATGGTAAATGTCCCGAAGGTGAAGGCAGTTGGTGTTCCTTCCAAAATGCAGTGGCAACTGGCACACTGGATAAATATAAGCCTAAAAATGGACTACCTGACAATGTACTTGAACCTGTCATGCCAGTTTACTCCAAGTTGACTGATACTGCCATGCTAAGGGGTTGTCTCCAAGGCAAAACACAAAACCAAAATGGAATTTTTAGTGGCATGATATGGAGAAGATGCCCAAAAGATAGTTATGTAGGACTGAAAACGTTGAATTTTTGTTTTATGGATGCTATTTGCCATTATAAATGTGGCCGAGATGTAGAATTGGAAATTCTAAAGCGGGTGGGTCTTACTATTGGTAAACATACTCGAGCCGGTGTGGAGTTGGCTAAAGCTCTAAAACAGAAAAAGTATCACCTATAAAAAAAACAGAGCAGAAAACCAGGAGGAGGTACCTGCGAGGAAGAAGGAAGATGAAGAAAGACCAGAAAACTGCATTAGAAGGGACCTCATGAGGCAGGAGGTTTCTGAAACAGTTGTAAAACTTTGAGATGGATTTCTCTGAATAATAATTTTTAATTACCTCAGTATTTCCAAAAATCATAACATTAGACCTAATTATCCTATTTCACTGATTATTTTTTTAAATGAAAGCCTAAAGCCTACTCCAGTGCACTAACCTCTGATATGTAACTAATGTTGTAAAATATAATTATTTATGTGATTTGTTTATAAACACTCACAAAACAATTTGTTATCATTAAAGTAATAGGACATCAGCAGGCACAATTTCATTCTAGGCTCATGTATTTTAGGTTTATGCACTACCGAAAAGTGTTGTGAACAAAATGCAAAAATCAGATTTGAGGAAAGTCAATTAATTTGGGAGCTATGATGTTTAAAACAATATAATACATGTTTAAACAAAATAATTTGTTATTAACAAATAATGCAACATTTTTAGTTCATATGCATACTGATCTTTCTACTTTTTCTTGCTCTTTCTAGTAACCTAAATTCTAAACAGGTAACTTTGTAATTTAAAAAAAGAAAATTATGGGTGTACACATACCTTAAGCTGCAACCACAGTGTTCAATATTTTTCTTTTTACTAACCATGTTCTGTATCGGTATGGAGTTTATTGAAACGGAGAAGGGTATGCCGTATGTTTTACTGAATGGTTATAGTTACAGACCATACAGAACGAGTAAACGTGGTGTTATTACATGGCTTTGTTTGAAGGAGAATTCCAAAAAATGCAAGGGGAGATTATTGACCGAAGGTATGTATTAATGGAACTTATCTTACTATTCTTAAGACTGAAAATGTTATAATCATTGCTTTACGAGGTGCTGTCAGATTGGGAGGGGACTTGATTTTTTAAGCGAAGTTTTATGGGGTGTGCTCAGCTGAACACTGAACTGTATTCTTTGGTTAGGTAGTGAAATATCAGTTTCCCCTTGTTATCCACAAAACTTACGGAAGGTATGAGTCAGTCGGGAAGAACCAATGACCGGTCTTCCAAGAAAAGTGACCGCAATCTGGACGCTGGAATGTTTATAGTTCTTCCCTAAAATGAAAGTGACCGCAATCTGGACTGCTAATGAGGTGAACGCAATCCGGAATGGTCGCAATCAGGACACAACCGTCATCTTACATTAGCCACTAAAGAACAAGTTTGTAATTTATTTATTAATTTATTTGTTCAAATCTTCATTCTTTTGACTGGTTTGATGAAGCGTTCCATGTCCCACTGTCCTGAAATAATCTCTTCATAGCTACCACATCCTACAACTGAGGCAATCTATTTAACATATTCCAACCTAGGGTCTGCTCCTACAGTTCTTGTCCTCGACCCTTCCTTCCTTAACTATGTTGCTATTCTTAGGTGTCTAAGTATGTGTCCTACCAACCTTTCTCTTCTCTCATTAGCAGTCCTCAAATACATGGTGTCCGGGTTAAAGGTATAATAATATAAAATTTAATAACTTGAGAAATAATGGAGATATTTATTTGTGGCTTGTTTCTACAACTAGGGAAACTCAAAATGTTTTCTGTGTTTGCTTGCGGTGGTACCACATGCGTATGCGCGTAACTGCATTTTTCACGAGAAGCGCGCCAGTAGCCATGTGGACTCCACAGCAGAAAGTGGTCTGTGTTCTTTCGCTAGCGGAGCTAAAATCCGTTACACTTGTACAACGTAGATTTCGGCGTGAATATGGACTGTTACCAACTGATGATGTTCCCACTTACGTAACAATCAAGAAATAGGATTTCTTGAATCGTGAGTTCCCAGATCGCTGGATTAGGAGAGGTAGTCTATCAGTTGCTTGGTCACCTAGAAGCCCCGACATTACGCCACTTAATTTTTCCTGTGGGGGTTTGTCAAGAAATAAGTGTACCAGACACCAGTTCGTGATCTACCAGATCTGCGTCACCGCATTCGTGCAGCTATTGCAAATGTTACGCCTACAATGCTGCAGAACACTTGGAGAGAAGTGGAATACAAATTAGATGTCTGTAGCGCCATTAATGGTACGCATATCGAGATGCATTAGGCATGTAAAGAAACATTTTGAGTTTCCCTATTCGTTGAAACAAACCACCATTAAATATCTCCACTACTTCTCAAGTTATTAAATTTTATATTATTAAACCTTTAACCCGGACACCTTGTACATCTCTCCTCTCCCACTCACCTTAATACCTCCTCCTTTGTTACTCTATCTACCCATCTGATATTCATCATTTTCCTGTAACACCACATTAAAAATGCTTCCATTCTTCTCTTTTCTGCTGCACCAACAGTCCACATTTCACTTCCATAGAGCAACACGCTCCAGACAAAAGCTTTCAAAAATGAGTTCCTGATACAGTACCTACCGTAAATCTACTGTATACTGTATTCGATGTCAACAGCGTCCCTTTCTGCATAAATACTTTCCTTGCCTTCAGGCTCACCAATCTACTTTTATATCCACTTTGCTTCTTCCATCACTGTTAACTTTGCTTCCTGCGTGACAGAAGACTCCTGCTTCCTTTAGCTTATCACATATTAATCAGGCGTCCATGGGGATTTCTGATTTCTTTCGGCTGCATTCCATTATTTTTGCTTTACATTTATTGATTTCAATCATGGATTCTTTCCTCAAGACGGAGTCCATGCCATTTAATATCGCATTCAAATCCTCTGGTGTGTCACCTAAGATGACAATGTCGTCAGCAAATCTCAGAGTTGAGATTATTTCTCCTTGAATCTTTACTCCTACTTTAAATCTATCTCTGATTTCCTTCATTGCGTGTTTAATTTATAGATTGAAAAGTATGGGTGATAAGTTACAGCCTTGCCTTACACTTATCTTAATACTAGCTTCCCTCTCATGCAATGCAAAGCTTTGTAGACATCCCTTAAGCGTTGCCTATAAAAACTGTCAGTTGTAGCTCTTCAGTCGGTCAATACGAATTGTCCAAATAACTGGGCGGGGTTCAATGTATTGTGCCCGTCTGTCCACCAGCGCTGGGTAGTGAACCACCGCACACCACCGGACTGGCGACCACTTGCGAGGAATCATGAGAACAGTGTAAGCCCGAGGTCCTGACCTTTAGGCGTCCTGGGTTAAGTCGACAAATAAATTGCACACTTTCCTCATGCCCCTCGTTAAGGATAAAAGGGAAACATAATTACAACTACAAGAGAACAGAATCCAAAATTTAAAATATTAATTCACATTTTTATTGTATAGAAATAGCAAACAAAAATACAAACGCACTCCTGCTATCCCAAGGTTCAAAACTGTACTTGCGTGCCTAAAGGCATACTATTTTGAGCAATGCATGTCTACAAAAGAATAAACATAGTCTTTAGAGTGCCTATTAAAGTCTTCGCTTTTTTACTATATCAAATAGCACACATGACATATTGAACCCTATGCAATTTGGATGCATTTATTACCTAGCTCAAAATTGTAATAAAAATAAAATAAATTCCCTGCATTACTTTTGGATCAATTCTCATCGTAGATAATTATTTACATATTTGCATTTGGTTTAATTCACACAATTATCATCATTATCTTTAAGTCGTCGTCAGATCAATATATAAATATAATGTATTCATTTCATTAAATATTATTTTAAATCTTTCAGTCCGGGTTCGATTCCCGGTCAATGCATGTGAGATTTTCGAAGTGAAATGCCATGTCCTGTGGTTCGGATTCCACGTAAAAAGGAGGTCCCGTGGCTCATGATCTCACGATTAACGGTCACGTTAAACTACAAGCTTCCTTCCTTCCTTTTAAATCTTTCAAAATGATTTTTCCATGAGAGACTTTTCATAATATTGAATTTTCACAAAGCATAAAGGAATGGAGCACATAACTCTGGTATTATTCACTGGATATATATTTTAATCCAAACACTGTGACATATGACAAAGTCATGTAAATGTTACGCTATCTCATTTACGTAGCGTCATTCGACCTTTTATTATTTATAGTTGTTTCTAAAAAATACAATTTGATGTGGTAGTCTAATAGCTTGAGGGGACATATAAATGTTCATATATTCTGAGGCTTTTACTATATTAACTACAGAATTGCATCTACCTCAATCTGCCCATATAAAGTAAATGCGTCAACCTTTTTACCATCTGAGTTCTACTACTCAGGTATCACTCTTTAAATACCGGGTGAGTTAGCCGTGGTCGTTACGGCGTGGCTGCAGGCAGTCGCTGACATCCGGGAGGCGAGGAGGTTCAAATCCCCTTGCCGGCAACCTTGAAGATGGTCTTCTGTGGTCTCCCATCTTCATTCCAGGCAAATGCCGGGGTTGGTCCATAACTATAGGTCACAGCCGCTACCTTCCAATTCCTCGTCTTTACAATCACACTTTCCTCCCCAGACAACACTCCACACGCGACGGTACTTGTAGCTCACCCAACGGGTGTCCGCCTAGAAGCAGCTACAATCTCTGGCGAGCCGAAAATGTCCTCGGACACTCCCGGCACTAAGAGCCATACGCTAAAAAAACTCTTTAAATTGGGAGATAGAGTCTACACTTGATCTCCATTCCTGACATATATTTTTCTAATATCAATCAGATTATTAGAATATTAGACTATAAAATTCTACAAAAACAATAGCAATAATAATAATAACAATATTAATAATAACAATAATAATCTAAAATCCACACTCTTCTTAACAGCTCAGGGATTGTATGCAATGACTCACTCTCAAACAGTAAATTCTGAACAATTATACTGTAATAGTAAGTCTACGTTACTGCCAGATGTGAAGGGCACTGAAATTCGTTACCATTCAAAATTGTCACTATTAGTGTCCAACGCACTTCCACGTTTAACCATGTATCCTTGCGTTCAGCGAGCTTTTATCATATGTTACGAGAGTTGAAGGCACCTATGTGCCATATAAAGGCTCCAGTAGTCTTCTGCTACGGCCCTGGTGGAATTCTCGGAAACAAGAGGGAACATGTCACTCAAGAGGGTCCTTGTTACTTGTTTCTTTAGCTCCCTTGTAATTCCTTAAAAAAATGCGAGGAAAATCTTTATAGACGTTTACGGTTCAATTAAGATTGGGGTTATTGAAACCATTTTGTGCTGTCTAAATTGATTAAAAAACATGCTAAGCACTTATTTTTGACAATTCTAGCAAAACCTATCAATTTTGTGTAGTTTCGTTTTTCGTTTAAATATTTGTTATTCGTTTCTCCACGTCGTAGATATTGTGCCAACTGCACTAATATTGTGAATATTTCACACGGATTTCGCAAGAGCTATTCTGAACAAAAACTGAACAGTACTCTATATGATTTACTTACGTTAGTTGTCATCATACCAGGTGAATCAGCTACCCCTAATGTTAAAGTTTTATGCAGCCCAACTATCGTTCTATCAGGAAGGTCGATATTTCTCCGCTTACATCCCGTACATCACGATGGGACTAATAACAATAATATGAGGGAAAAACAATAATGTTCAGTATCGTTTGCGGGATATGCTTGCAGTGCATTACTACCATACGGATGCAAGCAGAGAAATATCGACCATCCTGACAACATGCGTAAGTTGGGCTGCATAAAAGAATATTCTTAGGCGCAGCTGATTCAACCGGTATATAGAACGCTAGGGTGTATGTCTCACAAAACACACGCTCTTAAACCATAGAGAGTTAGAAAATGCGGTTTGTGCCAAAAATGTTCCAAATCGTCTCAATAGTACAGGAAAAATGTTGCATTTCTTGAAAAGTCAACGTAAATATATTTATTTGTTTATAAAGTGCGTTTAAATAAACAAACAAATCCATAGCCCCTGTCAGGACTGTGTCGCCTCGAGCCCTCATAACAGTAAAGCCGGCCAGTTGGTCTATACGCATGGGGCGCTCACACGTAACCGTTCAAAACAATTGAGTATTCAAAAGAAGGAGAAACATCCGAAGCAATGATTTCAAAAATATCGTTAAATTGTTTAAAGAGTGCGTTTAAATAAACAAACAAAACCATAGCCCCTGTTAGGACTGTGTCGCCTCGAGCCCTCATAACAGTAAAGCCGGCCAGGTGGTATATACGCATGGGGCGCTCACACGTAACCGTTCAAAACAATTGAGTATTCACAAGAAAGAGAAACATCCGCAGCAGTGATTTCAAAAAATATCGACAAATTGTTTAAAGAGTGCTTTTAAATAAAAGAAAATAAGACGATAGCTTCTGACAGTACTTAATCGTGTCGAGGCCACATAACAGCAAACAGTGGTTTAACAGATGGAAGATTTCTCGCACAGGCCCGCTAATTAAATTAAATATGCAAAATTTGCTCGCATGATAACGGGACTTTCTAGGGAAAGAAATTATCGTAAAATCTAATAGAATTAAGAAATTAATTTTGTTCTAAGAATATAAATGTCGGTGGATAGGTCATTTTCAGTCTTCTAGATTATTTTATCGGACAAAAATCAAAGTCAATAGAACACTAAAGAAAGAATAGAAGTGTCTGTGGTGGCAATCTACTGTACATAAATCAATTAGGCCTCTGAATAAAATAGTGGTGTTCGTGCAATAAAAATGAATTCCCCAAATGTAATTTTAAAAGTATATTTTTAATTTAATTGCCTGAAATAATATTTTTGCCCATTTTCATTTATGAAAAAATAGGCTTAAGAGATCACCTTTCTCCATGTGTGCGTGCGTATGTGTCTGTCTGTGTGTGTGTGTGTGTGTGTGTGTGTGTGTCCTTCCTAATAAACTCTAAACGGTTGGAGCGATGTCAATGAAGCTCGGTAAGGTCATAGTACTAGAAAGTCCGACCCCGACAGTGACCTTCAAATTTTATAACATCTCACCAATCCAACATGACTGCTGTACGAAATGTTTCACCAGCATTCTATATCTCCGAAACAAATACTGATATTCCCCTGAAATTTCGTGCGGTGCTAACGGGCACTACTAGAAGTTCTCCTATTTGACTGTTCAAAACCTGGCCAGTACAAAACGATCATGGCGGCCAAGCGAAGTTGAAACATTTAAATAGACTTTTGTTGCGATTTAACCATCCGAGCGCAGTGAAATATGTCACAGCATATGTTCATACAGATTTCAATGCTCTAACATCTAATTTAGTTCAATTGTTTACATAACCTCACGATGGCGGCTGTGCAAAATTTTAAAATTAAGTTTTAATTTATTGTGTCCTAATCATGCGATCGAAGTCAACGTACGAATAATGAACCTACGCAATAATCGTCATCTAATAGTACATAACTCTATGGCCTACATATAAAAAATCCAACATGGCGACCATCCGAAATATTTAGACGGTTCTCAATATCTACTAATCTATGACAGCAATCAAACTGAAATTTTGTGTGTTGATAAAGGATATGAACGTAAGTTCACCTATAGATTTTTTTAATAACCTGGTAAGCACAAATCCAGCATGGCGTCGACGCGAAATGTTAATATTCAAATGGACGCTTCTCGCGTTTTAACCGTTCTAGCGCAGTGAAACTTGGTACGGTAAATGCTGATACAAATTTTAATCCACAGACATCTAATTTGTTTCATTTGTTTCCATAACCACAAAATGGCAGCTGTGTGAAATTTTGAAATCTCGGTTTTATTTCTTGTGTCCTAATCAAGCGATTGGAGTTTGAATAATACACTTCCGCAATAATATTCATGTAATAGTACATAACACCATGGCCTACATATATAAAATCCAACATGGCGACCATCCGAAATATTTAGATGGTTCTCAATATCTACGAATCTATTACAGCAATCAACAGACATTTTGTATGCTGATAAAGGTAACCAACATAAGTAGGATATATGAAAATAGGCTGTTCAGTTCTTCACGGAACTACTTCTTGTAGTCTGCTTTAAGTGCCTGAAAATTTGTTTGTTATTAAATACATCAATATAATTCAATCAAACGGATCAGATAAAGATCACACAACAAGTTTCTGTTGAGATCAAGATCATAAACGCTGTGATGTGATGGTGTGCCTTGTCCCAAACCCAAGCAATTTTACTTGGATTAATTTCATAGTGGAATTAAAATTAAAGGCAAGTGATTAAACATCCGCTATATAAGTGACATCATATTACTTGTTACGTAGAATACATGCCTAACATCGAGGTTATCGGCCCCAAATGGTTTGGGTGAAAATGAAGATGATGAAAAAAGCACTAGATTTAAAAACTAATTATAACTTATGGGCTAGAAAATGACACGGATAAAAAAATAAGGAATGAGGGAAATAATAGACATGGAAAAGAGATGCCCTCGACCCTCAAAGAATGAGAAATGAGGGGGCTTTTAGTGATGTAGGGACACGAAAGGCAGATAGGAAACGGAAACAGGAGAGGGCCCACCCCACAGGCACTGGCAAAAGGGGAGAAACCAGACCCAGATCAGGAATCCCTCGGGGTAGCTAACTCCCGAACTGACCAGCCGTGAGACCTTGAGGGTGTAGCATTATCCAGGATGCACCATAAGTGCTGGAGCTACATACACCCTGCCTCCTTTAGGTTCTTGATCAGAAGCCAGAAAATACCATGAAAAGGAAAACAAGAGGTCTGAGCACTCAAAAAATGAGGGAACAGGATAGATAAGACAAGGACCATTTAAGGCGGGAAATTGAAAGACTCCCTAGGCTTCGGATACTCCAATACCATCGGGATCGGGAGAAAACAAGAGTGGACCAAGGAACGTCAATAGGCATAATGACAGAGAGGAGCCCGGCACAAGTACAGTAAGTGGAAGCAATGCCGGACTCAGGTGGGGTTCCGTGGTCGCCAGCTCACGTCCCACTAGCTGTGAGCCCCTGGGAGACCGAATTTGAGTGTCTTCGTTTTGTTTCACAGGGATTTTAATAAATATTGTCGTAACAAAAGACGAACCTTTGCTCTTTTTCGTCCTGGTAGTCACCTTCGACATGGATGTATTTGTCGTACTGTGAAATATTTCTAAGAATCCTAATGGTAAAATTTGATGTCCAGCGTTTTCAGGAAGTATTTCACAGGCTATTGCACCTTTTCGTTGATTCCGAAGAGAAGTCCTGATAGTCTCATCCTCTGTGGCGATCCCGAACAGGACGTCATTGCCCAGACGTGTTCCAGACGTATTGCCATTCTTACAGTCCTGTATCGGCACCCATCCTGCCAACTCCTTTCAATGTCCCTTCATAAATCGTACGGTGAGTTTAAGCACGTCCAATGCGGACAGCTCAGAGATATTTTTGCCAGCTAACATTTAGCTTATAACCAGCCATGGTAGCTGAGAGCACCAACGCGCTAGCTCGTGCCTCGGTGGCATCGGGAGAGCTTGGGTTCCAATCCCACCTCAGCCGTCCTGAAAATGATTTTCGAGGTTAACCATTTTTACCACCAGGCAAATGCCTCCACCGTTCCTTTCAATGGCCGACTTCCCTCCAAAATCCCTTCCCTGACCCCTCCTTAATTATACACAAGTTAGCATCCCCTGAACGATCGGCTTGTCACCATTCTCAATTGTATCTGCTAACAAAGTGTGTTGAGATCCTAGGGACCATTCTTGCCACGCGACGGTAGAAGAATGATACCTCGCAGAGTCCATGCGTGAAGCCAAACTGGGATGATAAGCGATTAAAAATAGTTTATTTGTTGTTATTTGAGCCTTCAGTTTTTCGACTGTTTTGATGCAGTTCTCCATGCTTCCCTGTCTGGAGTTAATCGTTTGATCTCTACATAGCTACCACACCCTACATCCGAGACAATCAGTTTTAACATATTCTAACCTTGGTCTACCCCTACAGATCTTACCCTCAACCCTTCCTTCTATAACTAACTTTGCTATTCCTGGGTTTCTTAGTATGTGTCCTACTGACCTATCTCTTCCCTTCATTAGAAGTAGCCAGAAATATCTCTTCTCTCTCACTCGTCTTAATACTTCTTCACTCTTAACCCTATCTACCCATCTGATCTTCATCATTCTCCTGTAACACCACCCTTCAAATGCTTCAGTTCTTCTCTTTTCTGCTGCTCCAACAGTCTAAGTTTTACTTCCATAGAGTGCTTTCCGTTAATCTAACAATGGAATGGTAGGCTAATTCCAGTAACGATTGACGTTCGTATGCATGATGATAGCATTCTTTTCTGGATTTCAAAAACTCTCCAATTTCTCGAAGAAAGCTTCTGAATCTTATTAACATTTACGATTCCATTCCTGATTGAATCAGAAACCAACTTTTGCATCGTACCTTCTCCATGTGCACTCAAATGACGCTTTTTTATTTTCAACGTGTAAGAGCATTTCTGCTAGCTCCTCCTGAAGATGAAATTGATTATTTGATACATCGCAGTGCCGCACTTTTCGATGTTTCTGAGACTTCGTTTCCAACTTGACAGCAGATTGAATTCGTTCTCCAAGGCTTCGACACCAAGTAAACTAGACATGGCGGTAGGTATTATTTTAAATGCTTTAGTAATATCTATGTTGTTGTTGTTGTTGTTGTGTCATTTAGGGGCTTCGTGACATCGTGGTCCCATATACTAGCGTAAGCATTCTCAACTTCTTGAGATTGTGGGCACCACCCTAATGCTTTTTACGCACCCAAGCACCATTAAATCGAATATAATAATAATAATAATAATAATAATAATAATAATAATAATAATAATGCATGGTTCCCCTCTTTTATTTTCCTATCTCTCTCTTCCTCTGAAGTGCTGAATTAGCTAAAGATTCACCGCTCACCAGTTATGCTGCAACTGCTTGCATGACTCATTCAGATAAGATATACTGTATTTACGTTTGGTCAATTGAATCGAATCAGCATCCTCCGTGATACTCATAAAACAGGGATGTCCAATTACTTTACTGCAGATTAAAAGATACTATTTCATAAAATGGTAAAATCTCTGATTGCGCTATTATTCTGGTTCGTTCAGCAAAATTTGAATTGAAGAAAGGGGAGCTCGTGCCAACGAGGACAGAAATCGTTTATTACTGAATCTAACCATCACAGTGGTCCTTTTAGGGTATCTGGCCGCGCAAAATACCTTTGCTTATAGAAATGGTCTATAAACCTTAAAATAACTGTTGAAAATTATGTAAAACAATTTACTGATTCTCATTTATAAGAATTTAAGTTTGACTGTCGCCCCGGAGATACAGGTTCGATCCCCGGCTCTGCCAAGAAATTTTAATTCTGGTGTGAGGGCTGGTACGGGGTAAACTAAGCTTCCTGAGGCAAAACTGAGAAGAGGAGGGTTCGATTCCCACCTCAACCATCCTGGAAGGGGTCCCGGAGGTCCGGGTTCGATTCCCGGCTCTGCAAAGAAATTTTACTTCTGGGGTGAGGACTGGTACGGGGTACACTAAGCTTCCTGAGGCAAAACTGAGAAGAGGAGGATTCGATTCCCATCCCAACCACCCTGGAAGTGGTTTTCCGTGGTTTCCCCCACTTCTACTCCAGGCAAATGCTGAGATGGTTCCTAACTTAAGGTCACGGCTGCCGTCTTCCCAATCCTATCCCAAATGTACAAATAGTAGTACAGGCATCACAATAACACAGGTTATCACATAAATTACACAGACACCCCCAAAATACATGGGACTATACACGCAAACTTGTCTTATTAGCCCAATAATAATAATAATATTTTTCAACTGGATTAGGATTTTCCTTAACGACGGTAAACTGGGAGAAAATTCTGCATTTCAATAAGTTCAGTGGTGTCTCTCCTTCCTTCTAAGCGTATACTCACTTTTGAGTAACGCTAACGCTAGCTCCTCCCTGCTGAGTTTATTTTTTATTAAAGGGCGCAATTTCCTTCGTTTCGAAAATTCACTACACTCCACGAGTGATTGAGAAGGACGACCCACATTACCTATATTCCCTCTCCATGTTCTCTTCCAGGCTATTCTTATTTTGTGACACACTTTCCTAAGATCCTGCGATTGGCAACCCACGTTTTTCTTAACTGCGCGGAAAAATGAATAAGATTTTTTTCTAACATTATCCTTAACAGACTGTCCAAGGGAATTCAGATCGCTGCTTTCTATTAGATAGGTTCAAATCCTATCGCTTTTCCGCCTACATGGCGCCAAGCATCGTAAAGATTGTTCCACGAAAATCCTTACGACAACACTAAAACGAGAGCAAAAGCCAAAGTTGCAAAAAGTTGCAAATAATGTTTACACAGAAAACAAAATAGGGTGTAGGCTATAGGCTAATGGAATGAAATTCACCAATGGTTGACAATTGTGAATTTCCTGGTCTGAAAACCCATAACAGAAGAATTATTTGATAACAAAAATTCACTATTTTCAAACGTTTATCTCATAAACACAGCGATTTTTATAGGATTTTGCAAATTTCATAAAGAAAGATCATATCATAGTCTGTCATATCCACTGACAAACGATGAAGATAGCTGAACTAATAAGTCTTCACAAGCACAAGATTCAAACATAAATAATCAGCTTTGCTTCCAGCTGTGGATGCGATATAAACGTCCTAATCCAGCAGTCTTTCACATTCCAGGGGGTGAACAAATAAGACATATAAGTACAGTTTTGAGGTCCTCTGACATTGATGATACTAAAAATGTCATACAACATGAAAATACAAGACATTTATTTTTTACATTTTGGGCGCCCAGATCGTGCAAAAGGACCACTGTGCATCGCCTCGTAGGTCTACCTCTGCTTCTCTTACCTTCTACAACTGAACCCATTAACCTCTTAGGTAATCTCTCCTCCCTCATTCTCTTCACATGACCCCACCATCTGAGTCGGCTCATACGAACAGCTTCTAGCGCAGGAATTCCCAACCTTTTAGCAACTGCGTACCACTTAAAATGTTTAGAAATTATGGCGTACCAACAGTCCTATGTCTTTTTATAAACATGTATTTACTGTCGAAAAAAGTGCCCAATGGTTTGTTTTATTTTAATTACATTACTGAGAAAACTTTATATATAATTATTATTAATGCACTTGTAATTCGGTGTTTCCAACCCTTTATTAATAAGGCAACAATAAATATACGAAGTACGTCCAGAAAGTAAGTTCCGTTTGGTAATAACATTAAATTGTGTGCAGATACAGAAAAATTATTTATTGCACAAAATTCTACAACCCTTAAACTACTTTTCCACATAACTGCCGAAATCTTGCAGGCATTTGTCGTAGCGTGGCACGAGTTTTTGTATACCTTCTTCATAGACGTGTGCCGCCTGTGTCTTCAACTAGTTGTACGTTCCGCTGCAGCGCAGTTCCGCATATGCGCGGTAGACTCTCTGTATCAAGGAGAAGAAACGTGCGCCATTTGGAGAGCGCTGTCAGCCACGTACGCGTTGTTGTGCATGTTTACTCGTACAATGTCGGTGTTGATTGAAAATCCCGTCGCTTGTGAAATCAGATCTGTGATTCGTTTTCTGAATGCAAGGAAAGTGAAACCAATTGAAATTTATCGGCAAATTTGCGAAGTGTAAGGACAAAATGCGATGAGTGATTCAATGGTGAGAAGATGGGTCCGACAGTTCAATGAAAAAAGGAAGATTGTAGTTTTACGTGACCGTGAATCTTGTGATTATGAGCCACGGGACCTCCTTTTTACGTGGAATCCGAACCACGGGTCATGGCATTTCACTTCGAAAATCTCACATGCATTGACCGGGAATCGAACCCGGACCACCTTGGTGAGAGGCATACAACTAGACCGCTGAGCCACCACGCCCCCTACAGTTCAATGAAGGACGTAGTGAAGTGCACGATGAAGAACGAAGTGGGCGTCCATCTTTGGTTACAGAAGAACTGGTTCACGCGATTGATGACAAGATCCGGGAAAACCGCAGGTTTACAATTAGTGCTCTCGCTATGGAATTTCCCCAAATCTCACGATCACTAATTCATGAAATTGTTACCGAAAAACTGAACTTTCGTAAACTTTGCCGACGTTGGGTACCAAATATTCTTACGGAGCAACACAAAATAAAACGGATGGGTAGTGCACTTCAGTTTTTGACCCGTTACAATGAAGGTGGCGAAGAATTTCTGACACATATAGTCACAGGAGATGAAACTTGGGTTTCTTACGACACCCCTGAAAGTAAGCGGCAATCAATGGAATGGAGGCACACTTCATCCCCAGCAAAGGTTAAGCCGAAACAAATCTTGACACCTCGGAAAATGATGTGCACAGTGTTCTGGGACTGGAAAGGCATCTTACTCATTGATTTCTTACCGCGTGGTCAAACAATCAACGCAGATGCTTACTGCGAGACACTTAGGAAATTGCGCCGCACAATACAGAATAAGCGCCGAGGGTTGCTGTCAAAAGGTGTTGTTTTTCTTCACGACAACGCACGACCACACACTGCAAATGTGACGAAAAACCTCCTACAGGGATTTGGCTGGGACTTTTTTGACCACCCTCCGTACATTCCTGACCTGGCTCCTAGCGACTTTCATCTGTTCACACATTTCAAGTCTTTCCTTGGCAGTCAACACTTCAACAATGACGACGAGCTGAAAGAAGATGTTTCCAACGGGTTGAAGACACAGGCGCAAACTTCTATGAAGAAGGTATCCAAAAACGTGTGCCACGCTATGACAAATGCCTGCAAAAGTTCGGCAGTTATGTGGAAAAGTAGTTTAAGAGGTGTAGAATGTTGTGCAATGAATAATTTTTCTGTATCTGTACACAATTTAATTTTATTACCAAACGGAACTTACTTTCTGGATGTGCCTTGTATATAGATTTTTTCAATTAATTCTTGCTAATTTTTATTTAAAAATATATAGAGATACACAGTATGTAAGATATACAGTATGTAGGCCTATAGTAATAATAATAGTAACAGTTTTACAATAAAATAAAAAATAAAACAATTATCGCAAATTTCAGCTTTATTTATTACCCATAGGTCTAAAAACATACGATTTTATATAATTAGTACAAACTAAGCAAAAAAAAAAACATCATCCAAAATCTACTTTTAGAGCGAAACTTGTTGTTTGCCTGTGATTAAAATATCAATATCAGAAGTAATTGAACTTAACTTCACTCTTAAGTCCCCTTCAACACTTATTCTGTTTCATTGTTTATTTTTATGTATAAAAGTTCAGAAAATTCACTCTCGCACAAGCAACTTGTAACAAATGGCAGAGCTTGCCGAAAGGTCATTGGCTACTCTGTTCTACATCCGATACAGAAGTTAATTAAAGAGTTCTCTTTAAAACTATCTTTCATGGAATTATCTTCTGTTAGATCGATAAAACTTTCTTTTAATTTCAACTCATTTGGTGAGGTTCCCAAAAAGGATTTCTGATCCAGTTACATTTGGAATAAACTTGAAGGGTTTCCAAGTGAACAATGATATCAGCAACCACATCTGGCATTGGAAATATTTCATTTACTTCAAAGATGATGGTAGAGGAGGAAATGCAGTTAAATTCTCCTCCTGTATTTGTGAACAATCGTATTACCCACGCCGGGTACCACCTGAAACGTTCCCGCGAACCACCGGTTGGGAACCCCTGATCTAGCGTGTTCATTCCTAACTTAGCATTTATTACCCATTTAAGATTTGATTGCCGCTGAGCCTGGCTGCGCCAGTGTTTGTTGTTTATTGTAGCAGCTGCCCCGCGGGACGAAGCCGGGAACACAGCGATGACATAATTCATTCTACACATAAGTCAAGCAGCATTGCGCGTCACAGGAGCTCATGTCACCACAGACAGTTATATGATGACTGAGGCTACTGGGGCTGAGTGATATCCTACTTGCGCAACTGTACCTGTCAACGAAGCAGGCTGACGTGTGACACAAGTAAACAAGAAATACAGTAGTTCCCATCTCGACCGCCGGCAATCAATTCGTAGAGGAGGAAATGCAGTTAAATTCTCCTCCTGTATTTGTGAACAATCATATTACGAGTACCCTCCCGCCATTGCTCCCATCTATTTGACCCAGCAATCATTCGTGCTATCCTCATATCAGTTACCTCTAACTCGTGTATGAGATATTCTGAATCTAGCCAACTCTCACTTCCATAAAGCAAGGTCAGTCTAAATACTGAGCGATGTAGGGAGAGTTTCGTCGCTACACTAACTTCTTTCTTGATAAATACTGTGGATCGCAACTGAGAACTCGCTGCATTATGAATATATATTTTTAATCATCATTGTTTGCTCTCAGGGAGAATAATTATATAATTGTTTTATTTCCACAGTTGGTAACAGATACATTTATTTATGTTTAGGTTGGCAGCAGTGACCTATAGAAAGAGAGTGAAGTAGCCATCATGGCTGAATGTGTTTGTGTTTCGGAGCATCAGCTCCTTCGCATATCAAGTGTTGTGTCTTTTCTATCATGTACATTTTTGTAAATACAGTCCACTAGAGTTAATTCGACATTTTTATTTATCCCCTGGTGTTTCATTTGGGGCACGTATGTCGCATACAGACAATCATCATCATCATCATCATCAATTTCCTTTTCCAGCTTGGGCCGGGTTGGAGCAAATATGACACCCCTCCACAGAACTCGGTCTGTCCACCATTTTTCCTCAAGCACTGAACTCCAATCCAGGTTCCGTTCTGTCACACTGTCACATCCACCGTACTATAGGTCTTCCTCGTCCTCTCTTCCCAGTCATCCGTCTCTTCATCACTTGTTTCGGCATTCCTTCATCCTTTTCACATGTCCATACCATTTCAATCTGTTCTGCTCCAGCTTATCATTCAGCTTCTGTACATTCACTTCCTTTCAAATGTCTTCATTTCTCACTCAATCTCTCCTAGTCCTCAGTACCATACTACTCAGGAATTTCATTTCGGCTGCCTGTATTCTACTTTCAAGTCTTCAAGTCCTCAGATGTCACTTATTTAGCCCTCAGTGGTATATCTATAACCCAAATTAAGCTCCGAACCTGATGATAGAAAACACTCCCACATAGTAATCTCTAGTTGATATCAATATCCAATCTTGCATTTTCCATCAATTCACTTCCTGAAGTGCTCTACTACTTCCAGATCTACATCACCAATCTTAACAATCCCTTTTCCTTCATTCTTTCCTATTGTCATTACCATTGTCTTACTTTTCTCTACACTGATTTTCATTTCCCATTTCTTAATAATTTCTGTCAGTACATCCAGCTGTTCTCTGACCACATTCTCACTTCCTCCCCAAATCAGAACATCATCAGCAAATAGGATTATGTTCATTCTTGTACTTGTGTACGCTTCCTTTGTTACCTTTAGTCTATCGGCCATCACCAGTATAAATACAAATGGTGAGAGTACACTCCCTTGTTTGAATCAATGCTCAATTTCAAACCATCCCGTTTCACCTACTTGAGTCTTGACACAGCTGCAACAAATACTGTACATTGCATTTAGATCTTTTAATATAAATGAATGTGTGTTATTTCATTCATTATATTGAATTATTTGTCTACATATATGGGTGATCTCATAACAATCAAACAATTCGTGACAGCAGTTTTGTAAGTATTGCATCTAAACATGCTGGTACTGTACCCGTCAGAGGAGCTGTCAGGGTTGCCAACAACCGAAATGACATCCTAAACACCTCACCTGCCGGACCCATGTGCCTAGAGGATCAGGTGAATTTCGTATAGGCCAAAGCGGCACGAGAATCCATGATCCAAGGGATCCGTGGTAACATGGTAGCTAAGGTCATAGACGGCCTAAGAAAATACACCTTAAGAAGCTAGACTGAGAAAAGAAACATCCAGACTTATGTAAAACTTGTAAAAATATTTATTTAAAATATGCAAGCACCTATCCTAGTTCGGAGGGTTTTTATCGGCTAATCCGCAAACTAATAAATGAAGAAAAAATAAAGATCAGGACCCTACCTGTAAACTACAGTAAACCCTCGCGAAAGATCTAGTTTACAAAGTTAAGCAACAACAACAACGCTAGGAAAATGGTACGGCAATAAACCCTAAGTCAAGTTACAAAGATCAAGCTAATAACGGAATTTACATTTAACAGGGTAGCAAGAACAAATCAAAGTTAGGATGATACCATTTCCTCATTTACATTTGATGTTAAATAATTTAGCTAATTCCTGACATTTAATACAAAATTTACGGCGATGACGTCCTTAAGACAAATTAATTACAATAAAAGCAACATGACAAGCCATAAATAAAACATTAAATACACTCTTATGAACTAGGGGCTCAGCAGCACAGCAAGGTAAACATGGGGATTTATACAGCATAATAATGAATAAAACAACAAGACAATGATCTGTTATATTTCTGCCTGCGCCTTGGGTTACTCTTTGTAAACCAGTGTCATCTAAATGCATGCCATTTATGTTGGCGATTGCGTAGTGAAAACCACGACTTATGTCGCATGAGGTTCAAGCTCCACCAGCTACAAACTATAGGTTAAGCAAACACTCCGTCGATAAAAGTAGTGTCATCTGTCCTAGATTACCTCCACTAAGAAAGTGTAAACAACAGCAAGGCGTTGGTCAGCATGTCCAAAATGCAAATGGATCAAGTTTAGAAGCAATAAACAATTAGTTATTATTTGTTTATAATAATTATGCGCTTGATTATTAAGTTGTCGGTTTAATTTATCGTTGGTTTATGGCGAATAGTGCTGACATTCCTAATGCCTTGGCTTAGCAGTAGTGTCTCGTGCGAGATCAAATCTCTGCTATCAACACCTTCATCGAGCTCTCCAGGCTCGGACAAACAATAACACAGGTTATTAGTGGCTCACATCTCACTTAAATACCTCGGGTAGGCCTGGTAAATACTTCAGTTACCTCCCATAAATACCTAGTCTACAGAACGAATTCTGGACAGAGTGCAATAAGCACTAAATACATGAATAGCCTCTAACACAGGCGTCTCCCACTAGCATCTAACACAACAAATAAATCTCGACGTAACAAGTAATTACACTCTCAAATAGAGTTGAAAAGTATTCGCTCAAGTAGCGATGCAAGCGTATGGCGTTTGCCAATCAATTCATCATAACAAAAAAAAACATGTGATTATCACAAAATGGCAGCCTAGACCTCGACCTACTAGTGAAATACACAAGCTAACGGTAAATAATGCCCCAAGAATTTGTCAAAAGGTCTGGTAAATCTGTCTCACAATATGAGTGTGCTCTCGTTGCTTGCTGGGAACTAGTATCACCTGTCCGTGACTTGAGCTAGACTCTCAACTTACAGTCACCTCGCGGACGGTTGTAATGACATAATAGACTGAATGCAGGCAGTTCTCTCCAAAGAAATTACATTAGAAAACTGTCCGTGTTATTTAATCCCAGTAAAACATTCAAATATAATAAACATTAGGCTTAAAAGCACGCCATAAAACTATACACAAAGATGTAGTTTGTCTTTCAAACCAAAGGAAAGTAAAAGATAGTGATAACACTTCTTCTGAAAGTCTTTGCAATCGGCAGATATGTCACTTCATAACTGCTCTGTATTTAATAACCAAACAAATATGTGTCGATTTACCTGACACAAATAAACATGATAAAAGGCGCAAAATCTCACATTCGCTGAGTTTGCCAATGATACGATGAGTACAGGGTTCGATGCTAAGTTGCATTCAAATACTATTTACCTGACTATGTTCTACACTCGAACAGGATGGCTTCATAGCTCATCTTAATGAAATATAATATCACATTTACAAAACTGAGAGTTTCTGTCAACTATCAAGTGATACGAACTGTTCTAACGCAATCAGTGGCGTGACAAACATTTAACTAAAAGGGGTGTTATAAAATAACACTGACTATGACGTCCATTCGTCATATCAAAGTAAACTGTACACAAATCCACCCGCATAAGGGTTGAACAAAGTAGTAACAACGACTACAGTCAGGTTAAGAAGGGGTAGAATTAACATCTGAGCGATGTCCTTCAGAATGTACAATGATTAAACAGAGTTTAATCACAGGGTGGCTAACAATCACTGGAAGTGAAAGACAAAAATTAGTTCTAACATTACAAACCCTACCTATCGGCTTGTCAAGAAGTTCGGTTGGTTCTACAATCTACTCTAATCTAAACTATACCACAACATTACCTTACATGGAAAGAAATGAACAAACTCACAAGATCAGGACGTCTACATCTCGCTTATTCCAACGAATTGAGATACAAATGGACCACTGGTCTCCAGACAAGGGTTGTCCAAACTGGGCCTCCTCATAGGCTCTATCCATTACCATGGCCTTAATTCGTCCCCGGCGTTGACGTCGTGATGTCATCTGACTCCTTCCCATCATAGTGGTCATCATATTCCTTGGTTTGGCACGTTCATCTCCTACTCTCGTGCTAAGTTCCTGGGTCTTCTGTCATGCTGAAGTTCTCCAGAACGCTCCTTCACATCATGGGGGTTTATCTCATCATTCCCACGATTAATGTACGGTGAAATGCGTCGAACACGTGGTTATTTAAGTAAATCATTTTGATGAGAAATAAACACTGGAAAATACAGAATTTTATAGCACTGCTTTCACTGAAGCTAGTTCTAATTGTGGTAACAAGCTCAATGAAGTTACACGGCGCAGATTATAATAAAATTGGCCATGCTCGTATCTGCTTTCACTATCACTGATTCTAGGCTTATTAAATCTCGTGGCATCGATGTGATCCACATGAAGATTCACTCGCTCTTGCGATCATAGTAATCTTTGTGATCATTAGCGTTGAAATATTTCACTTCATTAAACATTGATTCACTGTTACTAATATCTTTCGTTTCACACGAAGACATAGATTTACACTAGCACGTGGCTGAAAATGTGATGTTCCACGTTATGGAAATATTATCACTTTTCGATAAATTCACAATAATTATAACACAAGCCTACACTGGCTTTAATTTCCACTCGATTACTTCACTGTTCGGTGGTAATTAATGCAAGATGTAAATTGATCACTTTCTTCGCCTATAGGCGGACTATTTCCATCGTCTTTGAAGACGGACTTAAGAACACATCAAACTAAGATGGATAACCATACATGAGTGCCAGGAGCTCAGTCCTTCGTTGCTGAATCTAGCAAATACTCTATTCGTGTAGCGACTGGTTGGTTCCGGTTCGCGTGTCTGCGATGATAATACCTTACCAAAAATAGAAGTAACATTCTCCAGAATGTTTCGATGATACAGAATGACGAAATGTGAAGATCTGAGCCCTGTGGAAAGTTGAAATATGATAATAAGGTCTCAGATAAAAATATAATGGCTTTCTCCAAACTCAAAAGTGCAACCATTAATAATTCCAATGTATGACAGCATGCAGCAGCAGCATGGCTGGTCGGTGGGTGCGTTCTAAGATGATGCATCAGAAATGCATTGCAATGAAAGATATCACATGAGCCTAAACTCAGCGGGCACAGTACTGAGCCTGTCAGAGGAGCTGTCAGGGTTGCCAACAACCGAAATGACTTCCCAGACACCTCGCCTGTCGAACACATAGGCCGAAGATGATTGGATGCACTTCTTAAAGGTCCAACGCACGAGTAACATGATCACCTGGGGGATCAGGGTAGACATGCTGTAAGTCAAAGACGACCCAAGGAGTACTTCACAGAAACACTTAAACTAAGGAATAAGAACATCCAGACTTCAGTAAACTCGTGATTAATTTATTTAAAAGTCAACAAACCCCTATCCTAGTTCGGAGGGTTTGTCTCGGCTAATCCGCAAGCTAATAAAAAAAGATAAATAAAGGTCCAAATCCTACACTGAATGAAGTTAAACACCCTCTCGAAAGATCTAACACACAAATGAAAACAACAACAACAACAAAGTTTGGGTAGTGGTACGGAAAAGTGAAACCTACACAATCAGAAATGGGTTACTAAAAAGCAGAATCTAAATTTAACAAAGGAACAAAACAAGCAAAAGATATGGTGGTACCACTCCCGTGTTTACAATTACATTTAATGAATTTAGCTAAGTCCTGACAGTATTACAAACATATTCGGCGAATGACGTCCGTAATCAAAAACATTACATCAAAAGCTACATGACAACCAGCACAAAAAACATTAAATTTACTCCTAGGACTAAAATGTGTTCATCAACACTACAGGTATATGAGGATAACAGAGCATTCATGAGTAAATAAATAAAACACAGCATCCAATCATCATCTTATTAAACCCTACCTGCACATTCTGTAGTACCCTTTGTAGCCAAAAGTTATATGACAATGTGTTCATTACGTTGGCGACTGCTTGGTAAAAACCACGACTTAGGTTACATGAACGTCGCGCGCCACCAAGTGCGAATTACTGGTTGGTACGCTGCTCAAACGCTGCTCTCAAAAATCGTGTATTCTGTCTCGTGTCATCTCCGAATGGAAATGGAAACATCTTCATGGTATCAGTCAGCTGGCACAACATTGGGAAATCAAGTTTAAGTTTCAAACAATTGATTAAGTAATAATTCATTTATAATAATTATGCTTCATGATTATTAGAAGTGTAGATTAGGTTTATCGATGGTTTTATGACGATTGACTGATGAATCCATGACACCTAGGCAGAACAAAGTGAAGTCTTCAGTAAGATCAATCACTTGCAAGCATCGACTCCATAGTACGATTAATAACACGAGTTGACAAACTTGGACACAACAATAACAACTGTCAGAGGCACACAGCTCTTCAGATTCAGTCTCGGGCTATTCCCGGAAAATACCTAGTCGCAGATCCAAATCTGTACGACAGTGCTCTACAGGCAATCAAATATAACAACAATAGCCTCTAAACAAGGTGTCAGCATGGCCAATAACAAAAGAATAACATCTAACTTCATATAACAACACTCTCAGAAATAGTGTCCAAATGATATCGTTACACAACGGCGATCATGACTTATAATGGGCTCCTCCTATATGACGTAAGCAAAACATGCGATTTACTCAACATGGCCACTGGCCTTGACCTAGAGTATGATACAATCTCAAACGGTAATATTTCAATGCCGAAGCATCTGTCAAAAGTAGTTCAAGTTAGTCTCACAGTACAGCGTGGTGCTTCATGGGTAACAGTAACCTGTTCTGACTGGCGTTTGCAACTCGCTAACTCTGCTGCGTTAGGCAGCTTGTAATCACATTAATGCAGGCAGCAATTCACTAAATAAAGTCCTGATGTGAACTGTGCTGATACAATCTTAAACATATAATAAATAACAGTAGTTGTACCACGTAAAGATACGGATTACAATGATGTGTCATGTGTAACATTCCAAATAGTATTAACAAACAGATATGTCACTCTCATGGAGTGCTTCGGTTTCAAAGACATGCCACTTGGCTATTTTCATTCCTCATAATCAAAACTTCTCGTGTTCCACACTCTACACAAATAAATTGAAATACTGACGACAATCTCACTTCTGCTGAGATGTACAAAATGATACGTGAGGTACCAGGGTTCGATGCTATGTTAGCATGGTTGACTAGAACCCCTGTACGTTCTATCTACAGAACAAATGTGGCTTCATAGCTTCACATAAACTGATATAACAAAAATTATACATAACAGTGATGACATCTGTCGATCATCCAACGATACGAGCATCTTAAAGAGCAGTGGCGTGACAAGAAAGTTACAAAAGAGGGGTCACGGCCTAAAGTTAAAATAAGGAATGGCTGTCCATCATTCCTGCAATTAACCCATGCTATGGGTTGACCAAAATAGCTCAAAAACCATGGTCGTGTTTAGCAAGCAGTAGGAACATCACGTTCTACTGACAGTCAACAGAGTGCACCAAACGGTGTCTAACTCACACTGAAAAATGATGACAATAAGATGAGTGCTAGCTATAAAACTCCTACCTAGGCTGGTCATCAAGGAGTTCGATTAAATAATCTAAACTAAATCTACCACAGCAATAGAGAGATACAGACTCACAGTATTATCGCCTAACCTCATTCTCACGAGAACTGAGGGGTATTAGGCATCTGGACGATTCACAGGGTAGCTCCAAAGCTAGGTTCCTCAAGTCAAGCCTTTTCTGGTCCAGGCTTCCACTGCGGCCTCGTGGTCGTCTCACGTCCAGTATCTCCTCCATGCGGTCGGTCTTTGGGCTGATGGGCGTCACGTCTCCATGTCCCGCGTGTTGAATGGTCCCTCTGGCATGATGAAGCCTCTTCTTGAATATCTCCTTCACGTCATGAGTGTCTACTCCATATTACTCATGGTAAAATCTTGTAGAAGATCGCTGCACATGTGATCATAGTCGTAGTTACACATTTTAATAATATTTTCCACACGTGGGTGAGCACAGAATTTAATCTAAGCGTCGAAGCTATTATGTAAATTCTCTCACAGGCTTTACACTGTGATATTGCAGACTTCAATACAAAAATGGCCTTCACTGTCTGCATTCACTTGCTCTATTACACGCATGCGGTATTATCTCACTGATTCTATGACTTTTGAAAATCACCCTGTATCTTCGAAATCTGACGTATGAAAATACTCGCGCTACACGCGGCGATGAAACATTGCACTGTGATATGTTTCTAATACACATTTAACGTAGGATAATTAATATTTCAGGTCTCACATGGGCTCTGGTTTAAGTGTGTTCCTCGTGGTGACGATGGCGTTCCACGTGATTATAGCATCACCAAAAAATATTCACTGTTTCACTCAAATTACTCACTTGGTCGAAATAACGTGACCATTATTATTATATCTGCATTACCGCACACTACACGTTGCTTAAAACGAAGGATGTTCTCAGATTATTTCACTTCTTCGCCTCGTGGGCGGACTATTACATCGTCTCAACGGATGGACTTGTACACACGTCCACTTTGGACAGTTCCAAACTCGGGTGTGTCAAGCCTCGCTTCGCCTGCTGGGTCCAAGCGTATACTCAAGTCTTTGAGAGTCTAATGACTTCCTCTCCGCTTATCTGCGGTGTAAATTACCTTTACCAAAAATGATAGCATAAACATCACAATGTTTAATTAATACTGCATGACGATGTGGTAAGTTCTGAGGCATTTAAAATCAAAATGTGGGATATTAGTTGCTCAGAAAAATCTGTAGGATGAATGTCCAAAGTCAAGACAACATCCTTTCTTGTGACAAGCCATGTGCTGGTTCCAGGGTGCGTTCAATGATGAAGCATGGCTTGTACATTATCATTTCAAAGAAATATCACCGAGCAATGAGCTCATGCGGGATCAATACTTACGAACAATTGACAATAACATTAGTTAATAACACGTGTGTTTACGAAATTGGTGTAGTGCATTAGAAGAGCCTAAGCCTGTATAATCAAAGAATGGGCATACTCGTCAACCATTTTGGTGTTTCCATGAACCCAAGACAGTTGATTTCTGCTATCTCCCACTCTCAGATTACCATCACTATTCCCGCTTGTGAAGACAGGAAGGATTTTTGATGAAATTCCAATCTTCCAATGTTAACTGCTCGTGTAGTGCTATTTTCTGTTGCCATCCTCTGTGATCTTGGGAACATATTGAGAATCTGGCTCCAAAGGTCCTGGGTTCCATTCACGGCTCTGCCAAGACATTTAATTCTTGTGAGGGTTGCATCGAGGTTCGATTCCGACCTCTGCTGCCTGAAAGTGGTTTTACGTGGTTTCGCACTTCTACTCCACGCAAATTCCGGGTTGGTTCTGCACCCGTATCCACGTGGTCTTACCTGTTGAAATCCGATGGAACTGCTGGATCGTAGAATCTGGAAGCGCCCGGCTGAGATGCCCCTAAAATTCTACCAAATAGGATCAACCAGGAATAAGGATACCTCTCTTATAAAGAATGCGATAGGAAGATACCAGTGGTCGATGAAATGAAAACGAAAAATAGCTCAAAGTAAGCTAACGAGACTCTAAAAATGACCAAATTAATCTCGAGCGTGGCGCTAGGCATCCTAAAAACTGACCCACTGGTCCTCGTAGCGCATCCTATTTCTAGTATAAATGACCAAGACATCCGAAGTATTTAAAATTGACCAACAGTTTATTAATCTAAAGACTGTTGCATGGTGGACTATCTCTCCACTAAACAAAATAATTCGCTTCTACGGAAGCGTAGAAATCTCATAATGACATTAGCATCGAAACATAATCAAAAATGCTATCAAAATACAGCATCCTATTCGCATGTAAAGAGAGTTTCAAAAATAACATTATTATATACACTCGTTACATATTTAAATGATCCTCAAAGTTTATGATATTATTTACATTTATACATTATTGTACACGTTCAAATTCTTCATCAGTAATAAATTCGATTCCATCAAAAATCATTCTATAGTATTAGTTAAAGTCAAATCATGGCATGTTCGACGAATGGTTAAGTTTATCGAACGCATTATCATAGCATAAAAATGTTAACAACATTTTAAATCATATAGTTATTCATGTTATTATTATTATCTCTAAAGCTTTTAGTGGTTATTATTACAGGATTATATCAATATTATTACTCGTCTTTCCAATTAACCTTTCTCCAAAAACAAATGTTATTAATTTGAACAATCCATTCTAGAACAATTATCACAATGCTGTTGGGTGTGTTAACCTCATACTAGCCTTCTAGTATTAATATTCGTGATTATACAGCACGTTCAAAATATACACATAATTGTATTCAGACATAGCTCAATAGCTAATTTATACTGGACAGAAAAATGACATAGATCATCCATTGATGTCTAATATCTCATTATAACAATCAAATTCGCAAACACACGTTGTTTCATTCATAGATAAGCTCTCCATAGCTTGTAAACATTTTTCCAAACATCATTAAGTTCAAATAAGCTTTTACATAAAAGTCATGAAATATCGTGCATCAAATTAACATAAGTTAAAGTATCATGGACAATTTTCATCAGAACTAAGGCAAATATAATATAATCAGCTGTTCAAATAACAGTGCTTGAGAATTTTCGACATTATCATTTCGCTTTGTAACGAAAATATTTTATATCATCATTTTACAATAGTAATTTATTTCTCATTATAATCTCATGTTCATAACTATATCTTTCAAGAAATTGTGGATAGATCACTGTAAAAAGAACTATTCAGCTCTACTAGACAAAAACTCGACTGGAGATCCTCACCCAAAGAAACACGAAAGATCCTACACCATAGTAATGAGCCTGTCTTAAGAAGGTACACGAAAATTATTAGAATCCAACGCTTAACCAGGATGGAGTTCAACAAACGAATCATGAACAAAATAGAAACTGAACGATCTAATAGTGTCTAAGACAACTCCAAAAAGAAAAATCTCAAAAGCTGTAGATTGCCAAAATTAATCCATAAATCGCAAATATCTGCTCGATAAATCAATATGTTTCCATATTTATACTGCACTTGATGAAAAATAGACCCGCACGTCTATTAAAGAAACTCGCATGAAATGCATAAGTGTTCAAATTCAAAATTCGAAATTCGTAGAAATGTCTATTCAAATAATCTTCAAGTATACGTAGCGTATTGGTCATCTGCTTGCTAACTACTATTCTTATATAAAGTTATCGTAGTCTTCTCCCTACTCTTCATATTAATCTTCTCAACAAGTTATATAATTCCATTAAATGCTCAAATTTAGAAAGAAAAAGAAATGAATTAATGCATTAAAAATAGCATTATTAAATATGAATGTTAACTACAAAAATAAAATACACTACAAGACAGAAGCGATAAAGAATCGGGTCTAGCCCTGGAATGCATTTTCTAACTACTAAGAAAAATTGGTGAAAAGGAACACTCTAGAGTATGTCTAATTCATACTGTCTACTATGAAAATGGGTGGTCAGCTACCTTGTACGTTGCCATCTGATTGAAATAGGAGTATGCGAGAAACACACTGTCCTCGTTCTGGAACTGAACCCTCGTTCATCAGGTCGCGTAGCCCTCGATACGACTGGATCTTGTAGAGAACCGAACCCGAGTCCGAACGTTTGAAAAGGAAAAACAGCTGTTCGCAAAACAAGTTCATCGCTCTCACACGTTCCCAAGATATAGCTGGAGCGTATTCGTAGTATGCCATTATATTTCATGCAGTTACAGTATGAATGTACAATAAACATCTCCAAGACGTCTTCCACCTCTTCTTAAAGAGTTTTCTGCTGTTATAATAATCCATGTTTGGTGCTGGTGATCATCCTAACTAGTCAATTCCACTATTGCACTGCATTCCTGCCTTCCATATTAGCCCATAAGTGACATAGTCATGTCTTGGTGAAGTATCCGTTCAATCAACTTCTGTTCTGAAGTCATAATGATAATATGCTTGTATACTGTAAACTGTAATGTTGTAGAATAAAGTCTTGTACTGGCATAGAAAATATCACACAAGTCCTGGTGAATACAAAGTTCACTGCTCCTGATGATGAAGTTTAACACAGTCTTCAGCTATAATAAGCTGAGACACAATAATTTGCGGTACGAACTGTCTAACTTTAAGTAAATTCACGTCCGCGTTGCTTGCGCACGATATGAGTGTCGTACTTCCAGCGAAGTATACTGCAATCTCGTGTCTCTGCCTGGACAGATCTTTGCTTACTGCTCTGCGAAACCCATAGTGCTGTTCGTTGAGGAACGATATTGACTATCGATATCGACACTGGATCATGTTCGATAATATTCTGATATTTTGTTATCTGCATTTATTTATGTGTGAAATACACTCAAGTTTCCTCTTCTCTAAACATAATGCATTTGTCAATTACTATTCTGTTTCATGGCTACTATATCAAAGTATATCATGTTGCATCAGATTGACGTTACTGCCGTCTCCATTTTGTAGACCTCTCTTGTACTAAAACAAAGCACGTGCTCAAGGATGTAGAGCGGGCTGCCTAGTTGCTCCTAACCTCGCCACAGAGTATCCATGCGCTGTGTGCCGTGCAAATAGCGCCGCAGGAATGCACCTGAGTACACACCTGTCCAACATAGATCCAACTCATTACAAAATACGGTCTCATCTCCCTCCCAACTCAAGAAATAAAAGTGTGACAATACTTTTATTTTATCATTCTTGATATTCACTTCATGAGCAGTATATTGTTATTGTTCAATCTTTTCATAATATCTTTTGAGGTTCTTCGCATTGAATCTCCCTATTTCCTCGCCAGTAACTTCTTAAATATCTTGAATTGCTATCTAGAATGGAGACGAATTTGACTCTGATTCTATGAGGAATTCACAATCGGCGTCTTTTTTTTTCATTGGTACGTCTCTCCTGCCTCTCAGCTTGTTGGCTGGTCCCAGGTTCTGGCTCACTGTCTTTGTCCCTACGTCTATTATTCCTTTCTTCTCTTTTCTCTCTGTCCTTTCTGGACTGATTTCTTTCTTCCTCAGTTTGATAGTCCTTATCACGGTAATTTTTGTACCTAGAATATCCTCGTTGGTTATTCTCCTGTCTCTGGAAATAACCTTGCCGTTCCCCTTTTTCTAAGTTTCTATTGTCGGTGTTCTGATTTTGATACCGATTATTTCTTGGCTGATTTATTTCTCTATCTTGATATCTGTTATCAAATCTGTCGTTTCTATCCCTATCTTGATACGGTCTGTATCTCCCTTGTTCTCTATTGTCAAATCCATCATTCCTATACCTGTCTTGATATGGTCTATATCTCTCTTGATCTCTATTCGGTTGACACGACCTATCCTGTCCTCGATAATACCGGGACTGGTAACTACGGAATGGTGCTTGATTATCCCTATAATCGCGTGGTTGTTCATTATACCTGTTGTTTCGAATGGGACCTACCCATCTTGACTCATTCTGACTGGGTTTTTCAGTTTGTTGGGTCCTATCCACGACTACAGCGTTCACGCTCTTGACTTCCATTCTTCCGCCTTTTGATATCGTGGGAGGAATGGACGTATGATCAAGTCTTCGGAGTAAATCGTCCATCTGAGCCAAATCTGTCAACCCTGACGAAATTATATTACGCCTAACTTCAACTGGCAACTGTCGTGAAATAGTTTCTAATATTTCCTCCTGAGTTAATGGGGTTGAAGAAAACGTAGGCGGGCTAATTGTGAAGTGTATAATTCGGAGTAACTAGTAGGTCCAGTACTACTGTACTTCCTAGAGTATATTTCTGCCCTTACTGCATGTTGGACTTCAATAGACCAAAATCTCTTAATGAATTCTTCAGATAATTCCTCAAAGTTGTCAAAAGTATAGCGGAAAGCTCGAAACCAATTTAAAGGACCTTCCATAAGATGTCTCTCTACAATTCGGAGTTCCTGCCTCTACTAACGTGATGTTCTATGAAATAATCATGAAGATTTCTAATAAATTCAACCGGAGTTAAACTCTCGGTGTTGGAAAATTTCTTTATCATTTCTTCATAATTTCTCACAATCGTTACATTTGACCTGTCATTGGGAGTAGATGTCCTGAAATCCCTAGGAACATATTCAAGATTAGTGGTACTTGGGACTTCTGACCGTTGTCTGGGCTGTTCGCCTCCTACTGCCCCATTAGAACGTTCAATGAAATTCCTAGCTGGGGATGTTACATCTAAGCTTTGCCTAACATGAGGAACTGTGCCTTCCCTGTTGGAACTCACATTGATTATAGTGCTTCAATTTGCTTATTAAATTCGCTTCTTAAAGCATCTACATTAACGTGATCAGCTAAGTTAAATTTGTTCAACTCCTCCCTAATCGCGTTTAATTCAGATGTTTTCTTTTCACGTTCTGAATTGACGTCTAATCTCACTTGCTCTAACTTTGATGTTACAGTGTTAACTCCTGATTCCAAATCATCCCTAAGATTATTGATATTATCTATTTGACTAGTCTGAACTGAATCTATTCTTTTGTCAGTGTCTAATTTAACATCTGATATATATTTGTTCAACTTGATTTCGGTTTGAGAATTTTTTAATTCCAAATTAGAGGTAACATTCTTAATTACCTCCTCGTTAACTTTGGTTATTTCTTTCCGAATAATGGTTATATGATCTTTAACAATGGCTTTAAGATCAATTTCTATATCTTTTCTCAGAACCTTATTGTGGTCCTCTACTTTCTCTTTTAAGAGAACCATGTCATTTTCTAATTTTGACAAAGTCTCTTGTGCATTACTAGCTTCATTGGAGAATTGTACTCGAAGCGCATCTAAACTATTTTTATTTTCCCTTTGACTATGTTCCAGTTCCAATCTAACACTTTCGACATCCTCCTTAATGCCCGAAGTATTAGATTGCATGCTGGTTACAAGTTTTTCTGTCTGTACAATCTTCTGTTCAGTGCTAATGATTCTAGTCTCTGTACTGACTATTTTAGCCACTGTGATAATCATTTTCTCCTGTGTAGCCTCTACTTTAGCCTCTGTGCTAATGTTTTTCCTGTGTAGCCGTAATGTCAGTTTGAGCTAAATTTAATTTAACCTCAACTGTGGCTACGCTGGAGCGAACGTGACTCACTTCAACATTCACATTACTTATATCTAATTGAACAAGTCTTACATCTTCTAACACACTATCGACACTTATTTCAACATCATTAACTTTCTCCTTAATTTCCTTGGACCTATCGGAAATTTTTCGATTGCTGTCCTTCAAACGTTTCATAGACAAATGAAGTTGGGACATATCTGCCTGTATTACTTCTGTGTTTCTAGTTATTAATTCAGTATTCTTATTATTTGATTCAGTTATTCGCTCAAGATTAGTTTGAGTATTTGACTTGATTTAAGCCAAGTCCTGCTCTTGCTTGGCCGACTTTTCCTGCATAGCTTGTAACAAAGCTACTACCGTACATCATCTAGTGTTGCTGCACCTGACATAATTATACAATATAAAATGGAGAAATATAGGAATGCAATACATATATAGTAGAATTGACACACTCAGAATGACCCTTTTCACCAATATGAATAATATAACTTGTTTGGCTTCTAAACTTAATAGTAAAGTATATCTATAAAAAATAGAAGGTGTATGTGCTTGGAAATTTATACTAAAAATAATTAAATTCTACTCGCAAATCTAGCTTATTAATTTATTATCAAAAAGAAATGAAGTTAATGTGACTGATGATATACTAAATATCATCGCCGGTGACAAGTATAAAATGGCCGACAAGCATGGAGTGAAAATTGGCCCCATATCATGCCTCCATATGTCCACGCTGATCCATAAAAGTTTCCAGGAAATATCTCTTATGTAGTCCCATAAAGGATTTGCCAATTGAAATCGGCTAACCACTAGGTTATTCGAGAATACCAATTCGAATTCCCCACGTTGGGCGCCAATTAAGATGCACCCGTATCCACGTGGTCTTACCTGTTGAAATCCGATGGATCTGCCGGATCGTAGAATCTGGGAGTGCCCGGCTGAGATGCCTCTAAAATTCTACCAAATAGGATCAACCAGGGATAAGGATACCTCTCTTATAAAGAATGCGATAGGAAGATGCCAGTGGTCGATGAAATGAAAACGAAAAATAGCTCAAAGTGAGCTAACGAAACTCTAAAAATGACTAAATTAATCTCGAGCGTGGCGCTAGGCATCCTAAAAACTGACCCACTGGTCCTCGTAGCGCATCCTATTTCTAGTATAAATGACCAAGACATCCGAGGTATTTAAAATTGACCAACAGTTTATTAATCTAAAGACTGTTGCATGTTGGACTATCTCTCCACTAAACAAAATAATTCGCTTCTACTGAAGCGTAGAAATCTCATAATGACATTAGCATCGAAACATAATCAAAAATGCTATCAAAATACAGCGGGCTGCCTAGTTGCTCCTAACCTCGCCACAGAGTATCCATGCGCTGTGTGCCGTGCAAATAGCGCCGCAGGAATGCACCTGAGTACACACCTGTCCAACATAGATCCAACTCATTACAAAATACGGTCTCAGTTCCTTACCACGGCCGCCTCCTAGATTCAGTTATAAACCTACAGTCAGCCACAGCCATCGCAATGACACAGGTCATCAGACACGCACCTACGGGGCTACATGACCATGATATCGCAATGCCCCTTAATGAATTAACAACAACACCATCGCTGGTTTCTGCCAACATATTGAAGAGTTGGGGTAAAATAATCTGGAAAAGTCTTGCCTCTAATTTGTGTACGTTTAATTGTACCGCTCAGATTAGCTCAGTGCTTTGAGGCAATGGCAAAAGAGGCCAGAATTTGCAGAATAGCTGGATTCGAATCACACAATCGGTCTTTCCAAGGCTCCGCATACATCTTTGGCTTTCTTGTATTTCACGGCCTCTTCCTTTATATTTCCTTGTCTATAGGTAAAGCCCTGATCAGATGCAGATATAGTTCGCATGGCTATGCTGATAGCGGATAATGTTTGGAGTAAATTTGCGGATAGTTTATAGAATACAATCCTAACTTGTTGAATATAATTACTAGGACCCGGATGTTTATTATATATCATATTCTATCCGTCATGTCCATAACAAAAGATGATGATTTAAGCTAATCTCATTCAAATTATGTCATTAAGCATAATTAACACTTCGAACTGAAAAGGGTTGCAATTCTGGTTGTATAACATTCATTTTAAACATAGCACATGACACACTGTACATAGACTATGGGAACGACCTTCTCTTCAAATGTCTGAATGTGTTGGTTTAATAATTTACGCTTTATCTAATGAATTAAATATATTATTGTAATGCCAGCTGATTTGGATGACAAACGTGTGGTTGAGGATAAAAGTCGTGCGGATGCAGGGTGGATGCGGATAAAAGTCGTGCGGATGCTGGGAAGATACGGATAAATTTCGTGCGGATGCGTGGCGGATTCGGATTAAAGTCGTGCGGATGTGGGTCAGATGCGGATAACATTTTGTTTTTAGGCTCCGTGCGGTACAGGAAGAAATGCACCGCCGCACTACGAAAGGCCAAATTAATAAGATCTTGAATATTACCATGGTCGAGGTGGAGCGATGTGTGTAAATATGCAGGTAAATTCCGAAAATAATCATGCATTAATGAGGCATTTCCCGACATTCTAGAAACATGAAACTTGGTACCAGTGAAGCTCATACAATATATTTAAAAGGTCTAAAATATCCTGAATTTTTCAAAGGGGAGGTGGGGGTGAAATTGGGGCTCAGGAGAAGGACGGTATGAGTACGCAAGCTTCAACTTCTTAACTTCTTCACCCATAACGTTTTTTCCAAAGCAATAACTCACAGATTTTGTGGGTTCGAACGTTTTTTGAATGGCCAAACTATACTTTAGCATCAACTCACAGGAATGTGTTGAAGAAAATTTACAAGATATTATGGATGTGATGTCGTTTTGTAACGATGTACTGCATAATAAGGACAAAATTTAAAATACCTCGGTAACATAAATTAACTAAAATGCTACTTCCAGGTATCTTAGAAACATAAAACTAGGTACCAAGGAAACTGATGTTGCCAAGATCCCAAGAAAATCTAAATATCTAAGATTTTTGTGATGAAGCCGTGTCGGTGACTTTTGAATGTGGGGTTCTGCGAAAGTACACAAGCATATTTTCATCCACAAGTTAACTTTTTTCTAAAGTGATGATCTATAGTTTAGACTTCGTAAGCTTAAACATTTCCTGAAAGTGCAAATTATTTTTTAACATTAACAGACCAAGTTTAAGATATACTAACTGAATCCCAGCTTAACAATTCACCATCGATTTCCACCCTATATTTAAATCCATTTCAAGAGTTCGTGAAAGAAAACTGTGTAGAACTTGACTTGACTCGGTGTGTTACAATATTTATTATTGTAGCCAACAACACTAGACAACCTTTTGACATCTTCAATGCGAATAAATGCTCACACGTTCCCAGTAAATATGGATCACTCAGCTGATCGCGTCTTCCGCAACAATTCTCGGAACATCTGCTTGCAGCAGCTCATCAGTATACACGCGGAGGCTATACTGCTCGAGTCTAAGCTGCGCGGACCAGAGAGGAATATGCATCGCAGACTATTAGTAGTGGTGGTGACGAGTGATGAGGTTTCTCGGTCCTTGCGTAGTAACAGAAGCAAATAAATTAGTCGGTGACTCAGTCACTCATTCCTAATGCCACACTGGTTTCAGAAAAGACCCATGTTAGCAGTATTGGAATAGACGAGTATGTCAGGTAACACGGCGGGCTGTCGACAGGCTTCTCAATTCTCGCCTGCTCCTACCCTGCCTCTCCCCTTCATCCCGCAAGTTCACAGAGCTTGGAACCGAGCAGTACAGAGCTCTAGACTGGTCAACTCTGTCATGATTGAGTAGGACTTGTCTGCCCACAACCAGCAGTGGGTGCCGCAACCCAACACAATGCATATACTCGTACCTCTTACCGACGCGACGTAACGTGATGCCAGGAACAGATGAGTCCCGAAGGAGATAAATCGGAGCTTTGTCAGCCACAGATTCAGCCCAACAGCACACTTACCCACCTCTTGACATATTTCCTAGTCAAATGTATTTGACATGCAGGTGGAAGGTAATGGGGGGGGGGGGGTTATGAATAACGAGAACAATTTATAATATAATATATCATGGTGCAATCATTTCCAGGATGCTTTAAAGATTGTGTTTAAATTTTAGAGAAACAATTGAAACTAAAGTAACTTGAGTAAATTACAACCCCTGCTGATCCAGATTGTTTATGGTACATAGAATATACTGGAATCCTCTTCTTCCATCTACCTTTCCATTTAAATAGCTCACCACGATCGCGCATGGGGAGCAGCAACAAACATGTTCGAAGATCAGAGGTTCGAACCAATGCGCTGAGAGCAGCTATCCTGTGTGTGATTACCCTCACACACACACACACACACACACACACTTCAGGCATATGCTGAGATAGTACCGTATTTCATGTCCCGGGGCACCTACCCCATTCCCGACCCTAATAATTAAAGTTACACAATACTACAGTCTCCACAGAAACACAGGTTATCAGACAAAATTAACAGACATCCATGTACACGGGGCTGGTGACCAAGATATCCCAAGCCCCTAAAACGAACTAACAACAACAACTTATTAGAATGCCATAGAGGTTGAAACGTCCCCCTCAAATTTCTCAATTTATGTAGGTGGCGCAGGCTACGTAGTCTATACTGGCCTTCCAGTCAGACGGCTCTAGTTTGATTAGACCGCCTCGTGGTGCAGTGACTAGCATTCTTAGCTGTCACCCCTGAGGTCTGGGTTTGATTCCCGGCTCTGCCAATGAATTCCAATCTGGCCTGAGAGTTCGAACGGCGTACAGTCAGTCTCGTTAGGCAAAACTGAGAAGAGGTGGGTTTAATTCTCACCTCGACCATCCGAGAAATAGTCTCCCAATTGTTTCCCATTTCTACTCCAGGCATGGTCCCGGGATGGTTCCTGTTTAAAGCCACGGCCGCTTCCATCGCAACCCTAGCATCAATTACAAATAAACGCACTACTACAGATACCACAATAACACAGGTTTTCAGACAAATCCTCCCTCTCCCTCTCCCTCTCACTCTCCACCACCTCATGCCTCTTCAACACCTTTGATTTATATAAGCTCGTCAACATTGCAAGCACTGCAGCTCTCAAAAATCGTCTTTCATTCTGCTTCTTGGAGCAGTATACCTCTCACATCTGATTACTGCATTGTGTTAAAATGCTATTTTTAGTACAATGATAACATCAGGACAATATCTGACAACCTACCTACGTTAATATATTTTCTTGTAGCCTATATGGTGTTTGATTTTCAGGCTGATAGTGTGTCTGTGTGCACTCTTTTGTATATGTTTTTTCCATTATTATTATTATAATTACTATTATTATTTTATTATTACTGTCTAATTGTTACTATCATTATTAGACTATTATTATTTAGACTGTGAATGTTAGCGAAATGTTTTATTTCCATAAGCCCTGATCTTACTGTACATAGGGCGCTACTCTAAAGGAGCTCTTAAACTCTAAGAGTAGCCGTGGAAATAAATGAATCAAATATCTCTCTCTCTACGTATAGGCCAATATTATACCAGGCGAATCAGTTGCCCCTAATAATATTGTTTCATGCAGCTCAACTAGCGTTGTGTCAGGAAGGTCGATATTTCTCTGTTTGCATCCCATATGGTACAAATGCACTGCAAGCGTATCCTGCAAACGATACTGAACAATATAATTTTTCCCTCGTTGTGACTACAGACTAATACGAGGGGAAAACACATAATGTTCAGTATCGTTTGCGGGATATGCTTGCAGTGCATTAGTGCCATACGAGATGCAGGCTGAGAAATATCAACCTTCCTGACAACACGCGTTAATTGGGATGTATAAAACAATATTATTAGGGGCAAATTAGTCACCTGGTATACACCCAAGTAAACGGGGCAAAATGACTACGATGTTGCAAAGCCCCTAAATGAAACAGTACTTGAACGATATGTAGGTACAAAGCACGATCAGATTTAGGTTACTGGGCTACCCCAACGCGATCGTGTGAGTAACGAGCTATGACGTCACGACCATATGTTTGTTTCACATATATATCGCGAGCGACGAGTCAGGATGTGAAGGGATGATACTACGTCACCAAGGTGGAGAGATGATGAAATGTTCAACTCTATCCGCCATTTTAATCCGTCTGCCAATATGAAAACAGATAAGATATTACGTGTTGCAGAATTCTCTGGAAAAAATTGACGTAATTAATTACTTACAATTGCTTTCATTTGATACCCAAAGTAAAATGCAAATGTTAAACAGACAACATCGATGATGACACAATCCCTCAGTTCTGCAGGTATTAGTCAGTAGTCATTCATTAAACAACTTGAGAGGGGTAGACTAATTGTAAGACGTCACAATACCACCCCTTCTGGTGCGAGGCTAGTTGGTAACAGCGCGTTGCAACGGAGTCCATTCTCAACAAAATTCTCATTCAGATTCTCAATGGCAATCTAATTCTAACGTTCAGTCGAGAAGCAATACACGTTACTGTGTTCGTGAGAGAAGTTGGAAGACGGACGGGTGTATAATATAAAAAATAAGTATTATAACAATGTCGAACGTAAAACAGTAGCATATCAGCCGGGAATCAAACTTAAAACCACCGTGCAGTACAAATAACGTGTTCGGGAGTTGATACGAGGAACATTATGTGGACAACATTGTAGAATTACATCGAAGTCACAGTGTATGCAGAGCCAACGTTGTTCCTGCCGAAAGCTGGATATTTTGTGAGCAATAGCAACCAGCATGGCGAGGAAGTAAATAGAGCCGCTTGTCAAACTGCTCACACCTGCTATCATAGCGTGATACAAGCTGCAAAGGTCATTCGATACATTTAAATCCATACTGAAATTTAATACTGTGGAAAAATTGAGATTTGTTCCCTTATAAGTGACGGTACTTTGTAACGAATGAACATCAGCAATTTTAACAACGCATAGTCAATCCAAAAGAGGCGTGTTACAATTTATTTAAAGCAAGTAGTTCCATGAAGAACTAAATAGCCTGTTTTCTTATATCCTACTTATGTTAATTGCCTCTATCAACATACAAAATTTCAGTTTGATTGCTGTAATAGATTCGAAACATTGAGAACCGTCAAAATATTTTGGATGGTCGCCATGTTGGATTTTATACATGCAGGTCATAGAGTTATGTACTATTAGATGAAGATTATTGCGTATGTGTATTATTCAAACTTCAATCACATGATCAGGACACAAGAAATAAAAACGAGATTTTAAAACTTCGCACAGCCGCTATCTTGCGGTTATGTGATCAATTGACCTAATTAGACGTCAGTGCATTATAATCTGTATAAACATTTGCTGTACCAAGTTTCAATGCGCTCGGATGGTTAAATCGCGAGAAAAGTCTATTTAAATGTTTCAACTTTGCTTGGTCACCATGTGTGTTTTGTACTTAAGAGGTTTTCAAAGGCCACACAGGTGAACTTGTAGTAGTGCCCTTTATCATCGTGCAAAATGTCAGGGTGAAATAAGTAATTGTTTCGGAGATACAGAATTCCTGTGAAATATTTGTCACAGCCGCCATGTTGGAGTAGTGAGATATAATAACATTTGAAGAGCACGGTCGTGGTCGGACAAAATAGTACTATGACCTTACCGAGTTTCATTGAAATCACTCCATCCATTTAAATTTTATTAGGGACACACACGGACAAAATGTGATCTCATAAACCTATTATTTCTTAAATGAAAATAGGCTACCAATGGGGTCACACATTTCGTTTGAAATGATGAATAATATACGAGCATCGAGAGAGAAATAGCATTAAAGCCAAATATCATCGCCATTATGCTACATTAGAGGACTTTGGGGATGAAGATAGTAAGTTGGGATACCGAACCGACTACATCAGGAAATATGGATATGGAGAGGAATCTACCATGACTTCAGGAATATGGACACTGATCTTTGAAACAGACATCACGACATCAGAGATGGAAGAAAGGACGATTCATACAGTGATTTGGAACAGTACAATGGATCAGCCGATTGAAGACTACGAAAGGTAGATGAGAGATTTGAATTCATTTTTGCCATGTACTAGAGATGTTTGTTGACCGACTTGCAACCATGATCTAGTGAGCTGAATTATCTAACAACCATAGGAATCTGTAATAATAATTTTGGCAAGAAATGGCATATCTGTTCCGTAATGATTAGAATGTCAACGATGACAAACGTCTTATTTAAAAGAATCTTCTATACCTCTTAATATATCGTACACTCTATCGCTTATTTAGAAACTGTTATTGTACTATTCTTCTAAGTCCAACAGTAGCTAATACATGGAAAGTAGATTTTAAGAATTAATCTTAATAGAAATCGCTTTGCCATTTGCTTTTGCTTAAGCTATTAGTGCACTCTCGTGGTTGGTTTAAGTTTCAAACAGTGGTTTGAATTCTCCTTGCAGCCTGTTTGTAAAAAATCAAAGAAATAAAATGCTAATACTGGGTGATTCCATGTCGCCATAACGCAATAAAATCCTAAAAATACGACCACTAATAAATTCTAATGTATAAAGCAATATCCAGACAGATGGATTTGACAGACACAGACTGACTCACTGGCTGACCGACAAACAATGGAATCGCCTTATTGTTCAGCAATGAATTCAGAGCTCGCCGCTGATAAGTTACTTGTTCACCACGATTATAAACCCTTACATACAATTATTTGATACAGACCAATCCAGTCAAAGAGTCTGAACGAAACAATGAAAACAAACTCCCATGGTATTTATATGTATCAAACCTTAGGGACAGAAAAGCTTGAAGTTCTGCTCTTCTGAGCCATTATCACCACTCAATCCTCAGGCTAACTAGGTGGAGAAATAAATTACCCAAGGGAAATGTCCACCTTGTCAAAGGATGCGAGGGAACCGGTTCAGTGCACACCGGACTACCTAATGTGCTACCTAATGTCAGACACATGGGACACTCTCATTCAATAACCTCACTAACGACCTTACTACTCTGCGCAAACCCTGCAGCCAAACGATGAGGCGTGAAAAACTGATTTAGTATGTAAACATGAGCAAATCTGATAAACGTAAACAAGATAGCACGTACCAGACGTGTAGTCAACTGGTATCCAGTTGTAGGTCGGGCAGGCCATAAATTAAGACAGCGGGGGAAGCCCATTCAGTCACATGTTCACCCATTCCCCTCAAGCACATTGGACCACACGTTACACTTGTAACGTTGTTGTAAAACGGATTCCACAAAGTGCTTGCAGTAACACGGAATTTACGGAAAAACACTCGCCGTACGCAGATTCACCCCGGAAATAATTTCATTATCTTCTTATGCTGCACAACATTGAAAACACAGAGTAATAAGTCGTACGATTAGCCTAACCCACTTTTCCCGCCAAAACTCATATCATTTTCTATACGTTTTTGGCGCTTTCTGGCCCAGGGAACCATAGGCTAAGTTCCCGGCTGCCTGATCATACCCCACCCACCCTGCAGAGATTATCACTGACTCAATACGCAAACGATGAGTACACATCTACAGTCATCTACGTAATTTAAACGACCTCCGACGGACGAAATGCTCCGTCAATAATAGCCTAATTTGAATTTTGTAAAAAGTGAATATAGCGAACAGTGGCCATCTTGAAATTTCAAAATGAACTAATAACTCGCAGAATCTTAGAACTTCAATAAGGAAATTTAGTAATAACGTGAACCTTTAGTCGTTTCATCTTGAGAACAGTTACTCCATAGGCCTACATTCCAGATGTCGGCTAGGAGTGCTTATAAAATGTGCAAATTAGCAACTCAAGAAATAGTTACATCGTTTAGACGAACTGGGTATAAGACGAGTATTAAATAAGAGACCTTACTAGCGTTAGTAATAAAATTATCACACTGAATGTAGTGGGCAGCGTCCATCCTGAAATTTCATAATTTAAAAATAATTATTATTCATGTTTTAGAGCTGCAATAACGAAAGTTTTGGATAAGGTAGAAACTTGTATGCGGTATCACATGCGCAAAGCAAAATAACAGCGACTAAAAATTAAAAGTGGCCGCTGGGTCTAATAATATATACCGTAAACGAATCATTCAGATTAAAATTGTGCAATTAAAATGAAAATTAGTAAGAAGAACGCATCATATAAGGGACTTTGCTGAAATAGACCGTAAGAATAACACACTGAATACAACGCGCGGCGGCCATCTTGAAAATACAGAACATGATAAAGAATTACTCAAAGTATTTTGAAACAACAATAACGAAACTTAATAGTAATCTAGAACCTTGTGAGTAGCTTCCTATGACCAAATAAAAAGAACGACTCCATACATTCACGAAGGTGGTTCGGGGTATTCCTAAAACTTGAATATCATTAATTCACGATATATAAGCACAATTATCGCGAAAGTTCGTGGGAGAATACAATATAAAACTTTGTTAGCATTAAAACTCAGCAATTCTTCTAGGTTTGTGCCGTGTCTTGTGTGGGGTTTCGCCTAGGACACCAAGCTGGCTCATCGGCGGGCTCTTGGTGTCCCCGTCGTGAAAGCCAATATACCATCTTTTTGGAAGCCTTCATAAGGAGGTTCAGGCTGCTTGAAATTTTAGTTCTCGCAGTCAAGGAGTGCAGTTGCACTCTACATAAAGGGAGGTAGCGCGCAGTTCGTTACTCCTGTGGGGGTCCGGGCGGGGACACCAAGAGACCGCCGATGAGCCAGCTTGGTGTCCTAGGTGAAACCCCACACAAGGCACAAACCTAGAAGAATTGCTGAGTTTTAATTCACCGGCCGTGAAAGCCAATATACATCTTTTTGGAAGCCTTCATAGGGAGGTTCAGGCTGCTTGAGCTTTTAGTTCTCGCAGTCAAGGAGTGCAGTTGCACTCTATATAAAGGGAGGTAGCGCGCAGTTCGTTACTCCTGTGGGGGTCCGGGCGGGGACACCAAGAGACCGCCGATGAGCCAGCTTGGTGTCCTAGGCGAAACCCCACACAAGACACGGCACAAACCTAGAAGAATTGCTGAGTTTTAATTCACCGGCCGTGAAAGCCTATATACCATCTTTTTGCTAGCATTACTCATAAGAATATCACACTGAATATAGCACGCAGCGGCCATCTTGACATTATGGAATATGAAAATAAATAAGTTTATGTATTTTAGAGATACAATAACTAAACATTGCAACAATGTACATCCCTATATGGTAGTTATATGTCCTATGCAAAACAACACCATCACCAAATCTTCAAGATGGTGGCTGAGCGTATTATTAAAACACCAAAATCAATTACTCGTGATCATATTGTGCAATTACCACGAAACTTTGTAAGAGAGAAGTAACATATAAGAGTATTAGTATTAGGCATAAGACTATCACACTGCATATGGCACGCAGCCACCATCTTGAATATATAGGACATAAATATCAATAATTGACTATTTATTAGAGTTACAATGACGAAACACAGCAAGTATGTAGTCTTACATAAGAGGATTTCGCTGGAGAAACCACTCGATCAACGATTGGATCCATTCAGAATGGACGCACTTTTCTTATGCTAGAATAATTTTATCCTGACGTAAAACCGGAATTACAGTAAAACTTAGTAAGCAAGGAGTCTTATATAGGGGACAACTTTCAACTTACAACACAAGACCATTCAGTTGTAGCTTAATGCTTGATAAGAACTAAGAAATATAACTATGTCCATAAATGTAAGAGAAAGTAGGCTACTTGTTCTTTACTGAACATCATTTTTTCCCTCAAAACTAAAAAAACTAAAAAACTTCAGTGGTTACGTTATGAAAGACCTCGAAGAAATGGACAAACGTTCATAAGACTCGCACAATAGAGACCTTTCCAGAACAAACATAGTGAATTTTGGGACATTCTGAGATGAGAAACGGTCAACTAGTGTAAAATGGTCGAGAGAAGGCCGTGCTAGAAGCAACGGGATGAAGAAATCCAGCTGGATCCATCGAAGAACGTATAGACATCAGAATGTTCAACAGAGTTTATCGTGGTCCATAGTTAGCTGATTAGTAAATTATATACAGTATAAATAAATAATCATTGAGACATAGAGCAGGAGACGGAGGAAGAACACGTACAACAGAAAAATATAGTAAAAAGCTTTAAATATTTGAAATTTGCAGAAAGTAGAAACTGGAAAAAAAATAGTCAATCACTCCAGTGTGTTCAAAGCCGCAGCAGCGTGCCTGTTTGTCGTGCCTACCTGACCGTCGCGTCGGCTCCGCATTCTTCAAAGCTGTCATCACGCAATCTTTCCACTGCGTTCTTTGGCGTGTTTTACGGCGTTCCCCCACTTGGCTGACGGCTAAGTACACTATTTCGGAGAGATCTGTCTGCCCGTAAGATATGCCCAAACCACCACAGCCTCCTCCTTCGTAACTTCCTACCAATGTCTGACTTTCAACCGAACCATTGGTTCAGTTCCTCTATGTCTTGGAAGTTTGGTTATCATGTCAGTTTTTGCATGTTAACGCCCTTAAGTGCCATCGGATTGAGCTGGAATTAAACCGGCTATCTTCGGCTTTGAAGGCCAACGCTTGATCAAATGCGCCACTCAGTCCGACCTCGATGAATTGAATCGTAGGTAATCGACTTTATTGTTCGAAATTTTTGAGCCCACATTCTTCAACTTACAAAGGTGTGCATAAAGCCACATGCAGTATTATGTTGAATGCAGACCATATTAGTAGTGTATTTGTAGCGGTTCACGGCCCTCCTCCTCCTCACCCTCCTCACAAGATGGTATTGGCACGATATCTCTCGAACGCATGGTCGGATTTTGATAAATGAGGTGTTGTTGAACTCGGGCTGACAACCCCTTTCCAATGGGTAACATATTTCAACCCCAAAATAAAACCTACCCCTACTAGGGGGTGAAATTGTAATTTTTTAGAGAATCTCGCTATCCAAGTGCAACATGTGAGAGTTTGAATGCCAATATGGAATGAAACGTTGTTCTACACCAGAGACATGTATACGGTGGATAGCCACTATGAATTAACATGCTTGTTTTTTTGTTTTTAAGCAAACCCACTCACAGCTTTTGTAAGAGGGCGGGCTTTTTAAATAAACGTTGTTCTACACAAGAGACATGTATACGGTGGATAGCCACTATGAATTAACATGCTTGTTTTTTGTTTTTACGCATGCCCACTCATGGATTTTGTAAGAGGGCGGGCTTTTTAAAAGATGGCGGCTGTAGTGTAACCAAACCTAACCCAACCTAACGGGTCATTGTTGACAAGTCATTGTTGACGAGTCCTTGTTGACAGGTCCTTGTGGACGAGTCCTTGTGGACGAGTCCTTGTTGACAGGCCCTTGTGGACGAGTCCTTGTGAATGAGTCCCTTTGGACTGATCCCTTTGGACCGGTCCCTTTGGCCTGGTTCCTACGGACCAGCCCATGCATTTATTTAAATTATGTCAAAGGGCCTAACTACATTTTCGTGTAAAGCAGTGTGTTGAACTGACGTTGTTCACCAACCCCCACTACTATAATGTGATAACGATATGAAAGGAAAGTGACGAAATACATGTGAACATACAAGGGATCTAACTTGGTGGATGGATGTGTTCTAACGAATCATTTGTATATAAATAATTCATGCTTTTGGGCTAATGCCGTGTGTATTTTTAATTTGAACCATACGTTTCGGAGAAACCTTGCCTCCTTTTTCCCCCAAAAGCATGAATTATTTATATAATAATCCGGGCCGTGAAAGCCTTAATATGCAAATTAGAGTCATTTGTAGTTGAAAGAGAATAATACATCTTTTTAAGATGTTGAAACTGTGGAGAAGGTGCGTGCAGTAAGACGTCTTGTGATTTCCTGTGTCATATTACAGACATGACAGAGTAATTTGAAACCGCAAGTGTTCATGAAGACAATGGGTGATGATCACGCAAAGTTAGCAGTTATTGGATATTACACATGTGTTACTTCCGGTGTCATGTTGCTGACATGGCAGAGAGCGCACACTGCTGTTGCTATGACTCACGCTAGAGTAATTTGAAACCTCAGGTGTTGATAAAGACAATGGGTGATGATCATGCAAAGTCAGCAGTCATTGGATACCACACAGGTGTTCCTAGTGTACTTCGGACTCTCAGCTGTATTGGGAAAGGAATTGCAATGATCTGCAAAAAACTGCTGACACGAGCGATGAGAGTTTATATAAGAGAGGTGTCATATATTTCCCTACAGTCAGTCTTTATTACTCGCTTTGAGTGAACAGTGCTCTATTACTGCTCAAGAGTTGAAAAAAGCCTTTTTGGTAGAAAATCATTAAATTATTTTGCAAGGTAAGTACTTATTATTAATGGATTGTAGTCTTTTATTACTATTTGATGTTGAAGTTATTGATTGGAATGCATTTATTTATTGATTGATTGATTGATTTGTTTACAGATAATTGGGTACCTGTAGGTTACCAGATTCCTACAATCTGTTCATTCAGTGGCAGCAGTTGATAAATTATAAAAAGGTAAGTGCCCCTCTAATAACTTTTAGACAGTTAGAGTGATATTTTCCAATGTTCACCACTACATGTCAGTGAAAATGGTATATTTGGCAGTCAAAAGTTGGAACTACTTGATCATGGTGTGTAAAGCTAATTTTGTAGGTTAGATTTTGATTACCGCTCTATTAAGTCTGAATGTTCATTGCTAGGTGTCAGTGACAGAGGGAATATTTGAAGACTTAACCTTAGTTCACCTAACATAACCTAACTTTACCTAACTTAACCTTGTCACGTGACATGTTTTACAAGTTTAAACTTGCTTTATGACTGGCTATAACGTCACACTTAGCTCACTTAACTGGTGGCTGCTGGTTTCTATCACGTGACATGTTCTATAAGTTTAGACTTGTTTTAAGACTGGCTATGACGTCACACTTAGCTCACTTAACTGGCGATCGCTGGTTTCCATCACGTGACATGTTCTACAAGTTTAGACTTGTTCTAAGACTGGTTATGACGTCACACTTAGCTCACTTAACTGGCGACCACTGGTTTCTACCACTCTATTAAGTTCCAATGTTCACCGCTAGGTGTCAGTGACAGTGGTATATAGTAACCCCAGTTAGAACTACATGAAGTTAGACTTGCTAGGAGTTCACAGATGATCGATTTAAATACCCTGCTATAACCATTGACCGGAATGTAATTAAACTATTTATATATTTTTTTGTTTTATCTGTTTATTAACACTTATGATTTCTTTCTTTTATAGGTAATTTTGAAAGTGATCATAATGTTCATGTGTGGTGAATGTAAGAAACAGTTCTCAAGACCTGACAACCTTCAACGACACGCAAATGCTCAACATGACATTAAAATGTTTGTGTGCAGTCATTGTGCTACCACATTTAACAGACAAGATAATCTTGCACGTCATGTAAATTTAATGCATGTTAGTTCATCACCATTTTCGTGTTCAGTTTGTGATCTTGGTTTTTCTGCTGTAAAGCTATATCAATCCCACATGGTTGAAGTGCATGGGGAACAACAGGAATTGAAATCTGTAAAACCATCAACTAGCACGGAACCTTTAAACGAATGTGATGCTCAAAAGCGTAAACGTTCTCAAGATTGTGAAAATAGTTGTGCAACAAAAAGAAAGAAGAATGGTGAACCTTCGATAACACGTTGTGATGTATGTAATATTGATATACCTTCTTCAATCATTCATGGACATTTACGCAGTATTCATCATAAAAATAACGCTTGCCATGAAAGAAATTCTGGAAATATTCAACAAATTGGTAGTGCGTTTAAAATTCGAATTGCTAGTTACAGACTTCATAGTGAAGAAAAAACTCAAAGTATTGAATCATTTTTAAGAAATGTTCAACCTAGTGTGTTTGGCTTGGTAGAAAATGTTTTAGTGGAGCATAAAATATTTAAAATTGATTTTGAACTCTTTGGACTATATGTAAAAACTGGGAGCGAAGGTGAAATTACGGATATCAAATCTTTTAATACAAAAAATGTAATTGTTAGTGAATCAACTAATATCAGTGATATATACCAAAATATTCCAAGTGCTATCATTGTGAAGAGTGAAGAGTTCCAGGGAAGGGAGTCAGGCTGGGCGTTGGTTGAAGTACTTTATTTAGAAACCAACATGAATAAATATAATCCCCTTCGAGCATCATCATACATTGATTTACCAGCATGGATCAAACGGAAGAAAGCTGTTGTGAACGTTATGAATAGTGACCATGCATGTTTTGCATGGGCTGTAACCTCAGCTCTCCATCCAGCAGTGGAGCATCGGTATAGAACATCATCTTATCCTCACTATTCCTCAGTGTTAGATTTAAAAGAAATGGAATTTCATATGGCGATAAAAGACATTCAACCTTTTAAAAATCAGAACAATGTAAGTATTAATGTTTATGTTTATGTGTATATTACACTCAAGAAAAAAAGGACGCTCATGTAAATTTACTGTACATAACTAAAGGTGAAAATGCCCACTATTGTTGGATAAAACATTTTAGTAGACTTGTTGGTAGTCAGCTATCAAAATATGAAGGTAAGAAGTGGTTGTGTGATGGTTGTTTGTTATATTATGGAAAAGAGGATGAACTGTCTCAACATCAAAAATGGGGATGTAATCATGTGTGTACGGTATTACCGACTCCTAAAAATAACATTCTGAAATTTAAGGATTATGAGAAACAGCCTCGAGTACCATTTGTTATATATGCTGACTTCGAGGCTTTGCTAAACCATTTAATACATGTTCATCGAATCCAGCCCAACCTTTCACCAACACTACTCACATTCATGAACCTTTTAGCTTTGCATATTATATTAAATGTAGTTACGATGACTCTTTAAATAAGTTTGAGCTGTATAGAGGACCTGATGCACCTAAAGTTTTTATGAAAATGCTTGAGAGAGATGCCATCCGTATATCCTCTATTTTAAATACGATCATTCCAATGGAGCCACTAACTTCATTAGAGCAAATGAATTTTGAAACTGAAACTAATTGTTTTATATGTGGTGAATGTTTATGTACAGACAGGGTTCGCGATCATGATCATTTAACAGGAAAATATCGTGGTGCTGCTCACCAAGAATGTAATTTAAAATATAGAGTAAGTAAATTCATTCCGGTCATTCTACATAACGGTAGGAAATACGATAACTACTTTATCGTTAAAGAATTTGGAGCTTCAGATGTGAAAATTGATGTGAATGCAAATAATAAGGAACAATACATATCGTTCACAAAATACATCAAAACTGACAATAAGAAAACGATAAAACTGCGATTTTTAGATTCATTCCGCTTTATGCCGAGTAGTCTTGATAAGCTTGCTAGTAATTTAAAATCAGATCAGTTTCATGAAATTCAACGTGTCTTTCCTAAAGAAGATGATTTTAATTTGATTCGTCAAAAGGGTATATTCCCTTACGAATATATTAACCGTGTGGAACGTCTTGAGGAGTGTTCTTTACCACCGAAAGATGCATTTTACAGTTCCTTAAACACAAGTCATATCAGTGATCAGGAATATTTACATGCACAACGTGTATGGGCACAGTTTGACATTCAAACTTTAGGAGAATTTTCAGACATATATTTGAAGACAGATGTGTTGTTATAAGCAGATGTTTTTGAAAATTTTCGGAATGTTTGTATGAAAACTTATGACCTTGATCCTTGTCAGTATTTCACTGCTCCTGGGTTAAGTTTCAGTTCAATGTTGAAAAAAACGAAAGTAAATTTAGAATTAATGACTGATATAGACATGATCAATTTTATAAAATCATCAATTTGAGGTGGATTAAGTCAATGTAGTGGACGGTACTCTAAAGCGAATAATAAATGCATGCCTAGCTACAACCCTTGTGAAGAGTCAAAGTATATTGTCTACCTCGATGCAAATAACCAATATGGTTGGGCTATGAGTCAATATCTACCACTGAAAGATTTTCGCTGGCTGACACAACCTGAAATTGATGTATTACATGTTGACACTCTTAATGATAACGATGATAAAGGATATATTTTAGAGGTAAATCTTGAGTACCCTAAAGAGTTACATGGTGATCATAATGATTTACCATTTTGTCCTGAGAATATGAAATCTCCATACATCACATCACGAACAAAAATGTTAATTGCTAATGTAAATGATAAATGTAATTATGTAATACATTATCAAAACTTGAAACAGTGTCTACAGCATGGATTGAAATTAACTAAAATTCATCGCGTATTGCAATTTCATCAGTCAGCATGGCTCAAACCGTATATTGATCTAAACAATAATTTAAGAACACAGTCAACAAACGCGTTTGAAAAAGATTTTTATAAACACATGAATAATAGTGTTTTTGGAAAGACTATGGAGAATGTTGATAAACGAGTTGATGTAAAGCTGATAACAAAGTGGGAGAATGATGGTAAAAGGTATGGTGCGAGCTACTTAATAAGCAAGCCTAACTTTCATAGAAGTTCAATTATTCATGAGGATTTAGTTGTAATACAAATGAATCGTCTTAAAGTAACTTACAACAAACCCATATATGTGGGTTACACCATTCTGGAATTGTCAAAAACACTTATGTATGAATTTCACTATGATTATGTAAATAAAAACTAACTTGATAATGCTAAATTACTCTACACAGACACAGATTCTTTTATTTATGAGTTTAAAACTGATGATTTTTATGAGGATATCAAAACTGAGCTAAATAGGTTTGATACAAGTGACTACCCCGAGGATAATATTTACCATTTGCCTCTAGTAAACAAAAAGGTTCTTGGGAAATTTAAGGATGAATGTGCTGGTGTTATTATAGACACCTTTGTAGGCACAAAATCTAAATCATACAGCTATATGACAATTGATGATGTAGTAGTAAAAAAATTAAAAGGAGTGAAAAAGAATGTTGTTAGTAAAGAGGTAGATATAAGTGATTATAAAAACTGTATTATATAAGAAAATGTGTGTATTTAGAAGTAAAAATCATCAGCTACATACCAATTTGCTGAACAAAGTTGCTTTAAGTAATGAAGACAACAAACGATTCATTATACCCAGATCATTTGATACTCTCGCTTGGGGAACCAGTCGCATTGATGACTATTACTTTTCTTAAGTCTAATGATCACTATATTGTATTATCATTTGTAGTTGTATGTTTATATTGTAATATTTTTTGTAAAAACTGTAAATAGAATGTATAATGTTAGGCTACTGTAGTTTAGTATAAGTAAGATAAGTAATACATTTTAGTGTAAAATGTTTGCTTTTTTATATTACGAAAAAGATTTTTAAAAATTTACAGAATGTGTGAACTAAACAAGGGGAATGTAAAAAATGTAAAGTGGAAATTGTAAATATCCATGTGTGAAAAAATGAAATGGCTATCACCATTTTTAAATTAAATGATATAGTGATCTGGTGAACCTTATTTTATTTCACAACAACAACAAAATGTACAGAATGTGTGAACTAAACAAGGCGAATGTAAAAAAATGTAAAGTGGAAATTGTAAATATTCATGTGTGAAAAAATGAAAATGAAGAAATGACTATCACCATTTTTACAATTAAAAGACATTGTGATCTGGTAAACCTTGTTTTTATTTCACTACAAATAGGGCTTTACAAAATAGAATACAAAGAAATACCAATTCCTCAATCCTTTTCTTTGTTCATGTCCACTCATCATTAACTTTCCTTTTATAGCACTCATTACAATGAGGGCTGAGCCTGTATACAGGCATGCAAGCGCTGAAACCGCTGGATTAGCTTACTGGGAGTGTTCCAGTAAATAAATTTAACAAATGATTTTTAGGGGTATACAAAGCATTAGCATTATCATCATTATTATCATCTTCATCATTATCAACATAGGCATTATCATTAGCATTATAATCATCATTATTATTACTATATAATCCTTTTTGATCCTTTTGCAATACCACATTTTGCACAGTCTGTGTTGACTTTAATAGTGTTGGGAGTTTTTCAGACATTGACAACTATCCTAACACGACATTCTGAGGAGATGATAAATGCTTTTTAACAAACAATCCTCTATCTTGAGCTGCAATATCGTTTTTGTTCGGAATAGTGTTTTATCATTTTGAAGATTTAAAACAGCAACAATGTTTTATCTGTTACACTACATTGATGATCACTCACAATTAAGACCTCACTATTTTTACTTTTTAACTCACCTCGTCACTGTTTTGAACGATGTTTTGAACAACGCCAAATAACAGTTCTATTTTTATTGATTCCTTTTACAATATATGTATATACTTTATAGTATGCAAAATGGCTTACCATAGCTATTCGTTGATAATTTCATATCATTTGTCAAGCATGAAATAATCTCTAGTAAAGTTCACTCGATAATATAAATCATAGTTTAAAGAGGGAGCAAAAGTGGATGCAAAGGTAGGTGGAAAAGTGGGTGCAAAGGTAGGTGCAAAAGTGGATGAAAAGTGGGTGCAATTGTGGGTGCAAAGGTAGGTGTAAAAGTGGGTGCAAATGTGAGTGCAAAGGTAGGTGCAAAAGTGGGTGCAAAGGTAGGTGCAAAAGTGGGTGTAAAAGTGGGTGCAAAAGTGGGTGCAAAGGTAGGTGCAAAAGTGGGTGCGAAAGTGGGTGCAAAGGTAGGTGCAAAAGTAGGAGGAAAAGTGGGTGCAGAATTGGTGGCTTATGGCGGGGGTTTATGGTGGCTTTTGTTGCTGGCTTACGGTGGTGGCTTAGGTTGGCTTTTGTTGGTGGCTTACGGTGGTGGCTTATGGGGGTGGTTTATGGTGGCTTTTGTTGGTGGCTTACAGTGGTGGCTTATGGTGGCTTATGTGGATGGCTTAGGTTGGTGGCTTATGGCGGTGGTTTATGGTGGATTTTGTTGGTGGCTTAGGTGGTGGTATATGGAGGCTTTTGTTGGTGGCTTACAGTGGTGGCTTATGGTGGCTTACGGTGGTGGCTTATGGTGGCTAATGTTGGTGGCTTATGGAGGACGGGTCCTTGTTGACGGGTCCCTGTGGGCGGATCCCTTTGACATAATTTGGATAAAATGCAAGGGCCAGTCCATAGGCATAAGTCCAAGGGACCCGCCCACAGGGACCCGTCAACAAGGACCCGTCCTCCATAAGCCAGCACCGTAAGCCACCAACATAAGCCACCATAAGCCACCACCGTAAGCCACCAACATTAGCCATCATAAGCCACCACTGTAAGCCACCAACATAAGCCCCCATAAACCACCACCTAAGCCACCAACATAAGCCCCATAAACCACCGCCATAAGCCACCAACCTAAGCCATCCACATTAACCACCATAAGTCACCACTGTAAGCCACCAACAAAAGCCACCATAAACCACCGCCATAAGCCACCACCGTAAGCCACTAACAAAAGCCACCATAAGCCACCACCGTAAGCCACCAACAAAAGCCACCATAAACCACCGCCATCAGCCACCAATACTGCACCCACTTTTCCACCTACTTTTGCACCCACTTTTGCACCCACTTTTGCACCTACCTTTGCACCCACTTTTGTACCCACGTTTGCACCCACTTTTGCACCTATCTTTGCACCCACCTTTGCACCCACTTTAAACTATGATTTATATTATCGAGTGAACTTTACTAGAGATTATTTCATGCTTGACATATGATATGAAATTTTCAACGAATAGCTATGGTAAGCCATTTTGCATACCATAAAGTATATACATATATTGTAAAAGGAATCAATAAAAATAGAACTGTTATTTGGCGTTGTTCAAAACATCGTTCAAAACAGTGACGAGGTGAGTTAAAAAGTAAAAATAGTGAGGTCTTAAGTGTGAGTGATCATCAATGTAGTGTAACAGATAAAACATCGTTGCTGTTTTAAATCTTCAAAATGATAAAACACTATTCCGAACAAAAACGATATTGCAGCTCAAGATAGAGGATTGTTTGTTAAAAAGCATTTATCATCTCCTCAGAAAGTCGTGTTAGGACAGTTGTCAATGTCTGAAAAACTCCCAACACTATTAAAGTCAACACAGACTGTGCAAAATGTGGTATTGCAAAAGGATCAAAAAGGATTATATAGTAATAATAATGATGATTATAATGCTAATGATAATGCCTATGATGATAATGATGAAGATGATAATAATGATGATAATGCTAATGCTTTGTATACCCCTAAAAATCATTTGTTAAATTTATTTACTGGAACAATCCCAGTAAGCTAATCCAGCGGTTTCAGCGCTTGCATGCCTGTATACAGACTCAGCCCTCATTGTAATGAGTGCTATAAAAGGAAAGTTAATGATGAGTTGACATGAACAATGAAAAGGATTGAGGAATTGGTATTTCTTTGTATTCTATTTTGTAAAGCCCTATTTGTAGTGAAATAAAAACAAGGTTCACCAGATCACAATGTCTTTTAATTGTAAAAATGGTGATAGCCATTTCATCATTTTCATTTTTTCACACATGAATATTTACAATTTCCCCTTTACATTTTTTTACATTCGCCTTGTTTGTTCACACATTCTGTTCATTTTGTTGTTGTTGTGAAATAAAATAAGGTTCACCAGATCACTATATCTTTTAATTTAAAAAATGGTGATAGCCATTTCATTTTTTTCACACATGGATATTTACAATTTCCACTTTACATTTTTTACATTCCCCTTGTTTAGTTCACACATTCTGTACATTTTTAAAATCTTTTTCGTAATATAAAAAGCAAACATTTTACACTAAAATGTATTACTTATCTTATTTTTACTAAACTACAGTAGCCTAACATTATACATTCTACTTACAGTTTTTACAAAAAATATTACAATATAAACATACAACTACGAATGATAATACAATATAGTGATCATTAGACTTAAGTAAAGTAATAGTCATCAATGCGACTGTTTCCCCAAGCGAGAGTACCAAATGAGCTGGGTATAATGAATCGTTTGTTGTCTTCATTACTTAAAGCAACTTTGTTCAGCAAATTGGTATGTAGCTGATGATTTTTACTTCTAAATACACACATTTTCTTATATAATACAGGTGGGTTACTAACTATTCAGTTTTTATAATCACTTATATCTACCACTTTACTAACAACATTCTTTTTCACTCCTTTTAATTTTTTTACTACTACATCATCAATTGTCATATAGCTGTATGATTTAGATTTTGTGCCTACAAAGGTGTCTATAATAACACCAGCACATTCATCCTTAAATTTCCCAAGAACCTTTTTGTTTACTAGAGGCAAATGGTAAATATTATCCTCGGGGTAGTCACTTGTATCAAACCTATTTAGCTCAGTTTTGATATCCTCATAAAATCATCAGTTTTAAACTCATAAATAAAAGATTCTGTGTCTGTGTAGAGTAATTTAGCATTATCAAGATAGTTTTTATTTACATAATCATAGTGAAATTCATACATAAGTGTTTTTGACAATTCCAGAATGGTGTAACCCACATATATGGGTTTGTTGTAAGTTACTTTAAGACGATTCATTTGTATTACAACTAAATCCTCATGAATAATTGAACATCTATGAAAGTTAGGCTTGCTTATTAAGTTGCTCGCACCATACCTTTTACCATCATTCTCCCACTTTGTTATCAGCTTTACATCAACTCGTTTATCAACATTCTCCATAGTCTTTCCAAAAAACACTATTATTCATGAGTTTATAAAAATCTTTTTCAAACGCGTTTGTTGACTGTGTTCGTAAATTATTGTTTAGATCAATATACGGTTTGAGCCATGCTGACTGATGAAATTGCAATACGCGATGAATTTTAGTTAATTTCAATCCATGCTGTAGACACTGTTTCAAGTTTTGATAATGTATTACATATTTACATTTATCATTTACATTAGCAATTAACATTTTTGTTAGTGATGTGATGTATGGAGATTTCATATTCTCAGGACAAAATGGTAAATCATTATGATCACCATGTAACTCTTTAGGGTACTCAAGATTTACCTCTAAAATATATCCTTTATCATCGTTATCATTAAGAGTGTCAACATGTAAGACATCAATTTCAGGTTGTGTCAGCTAGCGAAAATCTTTCAGTGGTAGATATTGACTCATAGCCCAACCATATTGGTTATTTGCATCGAGGTAGACAATATACTTTGACTCTTCACAAGGGTTGTAGCTAGGCATGTATTTATTATTCGCTTTAGAGTACCGTCCACTACATTGACTTAATCCACCTCAAATTGATGATTTTATAAAATTGATCATGTCTATATCAGTCATTAATTCTAAATTTACTTTCGTTTTTTTCAACATTGAACTGAAACTTAACCCAGGAGCAGTGAAATACTGACAAGGATCAAGGTCATAAGTTTTCATACAAACATTCCGAAAATTTTCAAAAACATCTGCTAATAACAACACATCTGTCTTCAAATATATGTCTGAAAATCCTCCTAAAGTTTGAATGTCAAACTGTGCCCATACACGTTGTGCATGTAAATATTCCTGATCACTGATATGACTTGTGTTTAAGGAACTGTAAAATGCATCTTTCGGTGGTAAAGAACACTCCTCAAGACGTTCCACACAGTTAATATATTCGTAAGGGAATATACCCTTTTGACGAATCAAATTAAAATCATCTTCTTTAGGAAAGACACGTTGAATTTCATGAAACTGATCTGATTTTTAATTACTAGCAAGTTTATCAAGACTACTCGGCATAAAGCGGAATGAATCTAAAAATCGCAGTTTTATCGTTTTCTTATTGTCAGTTTTGATGTATTTTGTGAACGATATGTATTGTTCCTTATTATATGCAATCACATCAATTTTCACATCTGAAGCTCAAATTCTTTAACGATAAAGTAGTTATCGTATTTGCTACCGTTATGTAGAATGACCGGAATGAATTTATTTACTCTATAATTTAAATTACATTCTTGGTGAGCAGCACCACGATATTTTCCTGTTAAATGATCATGATCGTGAACCCTGTCTGTACATAAACATTCACCACATATAAAACAATTAGTTTCAGTTTCAAAATTCATTTGCTCTAATGAAGTTAGTGGCTCCATTGGAATGATCGTATTTAAAATAGAGGATATACGGATGGCATCTCTCTCAAGCATTTTCATAAAAACTTTAGGTGCATCAGGTCCTCTATACAGCTCAAACTTTTTAAAGAGTCATCGTAACTACATTTAATATAATATGCAAAGCTAAAAGGTTCATGAATGTGAGTAGTGTTGGTGAAAGGTTGGGCTGGATTCGATGAACATGTATTAAATGGTTTAGCAAAGCCTCGAAGTCAGCATATATAACAAATGGTACTCGAAGCTGTTTCTCATAATCCTTAAATTTCAGAATGTTATTTTTAGGAGTCGGTAATACCGTACACACATGATTACATCCCCATTTTTGATGTTGAAACAGTTCATCCTCTTTTCCATAATACTGTATAACAAACAACCTTCACACAACCACTTCTTACCTTCATATTTTGATAGCTGACTACCAACAAGTCTACTAAAATGTTTTATCCAACAATAGTGGGCATTTTCACCTATAGTTATGTACAGTAAATTTACATGAGCGTCCTTTTTTTCTTGAGTGTAATATACACATAAACATAAACATTAATACTTACATTGTTCTGATTTTTAAAACGTTGAATGTCTTTTATCGCCATAGGAAATTCCATTTCTTTTAAATCTAACACTGAGGAATAGTGAGGATAAGATGATGTTCTATACCGATGCTCCACTGCTGGATGGAGAGCTGAGGTTACAGCCCATGCAAAACATGCATGGTCACTATTCATAACGTTCACAACAGCTTTCTTCCGTTTGATCCATGCTGGTAAATCAATGTATGATGATGCTCGAAGGGGATTATATTTATTCATGTTGGTTTCTAAATAAAGTACTTCAACCAACGCCCAGCCTGACTCCCTTTCCTGGAACTCTTCACTCTTCACAATGATAGCACTTGAAATATTTTGGTATATATCACTGATATTAGTTGATTCACTAACAATTACATTTTTTGTATTAAAAGATTTGATATCCGTAATTTCACCTTCGCTCCCAGTTTTTACATATAGTCCAAAGAGTTCAAAATCAATTTTAAATATTTTATGCTCCACTAAAACATTTTCTACCAAGCCAAACACACTAGGTTGAACATTTCTTAAAAATGATTCAATACTTTGAGTTTTTTCTTCACTATGAAGTCTGTAACTAGCAATTCGAATTTTAAACGCACTACCAATTTATTGAATATTTCCAGAATTTCTTTCATGGCAAGCGTTATTTTTATGATGAATACTGCGTAAATGTCCATGAATGATTGAAGAAGGTATATCAATATTACATACATCACAACGTGTTATCGAAGGTTCACCATTCTTCTTTCTTTTTGTTGCACAACTATTTTCACAATCTTGAGAACGTTTACGCTTTTGAGAATCACATTCGTTTAAAAGTTCCGTGCTAGTTGATGGTTTTACAGATTTCAATTCCTGTTGTTCCCCATGCACTTCAACCATGTGGGATTGATATAGCTTTACAGCAGAAAAACCAAGATCACAAACTGAACACGAAAATGGTGATGAACTAACATGCATTAAATTTACATGACGTGCAAGATTATCTTGTCTGTTAAATGTGGTAGCACAATGACTGCACACAAACATTTTAATGTCATGTTTAGCATTTGCGTGTCGTTGAAGGTTGTCAGGTCTTGAGAACTGATTCTTACATTCACCACACATGAACATTATGATCACTTTGGAAATTACCTATAAAAGAAAGAAATGAAAATGAAAATCCACAGCCTGCTTCCAGTCTCCGACCGGGTCAGGAATGGAATGAATGAAGCCCCCATCTAGCGGCGAGGATATGAACTGTGCCGGCTGCCAAGGCCTGACGCACTCCTCTGGGGCAATGATTAAATGAATGACAGATGAAATAAAATGGTAGTGGAGAGTGTTGCTGGAATGAAATGTTGACAGGGAAAACCGGAGTACCCGGAGAAAAACCTGTCTGCCTCCGTTTTGTCCAGCACAGATCTCACATGGAGTGACCGGGATTTGAACCACGGGCCCAGTGGTGAGAGGCCGGCGTGCTGCCGCCTAAGCCACGGAGGCTTCAAAAGAAAGAAATCATAAGTGTTAATAAAAAGATAAAACAAAAAATATATAAATAGTTTAATTACATTCCGGTCAATGGTTATAGCAGGGTATTTAAATCGATCATCTGTGAACTCCTAGCAAGTCTAACTTCATGTAGTTCTAACTGGGGTTACTATATACCACTGTCACTGACACCTAGCGGTGAACATTGGAACTTAATAGAGTGGTAGAGACCAGTGGCCGCCAGTTAAGTGAGCTAAGTGTGACGTCATAGCCAGTCTTAAAACAAGTCTAAACTTGTAGAACATGTCACGTGATGGAAACCAGCGATCGCCAGTTAAGTGAGCTAAGTGTGACGTCATAGCCAGTCTTAAAACAAGTCTAAACTTGTAGAACATGTCACGTGATAGAAACCAGCAGCCACCAGTTAAGTGAGCTAAGTGTGGCGTCATAGCCAGTCGTAAAGCAAGTTTAAACTTGTAAAACATGTCACGTGACAAGGTTAAGTTAGGTAAAGTTAGGTTATGCTAGGTGAACTGAGGTTAAGTCTTCAAATATTCCCTCTGTCACTGACACCTAGCAATGAACATTCAGACTTAATAGAGCGGTAATCAAAATCTAACCTACAAAATTAGCTTTACACACCATGATCAAGTAGTTCCAACTTTTGACTGCCAAATATACCATTTTCACTGACATGTAGTGGTGAACATTGGAAAATATCACTCTAACTGTTTAAAAGTTATTAGAGGGGCACTTACCTTTTTATAATTTATCAACTGCTGCCACTGAATGAACAGATTGTAGGAATCTGGTAACCTACAGGTACCCAATTATCTGTAAACAAATCAATCAATCAATCAATAAATAAATAAATGCATTCCAATCAATAACTTCAACATCAATTAGTAATAAAAGACTACAATCCATTAATAATAAGTACTTACCTTGCAAAATAATTTAATGTTTTTCTACCAAAAAGGCTTTTTGCAACTCTTGAGCAGTAATAGAGCACTGTTCACTCAAAGCGAGTAATAAAAACTGACAGTAGGGAAATATATGACACCTCTCTTATATAAACTCTCATCGCTCGTGTCAGCAGTTTTTTGCAGATCATTGCAATTCCTTTCCCAATACAGCTGAGAGTCCGAAGTACACTAGGAACACCTGTGTGGTATCCAATGACTGCTGACTTTGCATGATCATCACCCATTGTCTTTATCAACACCTGAGGTTTCAAATTACTGTAGCGTGAGTCATAGCAACAGCAGTGTGCGCTCTCTGCCATGTCAGCAACATGACACCGGAAGGAACACCTGTGCAATATCCAATAACTGCTAACTTTGCATGATCATCACCCATTGTCTTCATGAACACTTGCGGTTTCAAATTACTGCAGCGTTAGTCATAGCAACAGATCTGCGCGCTCTCTGCCATGTCTGTAATATGACACAGGAAATCACAAGACGTCTTACTGCACGTACCTTCTCCACAGTTTTAACATCTTAAGAAGATGTATTAGCCTCCGTGGCTTAGGCGGCAGCACGCCGGCCTCTCACCGCTGGGTCCGTGGTTCAAATCCCGGTCACTCCATGTGAGATCTGTGCTGGACAAAACGGAGGCAGACAGGTTTTTCTCCGGGTACTCCGGTTTTCCCTGTCACAATTTCATTCCAGCAACACTCTCCACTATCATTTCATTTCATCTGTCATTCATTTAATCATTGCCCCAGAGGAGTGCGTCAGGCCTCGGCAGCCGGCCCAGTTCCTATCCTCGCCGCTAGATCGGGGCTTCATTCATTCCATTCCTGACCCGGTCAGAGACTGGAAGCAGGCTGTGGATTTTCATTTTCAAGAAGATGTATTATTCTCTTTCAACTACAAATGACTCGTTAGAACACATCCATCCACCAAGTTAGATCCCTTGTATGTTCACATGTATTTCGTCACTTTCCTTTCATATCGTTATCACATTATAGTAGTGGGGGTTGGTGAACAACGTCAGTTCAACACACTGCTTTACACGAAAATGTAGTTAGGCCCTTTGACATAATTTAAATAAATGCATGGGCTAGTCAGTAGGAACCAGGCCAAAGGGACCGGTCCAAAGGGATCAGTCCAAAGGGACTCATCCACAAGGACTCGTCCACAAGGACTCGTCCTCAAGGACCTGTCAACAAGGACTCGTCAACAATGACTTGTCAGCAATGACCCGTTAGGTTGGGTTAATTTGGTTACACTACAGCCCCCATCTTTTAAAAAGCCCGCCCTCTTACAAAATCCATGAGTGGGCATGCGTAAAAACAAAAAACAAGCATGTTAATTCATAGTGGCTATCCACCGTATACATGTCTCTTGTGTAGAACAACGTTTATTTAAAAAGCCCGCCCTCTTACAAAAGCTATGAGTGGGTTTGCTTAAAAACAAAAAAACAAGCATGTTAATTCATAGTGGCTATCCACCGTATACATATCTCTTGTGTAGAACAACGTTTCATTCCATATTGGCATTCAAACTCTCACATGTTGCACTTGGATAGCGAGATTCTCTAAAAAATTACAATTTCACCCCCTAGTAGGGGTAGGTTTTATTTTGGGGTTGAAATATGTTACCCATTGGAAAGGGGGTGTCAGCCCGAGTTCAACAACACCTCATTTATCAAAATCCGACCATGCGTTCGAGAGATATCGTGCCAAAACCATCTTGTGAGGAGGGTGAGGAGGAGGAGGGCCGTGAACCGCTACAAATACACTACTCATATTTCTTGCTTTTTCTCTAAAGGAATCCAAATTATCGATATTATTATTTTATAAGTTAGAGATGGTTGTTGCGCAAAATATTCAATCTAATATGCTTGTTGTTTGGGAAAGTTCAGTATATGGCTTTATATAACAGTAGGTTAAATGAAACATAGGTTAAATGTATATATTTATACAGACATTTGTTGTTAATAATGTTTTGTGTTTTGCAGATTATCAGCCAACAATACGCTTTGAAGGCAATGGCATTGTTCAAATCGTCGTTTACCACCGAGGGAGTTTTCTGGTGTCGGGACGATTAAAGGCTCTTTCAAATGCCCCACGCGAAGCTCTTCTCCAACCATGGCAGCGGTCATGGTCAAGACAGGCTTAGTAAGAACCGAGCATGAGGAAAGCAAATAAAGATGGAAGAAACCTTTCTCAATTGTGTCGTAATGATGGTGAAACCTCAGAACAATTTCTCGTGCAAGCAGTGAGACAAGGCCTCTTAAAGCACTGAAATATTTTCATGAAAACCCTCAAACATTTTAATTCCAATATGAATCTAGGGTAAAATAAGGGAAGATCTATAGAGATCTGAAGATCACCATGCAAAACCCGGAAAGGGCCATTGAGAGTGCCATGTCCGTGTAACATCTTATAGCAGGCAGGCTAAGTTGGAATGGTGGTACCGTAGTTTTATCAAAATGTTGCTTGGCATGCTAGTAGGGGAGAGTGACGGGTTCTAACTCACCCGGCGTTGCTCGGGCGGTGTTCATGTTAAATGATTAATATCTGGCGAACCCATGGTCGGATGTTGACAAATGAGGTGTCATTGGACTCGAGCTGACGGGGGCTTTGCTATGGACCACCCATTTCCACCCTAAAATAAAACCTACCCCTACTAGGGGGTGAAATTGTAATTTTTTATTAAAATTCACTTTACAAATGCGACAGACATGAGGGGCGATACCAGTATAAACTTAAACGTTGTTGCTCATTAAGCGCATGCGTTTTGCTGGATGCCGCTATGAATCAATATTTTAATTTTGTTTATTTACGCATGCGCACTTGGGGGTTTTGTAAGAGGGCGGGCATTTTAAATAATTATTTATGGATGAGTTTTTTTAAATTTAATTTAACAAAAAGATTGAAAACTAATAGGTCATGTGCTCTTTAATGTCTTACGAACTAAGAAAGCTACGGACTTGTATGAGGGGTCGATGGATTTGGGATAACGCCCCGTTTTTTAATGTAGTTTTGATTTTTGTCAAAAGGGCCTAAGTGCACTTTTGTTAATATTTTGAGAATTAGTAAGGCTACGGACTTGTATGAGGGGTCGTTGGATTTGGGATGACGCCCCGTTTTTTAATGTAGTTTTGATTTTTGTCAAAAGGGCCTAAGTGCACTTTTGTTAATATTTTGTGAACTAAGAAGGCTACGGACTTGCATGAAGGGTCCTAGCACTTGGGATGACGTCCTGTTTTTGAATTGATATTTTGATTTTTGTCAAAAGGACCTAACGCCATACTATATGTTGAAAAACAAATATTTTTTTACCTGTTTAAATTTTAATTAAGAGTGGTCGTTGAGAGAGACGGTACTGCTGTTATGTGTCTCAACGAGCCTGTTGTCGAGCACAGTGACCATGCCTGGAAGAAATGATTTGCTATTTTGGTGGGACAGTGAGGCGGGTTATGACGGGTTTTTTTTTTGTGATATATCCCATGACGGATGGAGGTGAATATTTGAAAACGTGTCACGTGTGCTAAGACTTTGTTTACCCTGAAGGGGATTTTTAACGTTTTAGTCAATGGTAATGAGCGAGACCGCCGTCTGGCACAGCAAATGCTTGTAGAATATGAAAACCTATAACATTCGGTCGACCAAGTGATGTGCATGAACCCAAAGAGCCAAAACGGTAAGCTCATTGCCCTGAGATGTTGTAAACTAATCATTGGACCTGGTGAAAGTGTATGATTAATGTGTACATGTATTGAGGATGGCCACTTGCTAGTAATTATTATTACAGTAAAATGTTTAAGAATAATTATAATAATAATAATAAGAAGAAGACACACGCGTTTTGAATGCTACAGGACTGTGTTACTTGCTCGCACTCAATACACGACCTGGCCACGCCTTGTCAGAGCGACAGCTGATAACACAAGAATATTTACGTGGGCAGGAAGTAAAGGGTAGGTTACTTGGCAGGTAGAGGCTAGCAGGTCTGTCGTTTAAACAGATGTGGTAGAGGCTAGCAGGTCCGGCGTTTAAACAGAGAGACAGCCATTTTGGTTCCTAGACAGCCGTACTACCGATGTATAAGAGGCAGCCATTTAGGTTCCTTATTAAAAACATGAAACTAGTATAAGGTGTGCGAATCTTATTGAGTTTGAGGAATTTGGGGAGACGTGGGAACACGTGCAAGGCAGACAACAGTTCAAGGTCCAAACTCTGAGAAAATGCAATTCTCTCTGTTGCTAAGCAGACTGATAAGGATTGCGTTAGTCATGCACTTGCCATTTTAGCAAACGGACGTGTACAGTAGAGCTGAGGAATAAAATCCTCTTATTTTTTGGTAAGTACCCATGAATGATTATTTTAATAATGTAATCCTAATGAACATTAAATTTGTAGTTATTGATTAGGTAATAATTGATTTTTTTAAAATTTATTTCTTTGCAGATAACCGGTATACCTTACATGTCTGAGATACAAGAAACCATTGCACTTTTGAGCCCACTAGAAGGAAACCGCAACAAGCCAGTGCAAGTGAAGGTGAGATTATTTTTTTAAACTTACTTGTTTCATTTTTTGTTTGATATTATTTTATTTTATTTTATGAAATGTATGTATTATCCTGAATTTAGGTATTTGTAGCGGTTTATTTTATTTATTTTTAGAAACTTGGAAAGAAAAGCCTTACCGCCGTAGCAGTTGCTGAAAACCCGAGACGCACTAGAGCAAAACCATTGCCAAAGAGTAAAGTATTTAAAACTGAGCTAAGCCTAACTTAAAATGCTATTCCATTTTACCACTACTGAAAACCACTAAACAAAAAAAATGCATTACCTGTACATGACTGGGACGATGATTGCTTTATTGATTAATAGCTATGTGATGGCAAAAGGTACAAGATCATATTGGTTGTTGACCGGGAAAAGTACAAGGCCATATTGGATTTTGTAAAAACAAAAATTTAAATTAAATTTATGGGCGGTTCCCTATGAACTCAACGACATGACATTCATTCATTTTTGTTTGTATATTGGTTAAAGGGGGATGTAAACGACTGTAGCTTTATAAAAAGAAAATAAGTACATGGGTTACCGTTAGTGCCGACATACAGTTTATTATTAAATATTTTTTGATGGTGTTTTGATATATTAATGCCAATTAACGTTAACGTTTCATTTACAAGTATTGATTGATTGATTGATTGATTGATTGATTGATTGAGTGATGGGTTATTTTGTTTGTTTTTTTAGGTGTGGTCATGCGCCATTAACATAGTGAACAGACAGCGAAAAAAGCATACATTGTGATTTAAAGCACTGTGTGCAACGTTAATAACTTACAATAAGAAAAAGTTTTATTATAACACATGGCGTTAGTACCAAATACAATATATGAACAAGTTGGTTTACCACGTGGGTTAAATTTAAAATCAGAACATGAGCGTTGGTTAACATTTGAATCCTGGCCTGTAGGCTTTTTGTCAACACACAAACTTGCAAAAGCCGTTTTTTTTACTTGAACCGAGAAGATGTGGTGCGCTGTGTGTTTTGTCGTATTGAACTTTCACGCTGGGAAGAAGTGGATGATTCCTTTAGAGACCATTTGCGATGGTCCCCTTGTTGTCCTTACATGCTTGGAAAACAAGTGGGTAACATACCCGTGTATCCATTTTACCGAACCACAAGGCCATTGGCCGCTACTCACGTTGCTGAATCACAAATAAATAATAATAATGGTGTATTACCAGCCAACAACGGTAGTGTCGATATATGTGGTCCATATGCCATAGACAGTTTTGAATTGGCATGTGCTTTTGAAAAATTGGGAGTTTGCAAGACTAAAGCACTAGCACACCCAGAGTACAGCTCTGTTGAAAAACGTTTAGAATGTTATAAAAGTGTTTGGCCATTAATATTAAAACACCTTACCAAACAGCTAAGTGAAGCTGGATTTTTTTATACTGGTGAAGGGGATAAAACAATATGTTTTTATTGTGGATTTGCTTTAAAGGATTGGCAAATGACTGATGACCCTTTTGTGCAACACGCTCGTTGGTTACCTAACTGTAGATACATGGTGTTGCTTAAAGGTCAGGAATTTGTTAACACTATTCGTAAAGAAAACGTGATTGCAGCACAAGACATAAAAGTGCCTTTAGAGTTAGAACACGCGGAGCAATTACATGAGGCTGAAATAAATGACTTGTCTCACGAACAGATACAAAAGTGTGACCAACAATTATATAAAATTTGTTATGAAAATTAACTAGGTGTTGTATGTCTGCCTTGTGGACACATGATAGCCTGTGTCAAGTGTGCATTTGAACTTAACACTTGTGCTATATGCAGAAAAGCAGTATCTGCTACAGTTAGAGCATTTCTTGCATAAATAGTATAATTTATTAGCAATGCATAGTGCAAAATCCCTAATTGCACAATATTATTAAAGCTGTTTTAGAGTGTAATATATATGCTTTTCTTTTGTTTATAGACTACTACAATGAATATTTTGAATGCTGTGGGTCAAGCATGTGGCTTAGAGACAAAGAATCTCAGCGAATTGCCAACGCATATTCCATTCCACATTATCAAGATTCGGAAATTGAAAACAGCATATGGTGATCGTGTACTTTGTGTATATGAAAACTTTGAGACATTTCTGCCTACACGGTTTAATGATATGTCAGAGAGTGTTTTTTATGAAGTCAACAATGCTGTGCAACCTGTACACTTAATTTATGAAGGTTTTAAAAATAATAGGTGCATGGTTCGTTTTAATTAAATGAAAAAAAATGTGAAATAATAATGGAAAATATAGGTGATGACAATGGACTGAAAGAAAAAAAATATGTTTATAGAATAATAAAGTTTTAGTTTTTAGTATTGTCTTAAAGAATATTATCATGAAACCAAAAAAATGTATATAAAGTTTGTAAATAAATGCAAAATGATGTTACAATGTTGTTTTATTTTATACAAAGTTAGAATATTTAACATAGCAGAGTATACATGATTATGACAATAGATGCACACTTAATACAACTCTTTCTCTCTTTACAATAGTCTGTTATAGTTTTTAAACACAAGGCTTGTTGTAGATCTTTTTATAGCAATGTCCATTCACTGTTGTTTTCAAAAACTGGGGAAGCCACAATGGTTTTATAGGCATAAAAACCTTATTGTTATTACTATTTAGACATTTTGATCCTCTTGCAATACTACGGTACCTTTTTGCATATCAAGAGCAGATGACCTAGTTGTTCCACTCCTTAAAACGACGACGACAACAACAACACTACCTCTTGCATAGTTTGTGATGTTGATGGCCCTTGCTATGTGGAAGATGGATCCAATATGGCCTTGTACTTTTCCCGGTCAACAACCAATATGGTCTTGTAACTTTTGCCAACACATAGCCATTAATCAATAAAGCAATCATCGTCCCAGTCATGTACAGGTAATGATTTTTTTTGTTTAGTGGTTTTCAGAAGTGGTAAAATGGAACAGCATTTTAAGTTAGGCTTACCTCAGTTTTAAATACTTCACTCTTTGCCAATGGTTTTGCTCTAGTGCGTCTCGGGTTTTCAGCAACTGCTACGGCGGTAAGGCTTTTCTTTCCAAGTTTCTAAAAATAAATAAAATAAACCGCTATAAATACCTAAATTCAGGTTAATACATGCATTTCATAAAATAAAATAAAATAATATCAAACCAAAAAAATGAAACAAGTTAGTTTAAAAAATAATATCACCTTCACTTGCACTGGCTTGTTGCTGTTTCCTTCTAGTGGGCTCAAAAATGCAATGGTTTCTTGTATCTCAGACATGTAAGGTATACCGGTTATCTGCAAACAAATAAATTTAAAAAATCATTAATTACCTAATCAATGACTACAAATTTAAGGTTCATTAGCATGACATAATTAAAATAATCATTCATAGTGTACCCGTTCGTCCTGGGGATGCGATGACCCATCTGCTATAACATCACATCCCTGGAGTTCCAGGACAGAGCGGAGTTAAATGAACCTCTAGTCAAATAAGGAATGTGTCGGAAATTCAGCTGAGTTATCGAAAAAGCAGTGGGTATCACGAGACAAAGTATCTCTAGGGTCGTTACGGGCTTAAGTTAATAAAAATAATTCAAATATAAATGGGCGCCATCAACTGAATTCCTAGCAAACCACTTCCTTTCCGGATAAGCCTTACTCAAGACAAGGAAAGAAAAAGGAACATCACACCATCATCAGATCACTACTAAGATAAAAACAAATTTATTTTACTTTGATAGTCAGACAGACATTTTAAATATAATTCCTACCTAAGAGTATGGTCGAATGCCAAAGTTAAATTGTCATTGTCCAAAAATCGAACCATCTCCTTTCTAATGCAAGATTATCTTAATCCACATAACAAGAAAAATGTATAAAGTTCTCTTGGATTCTCAGGATCACTGTAGCACTATGTCTTTCGTCACTGACATTTGTGAAACCTGAGACCTAATTCTCTTTAATTTAACATCAATGTGGATTTAATTAAGTAATTAATCTGCCTAAACATACACATATAATAATCACTCATATTAAATATCACATAAATTATGGTTTGCATGGTATAAATTTGAACGTAGAACATGTTAATCAAATGTTCCTAAACATTGAATAATTAATTTACACTATTTACAACGTCATTAATCTCTTATCTGTGAATTACAGAAAATTCAAATTCTCATTTGGTCATCATTCTCGTCATCATCAAAATTAAATATATCTCACATTAATTCTCACTTCAAAATTATACATGTTCTTGTCAGAATCGTTAATTCATCACCATTACATCATTTAAATTCTCAACTCAAGTTGCAATTCCTTCAAATTATCTCTCAATTAGATTTATTTAATTCCATGTAAATTCATTAATCATCAGCTTCTTTAATTAATTATCACCTTCTAATTTAGTTATTCATCATCATTACAATCGTCTAATAATTTATTTCAATCAGTTTAATTATTCAATCTTTAATGCATCCATTTATTTAATTCATTGATTTATTCAAAAATTTAATTTATCAAATTATTTAAATTTCAATCATCTGGTTATTTAATTTTCATTATTTCATCTAGTCATTCTGATTTTTATTTCATTAGGTCAGATCGTTAATATGCTTAAATCTCAGATTATTATTTCGTTAATTATTATTTTCAGAAAATCTTGTATTATCAACTTCATTTATTTGTTTAATTTCCTAAAAAATTGTTTAATATGGTTTATAGAACGTTGTCTTACAGTTTTATTATTTCCAAGTTATATCTCGTATTTAGTTATCATGCCAAAAATATTATTGTCTCCACGACATCACGTTGGATCTAACTATCCACAACGACATTACATTTCTTCAATACTTCAAATATCACATTTGAATACAAGAATTATTCCACAAAACTCCATAAATATTCAGCACATACAGCATGAATCTTAACAATTACGCTAGACTGGGTACGACGACCTCATGTCTGCTTCAAAATACATTAGCAACATTGCTACTATCACTTGGCAACTTCCACAAAATGCCTACCACAAACTCCACTTAACCATGTTGCATGATCTACAAAAAATATATAACTGGCTTCAAATTATCAACGCACACAATCTCCAATGACTGTAATTACTCTGATCACATCTAGACAACTTCTTAAACAATTGGAAAAATATTACTTCAGCAATTTAAGATCTGCTTTCAAATAGCATAAATTCTCTTTTACAAATTCTTCATAAATTCACATCGCAGAAAAACACCAATGTGCTATAATCTCTCATATCAAAATCTGCAATATTGATCTGCCTTAAAATAATTATGACCATTAATGATTAATCTTACAAGATTCAATTACTTTAAATCCTTCTCAAAGGTATCAAACACAATTATAAAAATCATCAAAGCATCAGCTGTAATAGCTGTTAAATTGAAATTACTCTCAAAAGAGTATAGCAACAAAATATTGGATTGGCAAACAAGAATTACTAAATGCAATCCTGTTGACATTTATCGTTACTTTATTTAACAAAATTTCGACTGATATGTGACTAGTAGTTCCTTGTTTAATTCACTTACATCTCGTGTACACTCGGATGATAAAAATGAGTCCCTCAATGGCGGGTAAGATGTGTAACCACCGTACAGTCGTATAAATACGAAAGACCTCGCCCCGTCGACTTGGATGATAGTTCCCTAAACGATGGGTAAGATGAGTAGCCACCATATAATCGTATAAATACGAAAGACCCCATCTCGTAGACTGTATGAGTGAATGTACCAGATAGGAATCAACAAGTTTCTAGTTGTCATATAAAAGCGATGTTCATTCACTAAAGTGAATAACTTCTTAATATCTCCAAACAATCCAATGGAAAAAATCCCTACTGATGAATAATACACACTCGCTAGTATGCAATGAACTGACGAAGTAATTATAGATAATCAATTGCAGATCACGAGTTCGAAATACTCGTTACACAAAAAAAAACTATTCATGAAAAATATCCTAGCTGGAAAAATGTCTAAAAGACCAAACTTCTGCTTAATAAAGCCAAACAACGGTGAGAATTTCGTATAATGATGCCTGCCATATCATATGGTCACTCCATATTCTAGCAAATTCGAAGTATATAAATTCAAACCATGTCTTAATAATCAAATCACTCCTATTAGAAAAATATACATGTGTGCCCAGTATTCATGAAAATAATCGTATCAGGTAGACATAACTCTTACAGTACCTTTCATTATCAGTTGTAATATAATTTCCAAGATCGTCGATTTTCCCTACATAAGAATTTCTCGTAAGATCGGCGTGAATATCATTTCATCCATGAAATGACGATTTCCTTCGAAATCCCAAGCGAATCAGCTGTTGGACTCCTCTCGTCAGGAATCGAATCCATCGCTCTGTGGTGCCATCTTGTCTCTATTCACGTTTACTCGGTCATGTTGAACCTCGGATTACCCATAGCGGATATTGTCCAACTCCTTCTCGAAAAGTTCATGAAAACAGTGGACCCCCTTACTCCTCTTCTAATATACGCCACTGTTCCTTTAAATGTTGAGTTTGAGTATTGCAAGTCCAATCTCAACTTACTTCAAAGTCCCACTTGAGTAAAATAAAATTTTACTTGATAGTGTTCAAGATTACGATACAACCTGTATCTGTTCGTAATAGGTAACTCATGAAAATTGTATAAGATATAAATCTTATAAATGCACGATATAATGTTCATCAGAGCCTATGCTAAACATTCAGTTTACTTGGAATAGTAAAAGTCGCATTGAATGTGTTATATAACAGCATGGTTATGAGGTTATTCGTAAAAGCCTGTGTTTGAACAGCGTCGAAATGAAGCTTGAAATAAAGTCTTCAAATACGAGCAGTGTGGTTTTGAAATACCCCGGCTGTCTACAATTGTCTCCTCGGCCAGCCCGCCTGGATCAACGACCCCCTCGGCCTTCGCTGCTCGGCGATGCAGGCACTGTCACCTACACTTTTGCCGTGACAGTTTCTGTATGCTGCGTGACCTTCAATGCCCGTCTCGCTGTGCTATAGAGCTGCTCTGAACTGCCCGTCTGACTGAGCTCGACTGACTTGCTAGCGCTGTGTTTCGGCTTATGTGCTCCGCGCGGCACGTGGCTTGTTCCCCCACCACAGTGCTCTTACGTCATGAACATAGTCTCGAACCCGAATCCTCTCGGCTGTTCTGTTATAAAATAACTTACTTCCATAAAATTATTTCCACATATAATGCATGTTATATATCCTCTTCTAAGATGTTTTAATTGTTATAATTCCATATATGTTTCAATAAAGCTTCACATCTCCATTCATAATTCTATCTTCTCACAGATATCAATGCCTCCTCGATTCTAGACCTCCTACGTCATCTTGGCTTTCTTCTTGACGCGATCGGTGCGCTATCTTTTCTTATTGCTTTCCAAAACCTCAACTACAGCTTAATGTCTGCTGGCGTAGCCGATAGCCTAAACTAGGTATCGGGTACATCTCTCCCGTACATCTCCTTTTTTTTATCAGGATTGAGAAAAAAAATACACTCTCAGGCATTCAATATATAATACATGTACACGATAGCTCTACAATTCCCTTACTCAGCATGATGGTATTTCCTGATGCTAGCTGCATTAAAAGTTCCTACAACTTCATCAGTATCCATTTTAACAATCTTATAGCTATTATTCTGGTATGTCTGTTCAATACGGAACGGTCCAGCGTACAATGGAGCGAATTTATGGTAGATCTTCAGCTGAAGGTTCGAAGTGACTGGTTTCCTAATCAGCACCTCATCATTTTCTTGAAATGGCTCGTGGAACCTCCTTCCTGCCTGTCTCCTGGCTCTCTTCTCCGCCTGTCTTCTGAGCCTCTCTCCTGCCATCTCGACTCTTCTTTCTTGTGTGGGTTGAGGATCTACTGGTGCCCTCACGACTCTGTCCCATGGTCTATCCGGTTTCAATCCATGATGAAGCATGGACGGAATCTGTCCTGTGCTTTCATGTACTGTGGAATTCAAGCATTGGCTAATGATGGGTATCACCTCCATCCATCTATGGTGTTGCCTTGACACATACAAGCGACACAGCTTACTTATCTCCGGCATAATTCTTTCGGCGGGATTTCCCTCTGGATACCGTACATAATTAAACACATGCCTTATTCCTAAACGTTCCATAGCAGTAGAAAATTCCATACTAGTAAACTGCGATCCATGGTCACTCAACAAAACTTCAGGTTTCCCCATGCTCGGAATAACTGTTTTCTCAAGTCTGTTTATCACGTACTTGGATGTAGCTTTCTGTATAGGGCATAGAGATACGTATTTCGAAAATACATCAACTGTTACCAAAACGAACTGATTGCCTTTCGTCGAACGAGGAATCGGACCAAAAATGTCCGTCGCGAAAAGTTCTCTTGGCTTACTGGGTAATATTGATCTGGGAACTTCTTTCATTAACTTAGATGAGTATTTACTTCGCTGACAACTGTCACAGGTCTTTATGACGTCGCGAATCGTTTGTCCCATTTGTCTCCAAACAAAAGTTTCTTGAGCGAGAGCCAAAGTCTTGTCTACACCTACATGAGCTGCAGTTCGGTGTATCATCCAAATAACTGGTTTGACAAGCTTGGGTGGGATCACTACTCTAAGTTTAGTATGATCCTGGTCGATATATTGGCATATAATACCTCCCATAATATGATATTTTCTAGCCTCTATCTCAGTTCTTTGAAAATCCGGATCAGTGTTGTCCATCCTGCGTGTCAGAAAACGGTAAATTCTTCGCAAAGGTGCATATCTCTTCTGAGTTTGCGCTAACAACTTCAACTTTTCTAGAGTACCATTATCCTCTTGAATCAAATTTATATGGTTGACAATTACTTCTTCACAAGGGTTTCTGCTCAGCACATCTGCTAACAGATTTAACTTCCCCGGTCTATGTACAACAGTTGGGTTAAATTGCTGTAAGAACAGAGCCCATCTGGTGATGCGGTCACTCGCTAAGTCTGTCTTCATAATAAATTGGAGGGCTTTATGATCTGTGATCACTGTTATGTCATGTCCAAACAACACCTTCTTCCACGTTTTGAGAGCATGAACCACTGCTAATGCCTCTAACTCAGTTGCATAGTAATTCTTCTCACAATTCCTAAGCTTGCGACTGGTAAAAGCTAAATATCTATGTTTCTTGTCATCATCCAACTGATATAGGATTCCACTAATACCTATTTTGGATGCGTCTGTCTCTACAAAAAATCGTCTTGTAAAATCAGGATACTCAAGCTTGATATTTTGGATCAGCATTTTCTTGGCCGCTAAAAACGCTTGATTGCATCTATCGTCCCATTTCCATCGATTTCCCTTCCTCAATAAATCCTGCAGAGGTGCCATCGTCTCAGTATATTCAGGACAATGTGTTGAAAAGAACTGACACATGCCTAAAAACTGCCGTACCTCTTTAATCTTTCGTGGTGTTGGAAACTCTGAAATTGCCATGATTTTCTTTGGATTGGGCCTATAACCATCTCCATCGATTCTGTGTCCAAGAAATTCAATTTCTTCATGAAAAAACTGACATTTATTGAAGTTCACCTTGAAGTTCGTTCTCCTAAGATCTTCAAAAAGCATTTGAAGGTGTCTGATATGTTCTTCCGCTGTCTCAGACGCTATAATCAGGTCATCAATATAGCTTACCACGTGCTCCTTAACTGCATCTGACAAATTTTCATCTAGTGCTCGGATCATCACCGGACCACTATTTTTCACACCAAAAGGTAACCTATTGAATACATATGTTTTATGGTCAAACAAGAACCCTGTGTATTGTTTACAGTCTTCTGCTAGCTCAACATGATAATATGAACTAGTCAGATCGATTGTCGAGAAGAAACTCTTTCCTCTGAATCGGCGTAACAATTCACGTATAACAGGTGGTCTGTCATGTTCAGGAAGAACTCTTTCGTTAAGGGCTCTGGCATCTAAACATATCCTCAGCTTACCGTTAGGTTTCTTGACAACAGCTAAAGGATTCAAATAAGCAGTTGGCATTTTCTTAATTATTCCATCTGTCTCCATGTCGCTTATCATTATGCTAACTTCCTCCTTCCATTTATCCGGAATGGGATATAAATTTTTATGGTATGGTTTGTCATCCATCAACTTGATGCTGTATGTAAAATTTTCTATGAGACCTGGTTTGTCATTGAATATATCCTCATATTCTGAAATTACTTGATCAAACTGCCCCTTAATTTCTGGATTTATTTTACTTGTCATACCCATTTTATCTTCTATAGACCTTTCAACGCTGCATACAATTTCATCCAATATATCCTCTCTAAAGAATGTCATCTCTGATTCTTGATTTTCCATGACCCCTTCTTGAAAGTGCATGCGCCTACTCTGCATATCTATGATCAGGCCACTCTCACTTAGGAAATCCACTCCTAGGATCATGTCAAAATGTAGTTGACCCACTACTAGGAACATCTGTTCAAAACTTCTGGTTCCAATCCCAACATCTAAAAGTACCTGACTTTTACATTTCATACTCCTGTCTGGGATCACCCCTTGAATTTTGCTAACAACAGTTGGCAACATTGTAATTCCTCCTAATAATTTCAATTCATCCAGGCAACCTATGGATATCAAGCTCACCATAGCCCCTGTGTCTACAAGTGTCTTTATTTCTTTTCCCATGACTTCCACACTAATAACTGGCAATTCATGTCTATTTTCCCGGTGTACTATGTCTTCTTCCTCGATTAAATCCTCGTCCTTGACCTGATATGTTTCCACGATGACAATTGATTCCCAATGATTTTCATTTTTCTCTGGAGTTAATTTGACGTTTTTTTTTTCCCTTCGCCACTCGTGCTGGCTCGATTGACATCTCTCACTGTCTCCTCGAGTGGTGCACTAGGCTGTCTATCCTCTTGTCTCGACCTCTCATGTCCACGATTGTCCCGTCTGTCGTTAGGATCGTTTCTTCGGCCATCCTGTCGGTCGTTTCCATTATATTGTTGACCTTGGTTCCAGTTATTCCTTCCCCGATATCTGTTATTATACCGATTCCTGTCCTGATACCTGGAATTTTGGTTATAATTCCTATACCGGCTATCTCTCGCTTCTTGATCGTATGGCCTTTCATATGGTCCTCTATATCGATCATTTCCTCTTGCGTTACGGATGTTTCCTCGATTCCCTTCGTTCCGTCGGTTTTCCCAGGAATCCCTTCTGTCCGTTTGAGCTGCATTGTCTACGACTACCCCATTCACTTCTTGCGTGTTTCTGTTGTCGTTTCTGTTACTTCTAGGTGTGACTTGTGCGCTTGTATAATCCAATCGCCGCAAAATATCGTCATAATGTTCCAGCGTATTGGCTCCCGATGCTATCAGTGATCGCTGTACCTCTATCGGTAACTGTCGCGCTATAGCTTGCAAAAGCTCTTCTTCTGGCAATGGAGGAATAAGGAACTGTAATTTAGCCAGCTGTGACGTGAAATAGTTGGCGTAATGCGTCGGATGTGACGTAGAATAGCGTTTGGAGTACATCTCCGCTCTTACGTTAAGTTGATCCTCGGCACTCCAGAATCTCCTCAAGAAAGCCATGGCAAATTGCTCCATGTTCGCAAAATTGCTTCTGAACGCTCTAAACCACGTAAGTGCAGATCCATCTAAGGCGCGTTCTACTATCCTTAGCTCTCTTTCTTTGGCTACCCTGTTTTCCGCCATGTAGTCTCAAATATCTCGCAGAAATTCTACTGGTGTAACTCCTGTATTTCCCGAAAACTTTCTCGGTTTGTCATCCAGATTCCTTATAATAGTGACTGGACCTGAGTATCGTTCGCTTGGACCCAACGTACTCCTATTCGAACTTGGATTATCCTGAGGGGTTGAACTAGCCCTTTCGAATGTCACATTCGGTTGCATTTGACGGTCTTCTACCATGCTCGGTTCTTGATTCGTCATACTGCGGTCTATCGCTGTTTGATTTATCAATGTTTCCCCTGATGTTACATTCTGACTGGTGAAACTGTTAACTATGGATTCTAGTTTAGTCATCCTGTCTTCCGCTAATCTCTTGACCTGAGTCTTCAACTCATCTAACGATGTAACATCCTGCGTCTTGTCACTCTCGTCTAGATCGTTCCTTAACTTGTCGATTTTTTCTTCGCACGTGTTCTTTACTAACGCGACTTGTTCTTTCAACAGATCAACATCTGTTCTAAATAGAGTTGAATCTATCTTCATCGCTTCCTTGCTTTCCGTAAACCTAGCTTCTAAGTTTGCCATACCTGCGATTAATTTTTCATCTAACCCTTCACGTTTCTCTTTTGCTTCGGCATCGACCTCACTATACCGTTCTTCCACAATTGCTCCGACTCTATTTTTAAATAAAGCTAAGTTTTCGTTAACCTTTTGCTCTATATCGTCGTCTATCTTCCTAATATCCTTCTGCAATTGATTTTCTAACGACTTTAAATTAGAATTGACCTCTCCCAAGACTTCCTCTTTAATGGTCCCAATTACTGTCTTTAAATCTTTTATTTCGTTACCTAGATTCGTTTCTAGACCTTTAATCTTAGTCTCGAAAGATACTTCGGTAGACCAATCTTGAATTTTTCCTACATCTGCCACTAAACCATCGATGTCGAATCTCAACTTCGATACATCTGACTTAATGTCTTTCTGTATGGTCATAACGTCTGTTCTTAAAGTAAAAATATTTTCTTCCCCTCTACTTTCTAAGTCAATAATATTTTTTTCTTAATATTTGAACATTTTCCTCTCCTTTCATGTTTACTGCAATTATGTCTAACTGTAAAGTCTTCAGCATCTCATTATTCTTTAAAGTTAAACTATTCTCTAATCTAGTTAACTTATTTTCTAATTCAGTATTAGATTCTTCACTACCAGATTGTAATTTCTCTTCTAATGATTTAAAATTGTCCTCACTATTTGACTGTAATTTCTTTTCTAATGACTTAAAATTGTCTTCACTATTTGACTGTAGCCTAGTCTCTAATGATTTTAAATTATCTTCATTAGTTGACTGCAATAATTTTAAATTTTCTTCAGTACTAGACTGTAGCCTTTCCTCTAATGACTTTAAATTATCTTCACTAGTTAACTGTAATCTAGTCTCTAATGACTTTAAACTGTCGTTCAGATTGCCCTCGCTATTAGCCTGTAATGCTTGTGCATTCTCTTTACATTTAGCTTCTAATCTAGCTTCTGAATTATTAATTTGTTCTTTAACTTCCGTTTCCATCTTAGAAATAGTTTCTGCAATTCCAGACATACCCGTCTGTAACTCTCCTAACACCTTCGCTAAATCCTTCGGCAACATAATTATATTTTCAATATAGGTTTAATATAGAGACGTTAGACAACAACACATCACAATGTCTCAATTCCTGCATTCACTTGGGTATAGGAAAAAAATATCTTATAACTAACATGATATTACTAATACGATTAACATGAACACTGGATTGGGCACACAAGTACATTGTCTGACTAAGTTCAATAAATTTTGTAACACACTTAAATGAACTTGAGATCAATCTCTCAGTAATCTAAATCTGATGTGATTCCATAGAATAACAAAATCGAAAAGCCCCACTAGTTGGATAAAGCCAATTCTCCCCCTCTCTCTGTACCCGTTCGTCCTGGGGATGCGATGACCCATCTGCTATAACATCACATCCCTGGAGTTCCAGGACAGAGCGGAGTTAAATGAACCTCTAGTCAAATAAGGAATGTGTCGGAAATTCAGCTGAGTTATCGAAAAAGCAGTGGGTATCACGAGACAAAGTATCTCTAGGGTCGTTACGGGCTTAAGTTAATAAAAATAATTCAAATATAAATGGGCGCCATCAACTGAATTCCTAGCAAACCACTTCCTTTCCGGATAAGCCTTACTCAAGACAAGGAAAGAAAAAGGAACATCACACCATCATCAGATCACTACTAAGATAAAAACAAATTTATTTTACTTTGATAGTCAGACAGACATTTTAAATATAATTCCTACCTAAGAGTATGGTCGAATGCCAAAGTTAAATTGTCATTGTCCAAAAATCGAACCATCTCCTTTCTAATGCAAGATTATCTTAATCCACATAACAAGAAAAATGTATAAAGTTCTCTTGGATTCTCAGGATCACTGTAGCACTATGTCTTTCGTCACTGACATTTGTGAAACCTGAGACCTAATTCTCTTTAATTTAACATCAATGTGGATTTAATTAAGTAATTAATCTGCCTAAACATACACATATAATAATCACTCATATTAAATATCACATAAATTATGGTTTGCATGGTATAAATTTGAACGTAGAACATGTTAATCAAATGTTCCTAAACATTGAATAATTAATTTACACTATTTACAACGTCATTAATCTCTTATCTGTGAATTACAGAAAATTCAAATTCTCATTTGGTCATCATTCTCGTCATCATCAAAATTAAATATTTCTCACATTAATTCTCACTTCAAAATTATACATGTTCTTGTCAGAATCGTTAATTCATCACCATTACATCATTTAAATTCTCAACTCAAGTTGCAATTCCTTCAAATTATCTCTCAATTAGATTTATTTAATTCCATGTAAATTCATTAATCATCAGCTTCTTTAATTAATTATCACCTTCTAATTTAGTTATTCATCATCATTACAATCGTCTAATAATTTATTTCAATCAGTTTAATTATTCAATCTTTAATGCATCCATTTATTTAATTCATTGATTTATTCAAAAATTTAATTTATCAAATTATTTAAATTTCAATCATCTGGTTATTTAATTTTCATTATTTCATCTAGTCATTCTGATTTTTATTTCATTAGGTCAGATCGTTAATATGCTTAAATCTCAGATTATTATTTCGTTTATTATTTTCAGAAAATCTTGTATTATCAACTTCATTTATTTGTTTAATTTCCTAAAAAATTGTTTAATATGGTTTATAGAACGTTGTCTTACAGTTTTATTATTTCCAAGTTATATCTCGTATTTAGTTATCATGCCAAAAATATTATTGTCTCCACGACATCACGTTGGATCTAACTATCCACAACGACATTACATTTCTTCAATACTTCAAATATCACATTTGAATACAAGAATTATTCCACAAAACTCCATAAATATTCAGCACATACAGCATGAATCTTAACAATTACGCTAGACTGGGTACGACGACCTCATGTCTGCTTCAAAATACATTAGCAACATTGCTACTATCACTTGGCAACTTCCACAAAATGCCTACCACAAACTCCACTTAACCATGTTGCATGATCTACAAAAAATATATAACTGGCTTCAAATTATCAACGCACACAATCTCCAATGACTGTAATTACTCTGATCACATCTAGACAACTTCTTAAACAATTGGAAAAATATTACTTCAGCAATTTAAGATCTGCTTTCAAATAGCATAAATTCTCTTTTACAAATTCTTCATAAATTCACATCGCAGAAAAACACCAATGTGCTATAATCTCTCATATCAAAATCTGCAATATTGATCTGCCTTAAAATAATTATGACCATTAATGATTAATCTTACAAGATTCAATTACTTTAAATCCTTCTCAAAGATATCAAACACAATTATAAAAATCATCAAAGCATCAGCTGTAATAGCTGTTAAATTGAAATTACTCTCAAAAGAGTATAGCAACAAAATATTGGATTGGCAAACAAGAATTACTAAATGCAATCCTGTTGACATTTATCGTTACTTTATTTAACAAAATTTCGACTGATATGTGACTAGTAGTTCCTTGTTTAATTCACTTACATCTCGTGTACACTCGGATGATAAAAATGAGTCCCTCAATGGCGAGTAAGATGTGTAACCACCGTACAGTCGTATAAATACGAAAGACCTCGCCCCGTCGACTTGGATGATAGTTCCCTAAACGTTGGGTAAGATGAGTAGCCACCATACAATCGTATAAATACGAAAGACCCCGTCTCGTAGACTGTATGAGTGAATGTACCAGATAGGAATCAACAAGTTTCTAGTTGTCATATAAAAGCGATGTTCATTCACTAAAGTGAATAACTTCTTAATATCTCCAAACAATCCAATGGAAAAAATCCCTACTGATGAATAATACACACTCGCTAGTATGCAATGAACTGACGAAGTAATTATAGATAATCAATTGCAGATCACGAGTTCGAAATACTCGTTACACAAAAAAAACTATTCATGAAAAATATCCTAGCTGGAAAAATGTCTAAAAGACCAAACTTCTGCTTAATAAAGCCAAACAACGGTGAGAATTTCGTATAATGATGCCTGCCATATCATATGGTCACTCCATATTCTAGCAAATTCGAAGTATATAAATTCAAACCATGTCTTAATAATCAAATCACTCCTATTAGAAAAATATACATGTGTGCCCAGTATTCATGAAAATAATCGTATCAGGTAGACATAACTCTTACAGTACCTTTCATTATCAGTTGTAATATAATTTCCAAGATCGTCGATTTTCCCTACATAAGAATTTCTCGTAAGATCGGCGTGAATATCATTTCATCCATGAAATGACGATTTCCTTCGAAATCCCAAGCGAATCAGCTGTTGGACTCCTCTCGTCAGGAATCGAATCCATCGCTCTGTGGTGCCATCTTGTCTCTATTCACGTTTACTCGGTCATGTTGAACCTCGGATTACCCATAGCGGATATTGTCCAACTCCTTCTCGAAAAGTTCATGAAAACAGTGGACCCCCTTACTCCTCTTCTAATATACGCCACTGTTCCTTTAAATGTTGAGTTTGAGTATTGCAAGTCCAATCTCAACTTACTTCAAAGTCCCACTTGAGTAAAATAAAATTTTACTTGATAGTGTTCAAGATTACGATACACCCTGTATCTGTTCGTAATAGGTAACTCATGAAAATTGTATAAGATATAAATCTTATAAATGCACGATATAATGTTCATCAGAGCCTATGCTAAACATTCAGTTTACTTGGAATAGTAAAAGTCGCATTGAATGTGTTATATAACAGCATGGTTATAAGGTTATTCGTAAAAGCCTGTGTTTGAACAGCGTCGAAATGAAGCTTGAAATAAAGTCTTCAAATACGAGCAGTGTGGTTTTGAAATACCCCGGCTGTCTACAATTGTCTCCTCGGCCAGCCCGCCTGGATCAACGACCCCCTCGGCCTTCGCTGCTCGGCGATGCAGGCACTGTCACCTACACTTTTGCCGTGACAGTTTCTGTATGCTGCGTGACCTTCAATGCCCGTCTCGCTGTGCTATAGAGCTGCTCTGAACTGCCCGTCTGACTGAGCTCGACTGACTTGCTAGCGCTGTGTTTCGGCTTATGTGCTCCGCGCGGCACGTCGTGGCTTGTTCCCCCACCACAGTGCTCTTACGTCATGAACATAGTCTCGAACCCGAATCCTCTCGGCTGTTCTGTTATAAAATAACTTACTTCCATAAAATTATTTCCACATATAATGCATGTTATATATCCTCTTCTAAGATGTTTTAATTGTTATAATTCCATATATGTTTCAATAAAGCTTCACATCTCCATTCATAATTCTATCTTCTCACAGATATCAATGCCTCCTCGATTCTAGACCTCCTACGTCATCTTGGCTTTCTTCTTGACGCGATCGGTGCGCTATCTTTTCTATTGCTTTCCAAAACCTCAACTACAGCTTAATGTCTGCTGGCGTAGCCGATAGCCTAAACTAGGTATCGGGTACAATAGGTACTTACCAAAAAATAAAAGGATTTTATTCCTCAGCTCTACTGTACATGTCCGTTTGCTAAAATGGCAAGTGCATGACTAACGCAATCCTTATCAGCCTGCTTAGCAACAGAGAGAGTTGCATTTCCTCAGAGCTTGGACCTTGAACTGTTGTCTGTCTCGCACGTGTTCCCACGCCTCCCCACATTCCTCAAACTCAATAAGATTCGCACACCTTATACTAGTTACATATTTTTAATAAGGAACCTCAATGGCTGCCTCTTATACATCGGTAGTACGGCTGTCTAGGAACCAAAATGGCTGTCTCTCTGTTTAAAGCCTCTACCAGGTCTGTTTAAACGACAGACCTGATAGCCTCTACCAGCCAAGTAACCTAACCCTTTACTTCCTGCCCACGTAAACATTCTTGTGTTATCAGCAGTCACTCTGACAAGGCGTGGCCAGGTCGTGTATTGAGTGCGAGCAAGCAACACATTTCTGTAGCATTCAAAACGTTTCTTATTATTATTATTATTATTATTATTATTATTATTATTATTATTATTATTATTATTATTATTATTATTATTATTATTATTATTATTATTATTATTATTATGATAATTATTCTTAAACATTTTACTGTAATAATAATTACTAGCAAGCGGCCATCCTCAATACATGTACACATTAATCATACACTTTCACCAGGTCCAATGATTAGTTTATAACATCTCAGAGCAATGAGCTTACCGTTTTGGCTCTTTGGGTTCGTGCACATCACTTGGTCGACCGAATGTTATAGGTTTTCATATTCTACAAGCATTTGCTGTGCCAGACAGCGGTCTCGCTCATTACCGTTGACTAAAACGTTAAAGATCCCCTTCAGGGTAAACTAAATCTTAGCACACGTGACACGTTTTCAAATATTCACCTCCATCCGTCATGGGAAATATCACCAAAAAAAACCGTCATAACCCGCCCCACTGTCCCACCAAAATAGCAACTCATTTCTTCCAGGCATGGTCACTGTGCTCGACAACAGGCTCGTTGAGACACATAACAGCAGTACCGTCTCTCTCAACGACCACTCTTAATTAAAATTCAAACAAGTAAAAAAAATATTTTTTCAACATATAGTATGGCGTTAGGCCCTTTTGACAAAAATCAAAAAATCAATTCAAAAACAGGGCGTCATCCCAAGTGCTAGGACCCCTCATACAAGTCCGTAGCCTTCTTAGTTCACAAAATATTAACAAAAGTGCACTTAGGCCCTTTTGACAAAAATCAAAACCACATTCAAAAACGGGGCGTCATCCCAAATCCAACGACCCCTCATACAAGTCCGTAGCCTTCCTAATTCTCAAAATATTAACAAAAGTGCACTTAGGCCCTTTTGACAAAAATCAAAACTACATTAAAAAACGGGGCGTTATCCCAAATCCATCGACCCCTCATACAAGTCCGTAGCTTTCTTAGTTCGTAAGATACTAAAAAGCACATGACCTATTAGTTTTCAATCTTTTGGTTAAATTACATTTAAAAAAACTCATCCATAAATAATTATTTAAAATGCCCGCCCTCTTACAAAACCCCCAAGTGCGCATGCGTAAATAAACAAAATCAAAATATTGATTCATAGCGGCATCCAGCAAAACGCATGCGCTTTATGAGCAACAACGTTTAAGTTCATACTGGTATCGCCCCTCAAGTCTGTCGCATTTGTAAAGTGAATTTTACAAAAAAAAAAAACAATTTCACCCCCTAGTAGGAGTAGGTTTTATTTTAGGGTGGAAATGAGTGGTCCATAGCAAAGCCCCCGTCAGCTTGAGTCCAACGACACCTCATTTGTCAACATCCGACCATGGGTTCGCCAGATATTAATCATTTAACATGAACACCGCCCGAGCAACGCCGGGTGAGTTAGAACCCGTCACTCTCCCCTACTCATGCTTACGCTCATTGGCGCTGTAGATTTGACTATATGTAAACAGCATGGAAATATGAAAATGCATTATATATTTACTTTTTACTTACTGTATACAGTTATTTACAGTCCGATAATATCACTAACGCATTGGCTGCATGGCAAGGAACATCGTTAACTATTTCAATGGTTTCACATCTTTCACTTCCTTAGGTGTAAATATATATTCCAAATTGACCAAATACAGAATATTAAGAAATCCAGTGGCTTAAGGGAATGCTGATATAAAAGTGAATCGTGTCAGGCTGCTTTGGGGTCAAGTTTAATCTCACTGCTTGTCATATAACGGGAACACGTATGTAAATAACGGTCAATTACTTGGATATGACCCAATTGAAATGGCCTGCTACCAATCAAAACTATAGTCTATGCTTTTGGAGATCAGAACAGTTAGCAAGGTATTTGGCACTGCAGGCATTCTTCAGATCATCCAGAGTAGTTCTCCGTTCCAGATTTGCACTCCGAATTGCATGCTGCTATACTGTTAAAGTTTCCTTCCGTCCAGCTGTGTTCATGTTGGTACGCGCCCCTTCATTCGTAGCCTCGTAGCCTTCCTGAACGGTTTTAGTTATGTTTTTGAAAGTATTGTAGATGTCAGATATCGTCCACGTTGAAAATATAATTGTAGGTCGGATATGTTTAAAGAGCTAAGTACCATAGACGATGAGGGTGAGTGCAGTCGAAGAAATGAAATGTAATTCTAGCGGGACGTGAAGGTTCGTAACATTTCTTGATGATCACTAAAAAGGCTATGCCGAAACAGTAGACACACCACAACATTAGTCTATTATTTACCACGAGGATTGCACCTTTTTTCACCTTTAGTTATCCTATCAACTATGGCACTTAGATCCTTTAGAACTTCCAATCTACATTTTTGTGTCAGTACGATCTGTTGATTGACGGGTGGTATTGTATCACGTACCAAGAGAATGAACTAGAAGGGGAATTAATTGCTCCTACTAACACGGTTCTTCTCAATCCTACGACCAACCACTTGACTGTGTTCATCCAACGACAATATTACTGGCCTGTGTACTGGATCTGTTGTTTTCAACGAACATTTCATCATATTTATAAATTTTGATTTTTGATAATTAATGTAATTTCTTTTACGTCTCTTTTAACTACTACGGCTTTTAGAGACGCCAGGATGCCAGAATTTCTCCCCGAAGGGAATCTTTAACGTGCCAATAAATCTACTGACACGACTCCCTCGCATTTGCGCACCCTCAAATGACATCTGATTACTCCAGGATTCGATCCTCCAACCTAGGGAACAGCAAGCGAGAACGTTACAGGTGAGCCACGCAGCCAGCGATTGTTCAGAATGGAAGACATTATTGCTGAAGTTAGAAGTCAGCAGTACATCAAATCTAATCTTTGTTTTCTGTTCAGCTTTTGAAGAAGAAAAAGAACACATTATTTTATTAGGGAAGATAAATTGTTTCCCTATTCTTGTTCTGCTGCCAGCTCCCAGCATTATCCCACTTTATTGGGGTCGGCGCAGCCACCTGAGTCCTCTTCCGCCTTGCCCAGGTGTTTAAAGCCTGTCACTACGTCATGTTCCCACAACAGTGTAGTGCTATACTAACGCTGGATTACCAGGATGTGTAAGAATCTGATAAAATCAAACTTTATTGCTATATTGTAACACTATTTCCATTTATGCTGTCAAGATAATCAACGTAAATGTATATGGTATGTAAATGTATGTTTCTACAGTATATCTAAAATGTATTTGTCATTGCGTACAGGGTTGTGGTTTACTTGGTAATTACATCATTCATTACTTTCATTATGTAATCATGGGGGCGTTTGTAATGTACAGTAAATTTATTATTATTATTAGTATTCTTCCCGAAGACAGGTCCGTGCTTCTGAGGCCGTGCCGTGCCTCAGCCGAAGTTTACGTGTGGTAGGGTAGCTAGGGCCTTTCCACTCCTCCTTTCGTCGCCAACATTGCGTGGTCCCACTGAACCAGCATTCCGTCCAAGGTCCAACCACGCCCAATGCTGCTTAACTGCGGAGTTCTCATGGGATCCGGTAATGTATCTCTACTTAGTATAAAATAAAGTCCCCGATTCTAGGATGTTCCTGGTAATCTCGAGAACCACAGGATGGACTTTGATGCAGTTTTCACCATTCTGTAAAGGATTCCTCGAGGAAGGTTTCTATACAAAATAATTTATTTATGACCAAAGGAAGCCCAGTAGTAACGATTTCAGTGAATCGAGTCGAAAACAAACCTACCGTCCATGTGCCTTTTTAAACTTACGCTGGGTAAACCGTTAAAAATATCTCCATACTATGCGTTTAAGAATTGTTCAGCATGCAAAGTTCTACAAAATAGTCCGCAACAGCATATCTCTATCTTCAATAAATCGCCCACTTTAAGTGTTTTTACGTTTTCATTTCTTCCGACTATCTCCATTCAATTACTACATGCTACCTAGCGAGCGAACCTATCACCCCAGTTTCAGCCTTCGTCCCGCAGAATGCACAGTCAAGTTTAGATTGGACGGAGGGGGATTTGTACTCCATGTACCTCGCAATTCTTAAATTCACTGCACATGCTATCTCCATGATAATATAATAGTCCAGTCATTTTAACCCATCATGCCGAGACGGAAAATAGGGGTAGGTCGTAGTTCATTGAAATCGAAAAAAAATACGCGTCTTAAGCTTACGCTGGGTAAACCGTTCAAGATACCGGGTGAAGCCGGGGCGGGTTGCTAGTTTATAACATACTAGCAGTAGTGCCCGACTTCGCCCGGTGGATTTATTTGGTTTATGGATGATAATGAATACTACTGCAGAATTAGCACATGATACTTAAACTACCAGATTTTTTTAAATATACATTTTTGTGGTGGTGGTGGTGGTGGTGGTGGGGGTGATAAGCAGAACAGTATAATTGAGGTAACTTTTAGGTAATTTTCCCCTAATGATAATAATGATAATAATGAATAGGGAAACGGCTATTTACTAACTACAGCACTGACACATGTAATGTACAAACACATTTCTAACAAGTAGTTCCGTGACGAACTAAAGAGCCTACTTTTCTTAAAATTTAAGATTCAAACCAATGATTAATCTATATGGAACTATCTAGAATAATGACGAAATTAAGTTGGTAATATCGAAATTTCTAATTAGTTCGAAATACTGTATACCTGGCATAATGTAGCCTAATAGAGCACTACAGTTGGCAGCCCTGGTGACTGCATATACTCTTAGTTCCATCTCTTAAGGTACAGAATACAAAATTTGGTTGGAGTCCAATAAATAGCATGGACGTTACATGCAGTTAAACATTGGATCTAACATCGCGCGTAAAATCATTTTGGCAACAATGTCATACATGTAGGCTATTGGTCAGAAATAATCTGAAATAATATGATCTATTGTTGTGCCAATTTTGAATGAAATCTATTAGTTAGTATAGAAGTTACATGCATTTTAAAATTGGACCTATCAGCAGGCTTAGAATCATGTTGGCAGCACTGACTTATATAAGTTACTACAAATTCATCCAGAATGCCAGGTACTGTATGTGTGCAAAGATTAGAGCTATTGGCTTGCATACTTTCTGATATATTGATATTAGGGTAACAAAAATAGAGACAGCACATATTAACAGTTGGCAGCGCTGGTTGCTCTTAAGAATACGCATAGTCATATCTGTTATAGTATACATAGCACATACGAAATTTAGTTGAAATCCAAATGATAGTATGGAGGTTACGTGTATTTAAAGTTGAACCTCTCAGTAGGCTTAGAATCATGTTGGTAGCACTGACGTATATAAGTTACTACAAATTAATATAGAATGTCAGGTACTGTCCCCGATAATCCGGATAGTAGGCTGTCAGAAATCCGCCCCCTCAATCGGACTGCCAAAAATCAATCGCACCGGCACAGCTACATCAATGAAAATGACACTGACAGATACTACCGAGATTAGAGCACAGTAGTTAACAAGAAATTATTGTGGAACACACCAAAATATACGGGGGTTCATACTTACCTTTTACTTACCTATTCAAATTAATCTCGGGTCTGGGTTTTCAACTGGATCACTTAATAGTATGCCCTCACAATAACCTCCACCTCGATATTTAAAATGAACCAAGTCGAAAACAAGAAAATTTAAACTGCACAATAATTTATTTCACATAAAGAAATAATTTAACAAAATTTAACAACAAAATATACGTGGAAATCAGGAGCCATTGTCAATGCAAACATGTCCTCCTGTAGGACTTGTAGACTTCACATACAAAAATTCAGCTTTCTCTAGTTCAAAAGAACGTAATAATAATAACAATGCACTTTGGAATGGATAAGGGAGCTGGGACGAGACATATAGCATTTGCTTCCTTTTTCATGAACTTCACATTTTATTTATAACCGTAAGGCTGCTATGTAGATGACCTTGGCCTCTATCATACAGTTATCTGGCCACCTGCGATACACCCTGCACCGTGTCGCATGCTTGCTTCGTCAAATGGACGCACCTGTTCAACCAATGTTAGCATATGCTAGTTACCTCAGAGCCTAGCTCCTTTTCAAAACACTTTAAATGTTCACATCTCAACTCAAAAATTATCACGCAAATCTTTTAAATGCTCCGTTCAAATATCAATGGATTACTCTAATAATCCCAAATCTTGTTTAATTGTATATTCCAATTGTTGAACTAGCGTTGTTTAGAGTATAATAACGAAAACGCTTAATGTTTATAACAAAATGTTCATTAATTATTTATAACATTTTAAATTGTTTATAACATTGTCAAACGACAATTGAAAAATTTATACATGCCTCTATTAATCCCGTTCGTTTCAAATTATTATTAAAGATATTTACATAGTTATTTACATTATTTATATTATTTATATTAGAAATACATTAAACCACACGTTTATCCGGTTGATAATTACTTAAATCGTGGTGATATAATCGACCAATGAAGGTTAGTTATATTTAAATTTTAGATTCAGGTTTAATAAGATTTAATAATTATTATTATTTGTGACGGAAACCTCCATTCAAAATCTTTATCTCAAATTATTTAAACACTCTTGTTAATTTTAACAGTAACTTCACATGAATAATTTTCAATGGACCTGAACAATACACTCAGCGGAAAAATACCTCGCTCAAAACGCACAAAATTGCACCAAAATTGGCCCATAATTCATCATATATCTCATTATATATGGCATCAAAATCTTCCACAATACACACAAAAAACCTCTACTTATAAATTCATCATCATCATGAATATTACTGTGGGAACCTCCTTCACTTATTAAAGGGCATTATTCATCAGCGACTTTTACACGTCCACTGAACTAACGATTATACATCCATAGTTCCTCTTTAAAAATTCTTATATTCACCAATTGTATCAAAAACTGTTATTATATTTAACCTTCGTGGGTTTCATTCATGAAGCGATATGAAGTAAAAATTTGCCAGTCACAAATAAATTTAATAGCAAATACGATTAGACACGCCTCCCTGGTCTATCAAAATTGAGATTAATATCATCAAAGTATCGCAGTATAAAAATACTATCTACAATCAAAGTTCATCTAAACTGCATAAATAGTCGAATAGAATACAATTAGACTGTGGACTGCAAACATTATTGTTCCAATCTAGAATTGAAAAAAAAAAACTCCTATCAAATGTTCATTACTATAGTGTACTCAATAAATCGTAATCAAAGTTCATATTTCATAAAATTGTCTATAATGCAATGGTATTTCAGAATTGACGATAAATGTCTATGTTGCAATCATGTTCATAAAACGACTAGTATTTCTAAGATCGTCGATAAAGTAGTAGATTTTAACGCTCTAAAATCTTTTAATCATTCTTCTTTCTTGAGGATGACAGAAAATTGGTCAAAGTAATTTACTGAATAGAATTACTTTAATAAAATGACACGCTGTCTGAATTCAAATTTGCCATAGAAAATCGTTAACTTTACAGTCAAATCGTGACTACAAAAATATGCAAATTACTGAAAGAATATATATAATATCAGTCTCAACTGATCCAAAATTATATAAATATGCCAATGACATAATAATGTCTCAATAAATCGTAGAAAAAGGCATAAATCAACAAAGTGTACTGAGTACAGAAATATCAAGCAAGAATATGGGGCAAAATATATGGGACAGAAAATATGGGAAAAATGGTTGCTCAGATATCGCTAAATGGCTCAAATAAATCAAGAAACGTTCACGACTACCTTATCTGTTGATTGAAGTTCTAGAGGAAAATTTCCAAAGAAGAATGCTGTTGGTTCCATTTCACCACCGTAAAGATGTGCTCCGACCTCGAACCTGGAACCTGCGTCCTCGGAGAATAGAACAGTTTCCTCCTCCGGAAATAGCACTGCTCCGTGTAGACGATAGACATCCTTCTGGCAAAACTCTTCTGTGTGAGCCGGGTCCACCCTGGCCTCTCTTGAAAGTTCCCTGAAGTTCTGGTAGAAATTCGCAATGAAGTTTATTGCAAATATTTCCGCAGAAATGTTCATAATTGTGGAGTATGAAGATATTTCCACTGCCATTTGATGTAATTCAGCGATGGATTACGATGCATGAGTGTAGTTGGATGTTCACTACATGCTCGCTTTTGTAGAATGACGATTAACGAAGCTCCATGCTGCTATTTCACTCCATTGATATATGTCCCAATTGCATTAAAGTTTTAGTCTTCCATCTCCACTTCCGTTATAATAATAGTCGAAAGTACTGCCAGATTATATAGTTCCATTGTAGAATGTAGCGTTGTATCACCAAATGTAATCTTCAGTATCACGGTTGCAATACATGTGTCAGCCGTAGCGTAGAATGTGGTATTATAAAAGTGCTTCTCAGGTGTCGAGAAAATCACTTTTGTCTGCAGTCTTAAAATGCGAATATCTTCCAAAGTATAATAGTGAAAATGTTCAACTTTCGTACACGCCTCAATATTGTAATGCACAATTGAATTAGCATAAATGCAGTAGCTAACTCTTGATAGATAATCTTGTAGACTCGTTTATATGTGCGCTCCAACTTCGCCTAGTTTTAGTAACCGTAAAATTGCACTGCTGCACGCTCAATGCTTGTTCGATGCTGTGGACTCTACCACACGTGCTAATGACGACTTGCTTCACTGAATAATATATACTTGTTCTATCGGAATTAAGAACTCGAAGTCTGACAATGTGAGAATCAGAAAAATGAGCCATGAGACATGAGACATGAGAACTGAGAGCTTCCTCTCTGCTGTGCAAGGCCTTTTATCAACTTCTTAAGGGGCGTATCCATCCCTACCATAGCTTGTTCCTCCGTCATTGCTAGAAGTTCTAACTTTGGCTATACTTGACGGATTTTCAAATTTCAAAAACTCATAATTAATTTCTTCAAAATTCCAAATCAATGCCATAACTGAAAATAGTTTTCCACAATTCTGCATGCCAAAAGTTATTAAATATGGTAATTTCAGTAATCTCCGTCTCCCTCCAAGCTATCATTCATTGGTTCGAGCCTCTCCTCCAATAGCGTAACTTCTTCCTCAGCACAATTCCTTGTTTCCCTGCGACTGCGTCGTAAATCTCAGATCCTTCTCGAACAAAATCATGACGTCACCAAGAATCTCAGCTCATCCAGCCTACTTGCATGAAGTCTGCGTCATCCGTGCCTACGTCATGAATATACACGTCACAACTATGACGGCCATAACTTTATTCACATATGCCAATACAGCCACCGTGGTCTCAGTATAATTCAATTTACGGGGGCAGTACTATACGTGTGCATATTTAAAAGCTGTCGGCTTGCATACTTGCTGATATATTGGTATTTGGATAAAATAAATTAAGATCATTTATTAACAGTTGGTAGCCCTGGTGGCTCTTAAGAATACTCTCAGTCGTATCTGGTTATGTACACATACAACATACGAAATTTGGTTGAATTCCTATTGATAGTGTAGAAGTTATATGCATTTAAAAATTGGACCTATCAGCAAGCTTATAATCATTTTGGCAACACTGCCATGTATGGCCTCCCGGAAATTAAACTGCCATATTATTATCTATACGTGTGCCAATTTTCAAATAGCTCCCATTTATACCTTCCATGATATTCAACATGGAGCTCAAATTTCAATTGCAAATTTTTCAGCAGTTGGTAGCACTTACATCATTTCCAAATATGGCCGTGAGATATTCAGGTACAGATCTTTACTCCTACCAAATTTTGTTTCGATTGCTCCAGCCGTTTAGGAGTTGATAGGGGGGGAAACACACACACAGCCAGACAGACAGACAGAAGGACAGACAGACAGACAGATGGACAGACAGACACACATTTGCCCGATCTCATAAGTCTACTTTTTCCTCATTTTTGCAAAATGTGAAAAGTAGGCTAAAAATTATTAGAAAGAGGAGTAAGTGAAATAAAAGACACTGCCTAGGGCCTATATCTCATTGTCTGTTAGAAATGTAGAGACCAATAGTGTCGTCGTCGCATAGCGCCATAGGAAAATAATCAGAACACTTTGGAAAACTTCGGCTGTCCCGAGCTCTTGAGGTAGCAATAGTATCATTTAAGGCCACATAGCGCTCAACGATAAGTTTCGGAATAATTAAGGTAAATTTGAAAAGCACCAACACTTATTGCAGCTGATAACCTCAATGTATTGCACCAACACCATTGCACTTATACAGATGCATAATATGTTCATGATGATAACTGTTTCAAGGGGCAAAAGAAAACTTTTTGCACTAATTACTCCCCGTGACTGCAATTTATAAGCAGCGCAAGATTTAACTATTTTCGCAATTTTGCACCAGAACACGGGTGGGGGTGACGTGATGCAGTCCGATTTGCTAGTCAAAAATAGACTTATTAAAATACTCTTACAGTTACACTACTACGGACATGAATGATTCTAGGGCCTTAATACATTATTTTCAAGTTCAGTTTGTATGTTATTCTAAGTGTAGGGAAAGGAGAGCGTTGTCCAAAATATCAAGTGGACAGTGTTACCAGCAGGGTTTCAAAGTGTGTGTATAATTTGTTGCAATTAGGAGGAACGGTGTAGATTTGTAATAAAGGGCCTAAATGCAAGGAATGGAGTAGTCTACCCGAAATTTAAAGTGGACAGTGTCACCCGCAGGGTTCCAAAGGGTAAGTGTACAAAATGTGGTTCAGATCGGTGAAACGGTGTAGATTTGTGCCAATGGGCCTAAATGCAGGGAATGGAGTGGTCTGTCAGAAAATTTCATGATGACAGTGTTACTCGCAGGGTTCCAAAGGGTAAGCATACAAATTTTGGTCCAGATCGGTGAAACGGTGTAGATTTGTGCCAAAGGGCCTAAATGCAGGGAAGGGAGTGGTCTGTCCGAAATTTCATGCAGACAGTGTTCCTCGTAGGGTTCCAAAGGGTGTGTATACAAATTTTGTTTCAGATCGGTGAAACGGTGTAGATTTGTGCCAAAGGGCCTAAATCCAGGGAATGGAGTGGTCTGTCCGAAATTTCATGCAGACTGTGTTACTCGCAGGGTTCCAAAGGGTAAGTATACAAATTTTGGTTCAGATCGGTAAAACGGTGTAGATTTGTGCCAAAGGGCATAAATGCAGAGAATGGAGTGGTCTGTCCGAAATTTCATGTAAACAGTGTTACTCGCAGCGTTCCAAAGGCTATGTATACACATTTTGGTTCAGATCGGTGAAAAGGTGTAGATTTGTGCCAAAGGGCCTCAATACACGGAATGGAGTGGTCTGTCCGAAATTTAACATAGCCTAAACTATTCCTCTTGAATCTGGCTATCATATAAAAATAGAATTTTTCGAATCCGACTGGTAGTTCCAGAGATTAGCGCGCTTAAACACACAAACCCACAAACTCTTCAGCTTTATTATATTAGTATAGATTACAGTTAGATCATCATGAAATTATTATTTATCGCCATGTGTCGAGTTATTAGTTACTGTGTTATATCAAAATCATATAGCCTACTGTATTTTATATTCATCTATTTTATCAAAGGAAGGGGCCATAACATATTCACGTCATCTCCGAACCCATCAGAATGTCATATAATAAATAAGGCTATAAGGAACAGAATGTATATTAGGGAGACTTATGAGCGAATTTAATAGCTAGTATGTACAGCAATACATCAGGATGGGCAAGACATGTTAGTTGGAACAAGAAGGAAGTATTGTTACATCAGTTTTATTCTGAAACCTAAGCCGGACGGGTGGCGACAAGTCAAATTAGGAAGGAATATTGAGCGTCCTTTCTAAGAGTTCCGTGCCCTGGCGACTAAACACTGCAAGCTGGCTGGACAATTTCATACAGACCGTGTACGTTTGGTGTGACATCCTAATTGACCTGCGTGACCAGGTGACTGGGATGCCTCAAGATAAATGGTAGAGAATTATGCCGCGAATTGGAAGGCATGGACTCTTAGAAACTGTATGTCAAGACTAGTGGACTTGTGAACACCACACTTCTCATTCTGATTTCTCAGTATTCAGATCACCAGTGAACTGATTAGTACTGGATTACCCAATTGCGTGTCTTCCCACCCTCACTATCATTATCTTCAATTGGTATAAATGTTCCGTCCCACAAAGAATCTTTAGATGAATAGTCCAGATCATCTTTACTCTCTTCTGGAATCTCCAACCACTCCAAAATGTCCTTCAGTTGATCATTTTGTGTCATAGTGAGGTTATATTTTGAAACTGAGAAAATGCATAATGTAGCTGATAAGCCACAAACCGTATATTTCAATTATGCTCACTCAGAGAGAAGCAGAATGCAAATACAACGTTTACCTCATATTTAAATAACATGAGCATAATAAAAATTAATTTTCGACCGAAGAAATAAACCAAGGCGATCAATTTCCATACATGAGTTTTGACCAAAGCGCATGTGCAGCTGATCACTTACAAAATCGATTATATCGCCACTGTCCTGTCATCTATAGTCCGTTTGTAAGGACTAATTGACAACAGGAATGTATAAGGCAAGCTACATTATGTAGATTATTATAAAAATTATCTCCATGGATACATATAAAGTGAAATAAAGTATGTAGTCTGCCAGCTACACGATGCACTGAAGGACATAGGCCGTAACGTATTAACTGAGCTCACTCCATTGCACTCTGGATCAATTTAGTCATCGCCGTCCACAATTCTCAAGCCGTGTCATTACGTCTGGCAACGCCGCCCTTCTGCCATTTGGCAGGCTTAGCGCAAGCTCATGGTAATTGCTAACACTGCGTAAACACATAGATTTTGACGCGAAATATTTCCGAAAATACAACAGAACATAACGCCCGGTAAATGTATATATAAATATCACAAATAGGGATGTACTGTCAATTCTCGATAAGATAATAATAAAATGTTGTACTGTACCTCCATATCTGAGGTTTTCTTTTCTTCGTGCTATGCTCGCTGTCCTCATTGACGCGCTCAGAAAAAATTAAGACTAATCTTTTGAACTTAGAGATTATCTTTGATAATAAATTCTTCACTTTTTGTCCACAAATGCACTCATCATAGTCACAATAGGCCTCCGAGCTTAATGTTGACTGTCTAACAATAATGCTCCACTGGTCACTTCATTTAAGAATGGGTAGCTTTCTAATGGAATCTACCTAAAAGCACTTGTTAACTGAGTACAGTTCATAATGTACTGGTATATAGAGGACACCTCGTTAAGTGTCACCCTGCAATTTGCTCTGACATCCTGCAGAACTCTTTAGGAGGCACCCTGTATTCTTATCTGGCATCTTGTATATCTCTTTAGAAGTCACCCTGTATTCTTGTGGGACATCTTGTACACCTCTTTAGGAGTCACCCTGTATTCTTTTTGACATCTTGTGCACCTCTTTAGGAGTCACTCTGTATTCTTCTCTGCCATCTTGTACACCTCTTTAAGAGTTACCTTGTATTCTTATCTGGCATCTTGTTTATCTCTTTAGGAGTCACCCTGTATTCTTATCTGGCATCTTGTACTGTATTTGGCTCTGACATCCTGCACATCCTGTATTCTTGTGTGACATCTTGTACACCTCTTTAGGAGTCACCCTGTATTCTTGTGTGACATCTTGTGCACCTATTTAGGGGTCACCCTGTATTCTTCTCTGCCATCTTGTACACCTCCTTAAGAGTCACCTTGTATTCTTATCTGACATCTTGTATATATCTTTAGGAGTCACCCTGTATTCTTATCTGGCATCTTGTACTGTATTTTGCTCTGACATCCTGCACACCTCTTTAGGAGGCACCCTGTATTCTTGTCTGCCATTTTGTACACCTCTTTAAGAGTCACCTTGTATTCTTATCTGGCATCTTGTATATCTCTTTAGGGGTCACCCTGTATTGTTATCTGGCTTCTTGTACTGTATTTTGCTCCGACATCCTGCACACCTCTTTAGGAATCACCCTGTATTCTTGTCTGACATCTTGTGCACCACTTTAGGGGTCACCCTGTATTCTTCTCTGCCATCTTGTACACCTCTTTAAGAGTCACCTTGTATTCTTATCTGGCATCCTGTATATCTCTTTAGGAGTCACCCTATATTCTTATCTGGCATCTTGTACTGTATTTTGCTCTGACATCCTGCACTCCTCTTTAGGATGCACCCTGCATTCTTGTCTGACATCTTGTGCACCCCTTTAGGAGTCACCCTGTATTCTTCTCTGCCATTTTGTACACCTCTTTAAGAGTCACCTTGTATTTTTATCTGGCATCTTGTATATCCCTTTAGAAGTCACCCTGTATTGTTATCTGGCATCTTGTACTGTATTTTGCTCCGACATCCTGCACACCTCTTTAGGAGGCACCCTGTATTCTTATATGGCATCTTGTATATCTCTTTAGAAGTCACCCTGTATTCTTGTGTGACATCTTGTACACCTCTTTAGGAGTCACCAGGTATTCTTCTCGGCCATCTTGTACACCTCTTCAAGAGTCACCTTGTATTCTTATCTGGTATCTTGTATATCTCTTTAGGATTCACCCTGTATTCTTATCTGGCATATTGTACTGTATTTTGCTCTGACATCCTGCACACCTCTTTAGGAGGCACCCTGTATTCTTATATGGCATCTTGTATATATCTTTAGAAGTCACCCTGTATTCTTGTGTGACATCTTGTACACCTCTTTAGGAGTCGTCCTGTATTCTTGTCTGACATCTTGTGCACCTCTTTAGGAGTCACCCTGTATTCTTCTCTGCCATCTTGTACACCTCTTTAAGAGTCACCTTGTATTCTTATCTGGCGTCTTGTATATCTCTTTAGGAGTCACCCTGTATTCTTATCTGGCATCTTGTACGCCTCTTTAGGAGTCACCCTTTAATCTTTTCGCTTCGCTCAAAGCCCCAGGTCGCTCGACGCCCCAGGACTCTTTCAACAGACTCCATTAACCCTTAACTTCGGCTTCCCGCGTGGCTGCATGATGTCACGCACTAGCCGTCCTTTATCCATTAACTTAGGCTTCCCGCGCGGGTGCATGACGTCACTTCCGTCTCCGTAACGCAACCGTCTCCGTCCCGCCTAACTTTAGACTCAAGCATAACGACGATGTCGACAAGATCATTTGAAATGATAAAATGCATTACCAGGCATTGGTTACACTTACAATTTAATACGTGAAATACACACTTCTACAACTTTGAGCAGGTCTGATTTACCACGAGGAATTTCACGGGCGTTTAAATAGTTAATACGAACTGCTTTTAGATGCTGTCATATCAAAATAAACGATATTATGAACAGAACTTAGCATGTGATCTTACGTGTTTATACAACTTAGAGCCCACATCCTGTGTTGCTAATTCTACGAACAGCATGGCTTGAGAATTATAGACGGCGATGGTTTAGTTCAGGGGTGGCCAGTCTTTGCACGCTATGCTATGCTGCGCCAGACGCTGGTAGGCTGGCTTCTGCCTCTCTTGGCTGGGCTGCCTGCCCTGACTGCTGGCGCGTCGGACCGAGTCAAGTTTGGATCGCCTTCGCACCGGACGTATGGAAAACAAAGTGTCCGTCCAATGCGTTGGTTTTGCGCGTTTCTCCACGTACCGGTACTTAAAGATAACGGGCTTAGCATTCAAACAATCGGAAATATTGATAAGGTATCATGGGAGTCATTTAAGACATTACAATTTCGGTCACATTTTTATTTTTCTTGTTTTCAATTTGTTTTCATATTTACAATATGCTCAATGTTCGGTACGATTCTTTGAAAAATAATCAACCGGAGGCTACTAAATAGGTTATCACAGACATCAGAGCGCGATCCCGTGACTTTGTAAAATCCAATGCAGAGAAAAACGTTTCGCAGGCATACGTTGCTCCAAACATTGATAACACTCTTGTGCGGGCCTGCCTGTGCAATTTCGGGTATTCTTGCTGTGGTAATTTTGAATAGATGTTGTTGTTGATACAGTTAGGGGCTTTGCGACACCGTGATCAAGTAGTCCCGTGTACTTGGGTGTGTGTGAAATTTGTATGATAACCTGTGTTATTGTGATGGCTGTATTAGTGTGTGTATTTGTAATTCAAATGAGGCTTGGGAAGGAGGCGGCCTTGGCTATTAGTTAGGAACCATTCCAACACTCACCTGAGTAGAATTGAGAATCCACGGAAAAACATTTTCAAGATGGCCAAGGTGAGAATCGAATCCGGCTCTTCTCACTTTGCCTCACGAGGCTGAGTATTCCCCATTCCAGCCCTCAGGTCAGAATTAAATTTCTTGGCAGAGCCAGGAATCGAACCCGGGCCTCCGCGGTGACAGCCAAGAGTGCTAGCCACTTCGTAAAGAGGCGGACATTTTGAATAAAAATCAAGCAGATTTTTCATAGAGTTAAAAATATCCTTCAATCGAGTGCTACTTTGCAAATGGCTTAACGAACAAATAAAAGGCAGATCAAAGTTTTTTAAATTCTTGAAATCTGCTAGAAAAAAAAGCCAAACAAACAGCCATTATCAAACGTTACGCTACATATCCCTACGATCAAATAATGTCAGGTGATACTACTGCTAGCAAAATAAGGGATACCGGTGCGCGACCATTTGACGTTCGACACAGTGAAATGCTGAAGGCAGTACGAGAGTGAGAGAGTCAGACATAATAGTCTTTCTCCACTATCGATGCAAGGCCGTACGCGGCAGAAGCACGCTGGCATGAAGCCAGCGTGCCAGAGCACCCGGCGTGCTGCTTGGGCACCTCTGGATTAGTCCAATCAAGCACTGATCCTGCGCTATGTGTCTTGCCACATAAGATGCTTTTCCACTTTTTCTGACCTCACTTTGCTCTTCTCCAAAAGATTTAGCTGTACTTGAAATGTCAAAGGCGCTTGTGTTTGCTTTATTTACTTCCATATCTATTATAAAAACATGAAACAGAGATGGCGAATGATGCAACAGAAATGGCACGGTAACTTCAAGTGAGAACTTCGCTCTATTAGCATGGCAAGAGATGCAGGAACATACACCTAGCGCTCATGGTACACCCCCCACCACCAAAAATATCGTTTCATTTACTTTCCTCGTGAAATTCATTATTTGACTGCTCTGAACCCGTTGGCTACTTTATGTCTAGACTGGGAGGAATATTTTGTTTCAGTTTTTTCCCTTAAAAGTTCGCTTTTCTTCATGATACATCGTCGTAATGTTCATTTCTTAAAAACAGGTAAAACTAGTGGTATCGACAAAAATAAAAATGGAGTATTTCATTAAAATGGTCTTGTTAATCCAGTTCGCCAATTTTCTAAATAACTGGACATATTTTCAGATAATACCAAGTTACAATACTAAGTTAATTTAAACTGTGGAAATGTCCCTACATCTGATTCTGTCCAATAATTCAAATAGCACTACTTCCAAATATCTAGTTTGTACTTGCCGTTACAGCAAATCATCACGTTTTTCCTCTTATTCACAAACAATCAGAAATCCTTCGCATAGCTTTTATTAGAAACACTTGTAGCCTACGAAGTGATAGACTCGTGGTTTTAGCCCATGGTTTTAGTAAAAAATAGTTTTAGCAATAAAAATATTGCGCTTGATTATTACTAACCACTAAGTAAAATAGAAAAAAACTACTATATCACGTACTTCTTACTACTGGTATTCGCATTCTCAAGTAGTGGTGCAGCCACTTGATTGCTGAAACTAGAGGAATATTTATTAAAATATTTATTAACTAGCAACCCGCCCCGGCTTCGCCCGGGAACAGTTATGAATGCATTACGTGATAAGCGCCATTATTTTCGATGTAAATGTAGGGCTACTAAGACCTATATCCGTTTTACATCTCAGCATGATGGGTTAAAATCACTGACTGGACTATTAATTATATTATCATGGAGATGCATGTGCAACTAATTCTTGTCAGACGTAATTTAAGAATGGCGAGGTGCATTGAACTCAAATCCCCCTTCCGTCCAATCTAAAAACACTTACAGTATGTGATTTATTGAAGATAGAGATATGCCCTCGCCGATTTTCTAAATAACTGGACATATTTTCAGTTAATAGCAAATTACAATACTAAGTTAAATTAAACTGTGGAAATGTCCCTACATCTGATTCTGTCCAATTTTAGTAGAACTTTCCATGCTGAACAATTCATACACTCATAGTATATTGATATTTTGACGGTTTGCCCAGCGTAAGCTTAAAAAGCGCACAGACGCCAGGTTTTTATTTCGACTTTCTCACTGAAATCGTTACTGATTGGCTTCCTTTGATCATAAATAAATTATTTTCTACAAAAATCTTCCTGGAGATATCCTTTACAGAATGGTGAAAACCACATCAAAATCCATCCAGTGGTTCTTGAGATTACCCATGACATCCAAGAATCGGGGACTTTGTTTTATACTACGTAGAGATTATACGCCAAGCAGTATAATTTAATATAATATAATCCCCCTTCCGTCCAATCTTAAATTGACTGTGAATTTTGCGGAACGAAAAGTTCACAGGCGAAATGAGAGTTGCACTTCCAGGGAATGGCGAGTTGAATGAAACTCAAATCCCCCTTCCGTCCAATCTTAACTTGACTGTGTTTCACAGGCGAAATGAAGAAAACCCGAGTTGCACTTCCAGGGAAACTCCAAACACAACCACCCTTTTCAGAAGTCTTAACTCAACACGACTCAACGGTTTGCTGCTGGCTGTATCTGGGGCAATAGGTCCGCCCGCTAGCTAGGCTGTAACAGGGATGATTGACTTGCCCTTAGCTAGCTCGTAAACTGTCGCCTCAGTAGTTGAAAGGACATGGTTGGAAGATATTAAAACGTAAAAACACTTATAGGGGGCGATGTATTGAAGATAGACATATGCTCTCGCGGACTTTCTAGTAGAACTTTTCATGCTGAACAATTCTTACACTCATAGTATTTAGATATTTTAACGGTTTGTCCAGCGTAAGCGTACAAAGCGCTTGGACGCCAGTTATTTTTTCGACTTCTCCACTGAAATCGTTGCTGCTTGGCTTCCTTTGATCACAAATAAATAATTTTCTACTGAAATCATCCTCGAGATATCCTTTAAAGAATGGTGAAAACCACATCAAAATCCATCCAGTGGTTCTCGAGTTTACCCGTAACATCCAAGAATCGGGGACTTTGTTTTATACTAAGTAGAGATCCCATATAAATTTCTGTCAGGATTAGGGAATAACCCAACCCATTTGGGTACAATCGTGTTGACCGACTGAAAAGCATCAAACTTTCGTTGACTAAGGCAACACTGAAAATGGCTTCAAACAACAAAACGTTTTTAACTACTTTCTGCCCTTGCTTTCCTTTCCCACCCTGATAAATATAAACCATTGCAGGATTGCATTCAATGTGCATAAATTGTGTAATGGCTGATAGAATATATTTTCTTAAAAGTCTATTTTATGTTTAGTTCAAGTATTGGTAGGGAAAGTAATGGGCATAGACCTTACGTTAGAGCAATATAGTTTCTAATACAACGAATTGAAATTGAAGGACAAACACATTAAGTTGAAATTAAATAACCCAATTACACAATATAAGTAGAGCTTGTTGGTCACGGAAACCAAAAGTAACAGTCGAGGGGACCCGATGCGCTGTCCACTCGTCACCCCAATAACTGCAGGCCATGGGCAGATGACCTCGTAGTTCCGCCCCTAAAAAACAACAATAACTAACTGCAGGCCAAATGGCTGGGCAGCGGTCGCTTGGTAGGCCTAGGCCCTTTATGGGCTATAGTGCCAGGGGTTATTTACTTATTATAAATAGAGTTTGTGGTTTTAAGCATTAAAAAAACAAATTTCGCATTTCCAATTCCATATTTAGTGTTTTGTACCATCCATGAAATTCAGTTTTGGAATTTTGTAGCAAATCTCTACTTAGTATAAAACAAATTCCCCAATTGGTTTTTGTTACGGGTAAACTCGAGAAACACTGGATGGATTTTGATGCGGTTTCCACCATTCTGTAAAGGATATCTTGAGGATTACTTCTGTAGAAAATAATTTATTTATGATCAAAGGAAGCCGAGCAGTAACACTTTCAGTGGAAAAGTCGAAAAAAATCTGGCGTCCGAGCGCTTTGTAAGCTTACGCTGGGCAAACCGTTAAAAATATCTCAATACTATGAGTGTAAGAATTGTTCAGCATGAAAAGTTCTACAAAAAAGTCCGCGAGAGCATATGTCTATCTTCAATACATCGCCCACTATAAGTGTTATTACGTTTTAATTTCTTCCAAACATGTCCATTCAACTACTGAGGCGACAGAGTACGAGTTAGCTAAGGACAGGTCTATCATCTCTGTTACAGCCTAGCTAGCGGGCGAACCTATTGCCCCAGATAGAAGCCAGCAACAAACCGTCCAGTCGTGTTGAGTTAATACTACTGAGAAGGGTGGTTGTGTTTGGAGTTTCCCTGGAAGTGTAACTCGGGTTTTCTTCATTTCGCCTGTGAACCACAGTCAAGTTAAGATTGGACGGAAGGGGGATTTGAGTTTCATTCCCTGGAAGTGCAACTTTCATTTCGCCTGTGAACTTTTCTTTCCGATAAATTCACAGTCTATTTAGATTGGACGGAAGGAAGATTATATTATATTAAATTATACTGATTGGCGTATAATCTCTACTTATTATAAAACAAAGTCCCGATTCCTGGATGTTAGGGGTAAACTCGAGAACCACTGGATGGATTTTCATACGGTTTTCACCACTCTGTAAAGGATATCTCGAGGATGATTTCTGTAGAAAGTAATTTATTTATGATCAAAGGAAGCCGAGCAGTAACGATTTCGGTGGAAAAGTAAAAAAAAACTGGCGTCCGACCGCTTTGTAAGCTTACGCTGGGCAAACTGTTAAAAATATTACCATTCTGTAAAAAATATCTCGAGGATGATTTCTGTAGAAAATCATTTATTTATGATCAAAGGAAGCCGAGCAGTAACGATTTCGGTGGAAAAGTAAAAAACAAAACCTGGCGTCCGAGCGCTTTGTAAGCTTACGCTGGGCAAATTGTTAAAAATATCTAAATACTACGTGTGTAAGAATTGTTCAGCATGAAAAGTTCTACAAAAAGTTCGCGAGAGCATATGTCTATCTTCAATACATCACCCACTATGAGTGTTTTTACGTTTTAATTTCTTCCAACCATGTCCATTCAAATACTGAGGCAACAGTTTACGAGCTATCTAAGGGCGAATCTATCATCCCTGTTACAGCCTACTGTAGCTAGCGGGCTAACCTATTGCCCCAGATACAGCCAGCAGCAAACCGCTGAGTCGTGTTGAGTTAAGACTTCTGAGAAGGGTGGTTGTGTTTGGAGTTTCCCTGGAAGTGCAACTCGGGTTTTCTTCATTTCGCCTCTGAACTTTTCGTTCCGCAAAATTCACAGTCAAATTAAGATTGGACGGAAGGGGGATTTGTGTTTCATGCACGTCGCCATTCTTAAATTACGTCTGGCAAGAATTTGTTGCACATGCATCTCCACGATAATATAACTAATAGTCCACCCATCATGCCGAGACGTATAACGGATATTGGTCGTTGATCATTGACACTGGAGAAAAAAAGCGCTTATCACGTAATGCATTCTCCCGGGCGAAGCCGGGTCGGGTTGCTAGTTATTTATATATAAAGATTTTGTGCAATCGAAGGGGAGTAGCAGCCTTTCAGAAAAATCAATTCTTCACTTGCCTTATAGACGTTAAATTTATTGATAATATTAGGCAATTAATGGCTACACTGCGCTCTGCTGCACGGCTGAAAGCAACGGGAAACTACAGCCGTATTGCACTTCCCGAGGATATGCACCTCTCTATGAATAATTACCTGTGATGATGGCCTCCTGCCATGTAAAATTTCAATCCGGAGGTAAACTAGTCCCCCGTCCTGATCTCCGGGTGGGGACTACTCGAGAGGAGTTTAACATCATGGAAGTGACAAAGAGGAAATCTGACATTCTACGGATCGGAGCGTGGTATGTTAGAAGTCTGATAGGCAGTGGAAGGTTAGAAAACTTAGAAAGGGAAATGGATAGGTTGAAGTTGGATTTGATTGGGATTAGTAAAATGCGCTTGCAGGAAGATCAGGACTAGGTCAGGAGACTATAGGAACATTAGCACTAAAACGAACAATGGCCAAGCAGGGGTTGGTCTCATATTGACTAGGAAACTGGGACAGCGGGTGGAATACTATGAGCAATAGAGTGAACATATTATTGTAGCAAAAATCAACACAAAACCTAAGTGCACCACAGTGGTAAAAGTCTATATGCCTACCAGTCAAGCTGATGATGAAGATGTTCAAAAGGTCTACGAAGAAATAGATGAAATTCTGAGGTATATCAAGGGTGATGAAAATGTTAGAGTAATGGGAGATTGGAATGCTGTGGTAGGAAAAGGAAGAGAAGGGAAGCTAGTAGGAGATTTCGTATTAGGTGAAAGGAATGATCGAGGAAGCAGGCTGATGGAATTCTGCACCGAGCATGAGTTGGTCATAGCTAACACCTTATGCAATAACCACAATAGAAGGATATACACATGGATGAGACCAGGAGATACAGGGCGTTACAAAATCGACTTCATTATGGTCAAGCAGAGATTTCGAAACCAGATTTCGGATTGCAAAACATATCCCGGTGCTGACATAAACTCTGACCAGAATCTGGTTGTTATGAAATGCAGACTTAAGTTGAAGAAATTGAATAAAAGTCAAAAGCCAAGGATGTGGGCAATAGACAGACTGAAAGAGAAGGACGTGAACAAACGATTCAAGGCGAGTATAGAGGAAGGACTAATGAAAAACCCCGGACAAGCTACAATTGCTGAGGAATGGGAACTTTTGAAGAATGAAATAACAAAATCCGCAAAGAAAACATTGGTAGGAAAGAAAGAATAGGTCGAAAACCTTGGATCACGCAGGATATACTAGAATTAATGGATGAACGGCGGAAGCACGAGAATGAAAAAAATGAAAGGGAAAAGCAGAATACAGTCGTCTGAGAAATGGGGTTAACAAAGTGCAAGGAAGCAAAAGAAGAATGGTTGAAAGAGAAATGAGCAGGTACTGAAAATTGTCCGAAATTAGGAAAGGTAGATACAGCTTATCGAAGGATTACGAGTACTTTCGGGGAAAGGAAGTCTAAGTGCTGTAATTTTAAAGACTCAGATGGAAAACCTCGATGAGATAGGGAAGAAAAAGTGGAGAGATGGAAAGCTTACATAGAGTGTTTTTATAAGGGAAAGGATATTGAGAATCATGTAATGGAAAGGGAAGAGGAAATTGATGAGGATGAGAAAGGAGATTTAATATTGAGATCAGAATTTGACAGAGCATTGGAGGACTCAAGCAGGAACAAAGCACCAGGCATAGATGATATACCGATTGAGGTGCTAAGCTGCATAGGTGATGAAGGTCTGACAAGGTTATTGCACTTGGTGTGTAGGATTTATGAGACAGGTGAGGTAACCTCTGATTTCAAGAAGAATGTTATCATCCCTATACCAAAGAAAACAGAAGAAGTGGAAGATGCAGTGAGGAAGATGAAAGGAGGGAAGGCACCGGGTGTGGATGAGTTGAGTGTGGAGATGGTGAGAGCAGCAGGAGAGGTGAGGATACAATGGTTGTACAGAGTGGTGAAGACAGTATGGAAGGAAAGGAAGACCCCAGAGGACTGGAAAAAGGGAATAATTGTCCCGATCTTCAAGACAGGTAGTAGAACAGAATGCAGAAACTATCGGGGAATAACACTGATGAGTCATTGTGCAAAGATGTTTGAGAAAGTTTTGGAAAGGAGAATTAGAACAAGGATAGAAGGAGGGAAGAACAACATGTCTTCAGAGCAGGAAGGTCCACAGTGGATTTTATTTTTGCTGTAAGGCAGTTACAAGAACAGCACTATGAGTATGGAACAGATCTACTGATGGCCTACCTGGACATTGGGAAAGCATATGACAGTGTATGCAGAAACAAAGTATGGAAGTCCCTGGAAGAGACAGGAGTAGACAAATGGACTATAAGGACGATAAAGGAGATGTACAAGGGAAGCGTGAGCTGTGTGAAAGTGGGAGGAGAGAGATCGGACTGGTTGGAACAGAGAAATGGCCTGAAACAAGGAAGTGCGCTGTCACCGTTACTTTTCATTCTGGTGATGGATGACATAATCACCCGAGTGGCACAAGTAATTGGGGCAAGGAAAGATGAAAGCAATGGTGTTTGCAGATGATTTGATGATTTGGGGAAACAATGACGAAGAGGTACAGGAACAGTTGGACGTGTGGGAAGGAATAATACAAGGATATGGGATGAAATTTAGCATAAATAAGAGTGAGATGGTGATCACAACAAGGAAGAAGGAAAGAACCACAACGGGAATAACAATTGGTGGGGAACAGCTGAAGAAAGTGGAGAGTTTCAAGTATCTGGGAAGCCTTATACAAGATGATGAAAGAAACGATAGAGAAATAAATGAGCGGGGGAGACAGGCAGAAGCATTCCGGAGGAATGTGAGAAGCATGTTATGGAGCAAGGATGTCCCTCAGAACAGCAAAAAGATCATATATCGGACGTACTATGTCCCTATCCTGACGTATGCCTCGGAGACCTGGGTTATGAAAGGAAGGGAGAAGAGCAAAATACAGGCCAGTGAGATTAGGTTCTTGAGTAGCAGTATTGGAGCTACAAAGATGGACAGAATAAGAAATGAGAGGACCAGAGAATTAATGAAGGAGGAACCATTACAGGATGGTATAGAGAAATCTAGACTTAGATGGTATGGACATGTAAAACGAATGGAGGAAAAGAGGATACCCAGGAGGATACACGAGACGAAGTGGGAAGGAAAGAGACCGAGAGGAAGACCGAGAGACAGGTGGCTGAAGGGGGTGGAAGAAAGCGTGAAGAAGAGAGGAGAAGACTGGACAAGGGTGGAGGCTGAGAGATGGTGGGAAGACAGAAGAGGTTGGAGAGGCTTGTGTTCCAAACAGACCCGGCCAGTGGCTCGAAACTTTGTAAGATGATGATGATGATGACCAAAGGAAACAGGAGCTGACAGATGTGAAGATTGTGGTTCCGTCAGCTTCATCATTCATGCTTCAAACATCCTGACTTTGATTAATAAATAAATAAATTTACTAGAGGATGGAAAGACAGATAAGTTAGAAACCGAGTTGGGTCAAGACCAGTTTGGCTTTAGGAGAAACGTAGGAATAAGGGAAGCTGTACTACAGTAAGTCTTAGGCTGATTTTGGAAGCTAGAATAAGGAAGGATAAGAGAACGTTCATGGCATTTGTAGACTTAGAAAAGTCTTCTGATAACGTTCATTGGAGTAAGTTGTTCGACATTTTGAAGATGATTGGAATCAAGTACAGGGATAGGACGGTGCTCTACAATCTATACAGAAACCAGACAGCAGTTATTCGAGCCGAAGGGCATGAGAGAGAATCTGGTATTTAGAAAGGTGTAAGGCAATACTTTTCAATCTATACATTGAACAAGCAATGAAAGAAATTGGAGAAAATTTCAAAGTAGGAGTAAAGATTCAAGAAGAAATAATTTCAACTCTCAGATTTGCTGATGACATCGTCATCTTAGCCGACACACCAGAGGAGTTGAATGAGTTTTAAATGGTATGTATTCTGTTTTGAGGAAATAATTCATGATGAGAATTAATAAATGTTAAACAAAAATATTGGAATGCAGTCGAAATAAATCAGAAACCCCTATGGATATCGAATTTGCAGGTGAACAGCTAAAGGAAGTAGGTGACTTCTGTTACTTGGAAAGCAAAATAACCAGTGATTAACGAAGCAAACAGGATATAAAAAGTAGGCTAGCACAGGCAAGGAAGGCATTTCTACAGAAAAGGAATCTGTTGACATCGAATATAGATTTAGGTATTACGAAGTCATTTTTGAAAACCTTTGTCTGGAGCGTGGCGCTCTATGGAAGTGAAACTTGGACTATTGGTGCAGCAGAAAATATGAGAATTGAAGCGTTTGAAATGTGGTGATACAGGAGAATGATGAAGATCAGATGGGTAGATAGGGTTACGAATGAAGAGGTATTAAGACGAGTGGGAGAGGAGAGATATTTCTGGCAACTGCTAATGAAGAGAAGAGTTAGGCTGGTAGGACACGTACTAAAACACCCAGAAATAGGAAACTTAGTTATGGAAGTAAGGGTCGAGGATGAGACCAGTAGAGGTAGACCAAGGTTAGAATATGTTAAACAGATTGCCTCGGATGTAGGGAGTGGTAGCTATGTAGAGATGAAACGATTAGCTCAGGACAGGGAAGCATGGAGCGCTGCATCAAACCAGTCAAAAGATTGAAGACTCAAGCAATAACCATATAAGATTGCTCGGAGAAAAAAAAAACACAAGACACTTCAGAATGCTTAAAATGGCTGCATTAGGTTTATGTTTTCGTCGAAATTTTCCTCACATGTGTCTCCTTCTTATGCTCTACTTTCCTGGTTAAAATAGAATAAAGAAATCTGCACATATGTACACTTATCTATCGACTCTTCTATGAAAGTACATCTCACCATCTGTATTATAATTTTCGTTTTCTTTCTTCCTTTCATGGTCGTCAAACGCAATCTGGATCTATAATTGCAATATATCATTCATCTGCCCTCAGTAACACTTACCTCGTTTCGAGAACTAGAATTTGGAATAAATGTCCTTGTGACTTAGAAATTGATCATCCCTAAAAGCTTTCAAAAGTGCATGTAAATGTGTCCTCTTGAATTCCTATGTCAATTAAACAATTGTGTTTTAGTGTGTAAATGAATGACTGTAACAAAGATTTGTTTAAACTTCATAAGTTGTTATTATGTACATTTTATATACTTACTTACTTACTTAATTCCTGCCGCTCCTTCCGGAGCATAGGGCCTTGGCGAAATTTCTCCACGCAGTACGGTTCCTGGCCATTCTCTTCACTTGACTCCAGTTCTTGTCCACCTTACAATTTCATCTTCGGTCGTCCTCTTCCAGGTCTTCTTAGGTCGGCCTCGCTTCCTTGCGCCTTGAGGATTCCAGTCTAGCGCCGCCCTCTCAATAGCTCCATCCGGCTTCCTTAGTGTGTGACCAATCCAGCGCCATTTCCTCTCCTTGATCTGGATGCTAATCGGTTGTTGATTGGTGATGGTCCAAAGATATTCATTTGAGATTATGTCCGGCCACCTCACATTCATGATGCGACGCAGACATCTGTTAATGAAAACCTGTAGCTGGTTGTTGATCGGTTTTGTGAATTTCCATGTTTCACAGCCGTAGAGAAGAATCGACTTTACGTTGCTATTGAAAAGGCGGAGCTTGGTCTTCCTGGAAATGTTTCTATTTCTCTAGATGGGGTAGAGCTGGACAAAGGCACCATTTGCCTTCCTGATACGGCTTCGAACATCTTCCTCTGCTCCCCCATCATTTGTGACTATACTTCCAAGGTAGAGCAAGGACTCAACTCGCTCAATGTCCTTTCCGTTGACTGTCAAACTAGTCGTGATGTCAGAATTTATCCTCATCTCTTTGGTCTTGTTGGTGTTGATCATCAGTCCTGCACGTTCTGCTTCTCTCTGCAACCTCCCCAGCTTATCTTCTATGTCTCGGTACCGTTGTGCCATAAGACAAATGTCGTCTGCGAAATCCAGATCTTCAAGCCTGTCATTTATACCCCATTGAATACCCCTCTTCCGTCCTCCCATTACCTTCTTCATCACACTATCCAGGACCAACAGGAACAGAGTGGGGGAAAGAACACACCCCTGTCTCACTCCGGAACTGACCTTTATCTTTTCTGTTAATTTGCCTTCGTGAAGAACCTGTCACTCATACCCTTCGTACATCTCTTCCATGATTCTGATGATCTTTGTTGGAATTTTATATTCCTCGAGGGTCTTCCACATGATTCTTTGATTTACGGAGTCGAAGGCTTTCTCGAAGTCAACTAATGTGAGGTAAAGGGTATTCCGCCACTCCACACTCTGCTCCAGGATGATTCGGAGGGTGTTGATGAGATCCACACAGCTGCGATGTTGTCGAAATCCAGCCTGTTCCTTCCGAAACCTTTTTTCTACGCAGTCTTTTATACGATTCAGGATGACTCTCGCCAGCACTTTGCTTGGAATGGACAGCAAGGTGATACCTCTCCAGTTGTTACAGTTTGTGGTGTCCCCTTTCTTCGGCAACTTGACTATCAACCCCTTCTTCCAGTCGGTTGGTATTTTCTCCTCCTTCCAGATCTTCTCCAACAGCGGGTGCAGCAGATCGATCGTAATATCCAGGTCTGCTTTCAGTACTTCCGCTGGGATATTATCCAGACCTGGTGCCTTCCCGCATTTCATCTGCTTCAACGCTGTCCGTATTTCGCCCCGAGTTGGGGAGTCGAGGCTGACGCTTGGGTCACTTTTTGCTTCCTCTTCATCTTCTCCTCGCTGCTTACTTTCTGGTCCTTTATCTCTATTAAGAACCTCCGCAAAGTGTTCTCTCCATCTTGTCAGCTGCTGTTCACACGTCGTGAGGATCTCGCCCGTCTTGCTCTTCACAGGCCTAGTTTTATTAAAACCTTTCTTCGAAAGCATCTTTGTGATGCCATAGAGCTCCTTAACGTCCCCCCATCTTGCCGCTTCTTCTGCTTTCTCTGCCTGCTCATCAATCCATCTCCTATGATCCTTCCGTACACTCCTCTTTACCTCCCTGTAGGCTGATGAATACTTTGCTTGTGTGAGAGCCTTCTGCTGCCTAGTCTTGCAGGTGTTGAGCTTGGCCTTAATCTCCTTCCTATAATTTATCTTGTCCCAGCTCTGATCGGATATCCATTCTTTCCGCAGGTAGTTCTTGTACCCGAGCTGCATCTCACCGGTTTCCACGAAGATATTCTTTACCTCGCTCCACACAGTCTCCACGTCCTTCTCTGTCTCGGAGTCCAACACCTGGAATTTATTTCTGAGCTCCAGTTTAAATTGGTCCAATCTCTGCTGGTTCTTAAGCTTGCCCACATCAAACTTGTTGTGCCGAGTGTTAAACTTTCGGCGGACTGCGACGATCTTCATGCGGAAGTTGGCAACCACAAGATGATGGTCACTACCAACGACCGCTCCTCTCTTGTTCCTAACATCTTCCAAGCTTCTTCTGAACCTCCTGCTCACCGCGATGTGATCAATTTGATTTTCTGTGACTTGATCAGGAGACACCCAGGTGACCTTGTGGCACCGCCTATGAGGAAATACCGTGCCACCCATCACCAAATCCTGACTGGCGCAATATTCCGTAAATTTCTCCCCATTGTCATTCATCTCACCAAGGCCATGTTTACCCATGATCTGCTCCAACCCCTCATTGTTTGAGCCCACCTTCGCGTTGAAGTCTCCCATAACAATGAGAATGTCCTTCTTACTTGTTTGTCTTGTGACATCTCGCAGCATTTGGTAGAATTCTTCTTTCTTCTCTGGCTCCGACTGTTCTGTATTGGATGATGATCACATTCCTGATCTTTGTCTTGAACCTAGCAAACATGAGCCTACTAGAAATTGGCTTCCACTCCATAAGGCTTCTCTTTGCATTTCTGTTGAGCAGCAACCCCACTCCATCCCTGTGTTCTTCATCATCGACCCCAGAATAGAGAAATTTAATTCCATCTGTTGTCTGTATTTCACCAAATCCTGGCCACCTCACTTCACTCAATCCTAGGATATCCAGCCAATAGTTCTTCATCTCCCGTGTCACTTGTTTCAGTCTGGTTTTCTACACCATGGTCCTCACATTCCAGAAACCGATTTTCGTAGTCCTCTTCATGCCAAAAGTCGTCATCAGGTTATCCGTCCGGTTTTGTAATTTCGCTTCAGTTTCCGTAATCAGTTTATTTAAGAGGGGCGAGTGATTAACCCACTGCCTCCGAGTGTCTTGGAGGGGCTGCCACCTTAAGCCTGAGGCACCAGGCTGATTTTCTGTCAGGGTTTCTTCCCTTAGCCTTTGAAGAATCAACTCCAAACTACAAGGCAGCAGTTGTTTCACCAGAGCCCCGTTAGCCGTAATTTCTTCAGGGTTCCTGTAGGGCCTTCACAGCTACCGTAGCGGTCTTGAGGCACACAAAGTCCCCACTGTACTTCACCCCTACAGGCAATCCCCTACTTAATTACGTTGCCCATCTCCCACGACGAGGACGAGGGGTTGGATTTGTGGGAGACACATTTTATATAGGTTTGTAAATATTATAACATATGAAACACATAATTACCTCCTAAATTTTGATATTAAATATTGCTTAGCCTTGGTATGGTATGGTATGGTATGGTATGGTATTGTTGGTAATAAGTTGCAATGTGTGTGGTTAAGTGTAGGCGAGGGCCAAAAGCCCTAACTGCGCCACAATTAAGGCATCAATAATAATAATAATAATAATAATAATAATGTATTATTATTTTAAAGCATATCCTATTATAGAAAGCTATGACAGAAGAATCTATAATACAAATATAAACAAACAAACCCCCGTGGTGCTAGACCATGCGACTGCTGGCCAACCATTTGGCCTGCAGACTATGGGGTGATGCGTGTTCAGCGCGTCGTATCCCCTAGGCCATTAATCTTGTCTTTCGTCACTGTCAGACAGCTACTCAAGTGTCCTCACGAGGCTGAGTGCATCCCGTTCCAACCCTCACGTCTGTTTCTAAAATCGCTGACGGAGCCGGGAATCGAACCCGGGGCCTCCCTGTGCGAGGCAGGCGCGCTACTTCAACACCAAAGATAGGCTATACAAATATATGAAACATGCAAATTTGTATCATAATTGTACGAGCAAACATTCAGTCTAGGGAAAAATTCCTTAAACAGTCCACCCAAAGGGAAGGTAATTTTTGGTAACAAATAAATATTTACATCATTTTTTCTGTTTTTATTTACAATTTGTTAATTTTTTTAGAAGATCAAGGATATAGAATTTAATTTGCTAAAAAGGAAATATTTCGCATTTTCAACCAGTTTCGCAGTTTATCGATAATTACAGTAAATGCCACTCGAAGGGGTCAAGGAACGTGACGATTTTTGGGCCAACTTCGCTTCCATTGCAAGTGCTAAAATCTACAAACATTAAATATAATTCATATTATACTTACTGTATATATGAAGTAAAGTCCCTTCCGTCTATCTGTCGGTTTGTATGTATGTTTGTATGTTTGTTTGTACGAGATTGGCGTGTGAGTAGTTGTTCCGATCGTAATGAGAATTTGGGGGTGAGTTAGATTATATCATTTTTGTCAGAGGCACAGGACATTTTGAAAACTACAATTCTGACATATCGTTTGAAATGTTTATGCAAGTTTTACACGAAAACAAATGAAGTGATAGAAGCCATTTTTCAGTGTTGCCTAGTTCTAATAAAGAAAGCTTTTCAGTCGGTCAACACAAATTTTTGTGCCCAATTACATTAGGTGGGAAACAAGTATTTATACGCCCTAACATGAAAAACACTACATAAGATATTTATCACAAACTAACATGCTTTTATGTACAAAAAGGGGGGGACTTAAAATGGATAACATGTTTCGAACGTCAAGTGTTCATCCTCAGATCCTGCTCACTTAGGCTTCATTAATTACGATGTTTATGAATTACCCTTGCAACATCATCTTCATTTCCCCTTTTCCAGCTGGCACTGGGTGGGGGCAAATATGGTTCCTCTCCACTTTGTTCTGTCGTTCCACCATTCCTCTTCCGACACGGTGTTCTAATCCAGGTTCCGTTTTCTAATGCTATACTTCACTGAGTCCATCCAACGCATTCTTGGTCTTCATCGTCCTCTCTTTCCCGTCATCCGTCGTTCCAGTGCTCGTCTTGGTAGCCTTACTTCATTCATCCGTTTGACATGCCCAAACCATCTCAATCTGTTTTGCTCCAGTTTGCATTTAGTTTCTGTACTCCCAGTTCTTTCCGTATATCTTCATTTCTCACTCTGTCTCTCCTCGTTTTCTGGACCATACTTCCCAGGAATCTCATCTCAGCTGCCTGAATTCTGTTCTCATCCCTCTTAGTCATTGTCAATGTTTCTGCTGCATATGTCACAATAGGAGCATGATATGCTTTGTACTGAACCCGAGGGGGTCATGCTGACTGGTATCGAAAGTGGATCTCGGAGATAAGTTGAGCTCAGAAGGAAGGTTCCACTAGGGAACGAAACCGAGATCTGTTGAGGGAGTTTCGTTGTAAAAACCCCTAGAGGAAAGTACATGTTTAATCACTGGTGTGATATCAGTTGATACTGGCATTATTTAGTGAAATAATGCAGGGAAAATGAGCGGAATACAGCATTAGTGGACTACATGGAGTAGGCTATGCTGGACTTGAAACACAGAAGTGCAGAGTTTGACAGTTTACTAATAGCCCCAGAATTGTGGGAGGAGACCCATGGAGCCCTGTCAATCTCGTTGACCTACTTAAGTCGTCTGCAAGAGGTCGGGGGGTTGAATAATGACCCAGTTCTTCCCCGTTTGAGAATAAAACCAAGAAGGGAGGGGAGAGTTCCCAAGGAAAATCATTGATTACTCGTGATTGGAGCAACGCAATGACATGAGAGTTGCACACAGGTGAATCTTTAGCCAGGAGGCTAATTTTAGAGCCATTAAACTGCGAAATCAAGGCATATTTAATGGAGTGCGTAAGAACACAGGACTATGGATGTTCGCGGCAGGGTTTGACTATGTCACCGGGGATTTCCACTGGAAACCGCGTCCCCACGCTATGGCAAAGGCAATAGTAGTGGTTTTGTACGGGTTCAGATACCTCCTCCTCCTCCCCTCCTCACAAGATGGCGGCAGCCCGATAACTCCCGAACCCGTGGTCGGATTTTGACGAATGAGGTGTCATTGAACTCGGGCTGACACTCTCTTTCCAATGGACAATATATTTCAACCCCAAAAATAAAACCTACCCCTACTAGGGGTGAAATTGAATTTTTTAGAGAATCTCTCTTTCCAATTGCAACATGTGAGAGTTTGAATGCCGATATGGATTTAAACGTTGTTCTACATAAAGTGCATGTGTTCGGTGAATAGCTACTATGAATTAACATGCTTGTTTTTGTTTTTTACGCATGCCCACTCATGGCTTTTGTAAGAGGATGGGGGAGCGGATCCCGATGGATGGGTTATTGTTGACAGGTCCCTGTTGACGGGTCATTGTTGCCGGGTCCTTGTGGGCAAGTCCTTGTGGAGAGGTCCTTGTGGACAAGTCCATGTGGACAGGTCCTTGTGGACGAGTCCTTGTGGATGAGTCCTTGTGGATGAGCCCCTTTGGACTGATCCCTTTTGAACCGGTTTCTACGGACTGGCTCATGAATTTATTTAAATTATGTCAAAGGGCCTAACTACATTTCGCGTGTGTTGAACTGACGTTGTTCACTAATCCCCTGTGAGAGTTTGAATGCCGAAATGGAATGAAACGTTGTTCCACACAAGAGACATGTTTTTGGTGGATAGCCACTATGAATTAACATGCTTGTTTTTTGTTTTTTGTTTTTTTTTTGTTTTTACGCATGCCCACTCATAGCTTTTGTAAGAGGGCGGGCTTTTTAAAAGATGGCGGCTGTAGTGTAACCTAACCTAACCCAACCCACGAGTGGTGATCAAAAAGTATTTTAAGTGACGCTTGTCGATTGGCAAACCAATAATCAAAGAGGGATATGTCAGGCCTTGAGGTGATAGCCCCTTTTGATTGATCCCTGTCGATTGATCTCTGTTGATTTGTCCCTTTGGACCGGTCTCTATTGACTAGCCCCTTTTGGACGGGCCCTTTTTGACAGGGGGTCATTTTTGATGGATCCTTTTTGGCAGGTCCTTTTCGATGGGTCCCTGTTGACGAGTCATTGCTGACGGGTCCTTGTTGATGAGTCCCTGTGGACGGGTCATTGTTGACGGGTCCCTATTGACAGGCCATTGTTGACAGGTCATTGATGACAGGTCATTGTTGACGGGTCATTGTTGATGGGTCCTTGTTGACAAGTCCCTGTTGATGGGTCCCTGTGGAAGGGTCCCTTTAGACCGACCCCTTTAGACTGGTCCCTATGGACCGGCCCATGAAATTTATCCAAATTATGTCAAAGGGCCTAACTACATTTGTGTGTAAAGCAGTGTGTTGAACTGACGTTGTTCACCAGTCCTTACTACTACAATTGGATAACGATATGAAAGGAATTGATTAACCAGACATGAGTTAACTACCAACGAAACACTTTGGCAACTCTGCTTGTTATTGAACAATGAGTAGGGTTTTAGAAAAACTGTTTGCTATTTTGGGTTATATACAAAAAATGCTTAGATCTTTTGAGTGACTATGTTTGCTAAACAAGACATTATACCAGACACGATTAGGATTCTTATGTAGCTCAGACAAGGAAAGCATTTCTACAGAATCAGTTGACATTGAATATAGATTTAGGTATTAGGAAGTCATTTTGAAGGCCTTTGTCTGGAGCGTGGCACTCTATGAAAGTAAAACTTAGACAATTGGTGTAGCAGAAAAGTGGTGAATTGAAGTGTTTGAAATGTGGTGTTACAGGAGAATGATGAAGATTAGATGGGTAAATAGGGTTACTAACAAAGAGGTATTAAGACGAGTGGGGGAGAAGAGATGTATCTGGCGACTGTTAATGAAGTAAAGAGATAGGTTGGTAGGACACGTACTAAGACACCCAAGAATAGCAAACTTAGTTAAGGAAGAAAGGTTCGAGGACGAGAACTGTAGGGGTAGACCAAGTTTAGAATATGTTAAACAGATAGCCTTGAATGTAGGGTGTGGTAGCTATATAGAGATGAAACGATTAGCTCGGGACAGATAGGCGCTGAGATCTGCATCAAACCAGTCAAAGGACTAAAGACTCAAACAACAACATGTAAGTTCACTAAAATAATGTTGTGTAACGGTAAATGTTAGTCAACGAACAGTAATGCATTACTAAAACCCATGACACGATACCTAAGAGCTTTTCTAAAATGATTTTAAAATGCCTTTAACCCTATATTGAACACCCAGTTCACAAGACTCATAACTGCAATGTTATGGTAAAACAAAACCAAAATCTATATTTCAAAACAAGCAAGTGGTTTAGTCAATGTATACTGGAAAAAGTTTTGTAAACACTCAAGTCCTCAAGACTAATTAAATTAGTAACTGTCAGGTTGACCGAGTGGTTAAGGTGTTTGACTTAAGATCAAATTTTCTGTATAAGGAAGCAAGGGTTCGAATCCCTTACCTGACATAACTATTGCCTTGACATGGCTTGGCCACACTGCATTATTATGATACTCGGTACACAAACCATAGATATAGTGTATTGTTTAAGGCCACTCTCTTTCTGAACATAGTCAGAGACTGTTGATGGTTAACAATTGTATTAATAGTGGGACATGGGGATAGTAATTAAGAAAAACAGACAATACCCATACAATATTTTTATTAAATTCATTTTATAATAGTTACACACTGAATTCAACTCTATCTCTTTACCATTGTTCTATATAGATTTTTAAACACAACGCTTGTTGTAGATCCCTTTACAACTTTCTCCAGGTACTCTTGCTCTTAAAAACTGGGGAAACCGCAATGGTTTTATAAACATAAAACTCTCATCCTCTTCTTTTTCATAATTATCATCATCATCATCATCATCATCATTATGAATATTATCATCAAAATTATTATAGTCATTGTCACCATCATTATCATCATCATCATCATCATCATTCTCAACATCACTAGAACTATCCAATTCCTCTTGTTTGTTTTCCACAGGGACCTCTTGTAGAGTCTGCGTTGCTTTTGATAGTGTTAAGGGTTTTTTGAACGATGGTATTTGTCCTAACATGTCTTTTTTGAGGTGATGATGAATGCTTTTTAACAAACAATGCACTATCTTGAGCAGCAATATATTTTTCTTGGACTTGCTTTTTTACCTGGGTTAGAGTATTTTGCGTATTTAAATGTGTATTAATTTGAGATTCACAATTATGTTCTTTTGAAGTAAGTACGTTGGAGTCTTTTGTTTTAATCATTCCTCGACACTTTTTGGATCGTTGTTTTGAACTTCGCCAAATAACAGTTCCATCTTTATTGGTTGTTTTTACAATATATGTATATCCTTTATAGAAGACACATGGCTTGCCATGACTGGTTGTTGGGAATTCCATATCAACTAATACATATGAATTAAATTTTTAGTAAAGTCACATGAACAATCTTTAGATTACAAGTGATTTACACACACACACTTTCCTAAATGTCAAGATTTATGGATGTTGTTTTCCGCCAACAGCTGCTTACTGCGTATGACAAGGCTGGAGACTGGTAGGTGAGACGGTCTTTCACGATGTGAACACTGTAACAGGCAGTAGTCAACTGACAATATTCTTATACCCTAGTCAAGGTTAACAGGTACTTACTGCGTATGACAAGACCGTACACTCGTAGGTTAGACCGTATTTTTTGTTTATTGCTAAGGATCCCATATATACCCTAGACATTTTAGTTCTGAACACTTAGTGGTTAATTGTATATATTGAATTTAAATACCCAGCTCATACAAGCACGTTTTGCGGATGGGAGGGGTGAGAGGCTAGCAAAAAAGGAAATGTTTTAGTTTAATGAAACGTCATGTCCTAGTAGGCGTGATTTATAGTAGACGCAATTGATAGTAGACGTAATTGATATTAGGTGTAATCAATACTAGACGTGATTAATAGTAGACGCAATTGATACTAGGCGTGATTGATAGTAGGCGTGATTTGTAGTAGACGCGATTGATAGTAGGCGCAATTTGACATGGGCGCGACTCAGATCATTTTTGATATTATAAAGTTACAGTGTCAATGTTTATACAAAGTACAAGGTAGAGGGTATTTTAAGACATAACCTCAGCTCACTTAACATAACCTAACTTTACCTAACCTAACTTTGTCACGTGACATGTTCTACAAGTTTAGACTTGCTTTAAGACTGATTATGTCGTCATAGATTGATGGGAGGGGTGAGAGGCTGACAAAAGGGAAATGTTTAATTTAATGAAACGTCATGTCCTAGTAGGCGCGATTTATAGTAGACGCAATTGATAGTAGGCGTGATTGATAGTAGGCGTGATTTGACATGAGCGCGATTTATAGTAGACGCAAATGATAGTAGGCGCGATTGATAGTAGGCGTGATTGATAGTAGACGCGATTGATAGTAGGCGCAATTTGACATGGGCGCGACCCAGATCATTTTTGATATCATAAAGTTACAGTGTCAATGTTTATACAAGGTACAAGGTAGAGAGGGGGTATTTTAAGACATAATCTCAGCTCACTTAACATAACCTAACTTTACCTAACCTAACTTTGTCACGTGACATGTTCTACAAGTTTAGACTTGCTTTAAGACTGATTATGACGTCATAGATTGATGGGAGGGGTGAGAGGCTGACAAAAAAGGAAATGTTCTGGTTTAATGAAACGTCATGTCCTAGTAGGCGCGATTTATAGTAGACGCAATTGATAGTAGGCGCGATTAATAGTAGACGCAATTGATAGTAGACGCAAATGATAGTAGGCGTGATTGATAGTAGACGCAATTGATACTAGGCGTGATTGATAGTAGGCGTGATTTGTAGTAAGCGCATTTCATAGTAGGCTCAATTGATAGTAGATGCAATTGATAGTAGACGTGATTGATAGTAGGCGCGATTGATAGTAGACGTGATTGATATGGGCGCGACTTAGATCATTTTTGATATTACAAAGTTACAGTGTCAATGTTTATACAAAGTACAAGGCAGAGAGGGGGTATTTTAAGACTTAACCTCAGCTCACCTAACATAACCTAACTTTACCTAACCTAACTTTGTCACGTGACATGTTCTACAAGTTTAGACTTGCTTTAAGGCTGACTATGACTATGACGTCATAGATTGATGAGAGGGGTGGGAGGCTGACAAGAAAGGAAATGTTTTGGTTTAATGAAAAGTCATGTCCTAGCAGGCGCGATTGGTAGTAGACGCAATTGATAGTAGACGCGATTAATGGTAGGCGCAATTGATAGTAGGTGTGATCAGGTACTTACTGCATATCAAAAGGCTGTACACTCGTGTGTTAGACACTCTATCTTGTTAAGGACCCCCATATATTCCCTATACAAGGCTATACATGTTAGTTCTAAACACTTAGTTGTTATTTGTATATTAAATGTATATACACAGGTTATACAAGCACGTTTTTTCACACAGTAAAACTTTGTCAAATAACCACATGCGACACGCAAAGTATGTTTCCGCTATCTAGCGGTGACTATGGAAACAACCTGAACATATCCTAATCTAATCCTAGCTAACTTCACCTGACGTGACCATACCGGTTTGTAAGCAACAACAACAACACACTAAGATTCCATGAATTCCAGAGTACTTTTAGATTAATTATCGACTCTCAACTCTTATAACTATGTCTATCCCACTCTGTCAAAAACACGATTTTTTTTTTTTTTTAATTTTTGCTTGATGTCAATACTAAAGTGATAATGGGTTTTCCGATCCTATCACTATAAATTCATTACACCCCACTCTTATCTCGGTCTCGACAACAACCATGCCTATTTTTATTATGTCAGATGATGTAATGTTCGAGTGCAAAGTGGATGTAAAAGTGAGTGCAAAGTGAGTGTAAAAGTGAGTGCAAAGTAAGTGTAAAAGTAGTTGTAAAAGTGAGTGCAAAGTGAGTGCAAAAGTGAGTGCAAAAGTGGGGTGTAAAAGTGGTACCCTATTTGTAATGGCTTATTTGACAAGTTATTTTGTGGTACCCTATTCGTAATGGCTTATTTCACAAGTTGTTTTTGTCAATGTATTTAGAGGATATTTCTCTTGTTCATGGAAAGTATCTCAGCCCTTTTTATGATAGCATAATGCTTACCGTCATGTTTGTAAGCAACAACAACACACTAAAATTCCAAGAATCCAAACTACTCTAAGTTTAATGATGGTCTCTCAACTCCATTCCACGCCTAGTCAAAAGCATTATACATTTCAAATTTTTCAAAAAAGGTAAATTGAGAAAGTAGGCTATATATTTAAACTAAAAATCATATGCTAACTCCAACACCTACGTCTATCCCATTCTCAGTCAAAAAATAATAATATATATATATATTCTTTAAATTTTTCCAAAAAATATTTGGAAAGTAGGCTATAATTTGAAAACTAATCATCCTAAAAAGTCATATATAGACTCAAACCAATGGATTTTATGTCCTTAATCGTTAGAACAAAACATGGAATTTGACATTTTTCCAAATATTGATCATTTTTATAAATGGGCTATATTTTGTAAACTATGAATTACACAAAAAATGTGTTTGACATAATAATGACAGGTATTTACCCCCTCTACCCACAAACCAAGTCCCAGGTCTCTGGGACAAAATCCAAAAAGGTTCAATTTTGAAAGTAGACGATGTTTTGAAAACTAATCATTCTAAAAAGTCATATATAGACTCAAACAAATATCCTTTAAGTCCCTTAACGTTAGAACAAAACTTAACATTTTTTGCATTTTTTCAAAAAAAAGTCCAATTTTCAAAATTGCCTATATTTTGGAAACTAAGAATTAGTTCCAAAATGGCGGTCGTAGCTTAACTCAACCTAACCTAACCCTATGAGGTGTGATCAAAAAGTTCCAAAATGGCTGCCGTAGCTTAACTTAACCTTTGATTGATCCCTGTTGATTGACCCCTTTTGATTGATCTCTGTTGATGTATCCCTTTGGACTGGTCCCTGTTGACTACCTAGCCTAACCTAACCTAACCTACAACGTGTGTTCAAAAAGTTTCAAAATGGCGGCCGTAGCTTCACTTAACCTAACCTAACCTAACTTAACCTAAACCTACGAGGTGTGATCAAAAAATTTTCAAAATAGTGGTCATAGCTTAACTGAACCTTGCCTAACCTAACCTAAACCTACGAAGTGTGGTCATAAAGTTCCAAGATGGTGGTCGTAGCTTAACTCAACCTAACCTAACCCTACGAGGTGTGATCAAAAAGTTCCAAAAATGGCGACCGTAGCTTAACTTAACCTTTGATTGATCCCTGTTGATTGACCCCTTTTAATTGATCTCTGTTGAGGTATCCCTTTGGACTGGTCCCTGTTGGCTAGCCCCTTTGGTCGGGTCCTTTTTGAAGGGAGTCATTTTTTTACGGGTCCCGGAGGACGGGTCCTTGTTGACGGGTCCCTGTGGGCGGGTCCTTTGGACTTATCCCTATGGACTGGCCCATGCATTTTTTTCAAATTATGTCAAATGGACCCGCCCACAGGGACCCGTCAACAAGGACCCGTCCTCCGGGACCCGTAAAAAAATGACTCCCTTCAAAATGGACCCGACCAAAGGGGCTAGCCAACAGGAACCAGTCCAAAGGGATACCTCAACAGAGATCAATTAAAAGGGGTCAATCAACAGGGATAAATCAAAGGTTAAGTTAAGCTACGGTCGCCATTTTTGGAACTTTTGATCACACCTCGTAGGGTTAGGTTAGGTTGAGTTAAGCTACGACCGCCATCTTGGAACTTTATGACCACACTTCGTAGGTTTAGGTTAGGTTAGGCAAGGTTCAGTTAAGCTATGACCACTATTTTGAAAAATTTTGATCACACCTCGTAGGTTTAGGTTAAGTTAGGTTAGGTTAGGTTAAGTGAAGCTACGGCCGCCATTTTGAAACTTTTTGAACACACGTTGTAGGTTAGGTTAGGTTAGGTTAGGCTAGGTAGTCAACAGGGACCAGTCCAAAGGGATACATCAACAGAAATCAATCAAAAGGGGTCAATCAACAGGGATCAATCAAAGGTTAAGTTAAGCTACGGCAGCCATTTTGGAAATTTTTGATCACACCTCGTAGGGTTAGGTTAGGTTGAGTTAAGCTACGACCGCCATTTTGGAACTAATTCTTAGTTTCCAAAATATAGGCAATTTTGAAAATTGGACTTTTTTTTTGAAAAAATGCAAAAAATGTTAAGTTTTGTTCTAACGTTAAGGGACTTAAAGGACATTTGTTTGAGTCTATATATGACTTTTTAGAATGATTAGTTTTCAAAACATCGTCTACTTTCAAAATTGAACCTTTTTGGATTTTGTCCCAGAGACCTGGGACTTGGTTTGTGGGTAGAGGGGGTAAATACCTGTCATTATTATGTCAAACACATTTTTTGTGTAATTCATAGTTTACAAAATATAGCCCATTTATAAAAATGATCAATATTTGGAAAAATGTCAAATTACATGTTTTGTTCTAACGATTAAGGACATAAAAGCCATTGGTTTGAGTCTATATATGACTTTTTAGGATGATTAGTTTTCAAATTATAGCCTACTTTCCAAATATTTTTTGGAAAAAATTAAAGAATATATATATATATTATTATTTTTTGACTGAGAATGGGATAGACGTAGGTGTTGGAGTTAGCATATGATTTTTAGTTTAAATATATAGCCTACTTTCTCAATTTACCATTTTGAAAAATTTGAACTGTATAATGCTTTTGACTAGGCGTGGAATGGAGTTGAGAGACCATCATTAACCTTAGAGTAGTTTGGATTCTTGGAATTTTAGTGTGTTGTTGTTGCTTACAAACATGACGGTAAGCATTATGCTATCATAAAAAGGGCTGAGATACTTTCCATGAACAAGAGAAATATCCTCTAAATACATTGACAAAAACAACTTGTGAAATAAGCCATTACGAATAGGGTACCACAAAATAACTTGTCAAATAAGCCATTACAAATAGGGTACCACTTTTACACCCCACTTTTGCACTCACTTTTGCACTCACTTTGCACTCACTTTTACAACTACTTTTACACTTACTTTGCACTCACTTTTACACTCACTTTGCACTCACTTTTACATCCACTTTGCACTCGAACATTACATCATCTGACATAATAAAAATAGGCATGGTTGTTGTCGAGACCGAGATAAGAGTGGGGGGTAATGAATTTATAGTGATAGGATCGGAAAACCCATTATCACTTTAGTATTGACATCAAGCAAAAATTTAAAAAAAAAAAAATATCGTGTTTTTGACAGAGTGGGATAGACATAGTTATAAGAGTTGAGAGTCGATAATTAATCTAAAAGTACTCTGGAATTCATGGAATCTTAGTGTGTTGTTGTTGTTGCTTACAAACCGGTATGGTCACGTCAGGTGAAGTTAGCTAGGATTAGATTAGGATATGTTCAGGTTGTTTCCATAGTCACCGCTAGATAGCGGAAACATACTTTGCGTGTCGCATGTGGCTATTTGACAAAGTTTTACTGTGTGAAAAAACGTGCTTGTATAACCTGTGTATATACATTTAATATACAAATAACAACTAAGTGTTTAGAACTAACATGTATAGCCTTGTATAGGGAATATATGGGGGTCCTTAACAAGATAGAGTGTCTAACACACGAGTGTACAGCCTTTTGATATGCAGTAAGTACCTGATCACACCTACTATCAATTGCGCCTACCATTAATCGCGTCTACTATCAATTGCGTCTACTACCAATCGCGCCTGCTAGGACATGACTTTTCATTAAACCAAAACATTTCCTTTCTTGTCAGCCTCCCACCCCTCTCATCAATCTATGACGTCATAGTCATAGTCAGCCTTAAAGCAAGTCTAAACTTGTAGAACATGTCACGTGACAAAGTTAGGTTAGGTAAAGTTAGGTTATGTTAGGTGAGCTGAGGTTAAGTCTTAAAATACCCCCTCTCTGCCTTGTACTTTGTATAAACATTGACACTGTAACTTTGTAATATCAAAAATGATCTAAGTCGCGCCCATATCAATCACGTCTACTATCAATCGCGCCTACTATCAATCACGTCTACTATCAATTGCATCTACTATCAATTGAGCCTACTATGAAATGCGCTTACTACAAATCACGCCTACTATCAATCACGCCTAGTATCAATTGCGTCTACTATCAATCACGCCTACTATCATTTGCGTCTACTATCAATTGCGTCTACTATTAATCGCGCCTACTATCAATTGCGTCTACTATAAATCGCGCCTACTAGGACATGACGTTTCATTAAACCAGAACATTTCCTTTTTTGTCAGCCTCTCACCCCTCCCATCAATCTATGACGTCATAATCAGTCTTAAAGCAAGTCTAAACTTGTAGAACATGTCACGTGACAAAGTTAGGTTAGGTAAAGTTAGGTTATGTTAAGTGAGCTGAGATTATGTCTTAAAATACCCCCTCTCTACCTTGTACCTTGTATAAACATTGACACTGTAACTTTATGATATCAAAAATGATCTGGGTCGCGCCCATGTCAAATTGCGCCTACTATCAATCGCGTCTACTATCAATCACGCCTACTATCAATCGCGCCTACTATCATTTGCGTCTACTATAAATCGCGCTCATGTCAAATCACGCCTACTATCAATCACGCCTACTATCAATTGCGTCTACTATAAATCGCGCCTACTAGGACATGACGTTTCATTAAATTAAACATTTCCCTTTTGTCAGCCTCTCACCCCTCCCATCAATCTATGACGACATAATCAGTCTTAAAGCAAGTCTAAACTTGTAGAACATGTCACGTGACAAAGTTAGGTTAGGTAAAGTTAGGTTATGTTAAGTGAGCTGAGGTTATGTCTTAAAATACCCTCTACCTTGTACTTTGTATAAACATTGACACTGTAACTTTATAATATCAAAAATGATCTGAGTCGCGCCCATGTCAAATTGCGCCTACTATCAATCGCGTCTACTACAAATCACGCCTACTATCAATCACGCCTAGTATCAATTGCGTCTACTATTAATCACGTCTAGTATTGATTACACCTAATATCAATTACGTCTACTATCAATTGCGTCTACTATAAATCACGCCTACTAGGACATGACGTTTCATTAAACTAAAACATTTCCTTTTTTGCTAGCCTCTCACCCCTCCCATCCGCAAAACATGCTTGTATGAGCTGTGTATTTAAATTCAATATATGCAATTAACCACTAAGTGTTCAGAACTAACATGTCTAGGGTATATATGGGATCCTTAGCAATAAACAAAAAATACGGTCTAACCTACGAGTGTACGGTCTTGTCATACGCAGTAAGTACCTGTTAACCTTGACTAGGTTATAAGAATATTGTCAGTTGACTACTGCCTGTTACAGTGTTCACATCGTGAAAGACCGTCTCACCTACCAGTCTCCAGCCTTGTCATACGCAGTAAGCAGCTGTTGGCGGAAAACAACATCCATAAATCTTGACATTTAGGAAAGTGTGTGTGTGTGTGTAAATCACTTGTAATCTAAAGATTGTTCATGTGACTTTACTAAAAATTTAATTCATATGTATTAGTTGATATGGAAGTCTCAACAACCAGTCATGGCAAGCCATGTGTCTTCTATAAAGGATATACATATATTGTAAAAACAACCAATAAAGATGGAACTGTTATTTGGCGATGTTCAAAACAACGATCCAAAAAGTGTCCAGGAATGATTAAAACAAAAGACTCCAACGTACTTACTTCAAAAGAACATCATTGTGAATCTCAAATTAATACACATTTAAATACGCAAAATACTCTAACCCAGGTAAAATAGCAAGTCCAAGAAAAATATATTGCTGCTCAAGATAGTGCATTGTTTGTTAAAAAGCATTCATCATCACCTCAAAAAAGACATGTTAGGACAAATACCATCGTTCAAAAAACCCTTAACACTATCAAAAGCAACGCAGACTCTACAAGAGGTCCCTGTGGAAAACAAACAAGAGGAATTGGATAGTTCTAGTGATGTTGAGAATGATGATGATGATGATGATAATGATGGTGACAATGACTATAATAATTTTGATGATAATATTCATAATGATGATGATGATGATGATGATGATGATGATAATTATGAAAAAGAAGAGGATGAGAGTTTTATGTTTATAAAACCATTGCGGTTTCCCCAGTTTTTAAGAGCAAGAGTACCTGGAGAAAGTTGTAAAAGGATCTACAACAAGCGTTGTGTTTAAAAATCTATATAGAACAATGGTAAAGAGATAGAGTTGAATTCAGTGTGTAACTATTATAAAATGAATTTAATAAAAATATTGTATGGGTATTGTCTGTTTTTCTTAATTACTATCCCCATGTCCCACTATTAATACAATTGTTAACCATCAACAGTCTCTGACTATGTTCAGAAAAAGAGTGGCCTTAAACAATACACTATATCTATGGTTTGTGTACCGAGTATCATAATAATGCAGTGTGGCCAAGCCATGTCAAGGCAATAGTTATGCCAGGTAAGGGATTCGAACCCTTGCTTCCTTATACAGAAACTTTGATCTTAAGTCAAACACCTTAACCACTCGGTCAACCTGACAGTTACTAATTTAATTAGTCTTGAGGACTTGAGTGTTTACAAAACTTTTTCCAGTATACATTGACTAAACCACTTGCTTGTTTTGAAATATAGATTTTGGTTTTGTTTTACCATAACATTGCAGTTATGAGCCTTGTGAACTGGGTGTTCAATATAGGGTTAAAGGCATTTTAAAATCATTTTAGAAAAGTTCTTAGGTATCGTGTCATGGGTTTTAGTAATGCATTACTGTTCGTTGACTAACATTTACCGTTACACAACATTATTTTAGTGAACTTACATGTTGTTGTTTGAGTCTTTAGTCCTTTGACTGGTTTGATGCAGATCTCAGCGCCTATCTGTCCCGAGCTAATCGTTTCATCTCTATATAGCTACCACACCCTACATTCAAGGCTATCTGTTTAACATATTCTAAACTTGGTCTACCCCTACAGTTCTCGTCCTCGAACCTTTCTTCCTTAACTAAGTTTGCTATTCTTGGGTGTCTTAGTACGTGTCCTACCAACCTATCTCTTTACTTCATTAACAGTCGCCAGATGCATCTCTTCTCCCCCACTCGTCTTAATACCTCTTTGTTAGTAACCCTATTTACCCATCTAATCTTCATCATTCTCCTGTAACACCACATTTCAAACACTTCAATTCACCACTTTTCTGCTACTCCAATTGTCTAAGTTTTACTTTCATAGAGTGCCACGCTCCAGACAAAGGCCTTCAAAATGACTTCCTAATACCTAAATCTATATTCAATGTCAACTGATTCTGTAGAAATGCTTTCCTTGTCTGAGCTACATAAGAATCCTAATCGTGTCTGGTATAATGTCTTGTTTAGCAAACATAGTCACTCAAAAGGTCTAAGCATTTTTTGTATATAACCCAAAATAGCAAACAGTTTTTCTAAAACCCTACTCATTGGTCAATAACAAGCAGAGTTGCCAAAGTGTTTCGTTGGTAGTTAACTCATGTCTGGTTAATCAATTCCTTTCATATCGTTATCCAATTGTAGTAGTAAGGACTGATGAACAACGTCAGTTTAACACACTGCTTTACACACAAATGTAGTTAGGCCCTTTGACATAATTTGGATAAATTTCATGGGCCGGTCCATAGGGACCAGTCTAAAGGGGTCGGTCTAAAGGGACCCTTCCACAGGGACCCATCAACAGGGACTTGTCAACAAGGACCCATCAACAATGACCCGTCAACAATGACCTGTCATCAATGACCTGTCAACAATGGCCTGTCAATAGGGACCCGTCAACAATGACCCGTCCACAGGGACTCATCAACAAGGACCCGTCAGCAATGACTCGTCAACAGGGACCCGTCGAAAAGGACCTGCCAAAAAGGATCCATCAAAAATGACCCCCTGTCAAAAAGGGCCCGTCCAAAAGGGGCTAGTCAATAGAGACCAGTCCAAAGGGACAAATCAACAGAGATCAATCGACAGGGATCAATCAAAAGGGGCTATCACCTCAAGGCCTGACATATCCCTCTTTGATTATTGGTTTGCCAATCGACAAGCGTCACTTAAAATACTTTTTGATCACCACTCGTGGGTTGGGTTAGGTTAGGTTACACTACAGCCGCCATCTTTTAAAAAGCCCGCCCTCTTACAAAAGCTATGAGTGGGCATGCGTAAAAACAAAAAAAAACAAAAAACAAGCATGTTAATTCATAGTGGCTATCCACCGAAAACATGTCTCTTGTGTGGAACAACGTTTCATTCCATATCGGCATTCAAACTCTCACAGGGGATTAGTGAACAACGTCAGTTCAACACACGCGAAATGTAGTTAGGCCCTTTGACATAATTTAAATAAATTCATGAGCCAGTCCGTAGAAACCGGTTCAAAAGAGATCAGTCCAAAGGGGCTCATCCACAAGGACTCATCCACAAGGACTCGTCCACAAGGACCTGTCCACATGGACTTGCCCACAAGGACCTGTCCACAAGGACTTGCCCACAAGGACCCGGCAACAATGACCCGTCAACAGGGACCTGTCAACAATAACCCATCCATAGGGATCCGCTCCCCCACCCTCTTACAAAAGCCATGAGTGGGCATGCGTAAAAAACAAAAACAAGCATGTTAATTCATAGTGGCTATTCACCGAACATATGCACTTTATGTAGAACAACGTTTAAATCCATATCGGCATTCAAACTCTCACATGTTGCAATTGGAAAGAGAGATTCTCTAAAAAATTCAATTTCACCCCTAGTAGGGGTAGGTTTTATTTTTGGGGTTGAAATATATTGTCCATTGGAAAGAGAGTGTCAGCCCGAGTTCAATGACACCTCATTCGTCAAAATCCGACCACGGGTTCGGGAGTTATCGGGCTGCCGCCATCTTGTGAGGAGGGGAGGAGGAGGAGGTATCTGAACCCGTACAAAACCACTACTGGCAATTAATATTAATTAATTGGCCGATCGATCCTTCAGCACGCAGATAGTTCTGGGATCAGTGAAGAAAAAGGAACCCGATGAGCATTGTTTCGTGACCAGAATCATCCTGGGAGAGGATTTGATATAGCGCGGGAATTCTAGGTCTACTTTTTCGTGTGAAACGGATATAAGGGTGTGGACCCAGTCAGGAGGTCAGTTGTTGGAACAGACTCGAGCGCGGAACGTATGTCGCTCTGGCTCAGGGAAGGACGCTCACACAAAGACTTGAACACTTTAGTGTTAATCATTATATTCGCCGTGCAGTGTAATGCACCAAGTGATAATATAATCATGCATGGTCATGAAGTAATAATAAATACGGTAATCAACGAACTTTATTGTGTGAAATGCGTATTACCGAAGTCAAGGAAGGAGGCCCGGACTTCAGTTTGGGAAGCCGTGCAGTAAAACTTTTAGAAGGCTTTTATTAAGGACAGTCGTGCTGCATGTGTATAGGCGGCAGTACGAGCAATGGTTAATGTCCACATAGGAAGTACCGTGTGATATAACTTGCAGAACATTGAAAGTAATAATTTGTGTAAAGACTATGTACAATGTTAAGCGCAGTGTGTAATTTATGGATTGGTTATACATGTCTTATTACGCCGGACTGCGCTGGGAGAAACTTTATGATGCATTTGGTGAAATGTCTTAAGAATACCAAATAGTAACGCTCAGGACGAAAGTAAGCATATTTATCCAAAGCAGGAAGTTTATCGTAGGATAATTGATAGACTGTTGGTGAATCCGTAGGCAGATGATCCAGACTTTCAATCAGGAGTTGGTAGAAGCATGGAGGATGCCGTCAATACCTGTAATTCTGATATATTGCCAGGGAATTTCAACCAATGAAAAGTGTAAAAAGTGACGTGTGTTATGTAGAAATCATTTGTGAAATATCTTATAAATTAATGATATAATAAGTGTTATAAAGTGTCATGTGTTTTGGAAGCAATAGCTTCATCATAGAAATGGAAAGTGCCGTGTGCTTGGTGAAGGAAATGTATTATAAAATGTGTATATTCAGTATGCAAATGTCGCGCTAACTCTACAAATGGCAGGCGACATTGGAGAATATGAGTGGTTGGAGCCACCAGGATAAGCCGATATGTGAGTACCCCACAAATTATGATTATATAGAAGTATAGCCCACTGCATGTAATGTGATTTCAGAATTATAAATATGCCAGTAAGAATCAGTAGTAGGAGATAGACCCTCCAGGTTTAATTGTTGTTGTGTTGATTTTAGTAGAGTTGAGATGTTGTTATACATCAGTGAGTGGATTAATCGTTACCACTATTAATAAAATGGCAAATCAGTTATGTAAACTTAACGTAACGAACACGGATGTTCGATTTTTAAGATGGGTATGTTGTGTCGGATTATGGTAATTTATGTCAGTAAGAATAATAATAATAATAATAATAAATAATAAAAGGTGTGAATGAATACGTCAGGTAAAATGTTGTAAGCAAGAAATATTTACGCTAATTGGAAGACTTATCGATCTAAGCAGTAAGATTACATTAAGGGATGAGAAAAGAGTTTAGTATCAGAATATATTGTGTTAATGGGAATATAATTATGCAAGAAAGTGGAAGAGCTTAAGAGTGAATTGAATTTGCAGCTTGTGTAAAAGCTTATAGAGTAATTGATAGATTTCTCTTAATAATAAAAGGACGAAGATCATAGCATCAGGTCAGGTAGCCAGGTAATCTATTCGACGTATGAAATCTCGTATAGCCGTGGGCATACTGAGATATGTACTTTGTGCCAGAGTGAATTTAGTGATTGGACCCTAACTCTGATGATGGATATGGAATGGTCCGGGTTCGAATCCTGTGATAGGTGAGAGGAGAACAATGAACACCTCTGCACCCTATCTGATCGCCCGAGAACTTATTATTGAGTGATTCGGCTCCTTTGAAGCGAATCTTATTGACGGCAGCATGTGGCTGACCGCATCATTTATTAAGATACCGGTTATCCAGATCGACCAATGTTTTTATGAATCTCGTGCCTTCATGTTGAAATGGACCTATTGGTGCCAGTTATTATTATATCCTCAGGGTAGGAATAAATGTTAAGCTCATCCAGTACCTATTTGCATACCATTCAGTTTAAATCCATTGGGATATGTGCGTCATTGTGACCACGGTATTGTCTTTAAAATCGTACTACTGCTTGGGGAGACATAAGCCATGAGGCAGGAAGGCGGGGGACGGTTTACTGCGGTAACCTCACTCCACTCCATTGTATACAAGCCGCTCGGAAGGGGGCTGAGCTGTCAAGCGAACCGTGAAAGTTAAGGTTTAAGAAAAGGGCAGATTTAAGACCCTGTTAGTAACATGAAAGGAAGCATTGTTATATTGAGTAATGAAGTCATGTGGTTTAAGAACACATTGGTAATTCTAGATCACCCTGATGGTTTAAGATTTTAGCAATCTAACGAATGGTTGGAAGGTGCATTTTTTACTGTCACTGACGCGTATTTCAGAAGTTGGGCACTTGACGCCACAGGCTACGCTCGCAAGGGTAGCTTAATAATACCATCCGACACAGCGATAACGAAAGTTTTGAAGATGAAATCACAACGGCATGCAGTGGAACTATATAAATAGAGAGAAGTGTAGGGGTAGCTTTACATAATTATGGAGTTGCACGTAGATTGTTGTGCAACACCTGAATAGGCTAATGCATGAAAAGCATTTGGTGGGAAGAGAGAGATCAAACACACACGGTACACATAATTGTCAAAGTAAGACAAGGTTTAAGAAACAAGTAATTTTGTGAAATTAAAGAAGTCACATTAAATGACAGAAGAGTAAAAGTACAGTTTTGTTTATGAAAGTTGTATGTGCATCAGCGCACTAGAGTGAAGTGTGAAGTCAATATAAGGGTAAAGGTTTGAGTAATGATATGAGTTTATTATGATGATATTATGTTAATATTAGTGGATTGTGGAAGTAATTTTTGTTTGATTTTGTTTTATGTTTGTTGGGATTGTTTTAATATGTTTGAAGCCATGATTTTAGTACTGAATTAAAATCTTTAGAATAGAGTTGTGCCTTATCATTGTAGAGTTGATACCTTTTAGTCTCAAATCCAAAATATGCAACTGCTCAATGGGGGAACGGTACGCGCCTGAGACCTGACGCTAGCTGGAGGCGGAAGCATATTTTCCATGGAGATTACTCACATGGGTACAGTACATAACTTCTTTGGCCTTAATTGGTATATCCTTGTTCCAAACTAGAAACCCGTAACTGTTGTTAGAAAGCACTCCCGAGTTGTATTCTTCTGCTAATTTCCAAATCTAGTCTTCCATCTTCAGTCAGTTCACTTCCCAAGTATTTGAAGTGTTTCACCACTTCCAATTCCTTATCTCCGACTTTTATTACTCCTTTTCCTTCTTTCTTACCTCTACTCATCACCACTGCTTTACTCTTCTCCACATTTATCTTCAATGCCCATTGCTCAATCTTTTCATTTATTACGTCTAACTATTCTTGTACCTCCATCTCATCATCACCCCAGATCACAACTACGTCTGCAAACAACATTACCTTCATCTTTGCCCTACTATAGTCTTTCATTGCTGCCTTCACGATGTCATCCATCACCATTAAGAACAATAAGGGTGACAACACACTTCCTTGCTTTAGTCCAGGGGTCGATAACCTCGATGTTAGGCCCCTTAAAACAACAATTATCATCATCATCATCAATTTTAAACCATTCCGATATCCCGACTCTAGTCTTCACATTACTGTAGCAATCCAAGCACATTGCATTTATCATGTCTCTCAGTTCCTTGCCTATTACCCTATTTGTTATGCTTATCGAACTTTTGTTCCAGGGATGCTATCATAGGCCTTTTCTAGATCAATAAAAGTCTTTTCAATGTTCTGTCTCAGACTGAAAGTGGGTTCCACTGTTGACCTACCTCCTCTAAATCCAAACTGCTCCTCCTCTATTTGGCTTTCTGCCTTTACTCTAATTCTTTTGTCTAGGATTCTTTCCATTACTTTGGCAACATGCGAGATGATGGTGATTCCTCGGTAGTTACCACACACCTTTCTGTCTCCTTTCTTGAATATTGGCAATATTATTCCCTTTTTCCAGTCTTCAGGAACTTTCTTCTCTCTCCACACACTCCTGAGAAGTCTGTATGTCCACTGCAGTCCCACTGGTCCTGCCGCCTTGATCATTTCTATTGCCACTTCGTCGATTCCCACAGCTTTCCCCATCTTCAACTTCCAAACTGCCCATTCTACTTCTGCCATAGTAAAGTCTGGTTCTTCTATTTTCTCCTCCACCGTTTTGGCTGTTTGCGTAACTTCTCCGCTTGACTGACGTCTCACCTTCAACAGCTCGCTGAAATATTATTTCCATCTGTCCGTTATCTCTTCTGGTTTTGCCAATATTTCACCTTCTTTGTTTTTCACGAACCCAGTGTTCACCTTTTCATTCCTTCTACTTTTTATAATTCGAAATAGCAATTTATTTCCACAATTTCTTTCCTCCCTTATTTCCTGAGTGAATTCTTCCCAGCTTTTCTTCTTTTCCTCTGCAATTACTTTCTTGCAATCTCTGTTTGCTTCTATATATTTTGCTCGACTTTCTTCAGTCTTTTTTGCTCTCCATTCCTCCCAAGTTTTCTTCTTCTCTCTTACGTTTTCTTTCACTCTATCATTTCACCATTTTGTCAACTTTTCCCATACCTTTCCTGATGTTCTCCCACATGTTTTATCTGCACTGTTTACAAACGCACTCTTAAACTTTTCCCATTCTTGTTCTACATGGGTAATAATAATAATAATAATAATAATAATGTTATTGGTTTTACGTCCCTTTTAACTACACTGGCTTTTAGAGACGCCGGGGTGCCGGAATTTTGCCCCGAAGGGGATCTTTAACGTGCCAGTAAATCTACGGGCACGGCTCCCTCGCATTTGCGCACACTCAAATGCCAGCTGACTGCGCCAGGATACGAACCTGCAACCTCGGGCCCAGCAAGCGAGAACGTTACCCCTGAGCCACGCAGCCAGCCTCACATGGGTAATATCCGTCCTTGGTATCTGTTCTTGCAATTCTTTCTCAAACTCTTCTGCGACCACCTTTTCCTTTAGTCTCCAGACCTTAATCTTTCTTTCCCTTTTTTCTGGTAACCTTTCCTACTTTTCATTTTGCTACCACTGCTCTATGGTCTCCTCCAAAGGCTTCCTCTGGCATGGCTGTGACATCCATTAGCTCGTTCCGATGTCCTATTTTCGACTAATACATAGTCTATCAGAGTTTTCGTTCTTCTGTCTTCCCATCCATACCTCGTTATCTTCTGACTATTTTTCTTTCTGAACCACGTATTCCCTATAATTAATTGGTTCCACTGACTGACTGACTGACAGAAGTCCATTAAGAAATCCCCTTCTGGATTCTTACTGCCATAACCATATGGTCCCAATATCTCCTCTCTTCCTTGTCTGTCTCTTCCCACTTGTGCATTCAAATCTTCCATCACCATTATTTCCTTATCCTCTATATATTTTTCCAAATCTTCCAGGAATTCTTCTAAGTTCTCTTCTATATTCCCCATTTGTGGAGCATATACTTGAACCAAATCTTTTGTCCCTGTCTGGAACTGTATCCTTCCTATGATCATCCTGTCACTTATCTACTTCACCTCCTCCACATACTCTAGGACATCCTTTCTTATAATCATTCCTACTCCATTTTTTGCCTCCTGTCCTTCATTTAAAAACAGACTGTATCCTTCCTTTAGTTTTCTTTCCTCTTTTCCTTTCCATTTCGTTTCACTGAGACTGAGGATTGCTATATCCTTCTCCATCATGAAGTGCACTAGCTCCTCAGTCTTGTCCGTCAGGGTTAAGATGTTGACTGTCCCTATTCGGATGTATTGCGATGCTAGTCGCCCATTTCTCACAGCTCCCTCTGCATCTGAAGAACTGCGCGTCGCCTGCGGGGGAGGCCCTAGCATTTTCCGAGGCTGAACCATATTTTCTTTCATTAATTTAGTGCTCAGTATAATGAAAGATCCCCTGTGTCCTATACCTAACTCTCCCAATAATTCACCAACAAGTCACAATCGGCTTGCATACTATTCTTGCTATAACTAATATCAGTCGAATGCGATGTTCTGGGTGGGATTTCTTCAATACACGCTCAAGAACGGGGCGTGGAAGTTTTTAAGATCTGTGTGCACATTTAGAATAGCCACGGCATTAGTATTTAAATTTTCGCGCTTGTGAATAACAATATCACGGAAAGAATTTTCTGATTTTGCTCACAATTTGGCCACTTGTTCACTACAGTAGGTTCCCTGCCCCTTTAAATAAATTGCACTTAGCCTCACACAACTGCAAGAAGTAAAGCTGTGGCTTTGTTTTTACCAGACATATTGTACCTTTAGTACCCCGCAGCGTAGCTCACCATGACCTCAATGGGGAGCAGCAGCAAGTCCAGAAATTGTAGGTTCGAATCTTGGCGCCGACAGCTGCTATCCTGAGTGTGGTTTTCCCAGGATTTTTCACACTCCCACCTGAAAATACTGTGCTCGGTTTGCACTCGGGTTCGCTCCATACGTATTTCATTACATGCTCAGCGTGCATAATGTATACGTGGATAAAAACATGAAAAACCCACCCTAATTTGGTATTCAGGCCTACCCAAGGAAGTACACGACTCATAGAACAGTACATTTTCCAATTTCAAATCCCTATTTTTTTACATTTTAGAGCCTGTTTCTTGCATTTCAAAAGCCTATACGCCTGCCTCATGGACATGAGGATGAATATTTCCGTGGCTCTTTAGATTACCGGAACCGAATTGGGTGGGTGAAACTATTAAGGGGGTTTCGAAGCCAACTCTAGCTTGACTCTAGTAGTTCCAACCGACAACATTAAAAGGAACTAGCAGTCATTTCAGGGCACCTGTCAGTTCTGTTTGTTACCAATAGATAGCGGGATATTCTTCGATTATAATGAAACCTGTAGTATTTCAATCTAATTCAACATGTATTCCTATTTTGTCAGTAATATGACCGTTTCTGATCATGGGAATGTAAGGAAAACATCTTATTTCTTTCTATTATATGAAAAACGTTGGATGCGTAATGATCGATACTCGTTGATTCAGGTCTATCGATACAAACGAATTCTATCGATTCTGAACGTACTGTATTTAAAAGTCTGACCGTTTATTTACATTCGTTTGGAATGTTTATTTTTTGATTTCTAGTGTTCAATGTGGTGGCACTCATCCGCACAACTTGTTAACACGTAATCTATCTATTGGCTGCTGTAGAGTGTGTTGATGGAAATCTGCGGTAATTGTGCGTTTGCATATTTGGAAAAAATAAGTCTGCTTTTTTAACCAGCGACGTTATTATACTTGCGTGCAGTGAATAGTGACGTTTTCTGGTTCTAATTATGATTCATAACAGTGACAACAATTTGGAGTGTTATTTGGCAGTGTTAAACTAGTAGGTTATGTGGCCTGTGACAAGGGAAGCAACGTATCTAGGCAAGAGATATTTGGATTTTCTCTAAACTAGTTTGCACAAATCTGTTACAAGTGACCAAGGATGACATGTTGGTTTAATATTGTAGTCTTTATTACCCATACGCTTTTCAGTGATAGGTTTACAATTCAGTGCTTTGTGATAAACAAATTTGTGTTTTCACTTAACAAAAAACTGTCCACAATTATGGAACATCAAATTCTACTGTTGTGGAGATATTCGGCTTCTTATTTCTTTATGTTTGTCTGCCAAATTATGGATTAGTAAATCTGAACATAACCTTATGACTTGTTGGTGAGTACCGATTTTTTAGATATTAAATAAAGCTCCTCACAGGAATTTGCTCTTTTATTTATTTTTACTATGTTTCCCAAGACTGTCCTTCCTAATCCAAGAATAATTCTGACATTTTGAGCTGTAGGCTAACATAAATTGGGTGCTTGTGACCAGTGATGATTTACTATTTCTGTCCATACATTGATGTAAGTTTCCCATGTGGATTGTGGTAGCTTGATACATGGATCATGTCTTGTGCATTTATAATACTGGTGTTATTTTGTGGTAGACTATATACTACCATTATCATGAGAAATAGTCATTATTAAATGATTGTCTGGGAGGGCTCATGTAAATTTTTCCCTATCTGTACTTATACATATTTTCCCCCTCAGGAGTATTAGTTGTTTCTGAAAAGTGATAGATCCAGCTAATGCAACTAAATGAAGTTGGCAGTGTTAGATAAACATTGAAACAATAGGCCAACCTATGTATCTTCGTGCTTACCTTCCAGATTAGGCTACAGTTTCTAAAATAACAAGCTTATATCTGCATTGCTTATAATCAAAACCTAATTCTGCTTTGTGAAAGCGAGATGTTTTGTAGTCTGAGCATTTTACTCATATTACTGATAACATTGTTAATGATGATAATACAAATAAGTCTAATTATTATAATATTTCAATGATATTGAATATTGCATCATGAACGGTAGCCTATGTCACCAAAAAGTGCTATTTTTTAAGAAGCCATTTGATGTGCCTCAAAATTACTATCAGTGAGTTGTTATTACATGGACAACTTAGAAACCATTTCTGAAGTACAAGGTAGGAAGAAAACAATACAAATTGAAAAGGGGTAAAGTCTCTGGCCCTTATTAAGTTCCCATGCATTATGAAGTCGACACAATAGGCTAACAGGGGCAGATGACCTAGCTGTTGCGCCCCTCAAAACTCCAATAACTAACCAACACAATAACACTAATACATTATTCCAAGAGCACTTGGAGCTTATTCCACATCTTAATCCATATGTTTGCAACTTAACTTTTTACATACAATAGCCTAATAAGTTGTAGTGACTGCTTTGAATTAATAATGCCATATCAGCAAATGTCACCCCCCAAGCCTACGGTACGGTATGATGTGAGTGTACTTTTCTCAACCGATAGGGCATGTTTTTCCCCGTTGGTTGCTAATTGTGCAATATTGGTACTCGTACCGGTACCTGATAAGATTTAATAGCTATAATTTGCAATGTTGTTACTTCAGTTGAAGAAGGCCTATGTGGTTAACAATAGCCTAATGAGGTATTATACCATTAAATGCAAACATACTATCACTTAATAACACAGGGAGAAAAATATCACCTATTATTATTATTATTATTATTGTTATTATTATTATTTTTATTATTATTATACTGAAGAGAATAATGAAAAATGTGCTCATTAACACTCCCTTTCTGTAAACTGCAATTTATTGGAATAGCCTAATATATGTTTTTCTCCAGCTGTAATTATGTCTTACAACTAATTTTTAATATTGTAGTATAGTAGTACTGTTTCTATTTGTACATATCTGTGGGGTAGGCCTATGTCATGCTATGTGCTTTGTGGAAACATGGGCTGATGTCCTTGAAGTTAGGACCCTTGAAACATCCACAACCATTCTGATAGAGCCTATGTTGTGAGTGGTTTTTTTTCTCTACCTGTATGGCATGTTTTTTTCCTTGGTTGCTAATGGTGTAACCTTGGTACTGGTACCTGATAAGATCAATTGGATGCAAATTTCAATGTTGTTGCTATATTTTTTAGGCCTATGTGGTTACCAATATCCTGACGAATAATTTATTTTTTATAATACAATACCTTAATGAGGTATTAAGTTATGTCTTTAAATGCAACATGCTATCAAACTAACGATATCACAGGGGGGAAGTCACCTATTATTAATATACCGGTTCTGTAAGAGAATAATTACTAATACATGACCGTAATAAGGCAGGGGAAAGAAAGAAAGAAAGAAAGAAAGAAAGAAAGAAAACTAGGAATAAAGAAAAGTAGAGGTGGGGATCGAATAGGAGAAAGGGAGGGGTAGGCATGGGCCGGGAGTGGAGGGGGTTCAGTAGGGCAGGTCATGAATGGATCACGCTCGAAAGAGCACCGCCGAGCCATCTAACATTGTCCGTTGGAACTACTTGCGCCGAGCAATAGGTTGGCGTCAAAATTTTACATTAAGATGCATCTCTGTCTATTGTATCCTCGTTGACCTGAATCCTATTAAATGCCTTCTGGAGTGCTGTAAAAAAAAGATGTGTGCACAATAGACCCTTCTAAGACAAAATATTCATACATTCTGGAAGGCAGTGCTGCGGACATAGGTCAGTATGGCTCCCCAACATGTCCGTTGTCTTGTACAGTCTAGGTCTAGAGCATGATATTACCCTAGCAAAAGTGCCACCTAATTTTCTTTACGTTTACATACTGCCCTATTTACAATTCATAGGCTTAGTCGCAGCGAGTGTTTTGTTTTATTTTGCTTCATCTCTAATTATTTTCATTTCTTCACCCCCCCCCCCCCCCCCCCCCTTGCTATTATACTTTCTTGGGCGGCTCCACGTGTCACGCCCCATTCTTCGTCCAGCGCTTCAGTGTCTACAGTGCTATCGTGTGCATTTCCGATAGTGATCGCGTTTGCATGTGTTTTATATTCATGGCTCTTTTTCTCCTGAAATCGTATATACTGTATGAACAATTGAACACTATTGACTTTCTTTGGCTTCACTGAGCCTGCATTTCTTCTTATCCGTTCTATTCTAATCTTGTTTTTGCCCATTGACTTATGTGTTATATATGTCCTTTCTGTATTGTTGTTTATATTCAATAAATGGGGCTAGCAGGGTAATGCCCTGGTGGGTAGTGCGGGGGTCTCGTCCCGGGGGGGGGGGGGCTTGGGGGTTGCGGTATTCCTCTGTGCATATTTTCCACATTTTTTCTCCCAATTCCCATTTTCTAACACTTTGGCACAAGAGCTCCCCGTTGAGCTGGGTGCCCGTCCGTTCCCGCATGTGCTGGACGGCGAATGAAATAAAATAACTCTTATAGATAGATAGACCCTAGCAAGAAAACTAGGGATCTTATATTCAAAATGTCTCTGGACATAGCAGCAGAGACAATGTTATCGCTGGATTCAAACTGCCATATCTTCCTTCGCTGCAATAAGTCACATAAAGTTGTGCCACTGCTAATATTACCAACAATTACGATAGTACAATATCAACTCATAAAACAGATTAATATTTTCAATAAAGTAACTTTCTTCTTTACATCCGCAGAGGAATTTTCAATTTTTCTGAAAAATTACAGGTTTGTAAGGGGACGTTAACATCGTAGAATATACTCCAAAATTTGCTTATATTCATGGTGCTCATGCTATTGAGGTTTACAACGTACAAGAATAGTTCTCCTATACCTCTAAGCAGTATTTTGAATTCATTGTCACATTTACTTTCGGTACCCTTAAATGAGCTTCGATAATATTCAATACATCTGGTCACTTCATGGGTTGGTATATGTATCTCAGAATCCAGCAACTTAAAACTAACTTGAAATTCTGCATGGGTGTTCACCATAAATTTCAATACAGATATACAGGGTCCTTTCTTATCGGTCTAGCAATACTGTACAGCAGTGCAGCGACAAAATACATGCGTAGCTGGGTGACTCTTTGTTGAGAGGTAGGCTATATTGCTGCGCTACTATGTTGCTAGACCGATAAAAAATGACTCTGTAGTTCATGATTGTGATCGATCAGCAGTTAAGTTGATCAACGTACTGAGCAGCAATTCAAAAATCTCCGAAGATTGGCTAATTATGAGTACAAAAATGAAATCTAGAGTGTGCGTGATCACTTTTAATACGATAAAAAATTCATATTCATAATAATAATAATAATAATAAGTAGTAGTAGTAGTAGTAGGAGTTCAGTGATGAACTCTGTACCTCGGAACCAGACCAACGTAAGTCCAAAAATTACGATTTTCAGGTTATTGTATCATTCTATGTAGAATTTAATTCTACATTAAGCCATAACAACGTAAGTTCGTGAAAAATCGCCTTTTGTATTTTCTAAGGGTTGTAAGAACGTAAGTCCTAACCTATGATTGAGCCAGACAAATGTAAATCCACTTACGTTATTGTGGCTCTGAAGCTTTAACAATGCATTAACACGCAAGTACACGGCTGGAGAGAGCTGGTGTTGATTCCAGTTCCTTTAGTCCCTTACAGTGACTCCGATTAGGAAGATAATTAAAATATTAAGGCGCAAAATAACACACAAAAACAAAGGACCAGAAAAGGATAAAAAATATTTTAAGGAAATGAAAAAGAATATAAGGAAGAAGAAGAGACTTTAGCGGAGAAGAGTAGCCTTTGTTAATACAAAAAAATGTTGTCACTCATGAGAAATCTTTAAGGTCTCCCTGCCATGTTAACTGTCGTCTAAAATGCAATCAAACGTTTACAGAGGAACAGCGTTTGAAAATATCCGTTCAATTTCTGAAACGTTTATAAGAGTTGCCTTAAAAGAAGCCAGTGAGTCTGGTTTAGTGACACTAGATCTTACGGGGAAGCATATTCCAGGAAATAAAATACCAAGTGATAACTTGGAGAGGATTGAAAATCACATTTCTAAGTTCCCTGTGTATCAAAGCAGAGAAAGATCAAAATGTTAATATTTAGGCAATCATTTGAATATTTCTATAATGAACTCAATGCATGTAAATGAGTGCGGGAAAGAAAACATTAAACCAGAGAAGAAATGGCTATGTTCCAAAGTTTTTAATTAAGACTTCAACTTTTATTTCCACTTGCCAGACAATGACACCTGTGATGTTTGTGACGAACTAGACTGCCAAATTAAAATTGAGAAAAATGATGCAAAACTTAATAAACTCATACTACAAAAAGAAAATCACCTGAAAGAAGCTTCACTTAGGTATGAAATAAAGAGGGAAGACAAGGTAAAAGGTCGCGCTAGTCAAGGTTTCAGAGTTGTTATATCTGATCTACAAAAGTGTCTTCCAACTCCAGATTTGAAGAATTCCCAAAGCTTTTACTCAAGAAAACTCTGGACATTAAACAGTACAATTTATGACACCACCGTAGACAAAACTTGGTGTACGATCTGGGATGAAATTACAGCCGGTCGAGGGGGAAATGAAATTACATCATGTTTATTAACTTCGGCACACGAAGAGCATCAAAATCCTGAGAAACCGACTGAAAATTTAGCAGTCTGGACTGCAGTCGTCAAAACAGGAATATTAACATGATCTTTCATGTACCGTAAAGAAGGGCTACTTGAGCCCGCAGGGGTAACTTGAGCCCAAATTAAAAAAGTTTTTTAGCATGCTCTTAATGTCACTTTGTCTGAGTATAGTACTTAATTTGCAGTTTTCCCGATAGATGGCAGCATTGCCTACAGCTTGGGTAAGTATTTAGCTTACAGAACTCGCCACTAGAGTGCACACCTGCATTTGTTGTTTGTTTCATGAACCGACTTATTTTCGTCCTCTGCAAACTTTTACTTGTGCATCGTATGTTTATAGTCTTCAGAGTTCCGGTAAGTGTTTTTTTTTTAATTCCTAAGTCCTTCTCACATCATTCCCCACATAATTTTATTATGATGGTAGTGTGTGGTCTTAAAATCATCGATTTTTAAAACTAGTCAACATAACCTAAAAATATGGGCTACTTGACCCCAAAGTAATTTTGAGTTCAAGTTACCCTTAACGATGGTTTTTGTTCTTATATGCAGTAATAATAAAGGCTCCAGTAAGCCGCATGTAATTTTTCTATCAATTGTTATTGTTTTCAGGCACAGAAACCGGAATGCCTTCCAAATACAAAAGAATTCATGGTAGTCGGATGCTTTTACGAACCGTGTTGGTAGAATTGGAACCAAATTTGTCAAGTAACCTGAAAGCAGGCTTCAAGAAAGCAGGAATTGTTCCTGTTGACAAAGAGGAGATCTTAAAACGATTGCCTAATCAGGATAAACATATGGATTTGACCATGGTTGGAGAAGCCTTTCTTGAACAACTTGAAGACAAACGGAGTGAGTTTGTGAAACCTCGGATCACTAAGATGAAGAAACTACAAGCTCCTGCTGGTAAAAGCATTTGTGTTACCGATCTCCAAGTTTCTGAAGGTAAAGCTGCTGAACAGAAGAAAATGCCATTAAAATAATCTAACGCTGGGAAAACAAAATGTTCTAGACCCCCAGAGCCAGTGACACAAAAACAGAAGAGAATTCGCCATGATTCAACTTCAAAGATGAGGACGCATTCAGTTTGCAGTCTGGAGGAGATAGTTATTTCAGCATGTATAACAGTGATGAAGAATTTGTAGGACATTTTTTGGAGAAAAGCTTTCAATCCACCAGTCAAAGAATCCCAGGAAAGAATTGCCTAAACGTAAAATACAAACGCAGGCCTCTGCCATCAAAGAAATTTCGTCCTTGTTAAGTGGAATGGTAGTGAATATCCGGGTGTTATTCTGGACATAAAAGAAGATGGTGCTTTTGTAGATTGCATGGCACCTACGAAAAGGCGTGGATGTGGCCTAAGGAGAAGGACCTGCTGTTGTATAAATGGGAGGATATTGATCAAAAGATTGGCCCACCCAAAATGATTAAGAGAGGCTTGTTTTCTTTATCTAAGATGTAGGTTCCTCCATTGTTAACCTTTGTAACACTTGTTTGTAAAATAAAATATGTATTATTGAAGAACCCACAAGTCCTAATTGATCCCAATTCATTTAAACATGGAAATATAATAGGAGGAAATGTTTGGGCTCAAGTAACCCAACACGAGGATAACTTGAGCCCAATATTAAATATTTTTTAAAAATTATACCGAATATACAAAATCATAAATTTGTTGGCTCTATCAAACTAACACATTCTAAAGTATAAGACTGAAACAAATCCATTTTAAAAAAAATTAAAGCTCTTTCGGAAGAACAAGGAAATAAAGAAAATATCTGGGCTCAAGTAACCCTTGTTTACGGTACTGTACTTATGGCAGCTGGAAAAGGTTCCCACACTCAAAGAAGTCAACCATGAGTTTCTGCTTGCTGGACATATTCACATGGAAGTTGACGGCAAGCATAGTGTGATTGAAAGAGCAAAAAACCAAATAAATAGCCACAGTAATTTTACCACAAATTACTGGGCCATTTTATTGCTTCATGCTTTAAAAAGAACCCCTGTGTTGTGAGAAGGATAAACTTTGAAGACTGTATATATTTTCGTTACTTCAGGAGAAAAGAAAGGAAGAAAAACGCAGATAATGAACCATTTTTGATATCACATGCAGTGTGGTTACAGCTTCGTGAAGGAGATACCCAGTTGTACTACAAGACCAATTTCACTGATGATGCTTTTAAAACTGTCGATATCGAAGAAAGCGGAGAGAAGAAGGGACTGTTTGGCTGGCGGCAATCTCACCAATGAGATTAACCAAAAGAAAGATAAGTAGCGATAAATACAGAGACCTCGTGAATTTATTGCAATGGGTTCCTGAAGACTACAGATCCTTCTTTGAACATTCCACATGGGGAAAAGGAATGGAACCTTCCTGAGAATAACTCAACCGCTCTAAATTAGTAATTTTGGTTATAATCTGTAGATTTTTTAAGCCTTGAACACCATAACACCATTGGATGTATAACTTTTTTGTGCAGATTTCTTTCAATATTAAAAATATTGCTACAATGATTTGTAACGTGTTTTTCGAGGGGTTTTATGCAACTGGCAAAAGTCAGTAGGAAGCCATTCTATATTTATTTACGCGGCAAATTGTTCAGCCAAGAGAATTTTTCATGTTAATTTATTATTATTATTATTAATTTATTATAATTATTATTTAGGTATTTTCGGAGCATTTTATAAAAATTATTAGCATTCAGATAGGTTTTCTATGTCTTAGAAAACGCTATCCAGCAAATTATTACGAACGACGATATCATAGAAAATTATCTGATTACGGAATTTTACGGAGTTTTTGTCAGTTAGGGTATTTGAGAGAGATGACTCACTGGGATTTCAAGTACACGCTGATTCTTGTCGAGAAGCATGACGCAATCTTGGGTCGCATCGTCAAGAAAAGGCGAATTGTTGAAACGGAAATCGACTTCTCCCTCCCGCGGAGTGTAATGAGGAAGGAGTGGGGATCTAGCGCGTAGGGTGCAGCCAATCAGTGAGGACGACGTAAGGTAGATGTCGGTACCATGGTGGGGGAGCCAACGTGTGGATATATCGTTCGACGCGCCGTGAAACGAGGACTATCTGTGAAATACTTGAGGAGTATGGATGCGCGTGCGAGTCGCTCCGATGTTCAGTGGAGTTAGCGACGAACTTTTGTAAAACTTGGTTGTACGAGTGTTTGGGTCCGAGGTACGGCCCATAGAATTATCTAATCTACCAGAATATCATCAAATTCCGACGGAGATGACGACGTCCAGGAGACTGTGGGAAGCTCACATCATCATCAAGAACGAGGGAAATGCCTTGGCAATTTCCAATGGTAAGCGCAAATGACGCAGAAATACGCAATCTCTCATTTTTCTTTGTTTTATATTTCATATTTCAGTAACTTCATAGCTTGGAAATAAGAGTAAAATCAATTTATCAGACTCCGTTTTCACGTAATTTTCTATCGGTAATATTCAAATCACAACGCTCCAATTTAAATTTTATACTTATTATTATTATTAATTTTGCTATACTTGTTTTATATAATAAATTCATTTCTTTTACAATGCAATCTTTGCTTTCAGTAGGTAGCATTAGATATAGACCAATTCCTTCTCCTGATACAATTGTTTGTTGGGTTAATGATCAAATCATACCACGATCTGAGTGAATAGAGTCTTGAAGGTGTTCTGCCAGAGCTAGACGTTGTTAAATACAAATTTAGATTTCAACATTGCATTGAGGTCTTGGCGCCCATTAAAACAACATAGCTTAGGCAAAGGTAAACAGTTACATTTCTCACCCAACAGTTAGGAGCTAGCAAAACGTTTCATTTGTACGCTCAACGTGGAGCAAAGTAAATACCGTTTCACTTGTCATCCCAGCCTAAGCAACACGTTTCAATTGTCGCCGACAACTTGGGGCTGAAAACCTAATAACATTTGTGGAAGGAGAAGGGTATATATTTCTGTGCCTGTATTTTGGGGGTTATTTGTCTTTATCAGTGTATATCATTATGGGGGATGAGAAAGAAAGACAGATGAGGTTACGTAGTGGTCATCAACGGGAAAGTGATGATACGAGCAGTATGTCGAGTGATGGTAGTACCGGGGTAGCGGAGGTAAATCCCGATACTGAAACAGGGAGTGTAGGCGGCCAACCAGAATTAAAAACTTTACTTCTCGAGTTCATGTATCAGAACAAAGTTAGTAGTGATGCCTTAAACGCAAAATTAGAACAAAACAGTAGGGAAAATAAAGAAAGTACAGAAGCTTTAAATGCAAAGTTAGAACAGAATAACGCTAAATTAGAACAAAACAGTAGGGAAAATAAAGAAAGTACAGAAGCTTTAAATGCAAAGTTAGAACAGAATAACGCTAAACTAGAACAAAACAGTAGGGAAAATAAAGAGAGTAATAGGGAATTGAGCGATAGTTTAAACGCCAAATTAGAACAAAACAGTAGGGAAATGAGTGACAAATTCGAACTGATTAGAGGTGAGATCAGGGGGGTGATGGAAGAAAAGGCTAAAGAGATTATTGCAGATGTAGACAGAAAATTAGGAAAAGTACAGGAGGAGTTGGAAATTAGAATCAGTACACAGGCTGAAAATTTAAAAGAACTAGTGCAACTGGAAACACAGCAGGTCAAAAAGCAATTGGGGGGAGAAATTGACAAAATTCAGGTAGCTACTAAAGAGGTTAAGGAACAGCTGGGGGGTAGAATTGAGAAAGTCCACTCACAAATAGTTGCAGAAGTAAATGATTTAAGAGAGAGTAATAGAGAGAGCATTAGCAAGATTGAGGAGAAACAAGCAAAGCTATATGATAAAGTAGAAGAATCAGAAGGAAACATTAAATTAACAGTAAACAGTATTGAGAGGAAGGCTGAGGAGAAAATCGCAGAATTAGAATTAAAATTAAAAGCTAGGATCAGGCAAGAAAATAGTCAGAATAGGCCAGTTTTTGTGAATAGCACACACAGGGAGGTAGAACTGGGTAAGTTCAGCAATCGACAGGGGTGCCCAATGGAGTTCATGAACACTATAGAAAATAAATTCGGGGAAAGGTTGGAAAATGGTAGTATTGAGTGGTGCCAGGTAGTTGAAATTTTAGAACAAGTGTTTGTGGGGGAAACGAGGAATTGGTTTGCTGTCTACAGAGACAAGTTTACTGATATCAATGATTTTAAAATGAAATTCTGTGAAAAGTTCTGGAATGAGGTTATTCAGTCGCAGCATCGTGAGGGAGTAGTGTGTGGTAAATATAACCCTAAAGGAAGCTCCACCATGACCGAATACTTTTTAGGGCAGGTATTAGTGTGTAAATATCTTGATGGCTTGAAGGAGGAAAGTGATGTGGTAAGGTTGCTACTTAGGCACTTTCCCTATAGGATCAAGGAGGCTGCTTGTATCCAGAATGTAAAGACTATATCACAAGTAGAAAATTTGTTAAGCACATTTGATGCACTAGGGAGAGGGGGTTATGAGGACAATTTCAATCGGAACCAGGGTAATAATAATAATAGACCTAATGAAGCCAGGCATCAGGAAGTTCAAGGGAACGGTGGCGAAGGGGCCAACGCTCAAAATAGAAATAATAATAATCAGCTATATCAGAACAGAGGAAATGGCTATGGTAATCAGTATCAAGGGAGGAACAATGATTTCAGGGGAAATCAAGGGAGGAACAATGATTACAGGGGAAATCAAGGGAGAAACAATGATTTCAGGGGAAATCAAGGGAGAAATTATAATGACAATAATTACAACCAGAATAGGGGTCAAGGAAGAGGACAGCCTAGTGGTAGTAATATACAGCCAAACAATGACAACACAGCCCAGAACAACCAGACCAGTTTAGTAGTTAGTAGTACTACGGCCAGCTGTAGCGGTTCTTTAAACGCGAACCAGGCTGCGAAGTAAGGTCAGAATCTCAGTCTGTAGCATGCCCTGTCCATACAATTATACAGGAACCCTATGACCTAAATGTGAGAAATGAATTATTACATGAACTAAATGATGAAGGTATTATTCAGGAAGTGGTTAGTAAGAGCCCCATAGTTAAATTTAACGTGTCCGAGGCGTACACAGATGTTTTAATTGATAGTGGTTGTATGAAGAGTTGCATAAGTAGTGCATTTTATGATAAAATGAAAGGAACTGGAGTAAATTTTGAGGAGATGCCAATTAAAAGCACTTTTGTTATCACAGCTGTTGGGAAGAGGTCTAAAGTAATTTCTAAGCAAGTTTTAGTAGACATTAAAATTAATAATCATGTAGAGAAGCAGATTTGTCTTGTAATTCCAAATTTAGTATTCAGTGTTATCTTGGGTTCAGAGTGGCTAAGTAGAGTGTCTGGTAACTTATGTTATGATGTAGGGAGTTTGAAATTTAAATGGGGAGATTCTGAAGTAAAAGTAGCGTTCAATGACCATATTCAGAGAAGTAGTATTGTAGGTGTGATTTGTACTTTAAATGAGATATCGCCAGCCGTAGAGCGGGGTTCTCCATGTTTTGTGGGCAGTGTGATTACGAACGGAAGTCTAGAGGACTCGTTACGTGAGGCTGCATTTCAGGGAAATATAGAGGATGAACAGTGTGTTCGGCTCTATGATGTGTTATGGTGTAATAGGAGAGTTTTTGAGGATCGCATTGGTATGGCCAATTGCTATACACATTCATTGAACGTTATTGATAGGTCAGTATTCACAGGACATAGATATCCTGTACCTTTCGCTTATCAGAGTGCAGTTGAGGCACAAATTAACCAGATGCTTGAAGATGGGATTATTGAGCACTCGAACAGTCCATATGTTAATTCTTTGATAACGGTACCCAAGACCGACGGCACTGTTCGTATTTGTTTAGACGCTCGTTTGGTTAACAGTAGAATTAGTTCAGATCAGCTGAAATCTATGTCAATAGAGGAATTAATGCAAACATTTGAGGGGAAGAAGTATTTCACTTGTGTAGATTTGAGTTCCAGTTTTTGGCAAGTGCCACTTATGTACGAAGATAGACCATTTACAGCTTTTAGTCATAAATATAACCTTTATCAATTTTGTAGAACACCTTATGGGTTAAAGAGTAGTTCAGCAGCTTTAATTAGGGCTTTAAACATCGCATTAGGGGATGACACAGGAGAGTTTGTAACCATTTACATTGATGATATGGTAATTAGTTCACGCAGTTTTGAGGAGAATCTACGTCATTTAAATATAGTTTTTCAGAAGTTAGATCAAGCAGGGTTCACTTTGAAGCTGTCTAAGTCGTCATTCTGTCAGTCAGAAGTGACATTTTTAGGTCATAGAGTGTCGAGTAGTGGTGTGACACCAGAGGAAAGTAGGGTTAGCATGTGTGGACAGTAGCAACAGGGCATCGTTACAGACACTGAGGAATATGCTAGTAGAGCAACGTGATGACGTTCATTTAAAGGGAGCCACTTGCAAGGTTGGAAGCAGGTGACGCAGAAACATTTATAGTTTCCAAACGTATTGGCAAAACAGCATATGTGCTGGAGAATAGTGAGGGAAACAGATTATACGGGACGTATAATATACATAGTCTACGAAAATATGTGTCATAAAGTGAGTGTGTTTAGCTGGCGAGCCAGCCTATCAAATGAGTAAGTGTAGTATTTGGTGCGTGGGAGGAGATGGTCTTCCAGGCAGGCGTATCAGAAGTCACACAGGGGGGTAGTATGTAAGTAAATGAGAGTTTTTAAGGTACAGGGAAATATGACGGGATTGTCGGATGCTGTTGAGCACTAAATTGTCTCGATGCACCAAGGCCATTTTTGGCAGCGCTGATGGGTTCCCATTTATCTCCAAGAGATGGGGGAGCGCTTGAATAGGGCTTGTTAGCTTAAGGCGTCCACGAGATAAAAGATGGGCCATCAGAATGCGAGACAGTCCTTCATGAAACTCATACATATCAGCACACGTGATTTCTGTTTACGGCCTTGCCATGTAAGATTTGTAAGTGTGTAATTTAAGATAATTTGTACAATGGTATTATTTGTGTGAGGAGAAATGGTCTGTGTTGAGAACTAGTATTAAGTAGAATATGGTTAACGGGAACTTAACAAGACAGGGCGATTACGGCACAGAAATATTTGGTGTTATATGTAATGCGCATTTACTGTTTTTTTTTTCAGAAGTCAATATTAATTTAATCTACTTTAAAGAGAGATTAAGTATTATGGTCACGAGGCGCTGCCACAATAGTGTGATCGTGTGCTCAGTGATAAGTGGAATTAAATGTCACCATAAGGAGGGGACCTCCAGTGAAATTAGGGAGTTCTATGGTGATATAAATATATCAGAACACCTTCAATGCGTGTGATATGACATCATAAATACATAGTGCTCACACATTTATTATGTCTATTTCTCCAACATAGAGGAATTTGAGAGGCGGAAATATCCGTGGAACACTATTTTATATGAGAAACATTGGACTGGTTGCAAAGTGCAATCCATAGTGACAACAAACTTTGACGCAAAGTGCGTGAAGAAAAAATATGAGTGTATATATCTGTAATTTAGTGTGATTTCGTTTATGTAATATGTATTTTGGATGGGGTTTATTAACGTGTCTGGGATAATCGGATAATGGACCGTCGTCACGGTAAATCATCCGATGATCCGAGGCGAATATGTAACGTGTTTTTCGAGGGGTTTTATGCAACTGGCAAAAGTCAGTAGGAAGCCATTCTATATTTATTTACGCGGCAAATTGTTCAGCCAAGAGAATTTTTCATGTTAATTTATTATTATTATTATTATTAATTTATTATAATTATTATTTAGGTATTTTCGGAGCATTTTATAAAAATTATTAGCATTCAGATAGGTTTTCTATGTCTTAGAAAACGCTATCCAGCAAATTATTACGAACGACGATATCATAGAAAATTATCTGATTACGGAATTTTACGGAGTTTTTGTCAGTTAGGGTATTTGAGAGAGATGACTCACTGGGATTTCAAGTACACGCTGATTCTTGTCGAGAAGCATGACGCAATCTTGGGTCGCATCGTCAAGAAAAGGCGAATTGTTGAAACGGAAATCGACTTCTCCCTCCCGCGGAGTGTAATGAGGAAGGAGTGGGGATCTAGCGCGTAGGGTGCAGCCAATCAGTGAGGACGACGTAAGGTAGATGTCGGTACCATGGTGGGGGAGCCAACGTGTGGATATATCGTTCGACGCGCCGTGAAACGAGGACTATCTGTGAAATACTTGAGGAGTATGGATGCGCGTGCGAGTCGCTCCGATGTTCAGTGGAGTTAGCGACGAACTTTTGTAAAACTTGGTTGTACGAGTGTTTGGGTCCGAGGTACGGACCATAGAATTATCTAATCTACCAGAATATCATCAAATTCCGACGGAGATGACGACGTCCAGGAGACTGTGGGAAGCTCACATCATCATCAAGAACGAGGGAAATGCCTTGGCAATTTCCAATGGTAAGCGCAAATGACGCAGAAATACGCAATCTCTCATTTTTCTTTGTTTTATATTTCATATTTCAGTAACTTCATAGCTTGGAAATAAGAGTAAAATCAATTTATCAGACTCCGTTTTCACGTAATTTTCTATCGGTAATATTCAAATCACAACGCTCCAATTTAAATTTTATACTTATTATTATTATTAATTTTGCTATACTTGTTTTATATAATAAATTCATTTCTTTTACAATGCAATCTTTGCTTTCAGTAGGTAGCATTAGATATAGACCAATTCCTTCTCCTGATACAATTGTTTGTTGGGTTAATGATCAAATCATACCACGATCTGAGTGAATAGAGTCTTGAAGGTGTTCTGCCAGAGCTAGACGTTGTTAAATACAAATTTAGATTTCAACATTGCATTGAGGTCTTGGCGCCCATTAAAACAACATAGCTTAGGCAAAGGTAAACAGTTACATTTCTCACCCAACAGTTAGGAGCTAGCAAAACGTTTCATTTGTACGCTCAACGTGGAGCAAAGTAAATACCGTTTCACTTGTCATCCCAGCCTAAGCAACACGTTTCAGATTGATGTGCAGGGTTTATTAACACAACTTTCCATAGTGCTAAGTCCAAAAACTGGTTTTATAAGTGCAGCCAATGTAAAGTCCAGTCTTAAGTCCTAAAACAAATCTAGCAGTACAGCCAAAAAAAAGCGTAAGTCCTGTCCTGACTACATAGGGTGTTGATTCTAAAGGAAATACCTACAGTGTCATTATCTTTGTGCGCCCCGATAAACACGGCAAACTAAGCCGGCTACAGTTCAGCTGGTCGTTGGCGCGCACTTTTACACATTTACCAAACATGTTCAATAATATGTACTCACAGTGCTCATAGCTGATGCTGAAAATGTCCTCTCTCTCTTGTAACACACACCTGACATCTTCTGATGAAAGAATGGACAACAATCTCATCTATTTTTGTTCTGTAAGAACACAACATTGTCTGTTAACTTTGTTATTATTCGAATTATGGATGCACACACGTTCGCGCAATGTGAATTGGTGTCTATGCATGACCAACAATCACAGTAATCACAATACTCGCTAAACGTGCAACACTAACGTCCAAGCTTTGCAGATACACGTCCATATGAATGCCAAAACACGTATGAACTAACGATATGAGTCAGCGGAGCGGGGTATTGCGAGGCCCACTCGCTCCGCACCTGGCCAGCTGGCTGAGCGGACCACGGCACACTATTGCGACATTTTGCTGGTCAGGTGCGGATCTCGCAATACTCCACTCCACTGACTCATATCGTTTAGTGAGTTGTCTGAAACAAGACGAAACTTTCGAATCATGTTTTCATGAAGGTCTATGCCTAATGTCAGTACAATTGGCTCGCTAAACGATTCAAGAAAACTGGCTCTCTAAATAATATGAAAGTTAACAGACAACAAAAATTAGATGAGATTGTTGTCCATTCTTTCATCAGAAGATGTCAGGTGTGTGTTACAAGAGAGGGAGGACATTTTCAGCATCGACTATGAGCACTATAAGTACACATTATTGAACATGTTTGGTAAAAGTGTAAAAGTGCGCGCCACGACCGGCTGAACCGTGTACGCGCGCCCGCGATCTGCGCCAGTCAAAGCCGACTTAGTTTGGAGTGTTTATCGGGGCGCACAAAGATAATGACCCTGTATAAATGGGTTAACTATATAGGCTACAACTTTAAAAATGCCAATAGTTTTTTGCTGGTTAATTCAAGTGTTAGTGAAGCCTCCGTGGCTTAGGCGGCAGCATGCCGGCCTCTCACCGCTGGGTCCGTGGTTCAAATCCCGGTCACTCCATGTGAGATCTGTGCTGGACAAAACGGAGGCAGACAGGTTTTTCTCCGGGTACTCCGGTTTTCCCTGTCAAAAGTTCATTCCAGCAACACTCTCCACTATCATTTCATTTCATCTGTCATTCATTTAATCATTGCCCCAGAAGAGTGCGTCAGGCCTCGGCAGCCGGCACAGTCCATATCCTCGCCGCTAGATGGGGGCTTCATTCATTCCATTCCTGACCCGGTCGGAGACTGGAAGCAGGCTGTGGATTTTCATTCAATTCAAGTGTTAGCTCTGCAGCCAGACATAGAGTTCATTTCTCACAGTTTCTATGCTCTCCTGACAAGTTGGCATAGTGAGACTTACGTTTGTCTGGTTCCGAGGTACAGAACAACTTTCCTTAAATGTTAACCCTTCCAGTGTCATTGAAATGTGCTGTACTATACTATACTATACTTTCAGCGATCATTTTTCAGGGAGGAAAAATAGTACAAAATAGCAATCAGTTCTGTGAACCATTGAATTTACATTGTGGAAAGCAGGGATACCCTCAAATAGCACACGTGTATCTGAATTTACTGCTCTCAGTTTCATTGTCACTTGTGTTTTAGATCCCTTATTTGGGGGTGGATCTAAAAGGGAGAGTTGCTGTACTAATTTATGAGGTTGTGCCTAAAGAAGGGTAGCTCCCCTTGACAGGGCAAGCTGACCAGTGTAGTGTGTTGTGGTGTGCTAGGAACTAGGGGGCGTTCCTATAAATAATGTGGTAGTGTTTGAGGGGATGGGACCCACTGCAAAGGGTCGCTGTACTAGTCGCTCAGCTGACTGCTTGTTATGTAATCGACTCTGCTCGTATCAGCCGGGTGGCACGCGCTGCTTGCTGGCAGCCGGCTCGAGAAACACAAAGATACCTGAGTTAGCGCTAATGGCTTACCGTCTGTCACGTCTTTACGTGACGGGAATAAGGAAGGGCGTTGGGATGTAAAGAGGCGTATAACAGTAATGCTAGTGTAGAGTGTGGACCAAGTGTTTTATTGGTCTGTGATATTCTTTGTGTGAGTCCCTTGTAGGGAATGAAATTATGTTTATAATGTGATACAAGTTGTGGGTTGCAGGTTACATAAATAGGAACTCTGAACACGATTGACTGACTCGCCTCGGTTGACACCAGCGTAGCCTCCGGCTGTCTCGATGAAGCACTGACAATGGAGAGAGAGTTTGACCTCATTAGGACGTCTTCTTATACCTTCTGACGCCCTCCTGTCAGCAATGTATTGGCCCAGTTAGTACTATGTCGCTGAGTGTAATGATTACGTAAGGCTTGAGCTGCTTTATGGAGTAGCAAGCTGTCCTTACAGTATTAATGGATGTTGCCCCGGCTTTCCAAGGGTTGCCATTTTAGGGGATTTAGCCAGATGTTGGGGGGATGGTCTCCAAGGGGTGCATACCCCTGGGATGCTGTACACTTGATAAACCCTAAATATCTTCAACTGTATTCTCTGCCCCTATTTTACTGTTTACATCATACAACAGTTGATACCGTCAAACTCAAGTATTTATCAAACCAATCCTGAAATATGTAGATGAAATCATTCGCGTAGTCTTCTCCGGTTCCAGGTGAGTTCGTTGAGGTTTTCTAATACCTTCCTCCCACCTACCGTAATTATTTTTATTAATGCAGCCAATGACCATGTACTTTTCTTTTCAGGACGGGTCAGGGAAGGGATATTGGAAGGAAATCGGCCGTGGACCTATTGAAAGAAACCTTCCCGGCATTTGCCTGGTGGTGAAAATGGGAAACCACGAAAACCATTTTCAGAACGGCCGAGGTGGGATTCGAACCCACGCTCTCCCGATGCCAGCGGGGCGCGTCAGCGCTCTCAGCCACCGCGGCCGGTACCAACCATAATTAAATGTTTACGGTACTTATGATAGCCTGCGGAATATTCCGTATGTGACCCGCATCGAGCGGGAATTACGTCGCGGAATATTCCGGTTACGACTGAAACCATGATTCATTTATATAGATCTATTGAGAATAATAACTTAATCTACGAAATTAAACTGGTAGCAGTGGCATTAAAAACTTGCTGAAAATATACCTGACATATCGAGGCCAATCCAGCACTACATTACAGGGTGTTTCGAAAACAGGGTCCGATATTGCAACAGGGGTTGGTATTGGTCAAAACGAGAAGAAATGTTCCTATAAACATACGTCCGGAAATAAATACCTGTTGAGATATGCACCATTTGACCTGCGTGCAGGAGGCATTGTGTTCGGTGGTGCATGCGTCTTTCCGTTGAAGGTCTTGGCGTGAGTCGTATGTTCAGTCATGGTATGAGGTTGTGCTGGCAGTGCAGTGCGGTACCCGCACCAGACTGGTGGTCTCGTGCTGTGTCGACGACGTAAACAGTGCGATGGCGTATTCATCGCGGGAAATTGCAGTCATCGTTTTTTTGCTACGGATTAGCCAACGGTAGTGGACGACAGGCCCAAATCATGTAAGCTCAACGACATCCATACCGCAACATTCCATCCGAAAAGATTTTCGCTCGGCTATTCTATCGACTTGCATAAACTGGTTAATTTGCTGTCGGGACAACGGATCGCGGTAGACCACGTACCGTTCGCACGCCGGAAATGGAGGAATGGGTGTTGCAACACGTAGAACGTGATCCTCACACAAGTGTACGAAGAATGGCAGCTGCTGCAGGTGTCAACCATGCTCGTACGTGGTTTGTTCTACACGAGCAGTTGCTGTATCCATACCATGTCCAACGTATGCAAGCTCTGAGGCCTCCTGACTACCCTGCCAGAGCTGAAATCTGTCAATGGCTTCTACGCCAGAGGGCGGAAGATCCACAATTTAAAGACTGCATTTTATTTACGGATGAGGCAGGATTCACCAGAAATGGCATCGTAAATTACCGCAACACACACGTGTGGGCGGATGCAAACCCTCAAGCTGTCATGGAGTCGAGGCATCAGGATCGTTTTCGTCTCAATGTGCGGGCAGGAATTGTGGGTGACAAACTAATAGGGCCATACATTTTACCGAACAGATTAACAGGTTATGTGTATAATCAATTCTTGCGCGATGAATTACCCGGACTGTTGGAGAATGTTGGGCTTCTAGAACGCCAACGCATGTGGTTTATCCATGTCGGGGCACCACCCCATTTTCTACGTATCGTGCGACAATATCTAAGCGAAACCTTTCCTGGACGATGGATTGGTCGAGGGGGTCCAGTGGGATGGCCTCCCCGTTCGCCGGATCTTAATCCATTGTATTTCTGGCTATGGGGATATTTAAAGACATTGGTGTTTGCCACACCCATCGACAATGTGCAGATGTTACAAGAGCGTGTGACCAATGAGTGTGCTCACATCCGGGAGCAGCCGAGTTGATGGGACGAGTTCGGGATTCCTTGCGAAGAAGAACCGAAGCATGTGTACACAATCGTGGTAACCATGTGGAGCATCTCTCGTAACGTGCAGATGGTATCCGCGAACAACCTGGCTGAAATGATCACTGCTCCTGGTTGGTGGTGTTGATGGACGATTGCCCAACGCGTGTTCTGTTAAACGTGTGTGAGAGTCAAGTGTTGATTAGAAGTAGCTGGTAGGATGACGTCCATTGTCTGAAGTGTAAATTCACAACACAAGAAAATTGGCTCATATCTCAACAGATATTTGTTTCCGGACATATGTTTATAGGAACATTTCTACTCGTTTTGACCAATCCCAACCCCTGTTGCCATATCGGACACTTTGTCCGAAACACCGTGTATGTTTGAAATGGCATTCTTCCATGGTTTCTCTGGCTGCGTGGCTCAGCGGTAACGTTCTCGCTTGCTGGGCCCTAGGTTGCAGGTTCGTATCCTGGCGCAGTCAGCTGGCATTTGAGGGTGCGCAAATGCGAGGGAGCCGTGTCAGTAGATTTACTGGTACGTTAAAGATCCCCTTCGGGGAAAAATTCGGGCACCCCGGCGTCTCTAAATGCCACATTAGTTAAAAGGGACGTAAAACCAATAACATTATTAATCATTTCATACCGACAGCAGAGGCTACGCTGGCTAAAGCGCAGTGTTAGGCCATGGGGCCAAGCTCTCTGCTGACTCGGTAGACGCGTGGGTTCGAGCCCTACCGTCGGCCGTCCTTGAAATGGTTTTCCGTGGTTTCCCATTTTCAACACCAGGCAAATGCTGGGACGGTACCTTCTGACAGGCCACGGCGGCTTCCTACCACATCCTTGTCCAGTTTCATTCGCCATCATCCATTCTATCTCTCATCCCGACGCGCAGGTCGCCCACGGGCGTCGACTAGAAAGACCTGCACTCGGCCTCTCAGGAGGTCACACGAAAAAAAAAAACATTTCATGGTTTCTGAGATATTGAGAGCCGACGGCTCAAGTGTCCATGGATAGTTATTAGGTGGTTGGCGGAATTGCTGTCACTGGAAATGTGCACATTTATATCCCTTATAGCATACACTGTAACCCAGCAGCGTCCAAAGTACTTCACACTGTGCAAAATCGCACAGCTGCCACACATGTGAATGTACAGTGCAGAGTCATGGTAGGCGTGACGTCTGATTGGTAGACAACGGTGCACGTGCATTATGGGAGGGACGTATCCTGCAATTCTACTCGTTGTGAAAGCGCTAAGTTTGAAAATTACGTATGTGTTCTCGAAGTCGTGAAAGAGCAATTTGTAAACAGATTTCAAGAACTTTCAGCTTTGTTTCCTGTGTGTGATTTATTTGCACGGCCATTTTCTATCTCAGTAAATAGCGCATCAACTAACTTACAATTGGGATTAATTGATTTACAGTGCAATGCGCGGTTGAGGGACAAGTTCTTTGCTGCAAGAAACTTCACTGAATTCTACGAAAATTTCCCCCACAATGAATTTCCTCGCCTTCATCACGAGACCGCCAAACTTATGAGCAAGTTAAGTTCTACCTATGTACAGTATGTGAAACCTTTTATTTTCTCTCATATTAAAACGCAACAAACCGTGGTCCCAAACGGGCATTTCAGATGAGAATTTGAGAAGTTGTTAAGGTCACCACGTACTCTTACACGATGAAAAAGTCTATTTTTGTGGCATCACTTCACTAAGTATTTTCTGGGTTTATGCTAAAGGTACAGGATTCTTGTCACATATAAGAAGCGGTATATTATGAGCTGTTTTTGACCATGTAGTGCTACTTTGCTTTTATAGGATGTGTGAAATGAATACAAATTTGGACAGATACATTTTCAAAAAAATGTTGTATAAGTTGCTTCAGGTACACATTTCTCAGTTGTTTTTCAATCAAATATTCTCAAAATTTGTTCACATACTTGGAATGGATCATGGCAGATGAGTAACCACTTTGATTGATTATTATTGGGACAGAATGCAAGAAAAAATAATCCGAACTCTTTCTTTTTAAATTTATTCAAAAATATGTATCAATTTTTCTTTTCCCAATCCATGCCTACTATGTTTTGGAAGTTAAAATAGGTTAACATTTAAGTACTCCATTAGGCAAGTTAATGTAAAAAAATAGCCCTCTATCTTAAATGGTTTCCTAGTTATTGGTACCTAAACATGAAAAATGAGTATTAATGGAAAACAGCTGGCAAAGTTAAAAGTGTATTATTCAGAACATGGGACGCTACTTTTAAAAGACGAATTTAAGGTAGTTGTAGGCATAAAAACCCCAACAAACTATATATATTTGGATTCAGAAAAGAATGTAGAATTTTATGGCGCCAAAATCAAAAAATCGATTTTTTTTTTCATCATGCAAGAGTACGTGGTGTCCTTAACGCTAGTCTGTAACCCGTTCATTTGCGCCTAATTGTAACAAGATTGTTAACGCACACAAACAAGGCGTAGGCTACTATAAATGAGAACAGCAATAAACAATATCTGTATCAGCCAACATGTACGGTACTAGTTTTTAATTGGTGTGTGGAATTAGTTGTACGTTTGCCATTGTAGAAACATTATGTATTTTGTCTTTTAGCAAAGCTGTTATTGTGAGATATTTGGCACAGAGGAAATATGTTGTCTTTTTCCCCTTCGCATAGGAAGGGAGACATGTACATGAATGAATATACATTTTGTACGTGAAGCACTCCAGAGTTAACATGAATATAATTTTGAAAGGAAACGTTTTGCCGCTCTTTCCTAGCCCCTCCAATCATATGACAAGCGATTTGATTAATGCAAAATAATATTTCATGAAGAATACGTTCGGTGTTCTTGCTACGTTGCCTGCAAAATACATTCCTTGCCTGCTAATTGACCTCTACACGTTTCTTGAACGATGACATTCCCTCACCATGCATAGTGGAGAGGAAGTGAGGACGTACGGTAAGGGAGGGGATGCACACCTGTTATTCTGCGAGACACACTGCCTGCACCGTGCGGCCCGACCTTGGATGGTGCTGCGTGTAGCCTATATATAAGTTTGGTAGAATTCCATTCAATGTTATGGAAGTAACATGTAGTTTAACATATAACCTATAGACTAAACGTGCTTAGAAATATTTTGGTAATACTTACACATACGTGTTGCTCAAAATGTATGTGCAATATTAAGAAATAATAGTGTACACAGTTTCAAATTGGTTATATAAACCTATTCTACGATATTGAGTCAATGGTTCAAATATTCCAAAAATGTTACTAGGCAGTTGGTAGCCCTAGAACTATCTATATAATCATACACCCTCTGTCTGAAAAGTTCGGTGAATGGGTTTATATTACGAACGGATTGTTGTCTTACCTGAAATAGCCGTTACTATCCTTCGAAGTAATCCCAGTGGATAGTAATGCACTTCTTAGAGCGGCTGCACAAGTCCTGGCATAGTCTTCCTGAGGGATAGCCTTCACTTGGGTAGTCACATTACGTTGGATGTCCGAAATGTCCGAAAACCTCTGGCCCTTCAGTGCTTTTCGGCGACCCTAGACCCCGATACATCATACTTTGACGCTTGCCTTCGAGGTCGTACCTCAGGCGCCAGGTCTCGTTACCCGTGACGATGGTTTTCAGGACCATTCCATTCCACTGAACATTCACCCTTCTCACTGCCACCCGTCGAACAGGTGTGCACGTTAGGTTGCATAAATTCACCCTTCTCACTGCCGCCTGTCTATCAGGTGTGCAAGGCAGGTTACATAAATTCACGCTTCTCTCTCGCTTTCAATTGAGAGTTTTGACGATCCAAACTGAAGGCTATTCCTAAAGAAGACTATGCCGGGAGTTTCCCGGACTTGTTCAGTCGTTCTCAGAAGTGCATAACCTTCCACGGGGATTACTTCGAAGGTTAGTAACAGCTGTTTCAGGTAAGCCAACAATCCGTTCGCAATGTAGACCCATTCACCGAACTTTTCAGACAGAGGGTGTAGTTAGGTTTCTTAAGGTATACAATGCAAGTGAAAAATTTGGTACAAATCCATGCAAAACAAAAGTTTGGTGCTTTTGTTTACTTAGGCAACACTGAAAAATGGCTTCAAACCTCACAACAAATCCATGCAGTTGAACATTAAACCTATACACATGCATGGAATTATGTTGGTAGTGCTAAGTTCATCTGAAACATATTGGACATCGTAGTTCCGCCCCTTAAAACAACAATAACTAACTAACTACTAGTGTATTAAGTTTGAATTTAGTTCCATACACCTCATCGGAGATACCCGTGTTAGGTCTAGGGTGCAAAGTTCTTGAGATCATTAACACAGTTGATAGCCCTACTCACTGAGATAATAAACAATATAATAATAATAATAATAATAATAATAATAATAATAATAATAATAATGTTATTGGTTTTACGTCCCTTTTAACTACTTCGGTTTTTTGAGGCGCCAGGATGCCGGAAATTTTCCCCGAAGCGGATCTTTATCGTGCCAGTCAATGTACTGACACGGCTCCCTCGCATTTGTGCACCCCCAAATGCCAGCTGACTGCGCCAGGATACGACCCTGCAACCTTGGGCCCAATAAGCGAGAATGTTACCGCTGAGCCACGCAGCCAGTCGAGATAATGAACACAAAAGGCTTAAATTGCACATATACAATTTAGTTTATATCCATTAGATAGTATGGAAGTTGCGTGCACTTAAACAGCGAAACTATTAGAACCCGTAGAGTCACGTTGGCAAAATAAATATGTATCTATAGCCTATGCATGACAGTTTTGAAGCAGTTTATATGCATACATTCTGAGATAGTCAACATTGCGTTCTAATTGCAATTGTGTCTTTTCAGCAGTTTGCAGCAATGACGTCATTTTCAAATATGGCCTTGAGATGTCATGGTATGGAGCTTCACTCACACCAGATTTGTTTTCGATAGCTGCAGCCGTTTTTCTTCTTAATTGCATCATTTCTGCAAGTTGTGAAAAGTAGGCTAATAATCCTTGAAAAATGGGATAATTGCCTCTTTTGTTTGTTACCGACGGTGCGGGTGGGACTTAGATTTAGATATAAGTCACCCTGAGAAAGGGTGCGCACGGTCTGTATGTCGATGTCATCCCTATTTTATAATGTTTTGCCATACAATCTTCTAAGTCCCATGTTGTGACATCGTGGTCATGTAGTCCCGTGAACATAGGCGAGTGTGAAATTTGTCCGATAACCCGTGATATTGTGATTGCTGTATTAGTGTTTGTAATTGTGACTAGGATTGCGGAAGGAGGCGACCACAGCCTTCATTTAAGTACTATCCAGGCATTTACCTGGAGTAGAAGTAGGAAACTGCGGAAAACCACTTCTACGATGACAAAGTTAGGCATCGAACCCATCTCTCTTCAGTTTTGCATCATGCGGGTGAATGCCTTCAGACCAGAATTACATTTCTTGACAGAGCGGGAAATCGAACCCGGACCTCAGGGGTGATAGTCAATAATGCTAGTCACTGCGCCATGAGGTGGTCTCTTCTATAGTAAAGCCATCATTACTTCCGACTTGACGTTTCAGTGTCACCCTAGAGTTATCTAACAGTGAGGAGGAAAATCACTTTACCTAGACTAGACAATCACAGGAAGCCATTCAAATCTATATATCTCGACAAATTGAGTTTCGTTCGCGATGTCGCGATTTAGCGAACGAAACTCTAGCCTAGCACTGAAACGTCAAGTCGGAAGTAATGATGGCATTACTATAAGCCATTAATAATCTTATTGCACACTGCAGGTAGGTAAATGTTATGCCTGGGATTTCTTCCCCAATACATTTGCAGATTAGTACCTGATCGTGTTTCCAAGTATTTGCCAAGTTCGTGTATTGATTTCTCAGTCTTCAATCAGTTCGTGGCGAGCTGTGTTGACTACAGTCGGCAGGATGTAGGTGCCACCACACAGCTACTACGTTTCGAAGCTGTGTTATACTTACCGTTATTTCAAACAATACACGTTCACGATGTGTCCGTAATTCTAATTCGTAAAAAATATATAATAACATTCCGCGAAACAACCCGTCTAATGAAAGCAGAATGTTAATGATGAATGGCATTTTGCAACCAATGCTGCTTTAGAGGTCCGGTTAACAATACTCCCCCCAAAATTTGCAAATTACGTTATCAGACAGTTAACACCTGTAAATATCTCCTTTTTCACTCATGCTTGTGCCCAACTCTGGAGTTAGGACGATTGTAGATTAATATTATTTATTGAGTTAATCGTCATAGTAACTGGTGTGCATTGTTCCGTAGCTCGCCTGCCACATCATAAGCTAACAATGTGAAGACTGTCTGATGCTCGTTTCGGGGCCGCCTGCCTGCCTTGGGCAATGAGAGAGCAGAGCCGGCTCCGCGCTGCGTTCGCCAGTGCACTCTTGTCCGCGCCGGAGTGTAGAGGCAAGTCTTTCTGATCTGCGAGGCGGAACGTGTTCTGTTTTATTCTTTCATTCTTGACTTGTGTGGAGGTGCTTTGGAAGAGGCCCCCCCTCGTCGCTTCCTAGCGATGCTCGTGTGCCGATGAAACAGAACTAATTAATTTTAGCTGTATGACATTTTAATTATTATTTTTATCAGTTAGATAAATGGTGTCTACAATGACATCGCCGTGTTGGACATTACGTTATTCAACTCCAATTGTGGTGCTTAAACTCTTGTGCTTGTTGGGAGGATTGGTGGTGACCATAGGAGGAGCTCGAAGTCAAGGTACGTAGTTTCTGAATTTTTTTACTTCTTCTTGGAAGGTGGCAAAAGTTTTTACCAGGGAGTCCTCCGAGGATTTCTCTCAGAACTTAAATCTGGTTCGGTTGATTTAAAGCGGTTGGGTAATTTTAATCTAGATACAGATTATGTGTGTGTGTGAACTTAGTGCGCAAGCTTTCTACGTTCCCAGTTTTAACAGGTGGGAGGCAGGTGTTTCTCAACTAACCTGCCTCTCCTCCACCTCCGCTTGCAACAGGAAATAAGTCTGCTGTTATATTTTGTTGCACAATTCTCGAAATACCACTGTTTTTTTATTTCAAAGCGCACAAATGGTTAAATGAAAACAAAGTATTTTGATAGTGATATATTCATATCGTTATATTTACGGTACGGTACAGGTTTGGATTGTATACCTATTTGGTACTTCAGCTGGAATGATGCATAGACTCCGACTGATGGTCATAAGATAACATTAGAATCACTGAATTCACGGTCTTCAGTTCGTGGGTGTTATTGCACCCGTTATTAGGTGCAAATAAGGCTCAAATTGCGATGAATAGAAGGTATTTCTTCTATATTCAAGAGTGGCAGCTGGTCGCTTTGAAGATGCTGTTTGGACGTACATTCTGCTTTATGTTATCAGTGCCGCGCGATCTAGCGTGACTTGGAAATTATCCATTCACCGTAGGTCGTTAAAAATACGGAGGATGAGGATCGTCAAACGGCGGGGCCCTCGGGATTTTCATTTGGAGGAAGAACGTGCAAGACCCACTGATTATTGAATTATATCAGGGAAGCTGTCCCACTTCTTGTTTCTGTTTTACATTCACTCGAGCTGTTCATTGAGAAAGAAATTAATAGAGAATCATTGTTTTTGCACATTCGCGTCTCATGGGAATAGTTGTCCCCCTGCCTTCGATTATACCACTGCAGAAAGCCGCCTAGTTTTCTTGGGGGTGGTTTAAGCGCGGTGAGCGATGGACTCTCCAAAAGTTACCTTACAGTCGATGAGGAGCAGAACAAACAATGCTTTCTTCCAGGGGGTGCGCCATACAGGCATCTTTATTCCAATGAGACACAAATATAATTTACTGGTTGTGACTACATTGACAAAATATTTACACCGGAGTACTGGAACCATTTTGTGTAGGAAAGAGAAAATAACGCGGCGGAGACTGTACATCTTTCTATCCGGAGATTTATTTATTTATTTGGCTACTCTATAGAAATTGACTTTTTTGCCCATGGCTTCGTGTGTGCATCTTATGTCAGTTGTCGTTTGGAGATGTTCTGTTGGATTCCCAGTTCTCCTGTCGCCGTATGTTAGAAATTGTGTACGGTAGCTGCTGGTGAATTTTGCTACTATGGAAACGAGTTTTCGGTAGGTCTATAAGAACTGGTCCAGGGCACTTGCCTTTTCGGTGATTGCACCTTGCGTGCCTTCTAGTTCTGGAGTTAGCTTCCTTAATCGGGCTGACCCTCTACAAACCACCGGCTAGCTCTTCAATTAGCTTTTTCTTTTTTTTTGTATGCAGAGGTGCTTCAGAGCATTTTATAAATGACTGTAGATCATAATTATTGTTATACCGTGATGTGCTGCAAGCGGTACGTTAAAAGGTAGCTGTGTTGAAATTAATGCACGATGTACCGCGAATTTGAAGTCATGTGTTCAAATTTCATGTGTATCTGCGAGTCGAAGCGGCATCTCTTTAACATCGGGTCCGACGTATCTAATGGCTAGCTGCGTGGCCCAGCGGTAAAGTTCATCTGCTTTTCCCAAGGTTGGAGTATTTAATCCGGTCGCAGTCAGTTGCCATTTTTAGACTGCTTGAATGTAAAACCCATGCCATTGGATATACTAACATTCAGGGCAAAATGCTTGCTCCCCGACGTCTCTACGGCGAAAGTAGTTAAAATGGACGTAGAACCCATATTGTCAATAGCACATGCCGAGTTTTTTTATTTTTATTTTATTTTTATTTAAGAAATTGATCGATTTTAACTGTTGCTGGAAAGCTTAAAAACCGAATAAGTGTTCGAGACAGCCTTTGGTCAGTTGCTTTGTTCTGGAATGTGGCTAGTGGTTGCGAGTCACTGGTCGAGTAACGGCTGTTAAGTACGCCAGTTTCATGTCTAAATACGTCCAGGTCACACTTACCTGTGCGCGGTTTCAGCGGTAAGAACAAGACTAGCCTTCGTTAATCCACGATTTCCTTTCAATGGGAGTATTATTCTGAGATTGCCAGCTCCTGACCAACTCCCCATCGTGAGTGGAGCTCAGTAGTCTGCCGAAATAAAAAATACGCTTGTTACGTACCGTACTTTAAGTTGTTGATCATTTTAGGGACTTTGCGGCATCGTAGTCGTGTAGTACTCGGGTGTGTGTAGAATTTTTCGGATAACCTGTGTCACTGTGACGTCTGGACTAGTGCGTGTCTTAGTCATTGAGGTAGGATTTGGGTAGGAGGAGGCCGTGGCCTTAAGTTGACAACCATCCCGGCATTTTCCTGAAGTAGAAGCAGGAAACCACGGAAGGTCACTCCCATGATGCCTGAGGTAGGGATCGAACTCTTCTCAGTTTTGCCTCACATGGCTGTATATACCCCGTTCCAGCCCTCTGACCAGAATTATATTTCTTGGTGGAGTCGGGAATCGAACTCGGTCTAGCCACTACGCAACGTACTGAAGTAAACGTGGTGATCCAGCAGTTATTTTGGAAGTTCAAGGACAGGGATTGCGAATGTTAAATGTTGCAACATATGTTATTGTTGGAGACCTGCTGTCTTTGGACATAGGGCATCCTCGCATTTTTGGGATAACAAGTGCGGTACTGATGTACTGTAGGTTTAGTCTCTTCTTATTTACTATTGCAACTTTACACACACTCATTAGTGTCGGATTTTAAACAGAATGGTATCATCAACGTGTCAATATAATAATTATGACACAGGTCTCTCGCGTTATCAAATGCGGGGCTGATGGCCAAGATTCCCCAAGCACCTGAAATGAATTAATAAACGACGACGTTATCAAATGACAATGAATTGCGTCAGGATTAAATCCCATAACATTGGGGGCAGCAGAGCGAATCTTACACACATTGGGTAGTGTTTCTCGATTATGTGTTTTATACAATTCTCATTGTGATCTTATTGAAGTTGGTGGTGTAATGAATCGATAGATTTCGATACAATTACGGTTACTTTGTTTCATCGGATAGAAGAAAGAAAATTTGAGGTTTACTTCTGATAGCTGGAATAGCCATACAAATCTTAAATATTCAGATGGCATGATTATTTTATGTTTTTACAGCTTCCGGCCAGTAAGCCGATTCACTTCTTAGGTATCACCGGATATGGAATATGCGTAGAAATGTGTGTTCATCGCAGCCAATGTACACTGTATGCCCCTTGCCGGAAGTGAAACAGCAGTAAGTTAAAGGAAGAACATATAAGTTACTGCAAAGCGCTCTTATAACAATGATAAGTTAAATATCATAGAATTGACGAAAGTGTAGCCTATTGATGAAGCCCTATGGATTTGGTATTGTGAGTCTAGGATATAATATGTCTTAGTTTCAGGTGCTTTGTTTTCTTCGTTAACAGCAAGAGATTCGAGCATAAATCTTAAATTAACAGAGATAGAATCACAGTACAATCGTATCTTTCCTTGGTCATGTACAATTTGAACGATTTGTTATTTCATATTTCCTGCTGGGTCGGTTCTGAGTTTTAGTAGCCCAATGGTGCAGTGAAGATAAATCAGATTTTATGGCTTCTTTTCATAGGAATAGATAATCACATAAACGCTAAATTTACGCAGAGCTAATGAATATCAGTTACCTCCAGAAATCCAGATGAACTAGTATATTCCAATGAGGTAATGAAATTAGTACCTGCATCTTGTTGCTGTAAATGTTTTCAATTACTTCAGTCCTCGGAAATCTTAAGGGCCCGGGGCTTGGCTTGGTTCAATGTTCATTTGGAGTGACTGAGAAAATTTCTTTGTAGCAACAGTGATAGTGAACAATCACACATTCATTCCATTGCAGCTTCACGCACATACAACTGAACATAAAGGAACCGGCAACAGCCAATAGACCTAGGGACCAGGTTTAAATGCATTCACTGACTGTTAGGCTGTGTGTTAATGCGGAGTCAGGTTTGAGCATGCCAGTATCCAACCTACTTTATCAAGAAGCAACGTTAGCAAGTTTCAGAAACTTTATTATACTGCACCACTCAGCTGTCTTAACCTCTCGTCATTGCTTGCGTTTGATCTACTTAGAGGCCTTTCCTAAACATGCGTCAGGAGTACATTCAGAACAAGGCTCTATTTAGCGGCACAAAACTGGCCACCTACATATTTATTAACCTGTGTGTGTGGCTACTGATGATGGATATGATATAACGATAAAATTCGAATTTTACCTGACATGTAAAATTTTTAGTTTCCTGATGACTGGATGACTTTAGGTCTTAGGTAGTGAATTTTACAAATGGTACGGCCTATTTAGATGGAGGCAGAGTTAAAATATCCTACGAATGTGGGACTGGAACCCGCGTTCTGCAACCTATCAGGCAAGCCCAGGCTTGCAGGTTGAAGACGACATTCGTCGGGAAATTTACTTCTCTACTTTCATCGAGATGGCTTGTGCTGTTTAATCAAACCATGACGTAAGAGGTCGTTCGTTATAAATAGTCATAAATTCTTGTTAGTTTCCGATTAAAAGTATATATTTTTGTTTTCTGCAATGAACGCGGATTATCTTACTACACTGATTCGTGATAACGTGTTGAAACTGCTTGAAATGTGGTCCACACAATTTTCAATTGAAGGTATCTCCTTCGCAACCAAATTGATGAATGAACAAAGTGAAGTTCTTGATCCCACGATCATGCCAGCGTAAGGTAAGTCGGTTCACAAATTGATCAAGAGTATACGCCGAACCTTTCCAGAATTTATCACTCGCGGTATACCTCACAAAAAGGAGCATAAGCTTACATTAAGTTTTGGATTTCCGAATTCTGTAATCCACAAGCTCTTTTAATTGATCCGTATCCTAGACTGCTCTTAGTGGGTTTCAACCGTGTCCTAATAAGTGTGCAGTAGGTAGGTCAAGGAGGCAGATTCACCACTGGAGAGATAGGTTTGCTTCGTGGACCTGAAAGGCTCTGAATATTGTCCGCTACGGCTGGCTGCCCACGATACCAGGTAGAGAGCTGCGTGCAGGTGGGAGGGATAGAATGGACCGGAATATTTCAAGGTCATTGTCATGTGTCGTTCCGATTACTTGGGATATGGCAAATGCACCAGACTGTAGTGTCTTGTGGTCATGTGTAAGTTAATTCCGATTACTTGGGATATGGCTGTTCGCTGTAGTGCCGCGAGGCATCCAGAGATTGAACTAGACTGGGATAAGCAGTATATATTTGTCACAGACCTTTCCGTAACCCTGAAAGGGTAGTGATGGAAACGTGACATTTCTCACGTGGACTGATCCTTTCAGCTCTGAGCTGAAATTAATTTGTTTTCGTTTAATGATAACTCTTTACGTATATAATCGGGCGGTCATGAAGTCTCTTATATTGACCGTAACTTCGGATATGAGTTAATATTTTTGAAATACACATGTGTGCAGTCTGCCGTTCATATGTGCTATTCGCAGGAATATGTACGATATAGTACTAATTGTATTTATAAACAGGGGTTCCAAAATCCCTGCGATATGGTAATATGAACTAGCTGTTGCATCATTTAAGCAATAATCCGCCCCTACTCCCGGGCACCTACGACTACTGAAATTGGTTGGGATGCCAGGCCTGTATTGTCAACAGAGTTTAACTTGGGAATCTATTTCAACTTCCTCAAATGCAACCGGATTAGATCCCGCAAGCGTCCTAACCAGCTGTGCTGTGTGGCCGGCTTACATCCACATATCTTTAAGTCTACCAGTTGATGACTTTGGACTGCTAGTGCATTTTGAAATAGGTTAAGTTAACGTTGCAAGTTGTCAAATTCCTGACATATCTAGGAGCATTGCGCTGATAACGATAATGTCCTAAGCCCTTAAATAAAGAAAGCGTGTGTGTGGAAGCTCTTCAAATTCGATTCTCTTCACTATTATTTGAAACTTCTGCGTTACTAGTTCTTCGCACGGCTTGTTTTACTGTACTTATTGGAAAATAAACTTATAGCCTATCGTGCCTGTTTAGAAGTAATATTAAGACTTTTCTCGTTCTGTCTCCCATAGCTGGGATGCTATCCAAATATCTCGTAAACGGTTGATTCTAGTGCCTTCACACATGTTTTTTGGAGTCTCAGTCAGAGTTTTGTTTCTCACGTCTTTTCGTTTATTTTAGTATGTATTTTATGGGGTGATTCCCCCATAGCCCGCCCCGCCCCCTTTATGAGAGGTGCTTGCCCTGTGATGATGGTTACACGTACCAAATTTTACCAATCCGTTCTCAGACAGGCAAACATTTTATTTTGCGCGCATCCGTCGTAAAACAGTCTGGAACTCCTAAATACCAAAGAATTCCGTGGAAGTTCATTAAGAAAATTTCTTTCATTTTTATATAACTTATATGGAGATGAGATTAATCATCAGATTGAGTTGTTAGTCTTAAAATCTATTGCAGCTGCTAAGCCTTTCAAACATTTGTAACGTTCTAGCCAACCGGTTGCAATATTTTGCAATCGCCTTACTGCTCATCGCACTGCGCATCTCCAGCAGTTCATTTAAATGGTACATCAAATAAGAGAGATATTAAGAGATTTGAAGGGCAAGCCTTTCATGCGTAGCTTCCGTTCACGCATTACATACTCGTTGGAAGATACGTTTTTGTTTCTATATGCTTTGAATAACATTAAAGGAAAACCATACTGCACCCACATTTTTGATGTGTAACATCTTTCCGCTGGGTTGCTGGATAGTTTTGTGGGAGTGATTTTGAAAATTGGGGACGGAAGTGAATCGGGCGGAAGTGGATCGAACGGAAGTGAAGACGCACTGCCAGAAAAATGGGACGGAGGTGAATCGAACGGAAGGGGATCGGACGGAAGTGAAGACGCACTGCCAGGTGGATGTACAATTGAAAATGTGTGTATTGGAAACAAGGCAGTGTGTGCTCTGTAGCGCGAGAATGTTATGGCAATACAGTAGGCAGTGCATTTAGCAGGCACTGGTTTGACGAGCTCAGTGGCAAATGTTTCACCGACTTTCATTTGTCATTGCGCAGTTTATGAAGCTTCACGTTCAAGGTTGTATATCACATGGGGTAGGACAAAGACTACAAATGACATTTAAGTAAGCGGCATTATTGTCAAGCTGTGGGTGAGTAGTCAAATATTAAATGCATAACAGAATGTTGTTGTATGTGTGGAATAAAAGCTGTGTTTTCATCATATGTGAGACTAGGTCATTTCATGATTGTAGGAAGCCATGTTTTGATTGTTTACGACGAACTGTATGAGAGCCTTGAGAATAATGAATGTTATAGTTACTGAGGAATGTGCTCACAGTATTTGAGAGTACTGTTGACGTTGTGTGTCACTTTGTTATTATGAATTATTAATGTAAAAGGAAGGAAGCTTGTAGTTTTGCGTGTCCGTTAATCTCACGATCATGATCCACGGTACCTCCCTTTTACGTGGAATGCGAACCACAGGACATGGCATTTCAATTCGAAAATATCACATGTATTGACCGGGAATCAAACCCGGTCTACCTTGGTGAGAAACTAACAGCTTGACCGCTGCGCCACAAATGTGACAGTAGCATATCTCCAATTCAATGTATACATTCATCATAGTACCAGTATGAAAATGGAGTGTAAATTAACATTTTAAGAATGTCCAAGCTGTGTAGTATACGAGTAGGATAACAGTCAGATGTTACACATCATATGCGACTACTGTAAGGCTCGTATCTTTTTTTAATTTTATTTTTTGATTCTCCATTCATTTAACATTTCTTGTGGAGAAATATGTTGATGTATTAGGACGAGGGTGTTGAATATGGCGGCAGGATAATAGATCACGGGGTAATGTGCTTTGATACGTAAGTAGTCGTGAAAGCAATAGAATACCTGAACAGTTTGTAACTGTATTTCGACGGCTGTGGGCTTCAGATTTTACTTCGTTTTTGTGCACTATAGTTTTCGAGCCCAAACCCAAAAGAATGAGTAGAGAAACCGTGTAATGTATAGGCTACTTGTAATCCATGAAACTACTGTAAGTCCGTCATTGGAACTTAGCTGTATCAGTTACGAATACCGTGCTATGTTTTGTTACATATCCTGACTGGCATATGAATAAGTCATTTGATCGACTGTAGTTACGTATAAACCAATGTCCCGGTACCTCAGGAAAACAAAGCATATAGGCCTATAACTTGTCCTTTAATATTAAACCTAACTAGCGGACCCGAGCGAGAACTCGCATAATGGGTTGTGTGCACCCCCATGTCTACAGACTACCCGCCCGGCTCTATTGCTATGCGGGCTGTACGCGACACAATTCTGCCCCGGGCTATCGTCTTGTTTATTTGTTTAAAAGCACTTTATAAACAAATAAATATATTTCCGTTGACTTTTCAAGAAATGCAAGACTTTTCATGTAGCCTACTATTGAGACGATTTGGAAGATTTTGGTACAAACCACACCTAACTCCCTCTGGTTTAGGAGCTTGAGTTTTGTGAAACATACACCTTAGCGTATTATATAATAAGACGATTGTTTTTAAGGAATTGTATGTTCAGTTTGATTTTAGTCGTCCTGCAGGTTGACTTATGGATGTCTTTAATGTTAATGTGAACACCTAATTCCCCGGGTGATAAGCTGGCTCACTGAGTGTTGGCTTGCCTGTGTATACTTGCATCCTGTAGATTTTAATCCCGATACTTGTTCATAGAAAGGGGAAATTTCGTTTTTCACGCGTCTCTTGTCTTATCTTGTCATGCATGGTACATTGGAAATAACCATTCCACATTCGTTTTAGGTGTAACTTCGTGTTTGGTGGTGAATGCATAATAGCCAACGGATGGATATACCTGCTCGTCACAGCGAGCAGTAGCTATGCATTTATAATCTTTCAGCACAGAACGTGGAACTCTAATAAAATTGATGCACTTAACCCTTCTAAACAATGCAAAAATATCAATGATATGACTTGAATGAATTGTTTTCAGTGGTATTAATCAGTTTTGTGCTTGCTATATGAGTAAGTGTATCATTGCTTCCCATCCTTCCATCTCCACGATAAGGGTGCTCTAAACCCTACTATAATCCCCGAAAGTATATGCACACAGCGTGGTGAGGACAGTAGACGACCTCGTAGTTCCTCCCCTTAAAACAACAATAACTAACAGCTGAGAGAAATTGTGCGTTCTAGTTCTATTCTCGGCCATGTCAAGAAATGTTTTCTGTGGTTTCCTTCTTTACCTCCAGGTAAAATCGGGTTGTTACCTTAAGACTGACTCCCTTTCCACCGTAGCCCCAGTTACACACACAAACTGGTACAGGCACTACCATAACATAGGTTAACCCACACACAAAACTACAGTGTCCTTGTTACTGAAGATGCCATTTATATTTCAGAAGAATACATTCCGTGTAAAAGGGAAGTTATTAAACCTGTTTCCACTTCAGTTAATCGAAATGGTTAATATCCCCTAGAGTGAAATAATAAAAGAAGTTATCAATCAGAACATTTAGTTTCCCGTCGCAGTTGACGGATGTTGCACTGCTTGTGAAGCGCACTGTGTGGAGGCTGTAATTTGTCACGCTAGCCACTGTTCCTGTTCGTGAACAAGTCTGGTAACCTTGACGTCCAGTCTCGCTGGTCCGAACCACTTCAGATGAACAGGTGGTGGGAGCATGCTCCATGAATGCCTATTAAAACATTATAAGTAAGTTATCATCCCTTTCTTTCTTTCTTTCTTTCGGAGTTTTGTTTTCCGTAAGGTTTGCGGTCCATTCTGATCACCAAATTTGACCATACTTGTTCAGACATCTGATTGCTCATGTGTATCAAGTATCTCCGCAGGCGCTGCACAATTTATCACTAAAATAGAGAATTGCACTCTTCGGAGGTGTGGGATAGTTTCCAAGCAGTCTTGAGATGATACGCTAGTTTAAGCACCAAACTCCTGCCTCCACATTAGTTAAAATTGTGGGGTTTGGAAGCCATTTTTCAGTGTTGCCTAAGTAAAGAAAAGTTTGGTGCTTTTCAGTCGGTCAACACGAATGTACCCAAAAAGAGCTGGGTTATGCCCTAATCCTGAAATAAATTACATGAGATTAATAAATACACTAGGATGATCAGTTTCGATCGTCAAGCGATCATCATCAGATCCATTACACTTAGGCTATAAAATCTATGTTTGAGAATACAGGTGAACAATATTTACAATATGTACACTTATTTAGTTGCAGTATTGGTAATGTAACTGTCGGTGTATGCTAAATGTAGTATATCTAATGCTAGGTGAAATGCTAAAATGGTGATAGAACTCCGGAACTGCAACTAAATACTTGTACATATTGTAAATATTTTTCACCTGTATTCTTAAACATAGATGTTATATATAGCCTAAGTGTAATGGATCTGATGATGATCGCTTGACGATCGAAACTGGTCATCCTAGTGTATGTGTTAATCTCATGTAATTTATTTCAGGATTAGGGCATAACCCAGCTCTTTTTGGGCACATTCGTGTTGACCGACTGAAAAGCACCAAACTTTTGATTAGTTAAAATTATTCACATTAGCATCGTTAACATGAATAGGGGCCGGATGTTGATGACCGTTAAAGCCACTTAAGGTAATCATTATCTTACTACTAATTTCATGGAGACATACTCTAAAAATTACGGTTGCTTCCTTCGAACTCCTTCCCCAGTTCTATTCATATTCATTTCTTCTCTCGATAAATCCTCCAAAGTTTGCATCAGTCTAAACAAACAATTTGTTGTAATCGGCGTAACCGCATCCTCAGTAAAGAGGTTTACGTAGCCCAGCGCGTATCCCATATTTGAACAGCTGACTGTGTAGCGTTGGTGGTCTGCGCCGCTAGCGCTAGCCAACAGCGGGGCGCGCTTGAACTCTGCCAGTGATAACACTATGTATTATATTCGTCATGCTGGTGTCACTAAAGCTACAGCACTTAAAAGGGAACTTGACCTATTATTATTAGCTACGCCAACGCAAGCGTGTGCATAGGTTGACGAAGTATATTTTGTTTACGTGTTTGGAATTACTTAATTTCAGCAATTAATAGTGAGTTAGCTTTATTGATAGCTCCTCTCAAAATTAGTTGAAAGATATATGCTGTGTGTGGATGCAATAATTATGAAGTGCAGAAGAATCTTCAGTTTCCCTGGCGACAAGAATATGTACGTAGTTATTGTGTTCACTTGAATACTCTCCTGCTAAGAAAGAAAGGAACCTTTTGAGTTATATACAGCAGAGGAGTAAACTTCCATTACTGTATCATCTCCAGATTTTTTCCTTGCCATTACTAGACTGCAGGTATTTTGGCTAATTTCAGTAGTTTCAGAGTTCTTTACTTTGATTCAGGTCAAGGGAAGTTGTACCATAAGATCTTCTATAATAATGCAATAAAGAATTCGGCCACCTCTGTACTCTCCTGCACTGCCACCTAGCAGAGAAACCGAAACTCGATTGGGCGCCCTATGCTTATGATTTAATTAACTTTGCCCTGTAGTTGGGAAATAAGAGACGAGGTTGAGAAAGTCTGATTTTTAAACGGCAGGAAAGCTTTACATTGCTCCAAATCATAGGCCAGGATCCTGGTCCGCTGGAAATATCTCATATCAAATTTGTTAATTACAAGAGCCCACATAGGATGAGGATAAAGAAAAATCAGTTCATGAACGTTCCAACCAGAATGCAAAAGCGAAAAAAGTAATGCATGAATGATACACAAGCCCTTTCACAACACTGCATTTCATGTCCTCAACATGTGTCTAACTCTCGTCTTGAAATAAATAATATATATCCAGAATGACTTCAGCAACCCTGAGGTATACTAGTTTAATTAGTATATTAATATCCGTAACGAACTTCCATTGATATATGAATTTGTAGTTAGTTACCAGGTCACACCGCTAGGTGCAGCAATAACAAATTGTCTTCCGTTCTAACCATGTTACATCGGTGAGTATCTTGTATTGTAATAGTACATTATGCAACGAGCCTATAATGGCAATAATTAAGACACGAGTATGTTTATAAAACGAGCGTATGCGAGTTTTATAATTTCCATAGGAGTGTCTTAATTACCATTATAGGAGAGTTGCATACGACTGTTTATGTTGACGATAATTATAACTTTATTATATGTTTTAACAAAAATATTCATAAATATCTGTTGAGAGTCAGCCACTTGAATTTTGTGATCGGAGAGCGAGCGCTGGGTATGTTATCTCTGTCTTTCAAGATCTCCGACTGACCGACCGACGCATGCGCTCTGTGTGCTTGCAATGCCATATTATGCAGGCCATATGTTTGCATCTGCCGTCCCTCAGTAATATTGTTACCGGAGTCGTTTGAAGGCAATGCGCTGTGTAGAAATTAGGGTTGGTGATGTTTAGGTACAGTGCTTTTTCTTGTCTCATATTCGCCAGTTTATTTACGCGAACATATGGACGGTGCGTATTCCATGTCGGTATTTTATTATAGTTCTATGTTGTGTTTATGTCCGACATGTAGGATTTTGAGTGCATGCGCGAAGGTATCGTTACCTAATTGGCTAATGAACGAGCTCTGATTGGCTGGAGAAACTGTATCGTAATGAAAAACAGTGTTATAATGATGATGATGATGATGATAGTTGTTTTCTGACACATAATAGTGAGGGTCGAACATAAACAAAAGTTTGGTGCTTTTCAGTCGGTCAACACGAATGTACCCATATTCCACATACCCGAATCACTGGTGATCAAAATTTAATGATAGTGACAGGTTAGATTAGGATCGACCTAAAATTACAGTCAAGATCGTGTCTGTGCTACGTAATCTGTTGATTAGTCTATTGATCTGACAGACTAGTGGTGTAGCGAATAGCATTCTTGGTTGTCACCCTGAAGATCCTGGTTTGAATCCCAACTCTTCCAAGAAATTAAATTCTGGTCTGAGCTGGAGTGGGGTGCACTGGCCTCGTGAGGCAAAAACTGAGAGAAGAGGTGTATTCGGCAATTCTGGATGTGTTTTCCATGCTTTCCCACTTAAACACCAGGTAAGTGCCAAGATAATTCCGAACTTCAAGCCACGACCACCTCCTTTCCAATCCTCAATTAAATACAGTACACACTTCTACAGACATCACAATAACACAGATTCAGACAAATTCTACACACATCCACGTACACTGGGCTGATTGACCACGATGTCAGAGTCCCTCTAATAACAGTAGTCTATTTATCTCTAGAGGGATGCTGCTTAGAAAGGGAAATTAATATTTATAATATTTAAATTCATTTCTTTCTTCATTTTCTGAAGAAGAATTGTTGTCACATACTGTAATCGATATAACAAATAACTGTTGTGAGGTGTAATTAAAGTTCAATATTTCACTGGTGGAGTTTTCCTTCTTCAATCGATTAAACAGATGAATGTACTGTAGTTCATCGTACATATATCTAGTGTAAATATCCAATTATATTTTTAACTGTTCTAAAACTCCTATTTTTCAATGAAAATCTATTCAGTGTATGAATGTATTGTATATCAGTCAACTGAGTGAACCTATTATCTAGGGAATTTACTGTTGTGCTCAAAAAACCACTACTATGCTTATGTTCACGGGTGTCTTCGGAGGGGGAGAGAGAGAGGGTACCAAGCTGAGTTTTTCTGGGCGTGGGGGAAATCTATCCTCGCCTCTATGACACCATTATTCTCTCCGGTATCTTGACTTCCTCTTTTGCATTATTTTGCATACATTGAAGTGAAGTGACCGACCGGAGTAGTAACTCATGTTGAGCACAAGGCCTTGGAACCAGGCTATCTCCGGATTTGGTAGGAGAGTTCTTTCGAACCACATTGTAGTCGTCCGTTATAGTTTTCCGTTGTTCCTTATTTCGAATTCCAGGCAATCGCAGGCCGGGTACTTTCCAACTCGTCAATTTTTATTCATCTTAACTCCATTCTCGTTTCCTCCTCGGATCAGTGTGGCGTAAGGAAGGGCATTCGGTCATCAATGCATTCCACCTCCTAGGGACCGGGTGAGTTAGCCGTGGTCGTTACGGTGTGGTTGCAGGCAGTCGCTCACATCCGGGAGGCGAGAGAGTTCGAATCCCCCTGCCGGCAGCCTTGAAGATTGGTCTTCTGTGGTTTCCCATCTTCCTTCCAGGCAAATGCTCGGGTTGGTTCCTAACTATAGGCCACAGCTGCTACCTTCCAATTCCTCGTCCTTACAATCACACTTTCCTCTAGACAACACTCCACACGCGACGGTACTTGTAGCTCACCCCTTGGGTGTCCGCATAGAAGCAGCTACAAACTTTGGCGAGCCGAACATGTCCTCGGATACTCCCGGCACTAAAAGCCATACGCTAAAGGAAAGAAAACCACATAGGGAACGCATCCCGCCTTCTCTCCAACTCAATAGATCGGGAATAATAAGGGGTAGGAATGCAAAACATACATGCCTACATTCTTATATTGAAGTGGGTTTTTCAATTTTTCATAACGTTGACTATATCTTATAACCATGCTTCATTCAGAAATTGTCACGTCTGATGCTATCTGTTCCTCGTGTTTCCAGCTTGTGTACAGAGCTCTATCTCCTAACCACATATGCGTGCAGACGACTGGCAATTAGTCGTGAAGACATATTAATGAGATATTCTCCTCAAGTCATTGGTTACGCTCTGTTTGCTGCAGTTTGTTGGGATTACTCATGAAATGCTATTGCTTCCAAACGAGAGGAGCTATGCAGAATATATATACATGACTTGATCAAAAAGTTTCCGTTGGAGGGCTACTGGAAGGTCTGCAGGCAGTGGATATCCCGGGCGTTGATTGCCTGCAGCACCTGGGGCATTTCAATTTTGATTGCAACACGTTCCTGGAGAGGTGACGGAAGCTGGTGTCACCACTGGGAACCGGACGATGCAATGATGCTATCCATCGTCCCCTCGTCCCAAGAATTTCAAGAGCCAACCATCTGCTGGGTAGGCGATGCTCACCCTGTTCTTTGATTTCAAGGAACCTGGTGTCCATTTCTGGGGAACGGTACTACGCAACACTGGAGAAATTACGGCATGCAATTAAGGCGAAACGTCCGGGAAAACTGCGTCAAGTGGTGTTGCTGCTTCATGTTAACGCACGTCCCCATACCGCAAAGGTCGTAACACACAAGGCACGCCAACTGAAGACACTCGAGTCCTGATCTCTCCCCATGCGGTTATCTCGCCTTGAAGGGTCGAAGATTCCAGTCAGACAAGGATGTGCAGCAAGTAGTTGACTTCTTCACGCATCGGGACATAGTGTTTTACCACACGGGGATCTTGAACCTGGTACGTCAATAGGATGAGTGTCTCAATCCTCACGGTGATTTTGCCTGATTGGCGTACCGATACGTGACTGTACGGCCGTCAAACGAAATTTTTTTGATCACGCCTCATATACATGACTACCAAATAGAGATACAGGGTCATCATTTTAAATCCCCCCTGTACGCACCGCTAGGTCGGTAAAAGTGACCTCTGCAGCCGCAGCGTTATCTCCCCAGTGAACGCGCACGCTGAGCCCGGCAATGTTGCTATAAGCTGTCAGTATCTCAGGTGTCGTAAGATTGTGAGGTGCTAGTTGAGCCATCCAGCGAGCGGGTGTCAGTTCGAGAGTTTCTGGAGCCTTGATTGGTATCGGAGGGGAGACTTCAATGTTGATGACCGGTATCTCGGCATAACATTGCAGGTTGGAGCGGTGAGTGTCGTCTCCAAACACTACCACCGCTATTCACCCACCACATAAACCTGTCCGTTCTTGCGTGTTGCTTTCGTCAATTTCATCCACAGACCTGCGAACTTCTTAAAATTCCGCAGTTAGTCGAGTTTTCCATGGAAAACACGCTGCGTGTTAATGAAATCTCACCCGAACTGGTACGTAGCGGCTAACCATTATATGAAAACCTCAGACGGATATGCTATTAATTGGAAATCTAGGGCTTGGTGAAGGAACAAAATAGCTCCACTTTTTGGCCAAATGAGTTACGGATTGTTTCTGACAGGGAGAATCTTCCTTTGTTTAATGCAAGGGCCAGAATGCTCAAGAGAACAAGCAACTGGAGAGGGAAGTGAGCTTCTTGTGTCAAGTATTTGGTGGAAGGAGGTAGATGAAAGTGAAGTTCTCCAACATCTGCGCAAGATATGACTTCTTTGGTTATATGAATGTTGAACTGAAGACTTTACTCCGAAGAATCTATGATGTTTGAAGTTTCTTATGAGATGTTTTTATTTGCTGTTCCTTCTTAAATCTCATCCATTTATTTAATTCGGATAGTTTGGCAGTCTTGTGTTGTCAAAGATCATAGATTCATTCATTAAATACAGTGTTTTGTACTAAAATATAACATTTTTTATGTTTTGGGAGAAAAAATCAGGTAGCTCCAGCGACTAAAATCCGGTAACCTACATATAGGTCTAATATAAGTCTCAGTGCAGGAAGGAATACTCACTCCAGTTCTGTCAATGTTTCATATTTGAGATAATTGAAAACAAAATTTCATGTTCTATTTAGTTTGACTGGCTGCGTGGCTCAGCGGTAACGTTCTTGCCTGCTGTGACCAAGGTTTCAGGATTGAATCCCAGCGCAGTCAGTTGGCATTTAAAGGTGCGCAAATGTAAGGGAGCCATGTCAGTAGATTTACTGGCACGTTGCTGATCCCCTTCGGGGCAAAATTCCGGTACCCCGTCGTCTCTAAAACCCACAGCAGTTAAAAGGAACGTAAACCAATAACATTATCTATTTAGTTTTCTTTGATAATATCAAAATGAAGTGAAGGGCACTGCCTGGTTCTTTCTCCAAGCCATTCAAATTTTGTTGAATAGGAAATGTTATTTTTTCCGGTTTTATTTATATAGGTCAGTGGTTCAATAACAAAGATACAAAAAGGACACTGTTCGTTTATTTAAAAAAAGCTGTACTCTGCCATGCACACTTCACTTAACACTTGGAAGTTAATTGTCCTTGGGTGTAGACGATTGTGTTCTTGAGGCACTGCTGCTTGGAATGCAGGAGATTTTGAGTCCGAACTCAGGACGCGGTTCCATTTTGAATCGAACTTTAGTGAACGCCTTAAGTGGTGCAGTTCCCTAAAAGAAACCGCCTTCAGCGTGACTGCGTGTGCTAAGATTGAAAAGGGGAACTTGAACTCTGGAAGTCAAAGATTTTTAATCCTGGTTCTAATAGTGGCCACCCTAAGTTTGGTTTGCACCTGATTTTTTCACTCCTTACAGGCAGGAATGGTACATTATTTAAAGTCTTGGGACACATTTTCCAATACCTTACTATGATAAATAACCAGCGATGGACGAAGCAAAGAGGATATAAAAAGTAGGTTAGCTCAGGCAAGGAAAGTATTTGCACAGAAAAGGAATCTGTTGACGTCGAATATACTTTAGATTAGGAAGTCATTTTTGAAGGCCTTTGTCTGGAGCGTGGCACTCTATGGAAGTGAATCTTGGACTATTGGTGCAGCAGAAAAGAGGAGAATTGAAGCGTTTGAAATGTGGTGTTACAGGAGAATGATGAAGATTAGATGGGTAGATAGGGTTAGCCTACAAACGAAGAGGTATTAAGACTAGTGGGAGAGGAGAGATGTTTCTGGCCACTGCTAATGAATAGGAGAGATAGGTTGGTAGGGTACATACTAAAACACCCAGGAATTGCAAGCTTACACGGGGAAGATACGATGCATGTATCACCGATTCGAACCATCTTTAGTCCACGTGTAGGGCATGACCAGGCGTATACCAGGTGCAAGTAGTAACATGCGCTTCTCAGCCATTTCCGAGTAATTAATTAATTGCAATTACAGTGCGGTGTCTATGTGCGTTGTTCGCTTGTATGAATCCAACGAGCGCGTGGTGCAGCGGTAAGAGCCCTGCTTCGTAAGCACGGGATCGCTGGTTCGAATCCCAACGGTGAGCCTTTGCAGTGTGTCTTCTTTTTTTTTGTAACCATTGTCAATTTCCAACCAATACCCATAGTATGAGTCACTGCTTATGGGGTGGTCTGATGGTTTACAGACGTGCAATGAACGGAACAGACTGGGCCTTCAACGTATAAATGTATACATATTATAGAATACACCTGACCGTGTATAATACCAATGTATTTGCAATGCCGATACTGTACAGTATGTAATGTCACAAACGTTGACCCCCATACGATGATTTCTGAATCCCTTTTCCCGCTCACTAAACACTTTATTACAGTTGACTGTAAAATAAACATTACTCACGACACCTACAGGTGTACGAATTGCCTATGTTTAAAAAAAAACTAAGGCTCACCGATTGGATTCGATCCGGTGATCCACGCTTACGAAGCAGGCCTCTTACCACTGCACCACGCGCTCCTTGGCTTCATGTTAACGTACAGCGCACATGAACGCCGTACAGCAATTATGAATAATTTATAATTAATTTCTCGGAACCGGCTGAGAAGCGCACCTTACTACTTGCACCTGGTATACGCCTGGTCATGCCCTACACGTGTACTAAAGATGGTTCGAATCGGTGACCCATGCATCGTATCCTCCCCTTGTTAGTTGTGGAAGAAAGGGTCAAGGACAAGACCTGTAGGGGTAGACCAAGGTTAGAATATGTTAAACAGATTGACTCGGATGTAGGGTGTGGTAGCTATGTAGGGATGAAACGATTATCTCAGGACTGGGAGGCATGGGGTGCTGCAACAAACCAGTCAAAGACAGAAGACTCAAACGATAAAAATTACATACAATACTCCAGACACCACGGAAGTACAGTCATACAAATTCAACGCACAGTGTTTCAAACCATTCAAATGTTTTAACAAAATAGTAACAAATCTTTTAAGCATTTTCTATTTATCTAAAATAGGGTATTTTCACATCCCCAGGCATGATAGCCAAATACTGACACAGCTCAGATGGGCCTGTAGTTCTCATGGATAGCATCCGCGGCACATAAACTGTTCATTAGGCCGGCATTACACTATCAAAGACATTTAATAAAATATTTACAAAAAACCGAACTTTCATGAAAGTTACAGGCTACAAATCAATAATCACATCAGATATTTTATCTTTTTTTAAATCTTCATTTCCCCTTTTCCAGCTGACACTGGGTGGGGCAAATATGGTTCCTTTCCGCTTTGTTCTGTCGTTCCACCATTCCTCTTCCGACACGGTGTTCCAATCCAGGTTCCGTTTTCTAATAGTATTCTTCACCGAGTCCATCCAACACAGTCTTGGTCTTCCTTGTCCTCTCTTCCCTGTCATCCGTCGTTCCAGTGCTCGTCTTGGTAGCCTTACTTCATTCATCCGTTTGGCAAGTACAAACCATCTCAATCTGTTTTGCTACAGTTTGTCATTTAGTTTCTGTACTCCCAGTTCTTTCCGTATATCTTCATTTCTCACTTTGTTTTTCTTTGTTTTCTGGACCATACTTCTCGGGAATCTCATCTCAGCTGCCTGTACTCTGCTCTCATCCCTCCTAGTCATTGTCCAAGTTTCTGCTGCATATGTCGTTATAGGAACATAATATGCTTCGTATATAACTTCTTTAGCCTTAATTGGTATATCCTTGTTCCATACTTGTCTCCGTACCTGTTAGTAGAAATCACTCCCGAGTTGTATTCTTCTGCTAATTTCCAAATCTAGTCTTCCATCTTCAGTCAGTTTACTTCCCAAGTATTTGAAGTGCTTCACCACTTCCAATTCCTTATCTCCGACTTTGATTCCTTCTTTTCCTTCTTTCGTACCTCTACTCCTCACCACTGTTTTACTCTTCTCCTCATTTATCTTCAATGCCCATTGCTCAATCTTTTATCATAGTAACTCAATATTTTATTATAGTTCACCAAAATGGATGAAGGACAGTTCCTTAATCACTTTACTGTATTACGGTAGTTGAAATTCTGTAGTGGCAACACCGTTATGTAAAAGAAACGGGAAGATAAACTAAACGTCTATGGGTTAAACAATGGGTCACTCACGTAAAAGTGTATTACGAGTAAAATCTTGGTGAACGAGCTGCAGTACGAGGACTTGACAAATTACATTAATATTTAATTGTTAATAATTATGATGAAATGAATGATGGTGACTTACGAAACAACCACTGCCCGAACAAAGAAAATTGAAACCTACGAGGTAAAAAAAAACTATGATTTAGATGGTATTCGATCCCTGATCCTCTCGTACTGGAGTCGAGTGCTCTACTCATACCGCCAACTATACACTTGCTTGATCCGGACAGTTACGTTTATTACCTACCGGTAATGATAAACGTGCTTATTTACACTAGCTTGTAATAGATGAAATTTAATACAAATATTATAAAGTAAAGTACACCACTATTCACGGCTTATTTCAGCGTATTTAACTATTTAATTCCTCTTTATATCCTGAAATGTGCGTCCTTTTATGTGGAGCGCTTCTAGCCTCGGCTATTTTTACCTACTCTTTCTGTTATCTGTTTCTATCTGTTGACAAATTTCTTTGATAGTGTAATACCGGCCTCCAGCAATGTATGGAAGAATGTAATATTACCACAGGAAGACTTGTGGGTTTATCGCTACTTCACTCCCCCTGTTTAATTGATCCCGCAGGGAAATTGTTTTAATCTCCTGTTCAGTAATGAAATACCACATTATTGGTTTGGGTTTATGCCGTAATAAGCTTGCAGCCAAAGTTTCCACGACTATCTCGCAGGTACGTGATTTGCACGATAAGTGGCGTAGATCACCTCTCAAGAGGACAGTGGCCAGTAGCTGATGAATTGTTAATATTTAGCAGCTTAGTTATCTGAATTGTGTAATTGAGGAAAAAGGTGATACCCAAAATTGGGGTTCTGAATCATCAAATGGGAGGAAATTCCTCTGGTCTGACAACTGTCAAAGCTGCCGGGAACGATGTTGACGATTTACGTCAGCTAATCTTCCGAGTTGATCTTTCTATTCTTGTAATTTCATTGCAAGGTCCTTTCACGCCACTTGCCCCAGGCCAAGTTCTGGTTCTTCCACTGAAATCATCATACCTTCTGTCCCCCACTACTACCATTATGAAAACTCAATACCGAACAAAAACCGCCTGGCTCTTGAATTTCCTATCAACACTCTGCCATACAGGGATGTACAAAATACATTGGAATCTAGCACAAAACACTGAAACATATGTAGGCCTATTTATTATTTAATTATGACATATCGTACTCTTTGGATAAAACTCTTCCACATGGTTATTACCTGAACGCTAGGTCATACAGGTTATGTGACTTTAGTAAGTGACACCTCTGGGACGGTCAAAATTAGAAGCACTTCCCCTCCAACAGTCTATATGACGAAAGTTGGAACATGTGAACAGTTTGGTATATGTTGGCTGCAGAGTGGAGGGAGAGAGGGGAAGTTGCTAATATGCTATCACAGGCGCAAACGAACTATCAATTATCGAAGGGGCAGATCACACTGGCGTCAAAAGTCAGTCTGATTTTATCAGTGTAATTAACTGGCGCAATTGGACTGCACCCGCCGGGAAGGGCCCGGAATTAAGGTACTGTCTCCATATTAGCCTAGAGGGAGTGTGGTAATAACACTCAGCATAGCAGCTGTCAACTTCGGGATTCGAACCTCCGATCGCTGGAGATTGAACGCGATTTAACACGCACTGCTACGACGCGGGGTAAAAATATATGACGCAAGAGAGAGCTTAAAATCGTAATTTTAACCTGTGTGCTTTCTTGCAACCGTTGTAGATTTGGAAATACTTCTCACTTATTTATTCGCACACAGTGAAGCGTCACAATTTCAAACCTGGGCTGAAATGTTAACATGTTCTCCAGTTAAACTTGGTATGGTGTGATTCTGCGTGTTTTTGCCTTCGGCAGCAATAAATGTGCCAGTCGCCTCATGCCGAATGGAGTTAGCATCCTGATGCCCGCAAAACTACGTTCTTTATTAGCTAAGTGAAGTTCGGGACCGAACAACGCGCTAATTTGAAGGTCAGCGTAGCTATTTTAATGGCGTGAAAGGGAATTGTGGGGGAGAGAGGATCGCGTGGGCTTCATTAATTGAAACGCGCCCGGAACGCTGCAGGTTCTGGGACTGGATGCACATAATTGCGGCGTGTTCCGCAGCTTGTCACATGGGGTGAAGAACCCTAAGACATCAGTTAGTCCCCCTCCCCCTCCATGTTATTGAATATTTCTTGTAGGTCAGTCAAGCACTGACCGCCTCGTGGTTTACTGGATGTTGGCTCCCACCCCTGAGGTCGCGGGTCAATTCCCGGCTCTGCTAAGAATCTAATAGCCATAATATGGTGTTGTACGACGTCTTAAAATCAAGTATATCCTCTCTGTACTCTGTGGCAGGAGTAGCGGATAGGACCTGGTCAACCTACCGCACGTAAACTACGGCTTAGGATACATTTTTATTATTCCTTACCTTTAGCTATGGACTCTGAACGCATACATCACTTGGATATGACACTCAGGTTGTGTTAGTCGTCTTGACGAGATATTTGAACTGGCAATTGGCACAGTTATGCCAGAGAGCCCGAAAAACACGTGCCTTCTTTTGTCAAACTGCCATTGAGGTATGTTCATGCTAAATTTAGGGCCTTGGGATGTACTTATCAGACCATCTCGTGGTATAGTGGTTACAGAAATGGTTGGACGTGGATGTGCGTAGTGTGATCCTGTTTCTGCGTCTGATGGGCAGATAGTCTGTGGAAATTCATTGGCAAATAGGCTTAGTTCAGGTGTACGCTGCGAATAGTTATGTCACTCAAAGTGATTTGACACGGGTGCACAGAGTTCTTGAAGGGAAATGAAAGAAGTTTCTAATTTTACATGGCAGTTCATCTTGCGTTTATTAGCCATGAGACCGCTTTATTGAAATCCAAATTATTCAGCGTAACAATTCACCTTCGAAATTCTACCATGCATTAACATGGAATCGAGTGAGGGGCGGTCCATATGACCGCTGCGCCTTCACGCCCCTCTCTGATTGCAAGATGAGCAATGATCTGAGCACGTCCACCACGTAGGCTATGACAATGTGTGCCGTATTGTCGGAATGTGTGAACCGGATGGTGCGCGATTCATTGGTGTGGCGTTCATTCATGATGCGGCTTCAGGGACTCTTCCATGCCCTGCCGTACCGTTGAAGTGCTTGGACAAGAATGATCAAATCGTTCAATAGTAATGCGTTTTAGTGACCTACTGGCATGTATCCTTATGCTTGCCTGTAGATTAGTGTCACTTTGCGAGCTCCTTAATATTTGCTACGTATTTTTGCTGACGTTCCATGTCCCCAGTGCCTGCTACAATATGTTTTCCAATCCAATTTGATATGCCACCTCTACAATTCCTGCTCGAATAGGTACTTTCATCTGTCAAACCACCATACCACCGCTCCCAATTTCAGATTGCCTCCATCGGCAGAAAGGAAATTTGCCGGTTGGTCACCAGTCATCAAGTGATGAAGCTTGTACCTGTAAGAATTGTTTTTCCCATGATAATGTGCCTAATAAAATTAGGCAAGAAATGACACTTATATATATTGTCAATTCATTTTAGGGACTTCGGACATCTTGGTCATCAGCCCCGTGTAGTTGTCTGTTGAACTTTTTTCTGATAACCTGTATTTATGTGATGACTGTAGTAGTGTGACAGCTGTTTTAGGAACAGGGATGGGATAGGTGCCCCGGGACTTGAAATAAGGTACAGTCCTGGCATTTGCCTGGAGGTAATGTGAAAAAAAAACGGAGAAAAACTACACTCAGGCTAGCTGCTGTCAGCACCAGGATTTGAATCTACGATCTTCGGATTTGTTGCAGCTGCCTACGCTGTCGTGATGCATGATTTAACGAGCATGGGGTGACACTTATATACTCACATCTACTAACCTGGGGTAAAAGATCACTTAATGATTTACTTTTATGCGCTTCTCGAAAATATCAGGGTTAATCAGATGACCGTCATTCGTTTATCGGGAGAACATCGGATCCTGTTAGGCTCAATTTAGGCTTTTGAGGGCGCACAAATGCAAGGCAACCGTGTCAGTAGATTTACTGCAAAATTATGGCACCCCGGCGTCTCTAAATGCCTCAGTGCTTAACGGGGACGTAAAACATTTGTTTATGTGTAACATCTTTCCACTCGGTTGCTGGATATTTTTGTGGGAGTGATTTTGAAAAATGGGACGGAAGTGGATCGGATGGAAGTGTGTAAGATGCACTGCCAGTGCTGGCAGTGGTAACATGTGGAATGTTTATCACATACGGATTACTTTGTAACAGCAGAGTATCAAGAAGGCAGTGCGAGAGTAGAAATATCAAGTAGGCAGTGAAGAAAAAAAATAAGTCTTGGAATTGTTATATATTAATTATGAGAGTGTAAAGAAATAAAGATTTTGTGTGTGTTGATGAATGTCAAGGATAATAAAAAAAAGGTAACAACTTCAAGGTAGGATAACAAGTCAGATGTTACACATCATATGCGACTACTGTAAGGCTCGTATCTTTTTTTTTAAATATTTTTGGCGGATATGTTTTTAACACTTATGTACATCCCAGTTATTAACGTACAGAAACTATTATAATGTGACGACAGCCAAGAATACTAGCCGCTACACCACGCAGTGGGCGATACTTTGCTATTATTTATGATGGAGGGGTATGCATCGTTATATATTGGGTAGCGTTGTTGACTGTCTGGAGGCCCACGTTTGATTCACGGCTTTGCGTAGAGATTTAATTTTGGTCTGAGGGCTGGAACGGGGTATACTCATCCTCGTGAGGCAAAACTGAGAAGATGTGGGTTCGATTCCTACCTCTCATCCTGGAAGTGGGTTTCCGAGGTTTCTCTCTTGTACTCCCGGTCAATGCATGATTAACGGTCACGTAAAACTACACGCTTCCTTCCTTTTATTTCTGGTATGAGGTACTGGAACGTCATTGTTTGACAATGAAAATCATCCTGATGGTGTAAAGGTTTATGTAGGCTACCCTAGTTTATCAATGTTCGATGAATGACAAAGTTACAGTATGATCACATCACCGCATTTGATGGTGTCCAGGAAACAAGGTATGCTTCGGCTCTCGAAGTGTTTTCCTCTATGTGTACACCTCGTTGCGCCACATCATTAGTTTTCCTCATTTCACTAATATGCTTAGCTTTCACGGTCTGCTATGGAAGCCCGCAATCGACATAAAGTCGCCATGGAAACCATCGATCGGGATGGTTGGTAGGAATATTGAACTAACCTTATTTGCCCTCAGATCCGAATTTCTATTCTAGTCATACTTGGGCTCTGATCATGTACTTCGTTAGTTAGGCCACTCGTACGGTTCCAGATTGAGCGAGTGTCCTTGATGGTGAGACCAATGGTTCCTGCTACTAGAATGACCAGCAAGTATATTTGTTTTGGCTGCTTGTATAGCCATTGGAATATCTCATGACAGGGAAATTATAGACTGGAAAGATGCACCATCCGTGCTGCGGACTCCAGTGTGGCGATGGTTATCTTGACTTCATTTTCAAGTACTCACTCCATTTTTTCTTTTTAAGTAACAATGGTACATTTTACCTCGATATTTTGGATGTACTGTTTTGAAGCATTTTTTAAATCATGAGGTATTATGGAACACGACTCAAATCGGTCTTAAACTTATACGAACAGAGCACGTGGGGAATGAAAAGAGCAATGCAAAAACATTGATTTCCACTAGAACGAATTTTTATTTTTAATCGTGGATATTTAAATAAATTATATACCAGGTAATTACTCGGTTCTTCCAGACATAAATTTGTCACTGCGTTCTCAGCTGGAATATTCATCCACGTGGGATGAAAGTCGTCAAAAAAAAGTTTAAACAGGGATGTTGCTAAATTGCCTTCACGATCTTCATTTCAATGTTTCTATAGTTAACCTGTTGAATTGTGAGGCCGACCGACATTGAACGGCTGCAGAAGAATGGATGGTGTGACCGATATAGCTATCAATCGGACTTATTTGGACAGTCTATCATCCGACTGAGCTCACTCGCTTCTCCAGACGCCAGTCTGGTAATGCAGGGGCCTGCTGGCAATGATCTGCACAGTCTGTATAGTCACGGCTGTCCCAGACCCAAACGTCTTCTAAGCAACGCGAATACTGGCAAGTACGGATCGAGATACTACTCAAATTTCAGCGGGCAGAACAGTGATCTGTCGCCCTAATCTCCCATTACAGTCCAACATGTCAGATGGCTTGCGTGGCGTTGCCTATTCCTACTGTATTCAATAGCATGTTATGGGGTTGTCTAGAGAATGTTTTCGGTTTTTTTTTCGCCGTAGGGTTCATTCTAATAACTAGTAGCTATAAGCGTTTAAATAGTGTGGCCTGTCTATCTGATCTACTTTATTTCCTTCTCGTTGCTAATTTATTTGCTTTAGTCTGTCATTTTCTGTGGATGAAACTGTTCGTTGTACTAATACTAACTAGATGAAAATGAAAATCCACAGCCTGCTTCCAGTCTCCGACCGGGTCAGGAATGGAATGAATGAAGCCCCCATCTAGCGGCGAGGATATGAAATGTGCCGGCTGCCGAAGCCTGTCGCACTCCTATGGGGCAATGATTAAATGAATGGCAGATGAAATGAAATGATAAAGGAGAGTGTTGCTGGAATGAAATTTTGACAGGGAAATCCGGAGTACCCGGAGAAAAACCTGTCTGCCTCCGTTTAGTCCAGCACAGATCTCACATGGAGTGACCGGGATTTGAACCACGGACCCAGCGGTGAGAGGTCGGCGTGCTGCCGCCTAAGCCACGGAGGCTCCAACTAACTAGATGATTTATTTAAAAATATAACTAGATCATGTTTCAAAATATATCAAATTATACTACAAACCTAGTGATCAAGCCCTCGTGATGACCGCGTGATGGTCGAGACGCGTAATCCTAAATTCCCAATTTATCAGGGAACAATATTAATATATATTTTTCCGGAATTGTTATATATAGTAACCGCGCCTAATTTAATGCACAAAGACGTGTTTACCGACTGGAAAGTATGAATAGTTTTCACAGACAACGCAAAAAAAATGCTTCAAACTTCACAAATGTTAAGTTTTTCTCCGGTAGGGTTCAAATGAATCCTTGAAGTTGGGTTAAAGTAACACTTACGGACTCCGTGTTTCGCACTTCATTTTTAACGAATTTTCCCCTATGTTTACTAAACTAACGATGAAAACTAAATCACTTTCTGTGTCCGTTGCAAATTGTATACCCACATGTGTACCACTTAAAGGTGATAGTCGTGGTCCTATGGCTTCAGCTATGTGGTAAATATCTTTTTAGGTAGTGCTGCCGAAGAGATCCCTCTTTCCATTTTTCAATGTAGTGTAGTATCCAGACCTGAATTCTATGTAGACGACCTATAGTTGATGTCCACTCGTAATATTTACTTACAGCTCTCTGTGATAACGGGAGGCCTCACATCGTCCTGTATGCCATGGGTTTCTCCTGTTCTGATAAAATCAGACTCTCTCGGCGGGAATCCGAACCCTCAAACTTAGGATTTTGTGTTGTATATGCTACCACTGTTCCTTCGTGCAAATTTTGTAGCCATAATTAACAACGAATTCCCTGTTCTTTAGACTTGGGTGCCTTTCTGAATGTGAATGGTTTGAACTGATCACGATTGTTATTGTAGGTGTTCAATTCTAATTAGTAAATGGCGAGACGACATCATTGTAATCGCCGGAGATGGTGTTTTGTTCCTCTCGAGGAAGAAAGTCGTTAAAGACGGGGGAAGTGTAATCGATACCGGAGTAAACACGGGGTAAACACTCGATACTGCCGGATGTGCCGCTTTGTCTGGACCAGACAGAAGGTCATTTAATTTCCTACTCTTGGGAGGAATTCTGCTAATGCTCATTTTAACTGTTGTGGCTTCAGTAACGACGGGGTGCTTGGTATTTTTACCCGAAGGTGATGTTTATTGTGTCAGTAAAGGTCACTTGTCTCACATTTACGCATCCTTAAATACTGACTGACTGACTGCTGGAATTCGATCCCGCAACGTTGAACATGGACGTGAACTTCACAAAATTAGCAAGTATGAAAGGAATGACAAACTAATTTCCCACAGAGAGAGAAACTTAACTTAATATACTTCTATGTTAGTGCAGCCAGTTTAGGAATAATAGTAGAAAACTTACATAAAAATAACCGTAAAAGATTAAGCAATAAGATGTAGCGAAAAATTACCTGAACAACTTTTCCAAAATCCCGTGAAAGCCATGTTATTGAGGTTAATACGTGATCGTTGGAACTATAGTCTACTTATAAAAAGGGATAGGCCTATTGGTATTCGTTACTTGCCCTAGTTATGTAAATTCTAAGGTTGTGTACAGAACATTCTACTTCAGACGACACGGGAAGTTGTTGCAATTTGGAGACAGTCTAACTGCAGGGTTATGACTTTAATGTCTAAAAATGGGTTTCGTTCCGTAGAGTTTTATCCAACCAGAAAGAACTGAGAATTTTTAACAGCTGAAAATATTGACTGCCCTGTTAACCGTACTTCGCCGTAGCAAGACGTACTCATTACACAAAATAATTTGTTAGACCATCAAACACTGAAGCCCGATATCTACTCAAGGTGAAAATGCGATCTCAATAATAAGTGACCGAGCAGGCCTTGCTCCTGGTTTGGTGCTGATGAGAAGCTTGACAAGAAGACAAGCTATGACATACTCTCCGATATATCTGTTTGCTATCAATGCCAAATTAATGAGTCTGTGCAAGACCGTACCTACTCCACAAAAAAAAAAAAAACAGGTTTAAGCGTCACAGCACGCTCACAGAATGATACTATCGACATACAGACCAACATCTCTTTTCTGGCACCACTATACCCCCTCAATGAAGCACGATAATTGTGTTAACATCGTAACTGGAATGATAGTCTCTGCCAGTGTGAATGTAGATGCAGCCAAAGAAGTGAGTTTGTGCGTTGTCATCGATCTGACAGGAAGAGCTTTGGGCACACACCTATCGGAAGCAAGTTAACGTCGTGAACATGACATCCAAAACAGCAGTGAGAATTGATGGGAGCAAGTCTAGATTAATTAGACCAGACACTTCCAGCAACTGGTAATTGTCACTAGCAGATAATGTCCGAAGATGAAAGAAATATTATTTAAAGAGTTGTGTAAACACCCGCCTTTATTGTTCAAATCCTCACAGTTCTTTTTTCCAAAAACCAATAGGCAGTCATTGGCGTGTGCAATTTGGGAAACCGCTGAGGCAAAACTAGCAGTTTAAGGTGTTCCAAGTCAGCATCTTCTTGATTGGTGACTGGCTTCTCCAACACATACTATGGCAACTTGAAACAACGTATACCATTTGTAATAACTTTTTTTTATTATTAATGCAGCCAATGGCCATGTACTTATATTTTCAGGACGGGTCAGGGAAGGGATATTCGAAGGAAATCGGCCGTGGACCTATAGAAAGGAACCGTCCCGGCATTTGCCTGGTGGTGAAAATGGGAAACCACGAAAACCATTTTAGTATGTTCAGAGATCAAACATTTGGGGAGCCTTTCATCGTCTTCGGCGGGTACAACAGTGGGACTGTCAGTAAAGATGTCACTCACCTGCAGAAGAATTGAATTTTCGGCGACTATGAAACATGCAGAAAAGTATGTACGTATTTATCCTGAATTCGTGAAACTGAAAGGTTATCTCCTTTACTGGACAAACAACTCAATTCAGCGGGGTGTTCTATAACATATGCATTGGGTGATGGTGATGTCCTGATTGCTGCTGCTGACATATGCCTTGTAGAAAATGGCACAGATTCACTAATTTTTTCTATTACACCGTTGCTGAACCAACAGCCAATTCCTGCACTTTAAAACAGACACACTCTTATCTACTGGGCAAAGCAGAAGGTTGGAAAGTCTGAAATCACCGTGGTCATTCACACATTCCTTGATTGTGACAGAACAGCCGTACCATATTTTAAGATAGGAGCAAGCTGCTTTATCACTCGCTCTATCAGATATGCAGTTTAAGTGAGCGAGTGTGGAAATTTGTAAAACTTAGCCCTTCGAAAGATGATGTATTCACAGCCGGAGAACAAGCTATCCTACATGTTATAAAAGATTGATTAGAGAAATATTCGTAATCCTAAAGGCAGAAGCTATTCTCTTTTGTTGAACCCGTAAGATCTCAAACACCTGTAGCTATAAAATTCTATCACCTGAGAGATGTCTTCAAATAATAAGAAATATGTAGGTCTCGCCTTCCTAATTTAAAATAATTATCATGAGCCGTCATTCATTTAATCATTGCCCCAGAGGAGTGCGTCAGGCCTCGGCAGCCGGCACAGTTCACATCCTCGCCGCTAGATGGGGGCTGCATTCATTCCATTCCTGACCCGGTCGGAGACTGGAAGCAGGCTGTGGATTTTCATTTTCATCATGAGCCGTCAATCATTCAAAATAAAATATTAGGATATTTTTTATATTAACTTTCGTATTAACTTGTCGATATCATTTCAATAAGTGGCATTTAATAATTTTATTTTGATATCAAAGAAAATTGTATTAAGACTTACAGTTGGCCTGTTTTTGTGTGAATTATATTATTATATAATACGCTGAGGTGTGTGTTTCACAAAACTCAAGCTCCTAAACCACAGGGAGTTTAGAAGGTGTGGTTTGTACCAAAGTCTTCCAAACCGTCTCAATAGTATAGGAAAAATCTTGCATTTCTTGAAATGTCAACGGAAATGTATTTATTTGTTTATAAAGTGATTTTAAACAAATAAACAAGACGATAGTCCCTGGCAGAACTGTGTCTGGTACAGCCTGTACAGCACCAGAGTCGAGCGGGTAGTCTGTACACATGGGGCGCACACAACCCATTATGCGAGAGTTCTCGCATGGGTCCGCTTGTTTTTTCATATTTCAACCATGACATGCGTCAGAATAACTGTGGACCCGTTATGGTTCAGAAGCGCTTCTCTATCGCTTTCCTCCTGAACATTGTAGCTGATCCAACATTTACTTTCTACAGTGAGGGCCATCCCTAAAGAACGGGGTTTTCCAAACGCCGTGCCACCGACAGGTCGCAATGACTGTCACATTTATAGCAATTCCGAGATGGTACGATATTTCTAATCCCTGGGCATATACGGCAGTCCATTCTTTGACCCTAATAATTACCGTTCCAAAATGTTTACTAATCTCAAAACAGAGCAACACTGGTTAAATACACATGCCGCAGTGTACGGGGATGATATCCCAGATGTCCAAGCCCAGTAAGGTAATGGTTGTAGTGATTGTTGATTTCAGGCACTGAACATAAAGGTCATCTGCGCCTAATGTGAACCACCGTGAGGTGTAGCGGCTAGCATTCTTAGCTGTCGCCCTGGAGTACCGGCTTCGATTCTCGGTTCGAATACTGGATTAAGGGCTGGAACGGGGTATACTCGGCCTCGTGAGACAAAACTGAGAAGAGGTGGGTGCAATTCCGAATTCAGCCATTCTGGAAGTGGCTTTCCTTGGCTTCCCACTTCTACTGTAGCCAAATGCTGAGATGGTTCTCAACTTACGACCACGGCCGTCTCCTTCCCAATTCTCGCCTGAATTTCAAATGACTGGCTGCGTGGTTTAGTTCTCGCCAGCTGTTCCCAAGGTTGCAGGTTCGAATCCTGGCGCAGTCAGTTGGCATCTGAGGGTGAGCAAATAAGAGGGGGCCGTGTCAGTAGATTGACTGGCACGTTAAAGATCCCCTTCGGGGCAAAATTCCGGCACCACGGCGTCTCTAAATGCCCCAGTAGCTAAAAGAGACGTAAAATCAATAGCATTATTATTATTATTATTATTATTTAATTACAAATACACACTACTAATACAGACACCACAATAACACAGGTAATCAGACAAATTCTCCACACACCCAAGTAGGCCTATATGGGCTACATAATCACGATGTCTTAGCTCCTCAAATGAAACAGCGGCTCCTTATGTTTACTACATCATCCCGATAACCCGAAAGGAAATTGGCAGCACTGAACCTATTGGGCAGATAAACACGGGAATCACGGCATCCTGTCTCAGGCATTGTGGACAGGAAGAGACAGTTCTGAGAAAACAGGAAATGCATTTATCAGGGAAGGTAACCTCCATTCACGCAACCATGCGCTTTGGCTTCAGAAACTATGAAAACTAGCGGACCAATGGTGTATAAACCACCCCTCCGGCCTTATTGGTATGCGGGCTTGACGCGACACAGTTCTAGCAGGGGCTATCGGCTTGTTTATTTGTTGAAACGCACTTCTTAAAAAAATTGTAGGTATTTATTATCACTGCTGCGGGTAATTTTCTTTCTCGTGAATACTCTTATACCATAGGGCGTTAGAAGGTGCGGCTTGTACCAAAGTCTTCCAAATCATCCCTATAGTACAGGAAATATCTTTTATTTCTTGAAAAGTCAACGGAAACGTATTTAGTCTGTTTATAAAGGGCTTTTAAACAAATAAACAAGACGATAGCCCCTGTCAGAACTGTGTCGCGTATAGCCCGCATAACAGTAAAGCCTGGCGGGTGGTATATACACATGGCGCGCTGACAAGGAACCTATAAAAATGTTAGTGGTTTTACGTCCCTTCTAATTACTGAGGCTTTTGGAGACGCTGGGTTGCCAGGATTTTGTCCCTAAGGGGATCATTAACATGCCAGTAAATCTACTTACATGGCTCCGTTGCATTTGCGCACCCTGAAATGCCAACTGACTGCGCAAGGACCAATCCTGCACCCTTGGCTATAACAGGCGAGAACGTTGCCACTGTACCACGCAGCCAGTCGCACAAGTAACCGATCGTAACAAATGATCATTCATGATTATACTCGCAACAGTGATGACTTCATGAATATCGACAAATTGTTTAAAAAGTGCGCTTAAACATATAAATAAGACCATAGTCCGTGCACAAGTTCCATAAGCACATAGGCCTACCATTTAGAAAGTCCACAAGAACATATGTTATAAGATTTTTCAAAACCCCGAATACATGAGACTAATGGCTACGCTGTCACAAGTTGCTAATGTAAATATCTTAAATGTTTATGGACCTTTGTGTGAACAATTGTTTCACCTGTGTAACTGCACAATTTTCTTTGCATTCGTTTCAAGACGGTTAAAGAGTTCAATTAAGGAAGGGTGTACAGTAACCTTGTGTGAAATGAAAATTTCATAATAAACGAAGAAATAAACTGTATATGTCAACAAACGGCAATATCATTCATAAACATGTACTATAGAAATTGATATTAATGAGGCCTCGGGCGTTTTGTGACGAATTATAGTTATAGTAGTAAGAAGCTTCCTAAGTTGTCCTATGGTTCTAACTCGTGTGCGTAGAGACGTATACGTCGACTAAAATGTTTTTTTTTTTTTTTAGGTGTGCCCTTACAATGTTTAAATGATAGTTCTCATTGTGATAAGGAAGGCTCACTCTACCCCATTCCTAGTCTTATTGTTAGTTCTTCAATCTATTGTGTACTGCGTTAAGACACACACTATGCCTTTTTCAGTTAGATAATTTGCTCTTTACCCAGGTGCATTGACCATGTATAAGATTAGAACATGAGTGTTCATATAGTTTGCATAGGTTAACATAAGGCTTGGAAAGTGCATATCGAAAATGTGATCGCCTTATTCCAGGCTGTCTAGGAGTCCAGAGTTGCCATAACTTGCAAGGTTCAGGTTTTAAATTTTGTTCGACCAACTTGTGTGTTTCTCATACCTAACACTTCGCAGTTTATTGTACCAACACTGCTTTAGGAATGAAGATATTTGCATCTACTAATTAATTACAAGACTTTCAATGTGGCTGTTGGTACTGCACCAACTTATCTCATAATATGTCTTCGCCTAGCGAGTTGAATGCTGTGTTGTGGTAGCCAAATGATACAACATTCGTGGCTAAAGTGAAAGGTTCCATGTTCTTAGTGACGCCATGTCATATATGGGTGCCATACGTGGTCTACTCGATATATACAACGCGAACTAATATTTGAATGCATCTTTGGTCAAGGCTAACAGAGATGGCATGTTCTATCAGTGTCTAGTAAAAGAAAAGGAACTCGTTCGAAATTCCGGACGTATGGCATTCCGATGAACAGGAACAATACGCATATCAAGGCATCAACTGAGGTTAGGGGTGCGAGGTATTCTCTTTTCCCGGTTTCTCAATTTTGTACTACGCTCTTCACTATGAATTTCGAAACGACTAATGGTCTCCGCGAGATGAAATTTTAAGAACTACATTTGTCACAAATATGTTGCAATTTAATTTCTGTTCATTTTTTGAAAACCTTTATCTTAATTTTTCATGTTTAATTCAATTCCTTATTATTGTGGATTTAGCTGAGTCTCCCGTAATGGGCAGCTGGAAGTGGTAAAATGAACATTGTTTACAATTGAACTTGACGTAATCTTCAATTTTATACTATTATAACTATTATACCCCACCCAGTCATTGGGCAAATTCGTGTTGACTGACTGATGAGGTACAAATGACAGTAAGTCGACAGGAGTCGTACTAACATTAAAAGAGACTGATAGTCAGTCTGAAAGACTGGACTTTATATCATTTTAAATGCTAGCAGCCGAATACCAAGAAGGCAGTGCGACAACAAAGTTTCAAGATTCTATTTTGTTTCTTCACTGCCTACTTGATTGTTCTCACACTGCCTTTTTGGTATTCGGTTGCTACATCGTACTATGACGTCACACACTTCAGTGCATTCTAAGTACATTTCGACCCGTCACCGTAACGTAATGCCAGACCTCAGCGTAACGACGAAGTCGACAAGATCATTTAAAATGATAAAATGATAAAAGTGATAACACAGCAAACAGATTTAATCCCACAAACTGATGAGCTATACAGTATTACCTACATTCAACCTTCCAATATTCATTGAGTAGCATAGCCTTAGACCGCAGTTCTCACTCGCTTTTCCTAAAGAGAGAAACAAAACAAGAAGTATTAGCATGCATTTTGGTATCTGTTGGCGTTGCAGTACTACAAGTGTGACCAATCTGTCCAAATACGCAGGTTGTGAAAGGGGATCGGAGCTGTAACGCGACCCGTCAAGACCAGATTAGACATGAGATAACGTCTAGTTTTACTTGTTCACTAATTCCACTGAGGTAAATTTATCTGCTCATCTTATCCATTGAGACTTTCATACACAAGCTTTTTCTCGAAATCAGGTCGTCTCAACTTCCTGGAATACAGAGTATCATACAGTAGTACTACACCATTTAGAAATCCTGAGTTTAAAAGTCCACCCCGATAGCGTGCAAGGACTTAAACAAAAGTATTCAAAATATAACATAATATGACTTTTTATAACTAAAATGAGTAAACTAGGACGAAAACTATTTAAAAGAATGAAAATATGCATTTATGGGCAGAATAAACGGCGTCAAAGACCTTTTATTCGCACTTAATTTTGAAATTTATGGCAAAATATCCTTACATTCCGAACCTAGTGCCTTACTTTCCTTGTCAGGTACAGTCAACGACGTGTATTTTTTTCCTTCCGTAGCTTGTCTGATTGCCGTTTAGTGTGTAGTGTAGACCTACTTGTATTTCATCAATTATTGCAAAGCATGTTTTGCAATTTCAATATACGTTAAATTGACCGTGTATCTTTAAAAAATGTGTGAGAAATGTCTTTAACATTAAAATGGTTTTGCATCACATTTTACTCCTTCTGATAGTATAAGTTAATCAGGTAATGGTATATTAGCTTTAACGGCCAAGGAATTAAAACCAAGCGATTTTTCTAAATTTATGCAGTGTCTTGTGCGGGTTTTCGCCTAGGAACACAAAGACAGGCTCATCAGCGGGCTCTTGGTCTCCGTGCCCGTACCCCCACAGAAAACCCCGGAAAAATTGCTGAGTTTCAATCAGGTAATGTTATATTAGCTATTGAGGTCGGGAGGTACCCTGCGGCTCGCCACTAAAACTTGAAAGATTTATTTGGCCCCTACTTATGAAAGGGTCGTGCACCCTTGCTCTAAAGTATAATTACAACTTAACTGTCCGGCTCCGTGGCTAAATGGTTAGCGCGCTAGGCTTTGGCCCGAAGTGCCCTGGGTTTGATTCCCGGCCGATCCATCAGGGATTTTAATCTCCTGGGTCAAATTCGCATGGCTCGGGGACGGGGTGGGGTGTATGTGACTACGGGCAGGTTGCCCACGGGCGTCAACTAGAAAGACCTGCACTCGGCCTCTCCGGAGGCCACACGATCATTCATTCATTCACAACTTATATTATACCCGAAATACTTTAAAGTACTAAGGAATATATTCGACATTTTATGTTTAAAATGTTCTAAAATCTTCACAAAGTTTGTAATACGAACTTGTTGGGATGATTGAGCTAAAATATCTCTAAAATCTAAACTTTAAAAAATATATCGATATGTGAAATTATTCGTACCAAAACTACAGTAATTGGAATTCTTAACAATTTGGGAGAATTTAGCAAATGTCGACAATTACAATAGTCTTCTTGGAGTGTGGCAACGTTGTCCTAGACCTTAACTGAGTGCCTTTCTAAGCGAGAAGAGCTGCTTGCGATGCTGGTGATGGTGCTCCGCGTGACCTTCCTCTCGCTACTCTGGTGACGTAGATAGGAAAGAAACAGCAGTGGTTTGAAAATAATGAGGCAGCGCAAATTCTCAAGGCTTAACTGCTTCAGTCTTTTCTCATCTAACTCTGTAATTTTGTGATGCAACATTTCAGGGAATTAAGAGACTAGTATTGAAAAAAACATCCGTCTGTGTTGCGGAGATTCCAGGAACAGTCAGTTTCCAAGTACAGCGGCTGTAGGTCTCATGACTTGTGGGGAAGTTCACGAAGAGAATTATTCCATATCGTCTTTAGAAATGGAGAACCAAATGATTGGAGAACGAAAATAAACGAACATTTTCTTCTCAAGTGTTACTTCATAGTAGCCAAGCTTCAGGATGATTGCAGCAATAATTCCAATCTTGCGAGCGTATACTGTTCCAAATAGTAAAGCCAAAATAATATCGGTCTGTTAGGTAGTCAGCCTGGAGGCTGGTTGGATCCTCAAAAAGCACCACCATAGGTTATGTGTTAGAAACCCACAAAACCGAGGCAGAACTGTAATGAGGCGTACTAGGCAAGGTGAGGAATGAGGTAGTTTGACATTGCTTTCCTCACCGAGTCAGTACAGCTGTACTAATCCTATGAGCAGAACCTTTCACAACATCCACATGCACTGACTGTGCCCTAAGGCCATTACTCAGCACCAGTGCCGGATTAAGGTAAAATGAGGCCCAAGTCCCTCAGATTTTTGGGGCCCCTTTATTTTTTAGCACCTGTACATTTAATAAAGTATATACAAGAGTTCTTTTTCTCAAGATGAATAATACACCTTTTATTAAATCATACATAGGCCTACATATTTACATACATTTCAATTGAAACGATCATCGTTATTTGAAAACATTTCATATGATTTGATGAAAAATTTAACAAGTCATACTATTTTTACTTCTGTAAAATGTAAGCATTTTTTCTGTTTTTTTTTTCGGTCAATGAAATCTTCTACAATGTCATCAAAATCAATTTTCCGCAGAACATCTGACTCAATATACATTAAACTTAGCATGTCTAATCGTTCTTGTGACATGATACTTCTTTGCGCACTTTTGATCCGTTTCAATTTTGAAGACGTGGGCTCCGCAGAACAATTCGTTATCATGAGGGTCAGGAAAATGCGGAAAGCAATTTCAACGTTCGAAAAAACAGACTCAAGCTTGTCTCGAATAAGAATTTCGTAAAGTTCAGAATGAGTGATCTCAAGTTTTTAAAGGACATTGTAATTTAATATAATGCTGAAACTGTCTCAGTTCTGGATTTTTAAAAAAAATCTAAATCTTCGGAATAAAATTGAACTAAATTAGAAATTGCTGGGGGGGGGGGGGCAGATAATTGGGGGCCCTAGGCCTGGGCCCAGTGCCTAATGGGTAATCCAGCACTGCTCAGCACCACTCATACCTCAGTAGCTTCGATATTATCACAGCCATGAATGAGACTGAGACATCGGTGAAAAGCCACATTTTACTCGAGACTCTGCCAACAGACAAATGCAAATATACTGCATTCATTAAGAGATGCTAAACAGGCAGAAAAATAATAATAATGGTTCTTTTATTAAAAGTTCAAATAGATCTGCGAAATGAAATGGGGAACGTCGGGTGGGCAAATGATGGTGATTTTCTAGTGGTACCATAGAAGTATTGCTCATTTTCTACATGGTCCTAGGTCTAGAAGCTTGGGACTTCATCCATCAGTTCTGTTGTTGTCGTTTTCATTTGAAGAGTTTGGACATCGTGGTCATTTAGCCCTGTTTATTTAAGACTGTGAATAGAATTTGTCTGATAACATTTGTTGTGGCGGTGTCTGTAGTAGTGTGTGTATATATGTAATTCAGGTGACCATTGTAGTAGATGCGCTACCGTAGCCTTAAGTTATGAACCATCCCGGCATGTGACAGGAGTAGAAGTGGGGAAACCACGGAAAACCACCTCCAGGATGGAGCAGGTGGATCCGAACCCACCTGTCCTCAGTTTTGCCTCACGAAACTGAGTGTGCCCCGTTCCAGCCCTCTGACTAGAGTTAAATATATTGGCAGAGCCGGGAATCGAATCCAACCTCTGGGGCGACAGCCCAGATTGCTAGACACTGCACTAAAAGGCGGACACATTTAGTTCCAAGTGGGTGGACATATTATTGGCTGGGGAATCGTTTCTACCTACGGAGATTGTGGCTGACACGTGGGTGTTAAAAAGAGCTGACTCGAACATCAAAGAAGCTGACAAATAGTAATTAATGAACATGGAAATTAAATACCTATTGATAAAGTAGTGCAGTTTGTCTGGAATGTAATAAAAATAAGTTTCTTTCGTTGAGCTGAAGATGGAATACTCGTGAGTTAAATCTCTTCCTAAAGGGTTTTCAAGAAAATGAGTTTTCAACTTCCTACACTCGTCCTACAGGGAGAGTTTGATATGGAGATGGATTCTTGTTTGAACTACGGCTAACTTAATGCAGAACCACTCAAAATAATATCTATAAAACGTTCATACCTTTCGGTTGCTTTCACTTTGGATATCATGAGTTCATACAGGAATTACACATACCATCTAAACAAATAGTCCAGTAACACCACTTAAAATTCCACCAATTGCAAATTGATTTAAAAATACATGAAGTTAATGTTATCACCATATCTTCGTGGAAACTTCATGCTTCTGAAATTTTAAATGTCCGTAGGATGAAATATTTGACACTTGTCTTTTTTAGCCGATTTTCATTTATGAAAAGGAAATACAGTAAAAACTCGATTAACCGCCATTGTCGGGACCGTGGCCGTGACGGTTGAGCGGATGGATAACAGAAACACTGTATTATTCCTCCAATACATGACCTCAATCAATTATATTGTAGACAGATATCACTCTCACAGTAATGTAATATATTTCGGAGCGAAAAGAAATTAAAGACGATTGTAATAGCAAATAAAACTATTTATTACATGATAAAAACATCCGTACAGTAGCTACAAATGTGGCAAAATAAAATATAAACCTACAGGTGAATAATAGTTCATGTAGCTTGAAAATAGTCATTTTCTTCTGCCTCTTTGATGCTCGAGCTTTCACAAGCGGCAATATTTCGTATTTTTCGGAGCAGTAGTGTCTGCGTTGCATTGTCCTCTTCTTGACTTTCAAACCATTCTATACACTTGGACAGCATTGTTTCAGCCTCTGACTGGCTAATAGTTTGTTATTCGTCATGGTTTGAACACTCGTCTTCATCAGGTACACACACTTCCCACTAAAATAGAGTAAGTAAGCAAAGCGAACGCGTCACTGCACCTTAAAGCACTTTGTTATTGCAGTATTATTATGCTATTACAGAAATGACGGTTAACAGAAACTGACGGTTAAACGAAGTTTTACTGTAGGCTTATGAGATCACCTTTTGTCCGTGTGTGTGTTTCCCTAATAAAATCTAAACGGCGGAAGTGATTTCAATGAAACTCAGTAGGTACAAACTGCTCGCTTGTCCGACCTCGACCATGCCTTTCAAATTTGAATACGTGTCACCAATCCAACATGGTGGCCGCGCGAACTATATCACTCACTGGCATTCTATATCTCCACAACAGTAACAGATATCACCCTGAAGTTTTGTACGGTAATAAACGGTACTATTAGAAGTTCATGTAGGCCTATGTGACTTTCATAAACCTGTTAAGTACAAAATTAGCATGGCGGCCAAGCGAAATTGAAACATTTAAATAGACTTTTCTCGCAATTTAAACATCCGAGCGCAGTGAAGCATGGTGCAGCAAATGCTCATTACACATTATAATGCACTGACATTTAATTTTGTTTAATTGTTTGCATAGCCTCAAGATGGTGGCTGTGCGAAATTTTAAAATTACGTTTTTATTTCTTGTGTCCTAACCATGCGATCAAAATGAAAGTTTGAACAATGAACCTACGCAATAATCTTCATCTAATGGTGCATAACTCTATGGTCTACATACACTACTATATAACAATCCAACCTGGCGACCATCCGAAATATTTAGACCGTTCTCGATATATACGAATCTATTACAGCAATTAAACTGAAATTTTGTATGTTAATAGAGGCAATTAACTTAGGTTCATCTATGGATCATTCCATAACCTGGTGAGAACAAAACCAACATGGCGGTTACGCTGTCGAAAGCCCTAGAGAAATCAGTATTGATAACATCACATCAGCACTACTACGGTTATTCATAAAGGTGGATACATCATGACTGAAGACAGCTAGGTTGGTAGCAGTGGATCGCCTAGGAAGGAAGCCGTGCTGAAGTTCAGTGATGAATGGTGGCACGTGGGCGTGCACTTCGTCCCGTGCAATTGATTCAAAGACTCGTGCGAAAATAGACATTATCGATACTGGTCTGTAATTTACTACCTTCTGCCTGGAGCCTTTCTTCAACACTGGGGTGATATGGACTGATATCCAGTAATCCGGAAACACTCCTTCACTGATGGCTTGGTTGAATAGAATGTAAAGTGGACGAGATAGCTGGTGGCATAAAGATTTCATTATTTTTATAGGAATGGCATCAGGACCGGGAGACTTGCCAGAGGATAGATTATGTAATTTATTCTCGATGCAGTCTTTGGAAATATGGAAGTAAGAAATCCTGTCGTTACTAGATGTTGGCAGATCAGGTAAGGGTGGTGGTATAGAATTTACAGGAAGGAATAAGGTTTCGAAGTAATCAGAAAGCAGTTCACAGGCAGAGTTTGCATCAGTACCGGTACGCCCGTCGTACTAGAGTGAGACCGGTAACCTGGTGTTCCTGGATCTCTGCTTAATGAAGGACCATAGTTTGTCCGGATTAGATTTAACACTGGAGTCTATGTCTCCCAGGTAGGCGTAATACTTGCGGCGCTAAATTTCTTTCAACTCGGTCCTCCTGACCACAAATTCCAATTCTATGGCTTTCCAAAGAAACGCGTTTGCATTGGCGATGAACCCTATTTTTCGATTGTAGTGCGCTGAGTACATCTGCGTCAAACCAAGGTGGGTAACGGTAGGGATTGGCCTTCACACGAGGAACTGTTTCTCGAACTGCGGACATCAAGAGATCATAAAATATCTCACAGTTCTCATTAATGTCGTTCCTGATATCAAGGAGGGACCAGGGGCAATAATCCAGCAGTAGTTTCAGGTGGTTCATGTCTGTTTTCTTCCAGTTAAAAAAAATCCCTGCGAGGTGGTTTTGAAATAAACTAGGATCGTGAAACTGAATGTTCCATATTAGAGCAATATGGTCAGATGGAATCCAACCCGCTTTTTCTAACTCTACAGACATAGCGATGTTAGCAGTATTCGTAAACAGCAGATCGAGGTAGTTATGTACACGTGTGAGATGTGGGTTCAATTGGTGCAGAGAGAATTCCTCAATTATCTCGCAGAAGATAGAGTTCACTGCACTTTCAGATAGTTTTAAAGGGGCAAGAGAAGGCCCTTCCTGTTGTTTCCATGAGATGTCCGGGACGTTAAAATCCCCACACAATAGCACACTATCCTTGTCCTTCAACTGGGCGTGCACCCTGCCGAGGGAGGTATACAGTTCCTCCACGCAGTGCATCGTGGCGGGCTGGGGTAGGTACACACAGCCCACGAACACACTAGACCTTCCCTGGATTTCCAAACAAAGAATCTCACATCCACACTCTTAAGTCCGCTCTTCTTCTCTAGGGCTTTCGACAGCGTACATCGCAGCCTACTGCTTCATAAACTTTCATACTTTGGTATAACTGGTAACCTTCCACGTTTCTTCAAAAGCTACCTTTCAAATAGAACCCAATCAGTTATAATTAATAATAATAAGTCTAAATATGGTAAAGTTACTTCCGGTGTCCCTCAGGGTTCATCAGAACTATAAATGACTGTGAGTTGTTGCAAGAAGACCTACACCAACTCTGTGATTGGTGTGAAACATGGAAACTGAATACTGAAAAGTGTGAAATTTTGTCAGTTTCATTGAAACGTAATCTCCTACACAGGTTTAATTATTGTATCAATAATGAAACGCTAGGCAGAGTGTCAACCATTAAGGATCTAGGGGTGACAATCACAAATAATTTCTCGTTCGATGAACATATTTCAAAAATATGTCGTGAAAGTTTCCGGATCCTGGGATTTTTAAAAAGGAATTGTTAAAATTATTTTTCGAACATAACTCCATCCAAATTATTTAAGTCACTCAATCAGCCTAAATTAGAATACTGTAGTGTTACCTGGAATCCTTTTCACAGTAATAAAATTGACGCCATTGTTATTGCAACGTATACGGTCTTCCACCATTGAGCAGTCGGCGCACATTGGGTGACGTGAGATTCCTTTGGAAGCTGGTAAATGGCGGAATTGACTCTAATCAGTTGCTAGCTGAATTGGGTTTTCACGTCCCTCACCAGACGGAAGCACACGTTCGATGGGGTCAGATCGAGAATTAATGTGCCCAAAAATTCATGTCCGATCCGGTTGCAGTCAACATACAGCTTGATGGAGAGTAATAGTGCTATTGATATTCACTTGGACTCTCTGTCAACTGTTATGAGAAACATCTCAAGTGGGCTGTAAAATATTGTAATGTATTTTGCGTTCAAATCTATTTGTGTTTGATTGTTTGATTGAATATGTGGTTGAATGAATGGTTGATTGATTTTTTTGATTGAATGTACGAGCGACTAAAGTAATGTACAGTATTTTCTGTTTGCTGATTTCTGGATCCTCGAATTACACTCTTGTAGACTATTGCTCTTTTCCTAGTTTCTGAACTCTTTCTTCTTATCTTTTCATTTATGTTTTTGCCCTTTTCCGTTCACTGTAGATAGTTTTTGATTTTTCTGTAATTATTTTAATGTTTCTTGTACAAAGGGATTGTATGAATGAATGCTAGAGATTGGATGTTTGAGTGCGTGTCTGTATGGTTGTGGTCGTTGATATATAGTAGTGTATTTCTATTTCTGTTCGTGTTTGCTGATTTTGTCTTGTTTATACTTGTACATTTTATTTTTAATTATTATATTGTCACTAGTGGAGCCTATCTGTCTGACAATAAAGAATACATACATACATAACAATGGCGGATGTGCAATTTTTCAAAATCTCGCTTTTATGTCTCCTGTCCTAAGTGAGGCCAGTAGGATATATGACAATCGGCTATTTAGTTCTTCACAGAACTATTTGTTTGTTCTCACATCTGATCAGGTTGACAGTCTCACTACAGTCCCTACAGTCCAGACGGTGTGGATCGTCTGCCACCAAGAGCCTTATCTCAATGATTTGTCCTAATCTCATGAAAGTTGTTCTTCTCGGTGGTTGGGTACAAATGAATTTGACCTAAGGGGTTCATACTGTTACCAGGGAGAAAACGTATCACAAGATATTCAATATCTCTGCAACTATTTCAAGGAATATCTTGAACTTTGTATGGCGAGGGAGAGAATATGAGGCGACAGTGTATGATGCGATGCGATGGTTTTTGTTAGCATTTTCATTTTTTGGCTAAGTTCAAATTTTCGCAACATTTCCAGAAGTAGCCTATTGAAAGAACTGTAATCTATTTCGTGCCTTATGATACTTGAAGATGGACCACCATGTGTTTAACATGTAGATGTTACAATAACTCACATTTTTTTTTGAAATTATTTATATATAGGCTATATATAATATATAATTTGCTGTAACTTCACCAGTTTTAATTAAAGTGACCAATGAAGTTCAACTTCGAGAATATATTTATAAAGAATTCTGGCAAATTTTACATGACTCGTCCAATTAGGTTATAAAACGGCATGTTTTCTGGAATGAAAAATACAATTTGATTAAACCATGCAGTACTCGTTCGCCTGTGTTTTGTTACATACTCTTCACTAAAACCTAACGTCTCAAAAGCTACTGGGACTTTGCGTGAAACTGAAGAACATGACTCCTATCATATGAGCCAAGAAAATAGTTTTTAATGTATACAGCCCCTTAAATATTGGCTGGACTTAATAAGTCTTAGTCTTACAAAAGAGAATGCTCTTAATTCCACATCTACTTTTCGCCCGGTTGATGGTTTCAATGCAATGTTATTTGATTGGAATTCTAGAGGGGGATTGCACGCATTTCGTGGCTGTGTAAACTAGTTATGTTTGGAGGAGCACTGCAGTACTTCCCTGGAATCAGGTTAGTGCACTATGTAGCCTATTCAATAAATACCAGCAATGGTCGTGAAAGAGATCGTTCTTCACACGCACGTCCCTGTTGTTTTTTTTTTAAATAACGCCACTGTAGTTGCCGCACTAGTTGATTAGCCTATCGCTTGGCGCAATCACAATTCATGTGGTGTAAACGAGGCAGATGGTGCCCTAGGCATTTCCGATTTTTGTCGCTGTTTAATATGTTGCACTGCAATACGCAACATGCTACGGTAATCTGTACCTTCGTCGGGAGATACACCAGCCACCAGAGGACGTGTTAGTTTCATCTCTACATAGCTACCGCACCCTACATCCGAGGCAATCAGTTTAACATATCCCAAACTTGGTCTACCCTTAAAGAGTTATTTTCCTCGGCCCTTCTTTCCATAACTAAGTTTGTTATTCCTGGGTGTCTTAATGTGTCCTACCAACCTATCTCATCTCTTCATTAGCAGTCGCCAAAAACATCTCTCCTCTCCCACTCGTCTTAATACCTCTTCATTTGTTTATCTACCCATATGATCTTCATCATTCTCCTGTAACACCACATTTCAAAGGCTCTATCCTCTTTTTCTGCACCAACAGTCCCGAGTTCCACTTCATGGAGTTTCACTTCCTTAAGACGGGGTACAGGAGTGACGTCTGTTAGCACTCTTCTAATGATTGCAACAATGGCTCGTGATTTTAATCTGCCTGAAGACTGCAGTATTCATTCGTGATGCGTCCAACCAGCCGACCTTATTACAAGGAGTCTCTTATGGGCCTGGATTGTGTGGATTTACGGTTGAGTGAGTCCCTATCGTACCTTCTACTGTCCATGTGTACAAGCCCATTGCAGCAACGGTACCGAGTTGTAATGTAACGGAGCTTAGGGCGACACCTCGACTTGCTGTCAAGCGCCTCGGATTGTGGACTCAGACGGGAAGTTCGATGGTACGTGGTATGTCCATAGCTACCTATGATTACCAGAAGCTACAGATTACAAACCCGCAGATTACTAAGCACATGGCAGCCATAGCGCATGGAACAACAAACACATTTATGGATTAACCAACTCTATTTTGTCAACCCTGCAGCGTAGCCGAATGCGTTGTCACAGTCCATAAATGGATTGTGAAGCTGCTCATTCGGAGATCAGAGGTTCGAATTCTGACATTCATAGTGGCCATCCTGAGTTTTCCTCGTATTTTATCAAGCTCTTTGTAGGCAAAGGCCAGGATGGAACCTGTCATCTGCTAGAACACACCACCAAAGCTTGCCACGGTGGGTGAGTGGTGAACGTGTCGGTCTACTAATCCCAAGCTTGCAAGTTCGCTCTTGGCCGTGGTAACCGATTTTTGAAAGGCGGCAAAAATTACGGCACCATGTCATACGATGTTGGCATGTCCAAGAGCCCATTTGAATTCAGTAGGCCGTGTTCATAGTGGCAAAATTAATCTCGGGAGTTTCCGCCAACACAAAGTTCCTAATTTCTCTCCTAGAAAGCGCTATAGTGTTCAAGGAGCTTAGATATCTAACCTCCTTGACTTTCATAGTGCTTCAAGGAACAACGAAATTCGACATGCAAGCTACCCTTTGGGTGTCAATTAACAAAGCTTGTACCCGGCACCTGAGGCCATACGATGTAATTATTATTATTACCCACCACCAAAAATAACTACAATAGTTAAACACACTACTATGGTCAAAACAACGAGACAAGAATCAAATTCCTTATATATACTACACGGTACTGTTGACAACAATTTGAACCAAGAGTTACTGTGCAATCAGTGGCTGTCTTATTTTCCAATCGGTAGGCTACTCGCTACGTCGAAGCAGACAGCAGTGGCTATGCTCGCTAAAGGGCAGCGCTAGGCCGTGGGATTAAGATATTTGCTGACTTGGTAGACGTGGATTCGAACCCCACCGCACAGTGGTGTATTACTTCTACAGCAATCTCATACAATTGCCGCACACTATTCTGGGATATAAACGCATCTTAGTGTAAATCCGTCACCACTGTTCAAGCAGTCTGAATTGGAGGGTGAATGTAAGTGGCTGTGGTTTGGTTGCCTTTGTGGTTAGTGTGATGCTTTAAGATGTAACATACAGCTGAAGGTATGATCTTTGTAACGTGTTTGTTATTAATGGGCGTAATTGTTACGTAATTTTAGCTATATTTGCATTATATAATATTTAACTTTTTTCTAAATTATATTTTCACTTAGATTTTTAGTATGTCACGCCACTCTGCGTCACTTTCTACTTAATGTTAAAATGTAGATAAAGTCTTGTAGTTTACGCCTGTTATACGATTTTTTGCATCTTTTTGCAAATTAGTTATTTTACGTTTTAAAAGATGCCGCGCAACCAGTTCTCACATGTTAACGACTGTTTGAAGCACTGGGTTCGACGATTTTGTCAAAAGTGGAACTTTGTGACTTTGTTAAAAGTAAATTAGGGGTAGAAAATCGTTCTGAAGAGATAACTGAATGCTCTATCCAACTCCTAGTCATAGACAATTTCTTGCATGTGTAGACGTAGCTTAAAAAGGTCTTAACTGGTGTTTATTATGAAGTAAACAATTTTTTTATGTTGCTTTCACTCTAAATTCATGAATAAAACGTAAGAATAATTTTGTCGCCCTAGATTTCGATTTGGACCCACTGTGCACCGGTTGGCCGACCTTGAAATGGTTTTCCGAGGCCTCCCATTTCCCACCCGAGGCAAATGCTGGGACGTCCACGTCCGTCCATCTCTATACACAGTTTCATTAATTGCCATTCATTTCATCTCTCATGAACTACTCATGAGGCTGGCGTCAGGAAGGGCGTCCGGCCATAAAAGCACGTGGCACATAGACCTTCATCGTATCTCATCCCCGACCCCGTTTAAAAGGGCATAACATGAGGTAGACCTACATTCATATGTGCTACGCTGAAGGTAGCGACAGTGCAGACTACCGCTAACTGTGCAGTACACTCCTATGATAACTTGCTTACGACTGGTTGTACCTTGGACATTTATCCCTGCCGAGAGCAGTGTTCACGAAATAATGTTGAAATAATGACACAACGCTGCTTAATAATAATAATAATAATAATAATAGGGTCGTAAACCCATGACATTATTAACTACTGCGGCTTTTTCAAAGACGCCAGTGAATCTACTGAGACGGATCCCTCAAATGCCAACTAACTGAGCGGGATTTGATCCCACTATCTTGGGCTCAGCATCGAGAACTTTACCGCTGAGCCACGTGACCAGCCTGCTTAGTTATTCTCCACCCTACTTGTATAACTGTGCGAAATAAGTGCACAGATCCCTGCTAATAGGCCATGTCACACGAATAAAAATGACGAGAATGAGTAAACCGAATCTTGTAGCACTACAGGGTTATTTCTAGCGATTTGTTAACCCAACTCAAAACTCAGTATGGTCCCTTAAAACCATGTTCTCCATACCACGATGTACCTAGGCAGTAACTTGAGTAAATATTTGACGACCTCATGCTCCCAATTATTATTTAATCAAGCATATATCAGCCTATCTTGTTTGGCAAATAACCAAATACCGTCCATCCCCGTTAATTGATCCAGATACGATCTAGTACACTTTCGCCCTAATATGCGAACTGAGTTGGAATGCATTATCTACAGGTTCAATGAAACAGACTGCGAACCGTATAATTAAATTAATTAATACAGGGATTATCATTTACTGGTTGGAAAGGTTATATTCAGTCTCACTGCTCTGTGGTAAAGTGTACACAGGTGGCTTTTAAAATAAAGCACATAGCTTTTAATGCTTGTTCTAGAGAAGTGTTGCATTATTATGCAAATGAAAATCCACAGCCTGCTTCCAGTCGCCCGACCGGGCCAGGGATGGAAAAAAATGGAGCCCCCATCTAGCGGCGAGGATATGAACTGTGCCGGTTTCCGAAGCCTGTCGCACTCCTCTGAGGCAAGTATTAAATGAATGACAGATCAAATGAAATGATAGTGGAGAGTGTTGCTGGAATGACATTTTTGACAGGGAAAGCCGGAGTACCCGGAGAAAAACCTGTCTACCTCAGTTTTGTCCTGCACTGATCTCACATAGTGACTGGGATTTGAACCACGGGCCCAGCGGTGAGAGGCCGGCGTGCTGCCACCTAAGCCACGGGGGGTTCTTATTGCATTAATATGCTAGGACTACATTTATCATAGATGAGATTACCTTCGATACTTCCCTGCATTACAATTTAGTGCGAGGCAGATGGTCGCCTCCGTAGCGTAACGGTCAGCTTGATTAGCTGCCGCCCCGGAGGTCCTGGATTCTATTTCCGGCTCTGCCATGAAATTTGAAAAGTGGTACGAGGACTGGAACGGGATCTACTCAGCCTCGGGTGACCCAAACGAGTAGAGGGGGTTTGGTTCCCACCTCAGCCATCCTCGAAGTGGTTTTCCGTGGTTTCCCACGTCGTCGTCGGGCAAATGCCGGGATGCATGTGAGATTTTTGAAGTGAAATGCCATGTCCTGTGGTTCAGATCCCACTTAAAAAGGACGTCCCGTGGCTCATGAACACAAGATTAACAGTCAGGTAAAACTACTAGCTTCCTTTCCTTCCTAACTTCCACAGACGGAATGTGAACCTCAGTTATTTTGAGGGGAAAGCTCCGAAGTATTATAACCTTCTGTAATATAAATTTTCTTCAATCAGTCATGTAATGGGTCACGTTATACGATAACACTCCCAATATCCCAATTGAGGGCCTGATTGCTCTAATTAATGTAGAGCATGTTTGTATGAGTGTACTGTGTCATGGGCGGGGAGGATCCCCTCTCTTGAGTCCAATGTCCCCCTGTCCAAGTAATGTATATCTATACCAGCTCAATCTGTTGATAATGGTGTTATAGAAACAACCTCACTTAGGTAGACTTGTCGATACGTAAAAGACTCATCTCTGATAGCAACATCAGTTACGAAGTGCGGTAAGTCATTATTGTTATTATCATCATCATCGTGTACACTTTTAATTTTTATGATCTAATATCGAGGTGTTTGCCCAGGGACTTGAAATAAGATACCATCCTGCTGTGTGCCTGCTAAGAATACCGCGAAAAGGCACTCATGATGCCCACTGTCAGCGCTGGGATTTGAAACTCGGAACTGTAGCTCCTAATTGCTTACGTGGGGGTTGTGCCTCGACGGACTTGGCTATATGCTGCTTTTTTGTGTCTCTATCTGGTTCAGTGATTAATCCCATCAGCAATAAACTACGTATTCCGATCATAGCTGTTCACTACTAAATAGGGTTTAAAAGAAATAAGTGATTGAACATTTACATTTATTATATTTCTCTTCTTTTCACAATTTACGCTCGTATAATTAAAGGGGAACCGAATATTTGTTTGATACTTTTTATGTCATTGTTGGGGTATGAATTGTATGAAAACATGAACAAATACTCTGTAAATTTGGATAGTAAATACACTAATGTACCAAGCATATCGCGGTCAAAGAAAAACCAGATTTAAAAATAATCACTTCCAGTAAAATATAATGCCCAAATTGTTTTCCATAAACTAACTTCAAACTAAAGAGGGTAGAATCTTCGCCACATGGAATTTAACTAGATATCAAAGGAAACTACCGCATTTGTCTGCTCCATCTCTAAGTGTTGAGAATTTAGTGGATTTAGTGATTCAGAATGCAATCCGTCACGTCCATTTTACCTGTCTGAGAATGAAATCCGCGAAAGCCGATGCTAGCGCTCCGTACGAATGACCTTAACTACTGAGCATACTTATTCGTCGTGATGTTGCTGGTAGGTCCCTGAAGAGTGGCTGCCCGATAATCTGGTGTTCCAGTGAGAGGAGGAAAGCCACTACTCCTTGGCTCTGCAAATGATTGTTTCTAAGTATGCTGTGGCGTAACACACTTCTAGGAGCACTTTACGTTTGAGCAAAGGCATTTCTGAAAAGTGTCTATAGAGATTATGAAATGTTTTTAATCAAGCACGAAAGATACGAAAAAATGTACATGAAATTCCGTAAATAGCACAAATTTACTTCTATGAATTTATCAGAACCAGAAATCACTACTTCAAAACTTAGGATGCAAATAGCATTGGCATCATTAGTTTGTTACAAAACGGATAAACCCTTTCTCTCTTTTGCGTTGATTAATTTCCGAAGGGACATGAACTCATCAAAGTGTTATTTTATGAGTGTATAACACCAGTATTAAAGTGACACTCTTTCAATTGTTAAATATTAGACACTTTTCCCCATACCCTATCTATGCACAAGTCATCTGAATTACTCCGCCCAGAACGTTGAGAACCCTTCGCCAAGTTGAAAACCAACGAAGGAAGCACAATGAACTACGTACAAACAGGACATTCCACTTAATTTTATTAAGCAGGAAGAGTACGAAAAATGTACCTGTAGTTTCGTAAATAGCACCAATAGCTAATAGGGGCCTCATTTTATCTCAAGTGGTAAGTTATTTTCACATAACTGGAATTAATTCGCACTGCTCGAAGTAATACGGAATATTCTGACTCATTTAGCAACACAAGGACGAAGCAAGAGCCTGCTATACTGTGCGGGTGGCCGCCAACTACATTGCACTATAATATGGTAGCAGTGTCCCTGAAAGATCAAACTACTTTGCCGAGTTAAGACAGTTTGCTTGTCACTCTACAGTTCCTTCGCTGTTCCACACTTAGTTTCTAGTTGTTGATTTCTGCTCATTATTCTTTTTAATCGCTGTCCGTTTTGGAGACTCAAGGATTTCGGAATTTTGCACTTGAGGGTTTTTTATCCTCCCGAGACTTGCGTGCATAGCTGGCGTTGGAAGACTAGAAGTCTTAATCCCCGCGCTGACGGCGTCCATCCTAAATTGCCGTGTTTTTTTTTTCGACTCAAACTCTAGGTAAATTTAAGGATGGTGCTTTATATTAAATTCAGGGAGCACCTAACTCAATCACACAACACGGCTTATCAGACAAATAACACACAATTACAGGTTAAGGAAGCTTTTAGTTTTACGTGACCGTTAATCATGCGATCATGAGCAACGGGACCTCCTTATGTGGAATCCGAACCGCAGGACATGGCATTTCACTTCGCAAATCTCACATGTATTGACCGGGAATAACACCCGGTCCACCTTGGTGAGAGACGAACATCTTGACCGCGGCGCCACCACGCCCCATATTACAGTATAACAAAGCTGGGTTGATAACCAGGATGTCCTATCATAGGTATGTACTTAGCCCATTCAGCCACCCGAATTGTTGTTCTTGTAAGAAGAAAAAGGAACAGTTTCAAAAAACTGGGTAAGTAATTCACACGAATCACTCTGTCACAATTGAAGTACTGTATTTCAACTCCATACTACTGTACTACTCGGCTGGTTATAAATATATGACATAGTTGGTAAGGCTGTATCCTAAGTGTTCTCAAGGTTGAGTGATCTAATCCCAATGAAATCGTTCGGCATTTGAAAAATCGCACATGAATATCAGGGTCAAAGCAACCTGGGGTAACTAGGTTCGTACTACGGGTTGAAGCCCAACCCGGGTTTAGATCGTAACAGAGAGTTTGTCCTGAGATTGTTATATACAGGTTCTTTAATATTTCCATGATGAGCTTGGCTTCCCATTTTTCCTTGTACCTTGACTGTGCCCTTCACGGTACGTTAACTGGGGTGCGTGAACTCCCTGGAGGTAGCTTGCATCGCCTTCTCAAGTCTAACACTTGCCACCTGGTGTCACTTCGGTGTTCACATTCATCACTGCAAATGTATCGATTCCGGTATTTAGTCAATGGTACACAAATAGTTCGAATCGTAAGGAACTGTGATCGGAATAGTGTATCTTGGACTTAAAAGAATCTTCCATGAGTCGCCTTGAGGGTCTACTTGGCTTGTCATACGTACACTAACATCTCACTGATCACGTATTGTTAACTAGTCATTCCCGTGTTTACTATACGTACAGATTACTTTCGGAGCAAGTTTTCTCAATTGGTGGCCCTTGGAGAAATCTTTACTGGCTAACCACGAGAAAAAATATTTGGAAAAATGTTCGAAGAACTTACGATCGATACTCATTTGGTTTTACATTTTACTACTGTAGGGCATATTCGATGGATAATTTCCGTAATTTTCTAGGCAAAAGTTATTTTGTCCACATTATGATTCTCCCTCTTTTGAAGATTCATGCTCGTTCAGTTGCTCAAACAATGCATGAGCGGACGGACACTTGGCAACTATACAGTCTTCATTTATTTTTATTTTTGATGTGTAACATCTTTCCGCTCGGTTGCTTGATAGTTTTGTGGGAGTGATTTTGAAAATTGGGGACGGAAGTGAATCGGGCGGAAGTGGATTGGACGGAAGTGAAGACGCACTGCCAGAAAAATGGGACGGAAGTGAATCGGACGGAAGTAGATCGAACGGAAGTGAAGACGCACTGCCAGCTGGATGTACAATTGAAAATGTGTGTATTGGAAACAAGGCAGTGTGTGCTCTGTAGCGCGAGAATGTTATGGCAATACAGTAGGCAGTGCATTTAGCAGGCACTGGTTTGACGAGCACAATGGCAAATGTTTCACCGACTTTCATTTGTCATTGAGCAGTTTATGAAGCTTCACGTTCAAGGTTGAATATCATATGGGGTAGGACAAAGACGACAAATGACATTTAAGTAAGCGGCATTATTGTCAAGCTGTGGGTGAGCAGTCAAATATTAAATGCATAACAGAATGTTTTTATATGAGTGGAATAAAAGCTGTATTTTTATCATATGTGAGACTAGGTCATTTCATGATTGTAGGAAGCCATGTTTTGATTGTTTACGACGAACTGTATGAGAGCCTTGAGAATAATGAATGTTATAGTTACTGAGGAATGTGCTCACAGTATTTTGAGAGTATTGTCGACGTTGTGTGTCACTTTGTTATTATGAATTATTAATGTAAAAGGAAGGAAGGAAGCTTGTAGTTTTGCGTGTGCGTTAATCTCACGATCATGATCCACGGTACCTCCCTTTTACGTGGAATGCGAACCACAGGACATGGCATTTCAATTCGAAAATCTCACATGTATTGACCGGGAATCAAACCCGGTCTACCTTGGTGAGAGACTAACAGCTTAACCGCTGCGCCACAAATGTGACGGTAGCATATCTCCAATTCAATGTATACATTCATCATAGTACCAGTATGAAAATGGAGTGTAAATTAACATTTTAAGAATGTCCAAGCTGTGTAGTATAAGAGTAGGATAACATGTCAGATGTTGCACATATGCGACTACTGTAAGGCTCGTATCCTTTATTTTCATTTTATTACATTTTATTTTATCGTATTAAAATATGATGTATGATAATCGTTGTTTCAAAGGGCCTAACATCTAGGTTATCGTCCCTATTTTAAAAATTGAATGCCTTAATGTGAATTAATTTGTCGAGACCAGAGATAAAGCTTGATAGAATGAGTAGCGTGACCTTGGAGTATGTAAAGTGTCTCTCGTAGGTTTCTTGAAAATGAAAATCCACAGCCTGCTTCCAGTCTCCGACCGGGTCAGGAATGGAATGAATGAAGCCCCTATCTAGCGGCGAGGATATGAACTGTGCCGGCTGCCGAGGCCTGACGCACTCCTCTGGGGCAATGATTAAATGAATGTCAGATGAAATGAAATGATAGTGGAGAGTGTTGCTGGAATGAAATTTTGACAGGGAAAACCGGAGTACCCGGAGAAAAACCTGTCTGCCTCCGTTTTGTCCAGCACAGATCTCACATGGAGTGACCGGGATTTGAACCACGGACCCAGCGGTGAGAGGCCGGCGTGCTGCCGCCTAAGCCACGGAGGCTTCCGTAGGTTTCTTAAGATTATCAAATGGATTGTTTGTTAGTGTGAAGCTGGAGTCGGCACAAATGAAGACTCTTCGTCCTCGACGTCATATAACGCATAGTTTAAAAAGAAAATGATCTTGTATTTACCATTAAACACAAAATCTTGTTTGAAGTTTAATTTTGTACATTCATTGGCGGTGACAGAGTAACGGGAGCAACTATTATTTTAATTTAACAATAGCGGCTGAGGGTTGTTCATTGACAGCACTGCGGCCAGTCTTTCAGCTGCTATTTGCTATTACCCTCAACAAAAGGCCTTGAATTGATATCGCAATGTACTTAATTTGAAGCCGCTCTATCGATTGGTCAAGAGAAATTGTTGATGTTGATTCTTTTGGGGCTTTGCCACATCGTGGTCACCTAGCCCCGTGTATTTGCGTGTGAGTAGAATTTGTCTGATAACCTGTGTCACTGTGATGTCTGTACTTATAATTGAGGTAGGAGGTGGCCGTGGCTTTAAGTTCAGTATCATTCTGGCATTTGCCTGCAGTAGAAGTGGGAACCCACGGAAAACCACTTCCAGGATGGTTGAGGTAGGAATCGAACTTTTCAGTATTGCCTTATGAGGCTGAGTGTACCCCGTTCCAGCCCTTAACCAGAATGCCATTTCTTGGCTGAGTCGGGAATCGAACCCGGGCCACCGCGGTGACAGCCAAGAACACTAGCCAAAACGCAACGAGGTGGACTCAAGAAAAAGGACTGGCTTCATGGCGCAGTGATAACGTTCTCTTCTGTTGAACTCAAGGCCGTAGGACCGAATCCTGTCGCAGCCAGTTGGCATTTGAGGGTTCTTAAATGCTTGGGAACCTTGGCAGTGTATTCGCTGCCACGTTAAATATCTCTTCCGGGGTAATAGACTATTCCAGCATCTCTAAAAGCCGTAGTAGTTAAAAGGGATGTAAATCCAATAACATTACTACTGTATTTGAATGCCTGTTTTTTTCCCTCTGAGGAGATGCTTCTGCTCATTCAATATGTTTACCCTCGTGGTCTTATTGTTGGCTCATAGTTTCATAAAGATAGGATATTTCAAGTTCGAAAGGTCTCTCTAGTGAGGCTGTTGGGTTTGTTGCTCTTCAGTATTTGTCCAGCTGTGGAATTGATTCTTCTTTGCTCTTTGTTGGTACGAAGCATTGTTTCCGGTGACATCATCTGCATCATTCACCTCAGCCTCAAACGGCTGACGAACAATGCCAATGCTTTTAACCAAGGTCAGCATGGTTACGTTTTCAGGTCACACATTCTGCAGCCTCATTAACGAGGGCTTTAATTGTCCTGAGTAAGATTTGAGATGACGTACATGGCTGGCTTAAACCCACAGGGATCTACTGGTCATTGTCATTAACCTATCTTCATATAACTGTAGCTGTGTCATTTAACTTGGTCATGCTGGATGGCTGACACAGTTCTCACTATTGTTTCTAGTTCTTCCTAAATCAACCACAGTAACTGTTGCTAACAGACTAGTCTGGCTCCCCTCCAGCCTCACGAGGATAACGGAGGTTAGAGATGGGTTGGAATCCATTTTCGGCCAACCTGAAACTAGTTTTGTGTTTCCTTACATTAGCTCCCGACGAATACCGGTGTGGCAATTGCCTAACTTGCACGGTCCTTTCCTTTCCAATCCTTGTATAATTAATTACACGTATGTACAACGGCAGACAAATGGAACACACAGGGGTGAGATGACTACGATTGTGAAATTCCTAAACAAACCTTGTTAAATCACTGTGCAACATTTGAGGTGTTGTTTCATTTAGTAGCTTGGACTCCGTGTTCATCAGCCCCGCCCCCTCCCGGTGTACTTTGGGTTGTAGAATTTGCCTGATAATTTTGTTGTGGTGTGTAAATTGGTGTGTTCATTTGTAATCGAGGGTAAGATTTGGGAGGAGGCAGTCGTGTCCTTTAACTGAGACCTATCCTTGCATTTGCCTGGAGTAGAATTGGGATACCACAGAAAGCTGCTGCTAGGGTTGCTTAAATGGGAATCTAACCCACCTCTTCTCAGTTTTGACTCGCGCGACCTGAGAGTAGCCGGATTCAATCCTCAGACCGGGAATCGAACACAGGTTTGAGGAATGGGCTAGGGTGATAGAGATAATCTTCTTTTTCATATTGCTATTATTTATTGCACTGGTTTATGTGTGCGCAACTCATCTGCGGATGGCTTCCAAGTGATATCGTGTTAGGTGTGGCTATTGTAAGGTGACTAGGCCATGGTGCCGAGGTTTGTAGTGAAAGCCTCGCCCTCACTCTGCATGTGGGTATCATTGACCTTAAGAAGCACATGGAAGTTACACCATCCCGCAACAGTCTTGGAAATGATAGTTGTAGTAGCATCTTAGCTGCATCAGTGTGCTGAGCTTACAAATATTCACAATCCATAAGTTAGCTAACATTCCGTTCCATTACTCGTGTTCTTTCGTATCTCTGAATAGAGCTTGCCTATGTCGCAGAATAAATGGAAACTGTTTGCACTAGTATACAGAATACGTTGCGTTATTGGCTTTCATATTGAACATCTCTGTATGCCCTTCTATGCTGACTTCTAAATCAGCACATAAAAGTGTTCTACATAATGTTTCTTTTGGGGCCTGTATTTTGATTCTCTTGGTATGAAAGTAGAATACAATGGATTGGGGCGAGAATATTGTCTGATGCAACAGTCTCTTGATACACGTGATTATTAGTTACAGTAATTCCCTAATGTTCTAATACAAAAATCCTGCTAAGTATTTAAAAAAAGGTGGAAAATAATAACAATAATAATAATAATTAATAATATGTACAGTTGTAATAATAAATCACAATATACATTCTTTTAAAATAATAAGTCAAGAAAACTTACAAATAATTTACCTGCTATTAAATGTTACAAAGAACTATAGACAACATTGATTGTTATTAACTATATAGGCTACTACCTTAATCTTATTCTATCGTATCCTAATTGATGCAAAGAGGCTATCCTAGACTTCCTGAGTTTTATTGTTTGCGATACCGTCTCCTGTGCCGTTATATTTGTTTCACATGCATCTTTTTGTGTTTCTCATCTGTCGCTTTCCAATCCCACATTCCCCTGATAACATTAAGTAATTTCGCTCATTTACCTGGCTTCCTCCATTCCGTATTTAGTAATTTCATTTAAGTTCGATACTCATTTTCACTTTCTAATTTGTTTATATCCCCTCTAACAGATAAGGTTCGAAAGTAATACAGCCTCCCTGACCAAGTTTCGTGTAGCATGTGGGGATAAGTCCTATGGCAGTTACGTCACTCAGTCGAAGTTTCCTGGCTCTAGAAGCAATATGGAATTTTCTGTGTGCCTTGTGCCATTTTTACCGCGTCAGGCAAGGGAAACACATATTGCTCTAAGAACTTCTAACAATATCAAAAAATACATATGAATGTCACTGTCCTTCATGGCGTGTTGCTCTCTCTGCTGCTGTTAAAGCCTTTTTCAGACGGTCAGTGTATGCTAGTTGTAGTATATATGATGTTAGGTGAAATGCTAAAATGGTGATAGAAGACCGAAATTTGTCTGTTTGGAGTTACTATATGGTTGTAAAAAAGTCAACTATGGTGGTACTGTATAGTACAGGCTACAACTTATCTGGTTGGGTGTCTTCCGCGCTGTAGCTACGAGCAGTGTCAACTTCACTCTTGGACCAGTGACTGTCGACTGAATTGGAATGTTATCTCACTGAAATAGTTTTCCCTCCCCCCTCCCCGTATTCCTATGTGCTGTCTGTAGTCAGTTTACTAAGGCAATACTGAAAAATGGCTTCAAACCCCATAATGAAGCTACAAAGTTTCCACGCGGCGATTTCACGCCACCATCTGAAGAGCAGGATGTTGGTTGGTGTCGACTTAGGCTGTTGTTCCACGTAGCACATGGCGGCCTTAAGTGCAGCGTAACCAGCGGTACAGATACGGTCTCATCCTCCTCATTACTCTCACACTGCGTTGGGGTGTTGATTATGTCAATTACAGAAGAGTACAGTATGTAACTTCCAGGTGACGTGTTGTGCTGTGAGCGGGTGAGGGGAAAGGGATCGCAACAGTAAATACACTTGTTTGTTGCTATTTCCACTCGCGATTTAGACATCAAGGAACAACTTTGTTTCTCGCGGCTCGGATTCTCATAATCTCGAGACTCCACTGTACAGGGTATAGAAAGATTCTTTGTTGTAACGAGGGGTTACGATGTCACATATGAAATAAAATAATTGTAACGCTACAGAACCGAACCCCGTGGCGCTACAGCCCATGAATGGCTTAAGCCTACCAAGCAACCACTGCCCAGCCATTTGGCCTGCAGATTATGGGGTGATACGTGGTCAGCTCTGTCCCCTCGGTTGTTAATCTTGGTCTCCGTGACCGGGGCGCTGCCTCACTGTGATGTAGCTTCTCATTTGTCCTCACGAGGCTGAGTTCACCCTGTTCCAGCCCTCACGTCAGTTTCTAAAATCCCTGATGGAGCTGGCGCCGACGAAGAGAGAGAGGAGCAGCAGACTGGCGTGCGTGATGTCAGTTGGCCAATGGAAGTGCGTGCTGTTATCCGGTATGAATGGGCACGTGGGACTTGTTTGTCAGTCATCCATGAACGCCTACTGACCGTGTGTGGTGAAGCGGTCATGTCTCGTCAAATGGTTGGTCGCTGGTGTTGCTCGACAAATGGCCGGTCGCTGATGTTGCATGTTCCCTGCATTGAAAGCCGCGCTCTCGGCTCGTCACTTCACACTAATGCTGAGGTGGAGCGGACTGTGCGACAATTCCTTGCATCGCAGGGCACCGAGTTGTACCAGAGTGGTTTCTTCAAACTGATGGCACGCTACAAGTGTCTCAAAGTTGATTGCGACTATGTGCAAAAATAGTGTAAGGTGAATAGTTCATGATGCCATGATGTATGCCAGTTTGGCAATAATGGGTCACTGGGAAAAATGACGAAACAATTTTCGAAGATGGTGTATTGGCTTTCAAGGCCGGTGAATTAATACACAGCAATTTTTCTAGGATTGTGCCGTGTCTTGTGTGGGGTTTCGCTTAGGACACCAAGCTGGCTCATCAGCGGGCTCCTTGATGTCCTCGCCCGGACCCCCACAGGAGCAGCGAACTGCGCGCTACCTTCCTTTTATGAAGCACACCTGCGCTTCTTTACAGGGAGAACTAAAAGCTCAAGCAGCCATAACTCCCTATGAAGGCTTCCAAAAAGATGGTATATTGGCTTTCACGGTCAGTGAATTAATACTCAGCAATTTTTCTAGGTGTGTGCCGTGTCTTGTGTGGGGTTTCGCCTAGGACACAAAGCTAACTCATCAGCGGGCTCTTGGTGTCCTCGCCCGGACCCCCACAGGAGTAGCGAACTGCGCGCTACCTCCCTTTTTATGAAGCGCACCTGCGCCTCTTTTCTGCGAGAACTAATAGCTCAAGCAGCCATAACTCCCTATGAAGGCTTCCAAAAAGATGGTACAGTATATTGGCTTTCACGGCCAGTGAATTGAAACTCAGGGTGGGGACACCAAGAGCCTGCTGATGAGTCAGCTTGGTGTCCTAGGCGAAACCCCACACAAGACACGGAGGAAACCTAGACAAATTGCTGAGTTTTTATTTTCGGAACTGCCCTCTTAAGTTTAGAACTGTTATATCTCCACATGACACGCACTGAAAAGCCGGCGCCACTTTTTTTTTTATTATAAACGCTTTGTGTATAGAATGCCTCCCTTTTGTAATAATGTTCATTTGGGACATATCTGCAGTTGGCATGGATTCATTGGCCACAATATAAACGTCCACAGTTGCCATGATTGTGAACCTCAGGCATTGATGGGGAAATTGCAAACATTGTAAAATCCAATTGGCATGGAAAGCTTCTGATGGAAGGACATCGTACTGTTTGCTCACGTTTCGTACGCCAAACCATCAATCAAACACAGCGAATATTTGGGTAAAATTCTGGGCAAGTAATTGGTAGTAGGCTATACGGTGTAAATATTGAGGGAGGACAAGAGAGTGCTGTCACAGCAAAATGGCAATCAGGCAGCACATTCATCTCTGCTATGCTCATTCTTTTATATCGGCGTGATGTTGTACTATTTAATAACCGTATGTTGGACAAATCTGATTCATGGTTGCAACCAAGCATGATAACCCAGGGAGTCCCACTTATCCTGGGCCAAGGACACAGACGGCAATCTTTGAAAGAGATATTAATTTCGAGGTTTCCTTTTTAAATTCTAGGTTGGTAAGGTGCTTTTCATGAAAGGTATTTTTTTTTCTATAGCCTTCTGTGGTCTTGGAGTACGTATTAACACATTGGTCGCAAAGGTACTGGGTTCGATTGCCAGTTTTCCCAAGAAATATCATTCTTATCTAGGGGTTAGTATGGGGTACACGTTACTTTTCGAGGTAAAAGTGAGAAGAGGTGGGTTCAGTTCTTGATTCAGCCATCCTAAAAGTGGGTTTTCCATGGTTTCTTACTTTGAATGAGGCAAGTTCTAGGGTAGTTAGAGCCTCCGTGGCTTAGGCGGCAGCACGCCGGCCTCTCACCGCTGGGTCCGTGGTTCAAATCCCGGTCACTCCATGTGAGATCTGTGCTGGACAAAACGGAGGCAGGCAGGTTTTTCTCCGGGTACTCCGGTTTTCCCTGCCAAAATTTCAGTCCAGCAACACTCTCCACTATCATTTCATCTGTCATTCATTTTCATTGCCCCAGAGGTGTGCGACAGGCTTCGGCAGCCGGCACAGTTATTTCCTAACCGCTAGATGGGGGCTTCATTCATTCCATTCCTGACTCGGTCGGAGACTGGAAGCAGGCTGTGGATTTTCATTTTCTAGGGTAGTTCTTCTTCATTCCAAATGGGCTGATCCGTATGGTTTCGTCGGCAGGTCCTTGATATACATTTCCGATGGATAGACGAGCAAGCAAGCAAAACTGGGCTGACGAAACAATTCCGAATGACAACTCTAGAACCTGGCCCAGGGGTCGCGCTCCATTGAGTGAAAGTCACGGGTACAGTAGACACCACTGAAACTAAGACATTATTTGGGAACGTGCTCTCCTTGCGTTGCACGCAGCTCTGCTCTGGATTCTCACGGAGTGCTTAGGTCACATTATGAACGTAATCCACTGGAATGTTATGCCGTGCTTGTCTTATTCTTCCCACAAGTCTCGGGACTCGGCTGAGCTCTGTGATAGTAGGTCTACTCGTACACTCTTACTTCATCCAGGGGCGTATATAAGGGTGGGCGGGTGGGGTGCTGAGGGGGCTCCAGCCCCCCCCCCCCCCCCGAAAAAAGCCAATAAAAATTAAGAAAGTGTTGCTTTGGTAAGAGCATAAAATAATTGTAAATTTGGTTGTACCCTAATCTGAACTTATTGGCTAAATTAAAAACAATATTAAGATTGAAATTGTCCTAACTCGTGGTGTAGTGGCTAGCATTCTTGGCTGCCACCCCGGGGGCCCGAATTCGATTCCCGGCTCTGCCAAGAAATTTTAATTCTAGTCTGACGGCTGGAACGGAGTACACTCAGCCCTGTGAGGCAAAACTGAGAATTCCACAGTAACTTACGGTACTTTTGAGAAATAAATTATCAACTTAAAAAAAAAACTGTTTACCTTTCTGCTTAGTAAACTGACAAATATTTAGATATTTGACATTCGTACTCCATAGATCATAATAGAAAATTCATTAAGTATAAAATTTTATTTGTGTGTTGTGTTTTATTTTACAACTTTTTTTTGTATCGCCAGTAATAATTGTAGGCTATATGCACTTTGAATCTTATCTAAAATAATCACACAAAGTTATATGCTCTAAGATATTGGTTGACATTTCTGGGTATTTTGCGGTGACAATCCCCTGAGAATACTCACAATTTTCCAGGATAGTCACCCCCCCCCCCCGAAAATAAATTGTATATACGCCCCTGACTTCATCGCTATACTGTACTAGACAGTAAAAAACAAAAGTATGATGCTTTTCATGAGATTAATAAATGCAATGTAGTTACTAATCTCATATAATGTTTTTCAGGAATAGGGAATAACCCATCTCATTTGGGTATAATCGTGTTGACCGATTGAAAAGAATCACTTTTGTTTACTAAGGCGACACTGAAAAATGGCTTCAAACACCATAATGTACTAGACAGTGTTGTGCTTCAGAATTCCTAATCGCTGACAAGTGTTATTAATGATATTTAGAGCCTTTGAACATCTCGGGTATCAGCCTCGTGTGCTTGTGTGTGTTGTTTTATGTGATTATGTAGTGTCTCTTAATATGATCTTTGATTGGGGGCAGGTACCCTGCGACTAGAAAGAAGGTATCACTCCGGGATATGACAGGAAGGATTATGCTAAATCCCATGGGAAAACCATACTCAGGATGATCACGGTCAGTACAGGGATTCGATCCTCAATCTGCAAGGAAAGTCGTGTAGCAGAGGAGTCCTTGGTCGACAGTCTGGATTCCTACAGAGAACAAAATATACCAGTAACATGGACAGCGAGCAAGGCCCTAGTACAGGGACTTTTGGGCCCCTCCATCATGATCACCCCGTTATATCCTAAAGTAGCGCAGGCGTGTTTCTGCGTTCAAGCCCAGAAATTAAATGGCAGTTAACTTCTTGGAAACACAGATCCAGCATGTTCCTGGAAACTGTAAAAGATGAAGATAAAGATGATAATTGGTAGGCTATACTTTTTGGTCTTCCGACGTTCGGATATTTTTATTTTTTTTTGCTCTGCTATTCTCTAATTCATTTTTGTGCTCATTTTATTTGTATTCAATAACTTATTAAAATGTTATATTCGTTGTACTGTTTCATTTCATTTCGTATTTATTTATCAGTGCTTTACACTATATTTACAGTGCACTGAAGGGAGTCTCTGAAAAGAGCAAAGCCCCACTTCGCATTCGGGATGCGTCAGATAACTTATTAAAATGTTATATTCGTTGTACTGTATCAGATAAATAACCACGCTCTCGCCAGAAAAACAAAGCGATCAACCTTACAAACATAAGATAATCGGATTTTTTTTTTTTTTTTTTTTTTTAGCGTATGGCTTTTAGTGCCGGGAGTGTCCGAGGACATGTTCGGCTCGCCAGTTTTGTAGCTGCTTCGAGACGGACACCCAATGGGTGAGCTACAAGTACCGTTGGGGAGGGAAGGAGGGAAGTTGGAATGTAAGGATGAGGAGTTGGAAGGTAGCGGCTGTGGCCTATAGTTAGGGACCAACCCCGGCATTTGCCTGGAAGGAAGATGGGAAACCACAGAAGACCATCTTCAAGGTTGCCGGCGGGGGGATTCGAACCTCCTCGCCTCCCGGATGTGAGCGACTGCCATCAGTCATGCCGTAACCACCACGGCTAACTCACCCGGTATCGGATATTAGAAGGTTGATTTAGAAACTTTCCGTTCCATACGGAATTTCTGACTTACAGTTGGTATTTGCCATTACCCTGGCAGTACAATTGAAACAAAAGTTACTGGTTAAGGCCTATGTATGAATTTTTGTTATCTTCGTAATATGTTGACACACTTCATTGCCTGCAATTGCGATTGAATATATACCAGACAGACATATTGTTTTAATTCAGTAAAATGGCATACTATGGGCTCTTCAGCGACCCCGGGCCTCATGCCAGGCCTTAATTTAACCACTATTCAGATTGTCTCTTTGCCCCCCAGGGGCTCACATCTAGTGGGACGTGGGTTGGCAACCACGGGGCCCCAGCTGAGTCCGGCATTGCTTCCACTTACTCGTGCCGGGCTCCTCTCCGTCTTCTTTCCTGTCGACCTCACTTGGTCAACTCTTGTTCTCTTCCGACCCCGACGGTATTAGGGTATCCGAGGCCTAGGGAGTATCTTCCTTTCCCGCCTTAATTGGCCCTTGTATCTTTTCTGATACCCTCCTTCAGCGAGGGGTGATCCTTCTTTTTCATTTCATGTTATCTCCTGCCTTCTGCTAAAGGCCTTCAAGGAGACAGGGTGTGTGTAGCCCCACCACTTCTGGTGCACCCTGGATATTGCTACACCCTCAGGAGCTCACGGCTGGTGAGTTCAGGAGTTGGCGACCCCGAGGGATTCCTGAGCTGGGTCCGTTTTCCCCCCTTTTGTCCATTACCTCTGGGGCGGACCCTCTCCTCTTTCACTTTCCTATCTCCCTTTCATGGCTCTCCTTCCTTCCAAGTCCCTCAATCCTCATTCTTCGAGGGTTGAGGGCATTTCTTTTCTTCATGTCCTTTAGTTGCTTTATCCTTTATTTATTTACCTTTTCTTCATGTAGTATGTAAGTTTGTAGTTAGTATTAGTTATAGTATTCATTCTCATCTCATCTTTCACTATCACCCACACCATTAGGGGCCGATAACCTTGATGTTAGGCCCCTTAAAACAACAATTATCATCATCATCATTGTCTCTTTGGATTAGTAATTTTACGTACTCATCGTCGGCTATGTTTGTGGCATCTACCATACAAGGTATCCAGAAGCGTGGTGAAAGTTTCCACTTAATATTTGGAAACGGTTGCAATTCCTTGGGGCTAGACGTTTCCAGATATTTCATCAGTTCGATTGTTCTTGCAACAAGCACTCATCACGAAGGTAAAGTACATCTTCATTATACGCATCAAGCCTTTCACCGCTTTGTCTTTTTCTGGAAGCGTTCATCATACAACCGTCGCGTCGCTCACTTATACCAAACGTCAGACCGGGTGAGTTAGCCGTGATCGTTACGGCATGGCTGATGGCAGTCGCTCACATCCGGGAAGCGAGGTGGTTCGAATCCTCCCGCCGGCAACCTTGAAGATGGTCTTCTGTGGTTTCCCATCTTCCTTCCAGGCAAATGCCGGGGTTGTTTTCTAACTATAGGCCACAGCTGCTACCTTCCATCTCCTCGTCCTTATAGTCAAACTTTCCTCCCTAGACAACACTTCACACCCGACGGTACTTGTAGCTCACCCAATGGGTGTCCGCATAGATGCAGCTACAAACTGGCGAGCCGAACATGTCCTCGGACACTCCCGGCACTAAAAGCCATACGCAAAAAAAAAAACAACAACAAACGTCAGGTCAAGTCCTGAGGAAAATATCCCTCCGCGCATCTCATCTCATCTCATCTCTCTCTCTCTCTCTCTCTCTCTCTCCTTTCTTGTGTTTCCGGCATAGAAACTCTAGATTGTCATCCCTCAACCTACCATGTATATTTAAAATCATTTGTTTGCTCCTTATACTCAACTTCTCTCTACTTTTATTACATTTGAAGTATTTTATTGGTTATTCAAGCTTTACATCTCCAGTTTGAACTCGTTGTCTACTTGAGGAAACCATGTTGAACTTTGAGCGTTCGTAACAGTGTTGCAAACCTTTGAGCCTGATTCGCAATAAAATCTAATTCCTTGGGTGCTCTTTTGCTGTTTAAACAAGGTTTGTACAAAACAAAAGGTATTATACAGTAATATAAAATTCGTACTGAATTACTCTGTCTATAGTTCGAAATACCACTAAAACTATATTCAAACACACAATTCATCACATGAAAAGCAAAGTTGGTAAAGCTCCAAATTAACGTATAAATGAAAAGTGTATTCATAGACTTTTACTAAGGGAATTCTGTAAATTAGCCAGCTAATGGAAACATAGTAACACGCGCTGGAAAATCCTGTGCGCCAAAAACAAGCACAAAAGTGGGAACTATTTCCTGGCGCGTTAGCTTCTTCACAGACCAAACATCAAAGGGACCGCTTAGTTTTTGAGGTGACTAGAGGTATAGGTACAGCGCTAGACCATGGGGCCAGCCTACCTGCGGGCTCCATCTTTGTACATCGTGCGTTGGACCAAGGAATAGCTTCATTACTTCTGATCATATATTCTGTAAACCTATTTGTGCCCTCAGTTTCCTTTAGAGCTTATATTCTAGCTCATTTCCTTGTTCTGAAACTCGTTGTTTCCTATCCATCTGCAACCTGACCCCTCTTTAAATCTAACAGTGCTCAATTTACTGCACATCAATCCGTAAAAAAGAAATCACTGAACAGCTGTCCATTACTAGCAATTTCATTTTGGACCAGGACATTTTTCGTGCAGTGTTAAACTGGGAGAGATATGCATACGTGCGGGGAGTATGGGTGGTTGCGTATTGTCTACGCTTAAACTGTACCGGTGAATATATTGTTGCTTAAAGCAGAAATTTGTAATGCTTAATCCTAGGTTAACACGGAAATGCAGCAGGCAATTTCCATTCAAGTTAGCTTCTTACACCACTTACTTTTTAATGTTTAATCCTATGTTAACACGGAAATGCAGGAAGCATAGGCCTATTGCATTCAAGTTTGCTTCTTACACCACTTATCCCTTACCTGTCCACAATTTACTATCCTGGCATTGAAAGCACCCATAAATTCGCCACTATCTTCACTGTCGACCTTCTACGCTGCCCATACCGCATACAAATAACCTACATCTTTCTGTCTCTTGCATTAGGCAAACACATTACTCAACTATTGTATCTTGACTGCAATTTCCTCAACAATCATTCATTAATGTACGACCGATTTAGTGATATAGTCGATATCGCGCTCTTCTGATCTCACCATGGTTGCGGGATCTAATTACGACGGAGTTGGTTGGCATTGCGGTTGAGCACGCACCAGTACTTGTTTTATCACGTAAAGCAAACTACAATCAGCGGTTTTCCCGGTTATCCGGTCTTTAAATTTAGCTCAATGTTGCTAAGGCTCTGTTCTGTTGCCCAGTTGCTCTATATGTTAGTACAGGTTTGTTGTTTTATTGTCTTTTGTGTAAGCATATTACTTTAGTAATACGGTCAGCGGTTCGTCAGAATTCATTCAAAAACCTGTGAAATATTTTACGTAGTCCACGTTGTATTATATTTCGCGGCACAGAACCGGCAACGCGGTCTCCCTCCCTCATGAGAAATGTCAGAGCCGGACACTCGGCGGTTGGACTGTAGATGAGCAAACTTCCAGCTAGAACTGACGGAATAGTCTGCATGGCCTGTCGTGAGGTACTGTATTGGCGTTCTTTGAAAAGTGGCAAGCGACAGGAAATCACCCCCAGGATCTCTGAGACTATATCTCATAACCCCATCTCTCATTTCCTCACAAGGCTGAGTGCATCCGTTCAAAAGCTCATAGGTAAACAAACATCAACATCCTCAATTGTAGAACCAGGAATCGAACAGGGACTGTGTTAAAGAGAAGCTTGGCATGCTTGTACAAGGATACGTCTTCAAACCTAAGTCAGATTTTCTAAGTCATTCTTCGTATACTGATTTATTTATTTATTTATTTATTTATTTATTTATTTATTTATTTATTGCCACAACAGGGCAGTGCCCCAATTACAGTAGCAAACAATTAAACGATTGTTTACACACAGATAATACATGAAAATACATTAAAATACAAGATAAAAATACATTAGAGTACAAAACAAAAATTAAAAATGTAAATTTAAATTAAGAAGGAATATACACAAGTTCAAGTCGCAAGGATTTTTAATATTTGGTCACATAATGTAAAACTAGATTCATATTTTAGTTACTAATACAATAGCAACGAAAGATGGTAAACATTGAAAAAAAAAAACTTCTTGATTTCGACAAGACTTGTCTGGTGCCCATAAATGACCGTTGCCTGATATAATTTTCGAAGCTGTATACTTCATTGCTGAAAGTTGTAGCTGCGTTGTTACACTCGGTCTTATAGTGGCTCCAGATTTCAAAAGTTGGGTAGGCGAATCATTCTCTCAGGTGCACGAATTTCGGCCTCGTGGAAGTAAGTTAAGTCCACCTCCTGTTGTAGCAGCTAGCATTCTTGGCTTTTGCCCCGGAGATCCGGGTTCGATTCTCGGCTCTGCCAAGAAATTTGATTCTGGTCTGGGGACTGGAATGGGGTCCACTCAGCCTTGTAAAGCAAAATCTGAGAAATGGGTTCGATTCCCACTTCTACTCCAGGTGAATGCCGGGATGGATTTTAACTTAAGGCCACAGCCGCTTCCTTCCCACTCCTCACTTGAATTACAAATACACATACTATTACAGCCAGCACAACAACACAGGTTATCAGATGAAATTCCTCGCTTATTCCAGTACACGGGGGCTAAATGACCACGATGGCCAAGCCCCACAAATGAAACTAGAAGAAGTTAAGTGTTATTTATATACTGCAACTGTTCTACGAGTTGACATTCATGAGCAGTGAGTTTGGAAGGGTGGTGAAATAAACGCCCAACCTTATCACGGTCCCTGTCTGAATGATGTGTTCCGTTGTGCTTAAACAGACAGCTTTTAAGTTCGCCCGGAAAAAAATTGAAGTTGCATGTCTGCACTTAGTACAGCTACAGTACAACAATAATCATGAAAGCTGCAGCATCCCGTGAAGATGCTCATTCTATGCATTATCATTACATGGTTTCTTGCTATGAACACCAACACACTGTGTGCAATGAAATAGATCTGGAATTACGTGATGAGCACGGGAAACACCATAGCAGTTTTCCAACCTCGTAAGCTATCCTGCTGCAGCTTTCCATTCCTTTCTCCTACACAATCTTTAGCCATACTTGGACATACACCTTATGTTTAAGGCTCAATTTACTCCGCACATAGACCGCCTCGTGGCGTAGTGGCTAGCATTCTTGGCTGAGGTCCGGGTTCAATTCCCGGCTCTGCCATGAAGCATAATTTGGTCTGAGAAATAGAACGCGGTTAACTCAGCCTCAGAAGGCAAAAATAAGAAAGGGTGGGTTTGATTGAGGGTCGCATATCTAACTCACTCGTACAACAATCCACTAAGATTTTTTCCACACATAACGTCAACCACTGTCTGAGGCAAGCTAGTAAAGTCAAGTTCCGTAATATTTAGGAGGACAATGTGTAGCTGTCCAGTTTAAAGATCCCAAATACGAATTCCAGCAATGAGAATATGTTTCTCCTCGGAAGACAATGCTAGGAAGAAACCCCACGTGATGTTCTGGAATACCTCGCAGACTCCTTCGCATTAATAATTACTGCTGCATTCCCTCACAATAGTACAGGTTATGGCATGATGGCAGATTACGTAGATGTTCCGCCTCTTAAAAACACCACATTCTACACACGTACGAGTAATTATGTTACTGTTCACGAATTGCGCCATGTCCTAGCAGTGAACTAGTGAATATTTCTTCATAATAAAGTGGTTGCGTCATAATTTGGAATTACTGTAATGACAAACGCTAGAACTATGTTGTTTCATCAGATCTGGGTTTGGTTTCAACAAAGGAACGTTAGAGCGGCCACCAGACATTCAGTGATATAGTGCATGTTGCCGTGGGAGCTGTGGGATTCAGCCCGTTATAAGCAGACATGTCGCTGTAACGTGGCATTTATTTAAGGTGGAGGGGGAGATCAGCTCCGTGCATTTCTCTGCCCTACAATAATTATGGTCGTAGTTATTCGTAACTTAAATCCTAATTTTCTAACGTTGGTTGTGGGTTAATCCGGTGCCTTGGGCGACTTTCACAGCATATGGCTCTCGACACTGATTTTGAAATGGGGGGGGGGGGGGGGGCTATATTGTGTCCTTGATATGTCTGCTACTCTGTTCTATGTGGAGCTCGCTATTGTTCACAACACAGTGGCTGTGACCTGCACTGGATCACGCTCGTCAGATACGAAGTACTATTAGCTTCTCATTTGAGTTCAGTTTGAAAGCCCCAATGAAGACCACCAAGGGTAGTTAGGTTCGGCGATCTCGGTGGCCTCCATCTCCATGGAAAATACTTGATAAATCTAGGAAGTCGCCCTGAACGCCGCAGATCGTGTGAATGTACAGCATTTAGATTTTCGTTCTGGTGGTAACAATCTACTGAATTGAAAATTAATATTCTTCAGTCGGTCAACATGATTGTGTCCAATTGTACTGTAATGGGTGGTTCCCTAATCTTGAAAAAATATACATGAGATTAATAAATACACTTGGATGACCAGTTTCGATCGTCAAGCGATCATCATCCGGTCCTGTATACTTAGGCTATCAAATCTATGTTTATAAGAATGGGTTATGATATTTACAATATTTTATATATTGCATATAGGCCTATGTATGTTTTTTATGTGTAACATCTTTCCGCTCGGTTGCTGGATAGTTTTGTGGGGGTGATTTTGAAAATTGGGGACGGAAGTGAATCGGGCGGAAGTGGATCGAACGGAAGTGGATCGGACGGAAGTGAAGACGCACTGCCAGAAAAATGGGACGGAAGTGGATCGGACGGAAGTGAAGACTCACTGCCAGCTGGATGTACAATTGAAAATGAGTGTATTGGAAACAAGGCAGTGTGTGCTCTGTAGCGCGAGAATGTTATGGCAATACAGTAGGCAGTGCATTTAGCAGGCACTGGTTTGACGAGCACAGTGGCAAATGTTCCACCGACCTTCATTTGCCATTGAGCAGTTTATGAAGCTTGACGTTCAAGGTTGAATATCAAATGGGGTAGGACAAAGACGACAAATGACATTCAAGTAAGCGGCATTATTGTCAAGCTGTGGGCGAGTAGTCAAATATTAAATGCATAACAGAATGTTGTTATACGAGTGGAATAAAAGCTGTATTTTTATCATATGTGAGACTAGGTCATTTCATGATTGTAGGAAGCCATGTTTTGATTGTTTACGACGAACTGTATGAGAGCCTTGAATGTTATAGTTACTGAGGAATGTGCTCACAGTATTTGAGAGTACTGTCGACGTTGTGTGTCACTTTGTTATTATGAATTATTAATGTAAAAGGAAGGAAGCTTGTAGTTTTGCGTGTGCGTTAATCTCACGATCATGATCCACGGTACCTCCCTTTTACGTGGAATGCGAACCACATGACATGGCATTTCAATTCGAAAATCTCACATGTATTGACCGGGAATCAAACCCGGTCTACCTTGGTGAGAGACTGACAGCTTGACCGCTGCGCCACAAATGTGACGGTAGCATATCTCCAATTCAATCTATACATTCATCATAGTACCAGTATGAAAATGGAGTGTAAATTAACATTTTAAGAATGTCCAATCTGTGTAGTATACGAGTAGGATAACATGTCAGATGTTACACATCATATGCGACTACTGTAAGGCTCGTATCTTTTTTTTTTTTTTTTTTTTTTTTTTTTTTTTGGGAACCACCCATTACAATTGGATACAGTCGTGTTGACCGACTGAAAAGCATTAAGTTTCGGTAACTTAGGCAACACTGAAAAATGGCTTCAAACGCCATAATCTACTGAATGCCAAAGATTGGTCCCAGGAGTTTCTTTTAGAAGATGTCGTAAACTGCGTATTGTCCAATGAAGGAAATATGTTACGTCACCTTTACGGTGACACTGTGCTGCAAAGCCCAACCTACTTAACGTTTGTCGTACAATTTTCAAATTTGCTGACATAAGTTCAGACGAGGATTTGCGCAGCATCCAAGGTGTGGCAGAGCTTCGTATTGGAGGAGAATCTCTGGGCCGTGACGTAAGAATAGCCTTGAGTCATTGCCAATGTCGCACTTCATTCTCCTTATCTCACTCATTCAATTGTTGTACTGCATGTATGCCATGCGACCATAACCTCAGTGATATCATTGTTCCCGTTTCCTTTCTCTTGAATTTTGTTGGGTAAGTGACCGCTTGTTCAAGGTTAACTATATAAAGTTGTGTCCATCTCCAATAATTATAATATGCTGAGAGTTGTGTAATCTTTGGGTAACTTAATAAATTGAACTTTGAATTGCACTTCTTGATCTGTCTGTTAGGTAGTCAGCCCAAAGGCTGATTGGATCCTCAAAAAGTACCGCCGTTAGGTTATGTGAGTAGATACCCACAAAAACCCCAAGGCAGCGCAATATTGAGGCATACTAGGCAAGAGCATCCACAGGCACTGGCTGTGCCCTGAATGTAATTACTAAGCACAACCCATACCGCAGTAGCTTCCATATAATCACAGCCATGAGTGAAACTGAGACATTGGTCTAAAGCCACATTTTACTCTAGCCTGTGCCAACAGACAAATGCAAATGTCCTGCATTCATCAAGAGATGGCAAACAGGCTGTTGGTATAAAGTGTTCTTTTTTGTACGGACAACCCGCTCTTTAGCTCCGCATGTTCGGTGTATCAATGTGTTAAATTACCTATTTATTTCTGGAATTCTGGTTTACTGGTGTCAGACGGAATACCGAAATAATATAAATAATTCGAACCATAAGTCAAATTTATAGATTGCCTACCGGTCAGTACAGAAGAATATCTATAGCCACATCAGTTGGAAGGGACGTTAAACCCAGAGGTATAAAAACCGGTCGCGGTGGTTGAGAGCGCTAACGCGCTACCTCGTACCTCGCTGGCATCGGGAGAGCGTGGGTTTGAATCCCGTCCTGAAAATAGTTTTCGTGGTTTCCCATTTTCACCACCAGGCAAGTGCCGGGACGGTTCCTCTCAATAGGTCCCCGGCCGATTTCCTTCCAATATTCCTTCCCTGACCCGTCCTAAAAAGAAAAGTTCATGGCCATTGGCTGCATTAATAAAATTATTATAAATACGGAGTAAATTTTAGCAAGTGAAGCAATAATTGAGTCGTGTGTAGATAGAACAGGAAAACCGGGTGAGTTAGCCGTGGTCGTTACGGCATGACTTCCGAGAGGAAGTACGAATCCCCCCGCCGGCAATCTTGAAGATGGTCTTCTGTGGTTTCCCATCTTCCTTCCAGGCAAATGCCGGGGTTTGTCCCTAACTATAGGCCACACCCGCTACCTTCCAATTCCTCGACCTTCCATTCCAACTTCCCTCCCCAACGGTACTTGTAGCTCACCCATTGGTTGTCCGTCTCGAAGCAGCTACAAAACTGGCGAGCCGGACACACTCGGCATAAAAGCCATACGCTAAAAAAAAAAAAAAGAGAGCAGGAAAGGTGTGTTGAGATTCCATAGGACTTGGCATTCCGTATTTAGTACGGTCAGTGTAGGAGGGGTTGGACAGTTGACCGAGAGGGTCGACTGGGAAGATGGGAGTGGAGCCGGACCCATGTGACAGCCACATGGTCGCTAACGAATGCCCCACAAGTTGTGAAAACCTGGCTAGTTATAGGGTCTGTGTAGGATTTGTAAATTAATGTATAAGGGAATTTAACATTCAAAAATCAAGTCTGATGTTTTTCAGTCGGTCAACACGATTGTACCCGATTGTGATGAGTTATTCCCTAATCCTGAAAAAAAAATACATGAGATTAATAACTACACTATTTATCGTCAAGCGATCATCATCAGATCCATAATATTGACAAAATGCAGAAAAGGAAAAGGAATTAGTGGGAATCAAACCAGCATGCTCATCACCTCCTCACTGTCGAAATTGCAGTCAGTGTGCGTGCAACTTGGAAAATTAATTTGGAAACCGACCGCGGTAGCTACGCCCACTATAATAATAATAATAATATCGTATGACCTCGGGTGCCGGGTGCAAGCTTTGTTATTTGACACCCAAAGGGTAGCTTGCATGTCGAATTTCGTTGTTCCTTGAAGCACTATGAAAGTCAAGGAGGTTAGATATCTAAGCTCCTTGAACACTATAGCGCTTTCTAGTAGAGAAATGAGGAACTTTGTGTTGGCGAAAACTCCCGAGTTTAATTTCGCCATTATGAACACGGCCTACTGAATTCAAATGGGTTCTTTGACATGCCTACATCGTATGACATGGTGTCATGGTGCCCACGAAGGCAAAAGATCATTAGGGCAAGATAGCCCGAACTCGGAAGTTCAGTTGGTTCAAATACCACCGTTGGTAGTGCTTGAAATGGTTTTCCGTGGTTTCGCAGCCAAATGCGGGGATAGTACCTTGTAAAAGACCACGGTCGCTTTCTTTTACCTCAGTGCTTGTTAATGAGCGGAGCTATTCCGGTTGATGCATGCTTTACATAATAACGGTAACAGTACTACTAGAACAAGCAACGAAAACTGTGTGGTCCCTAGTCCAGAGCCCCATGGCCGAACAACAGTAACTTAATTGCTTACCGACAAGTCCCAAGCTCGTCACTAATAAAAGTATTTTCCCCTTGCAACCCATGACTGCCTTGGGTTAAGGTTGACATTGAACGCCTGGCACGGTTACATAGACATCAGCATTCTGTTAAGGTGATGCGAGTTGGGGAATTCCTGTGGTAACCTGTTCACCGTGGTGACGTAAGGAGTGTTAGGTGTCTAATTGACGTGCCCGTTCCTCTCATGTTCACACTCCAGGCAGTCGCGAGAACATTCTCTTTGAGCTATTTCTCTCTTAAAGCTTTTGTGTGATTGAAATATCATTGGGGCGCTTGCAGCTGTAGACCTTAGTTAAATTCATTTTAATGGTGCACAAAGACGGTGTAAACGTAGGAAATGGCATCGGGGTAATTCAGGTTCAAATCAAGATTGTTGTTGATTCATTTGGTCATTTGTGTGCTTGGATGTGTGTTGAGCTTATCTCATAACCTGTATTTTCATGACGACTGAAGTAGTGTGTGTAGCTGTATTAGGGTAAGGGATGACTGGCCCAATGGAGAATTGGTTAGCTCGCTAGGCTTTGGGCCCAAGGGTCCCAGGTTCGATTCCCGGCTGGGGCATCAGGGCTTATCATCTCCTGGAGTTGACTCCTCTGGCCCGGGGACTGGGTGTATGTGACGTCTTTATCATCACTTCATCATCATTCAGACGCGCAGGTCGCCCACGGGCGTTCACTAGAAAGACTTGCACTCGGCCTCCCAGGAGGCTACAAAAAAAATGGTAAGCGATGAGGCAGGTGCCCCGGGACTTGAAATAAGGTAATATTCCATCATTTGTTTGGAGAGAGAGTGGAAAATAACGAACAAAAAAACACTCAGGGCAGTCGCTGTCAGCGCCGGGATTCGAACCTCCGATCTGCGGACTTAGTGCTGCACATCGCGGTCGTAGTTCGCTATTTAACGCTAACGTCTACGCTGCGGAGTTTCGAATCACGAGGGTGTCCATAATTTACAGCTTATCGCTATTTATTTGTGACAGAAATGTTCTGAAGGAAGGTTGCGGTTTTACGTGACCGCTGATCTCCTCACGATTGTAAGCTACGGGTGCTTCTTTTCAACTGGGAATCCAACCCACCAGGCGTGGCAAATAAACTGAACATTAACCGTGAATTTACCTTTGTGCGAATTCATTCTACAGAAATTCTGTGTTTGGAGTATATGAAGCCATTGTTATGTAATGAGCTCTTGTTGGCCATCTCATTACATGACCATGCCCAAGGGCAACGCATTTCACTTGACAGGAAATAGCGATCCACGAAGAGAAAATGATCAAAGATGGCGAGTAGACCGCATGCGCTACTTCACCAAATATGGCTGCTTCCGTAATCAGTTAATGCGTGCTTTTCTAACATTGACATTGTGGTGATAGTCTGGAGGGCCTTGCGCTGCCAGCTAGCAGGGATATTTGGGCCACGAAAGGGCATTCAATCCCTCTCTTCCGCTGCCCTCAAAATAGTATTTTAAAACATTTTCTTCTGTTATGCTTGCCATATCTCTCTATCTATCCATCGATATGCGGCCTGTTTCAAAATTATGGAACAGTCCTTTTAACGGCATACAATTTTGTAACATACACCTCAATCAGAAATCAGCTTCCACGTGCTATTGGTTTTGGAGTTGAGAGACTGTCGCCTATTTCCCCGTCGTTCATTTCTGTGTCTGATCCCGGTGCTGACAGCGGCTGTCCTGAGTGTGATATTTCTATTTTCTTTTTCCGCACTGCCTCCTGGCAAATTCCGGGATAGTACCGTATTTCAAGTCTTAGGCACGTACCCCATCCCCGCTCCTAATGCAAATACACACACTACTGCAGACATCACAGAAATACTGGCGTGTCTGTCTCCATAAATAAAGAAATAAATATGTACACACCGACGTACAAGGGGCCGATGATCCAAGATGTTCCAAGGTCTAAAATGAATTCCGGTCGATGCGGTGTTCATTGCGCAAAATTTTTACACAACGAAGCAAGTGTTTAAATATACAGAGAGTCTAGTTTGTATGTATCGGAGACCCTCGCTAGCCCGCTTGCCCGCGGCGCGAGTCTGTCTCCCGCCACGCACTTTGCCGTTATGCGGCGCCTGAGTCATTGAGTATAGGAATTTGTACTTACCTAGTTCACAGCTGGTGCTGAAAATGTTCGCCATTCACTGCTACACATCGCTGGCACCTTTTTATGAAACTGGCATTTACTCTCTGAAGTTCCTCAGCAACGATTGACTGTATTTCAGCTGTAATATAGTCTTAAAGCTCATTTATAGTGTGAGGATTTCTCGCATACACTCTATTTTTAAGCGTCCCCCACAAATAAAAGTCACATGGTGATAAGTCTGGGCTTCGCGGGGGCCACACGTTCCGACTTATAATCCTAGTACCAAAAATGCGACGCAATTCTGTCATGGATGCTTCGTCATTGTGAGCAGTAGCAGAATCTTGTTGAAAATAAGTTGACAATCGCTCTCCGTAAGTCAGTTCGTAAAAAAAAATGGTCAAGGATCACATTGAAGTACAAATTTAAGTACAAATTCCTATACTAATGACTCAATGCCGCGCGAGCGCCGCAAAACGGCAAAGTGCCTGGCGGGAGACAGGCTCGCGCCGCGGGCGAGCGGGCTAGCGAGGGTCTCCGATACATACAAACTGGACTCTCTGTACTATTGAGGATATAATTTTATGAATGAATGACTCATTCCTGCTGAACTAATTATCGGTAGAGCCCTGCGCGGCTAAATAAAACGCTATCCGCATCCGCCCCGCATCGGCAAGATTGTTATCCGCCCCGCATCCGCACGTTTGTTATCCCAAACTACTGGCATTACAATAATATTTAAATTAGATAAAGCATAAAGTATTTAGTAATTTGAGGAGAAAATCGTTCCCTTCGGCTTTCTATGTCATGTGCTAGGTTTAAAATGAATGTGACTATACAGCCTGAATTGCAACCATTTGCAGTTCGGAGTGTTATGCTTAAGGCCATAAACTGAATGAGATTAGCATAAATAATCTCACATTTGTTACGATGAAATCATAACGGAAAAATATGATATGTCATAATGATATTCAACAAGTTCGGATTGTTTTCTAAAACCTATCCGCATATTTGCTCCAAACATTATCCGCAGCTTATCCGCACAGCCATGCAAACTATATCTGCATGCCGAAAAATGTTGCGGATATCCGCGGGTTTATCCGCGGATATCCGCATCCGTGCAGGGGTTTAGTTATTGGTCATATCCGACACTCACAGTTCAGATGGTTCCATAATCAGTAATCGTTACTTAATAATGTTATCTTCATGTTACATTGTAATCTGTATTTTCAGGGTTCTGCTTGTAATTTTATCAAATTATTCTTGCTGATAATAATTTATTAGGGCATTGAAACTGTTTTTTTGTTTTCATTCTAGGGGCTTAAACATCGTGGTAATTTAGCTCTGTATATTTGGGTGTATAGGCCTATATTATTTGGCAGAGAACCTGTTTTATTGTGGTGTATAGTAGTGTGTGTATTGGTAATTCAGGTGAGGATTGGGAAGGGGCGTCTGCGGCCTTAAGTTAGGTACCATCCCGGTATTTACCTGGAGTAGAAGTGCGAAAACCACGGAAAACCACTTCCAGGATGGCTAAGGTGGGAATCGAACCTCTCTCTCCGTTTTGCCACACGAGGTTACGTGTATCCCGTTTCGGCCTTTCGACCAGAATTTATTGGCTTGAGGTGGGATCAAGCCCGGACATCTCAGGGGGTGACGGCCAAGAATGCTAGTCATTGCGCCAGGAAGTGGACATGCATGTAAACTGAAAACAGGTCCATCTTTCTAAGGTATCCTATCAAGCGACAGCCTTATGCGCTAATTATCTAATTTTAATTATTTTGTAATATATAAAATAGGAATTACAAATCCTAATTGTCAAATAAATTAAAGTCCCATCTCTTGCTCTATACTGTTGAGGCTAGTTCTTCTACTGCTCAATGCATGTGAGATTTTCGAAGTGAAATACCATGTCCTGTGGTTCGGATTCCACGTAAAATGGAGGTCCCGTGGCTCATGATCGTGAGATTAACGGTCAAGCTTCCATACTTCCCTTCTTCTACTGCTGGTAAATTTGTCAGTTGTGATACGAATATATGTCTAATTTGTTTCACACTGTTACCAATGTATGGAAGAATATTTGCGTTGATATAATAAGTCTGTAACAAAATATTCGTTAAATTAAGGAACTTACTGTTGCTTTGAATGACTAATTTCTTCTCGAAATGTTGAGGACATTTGGAGAGAGGCAGTGATTCCTATCTGCTCCCCTGTCCTTTACGGGCATTCGTCTGATTATAGCAACAGAGTGATTCGGTGTGTTGTGAATAGGCACCTGTAACTACAGGGTTCATTCTTTTCGTAGAGCGAAATTTCTCATAAAATAAACATCAACCATTTTTTATCTGTATTATAACCATATAGGTAAGTTACAAGGAAGGTAAAGAGAAAGTCATTCATGCTTCACAGAGTTTGTTTTGAGTTTTCAAATTTATCCATATCTTAAATTTATTATCGAGCGTAACTGAGTTGTCTAAGGTGCATATGAGTAATTAAGAGCTTCATTGTCCGTGGTTCACGTCCCGGTACTGAAAGTGGTCATACTGATTGCTGTTTTTTTTCCTAAAATGTCGGGATTGGTAAATAAATTCAAGGAACGAGCAAGAGGGCGGGGGGGAGAGGTCCAGACATTCGAGGTTTGAATCCCGGCGCTGACAGTGGTTATCCTGAGTATTATGTTTCCCTGGGATAGTTTCGTCATGTCTGTCTCCATCCGCGACCCTAATAAATATCTACACACAACACTCCTGTCACCACAAAACCATAAGTTATCAGATAGATTCGACATCCAAGCACAAGGGGCTGATAACCAAGAATGTCCCAGGCCCCTCAAGGGAATTAACACCACCATCACCAACTTGAGTTCAAAGACATCTCTGTTCCAAAACTAGACACAACGATCAGGTTCGCACACAACTCATCACAATACCTCCCCAGGTTCTCCTATTACAATAAAATAAACACCAACTGTCAGCTAAGAATTTTTGAATCTTATGAAAAGATACATAATTCTCAGACGTAAACAAAAATAATTCGTTGACAGGTTCGTATGTACTCCTGGACGGCACAGTGTTTTAACTTACCTAACTAGTCCAATTCACTTCGTTGTTGTTGTTGTTGTTGTTGTTGTTGTTCTTGTTCTTGTTCTTGTTGATGATTATTATAGGGGCTTTGCGACATCGTGGTCATGCATCCCCTTGTACTTGTGTGTGTGTGTGTGTGTGTATAATTACTGATAACCTGTGTCACTGCGGATTCTGTACTATTGTATTTGTAATTGTGGGAAGTTTTGGGTAGGAAGCGGCCGTGGGCTTAAGTGAGGTACAATCACGGTATTTGCCTGGAGTAGAAGTGGGGAAACCAGGAAAAATCACTTACAGTGGATGACTTGAGATAGGAATTGAACCTGCCTCTTCTCAGTTTAGCCACACGAGGATGAGTGTACACCGTTCCAGCCCTCGGTGTCCGGACATAACGTACCACTTGATTTTCCAGGACATAACGTACCACCTAGGCCGTTATCTACCTAAGAACGGTTTTCCCGTAATCCCCAAGTATTTACGCTAGGACATAACGTACCACTTGATGTCAGACGGGCATTCCAGTTATAGGTTCATTACAACATAAACATCAGTGGCGATCACACTGTGCGGCTTTAAACATTTTGGTATTGTAACATGGATTTGTGTACAACGAATAAGGGCGGTTTATGTGCGCATTTCGACGGATGAAGTACGAATTGTACATGAAAGTTCAAAGAGAAAGAAGAATGCAAAGTATGATGAACGGCTTGACAGAATAATGAAGCGGTATGAAGAGAATGGAAACTTGGAAATCTTGCTTGAGAGCTCTCTCATATTCGCAGAACTTGGAATGAAACTTCACATGGCGACCTCGCTATTCGCTAGGATATAAACCCCACAAAAAACAATTGATTTATTTTTAATTTAAAAAACATAGTAAAGAAAACGAAAAATGACCAGAGCTTAACCACAGCTGATTTTAAACACGCCACAGTCCAAAGCCTGGATAAAGTGTGACAGGAATCCAAAAACATATCATATTTTATATTAGTTTATGTTATGTTATTGCCCACGTATTTATTACCAGGATTAATTGAGCAATACCGAGCAAGTGGCCGGGCGGTTAGGTTTTCATGCACCCTAAATACTTCCCACTCTCTCAAGTGGTACGTTATGTCCTCTCCTAAATATTTTAAGGTCATCAGCTGACTCTTCAAGTGGTACGTTATGTCCGGTGGTACGTTATGTCCTATAACCCCAGTCCTCAGATCAGAATTAAATTTCTTGGCAAAGCTGGGAATTGAACCCGGGCCTCCGTGGTGATAGCCAAGAACGCTAGCCACTACGCAACGAGGCGGACTGATCGCTTTTTTTTTATCTATTGTTGAAGCGATAGCACTCTCACGCAGAATAAACACAAATGGTACCGTAGTTGTTTAGGAGTGTAGCGGTTCTTTGTTTCAATACTACTTGTGCAAAGAGCGAGAGTGATAATGGAAACCCCTTTGGCATGTATCAGGACATAGCGGTATTGTTCACGGTCCCGCTATGTTGCTTCCTACCTTGCATATTTGGAAGGAGTTCCCCCACGCTTCACCTCAACCTATCATCAGACCACTGACATCGCCAAACTGTCCTACGGTGCACTCCGCGACTGCACTGGGTACCTTGCGTTAGAGATCCGTGGTTCCAAATGTGACTGATAGTTGCCGTACTGAGTAATTTTTAACTGAGAAGTCAACTTGTTGTTTTACGTGACCTCCTTTTAATAACGAAATCGCATCACCGTACGTAACATTTAAACTCTAAAATCCCACGTCCAGTCAACCTACGTGAGTGGCAAGTAGCTTGGCCGCTGTGCCATCAAAACCTACGTTAGCGGAAATTTCCAACCTCATGTCTGGCAAATGGCAATTTCGTAGGTTTTACGCCGCTTCTAAGTACTAAGACCGGAGAGGCGCGGGGTGCCGGAAATTTGCTGTGATGACAATCTGGAACATGCTAGAAAATCTACTGGCACGGGTCTCTCATTTAGGCACTCAGAAATGCCAACTGAGGGCGTCGCAACATTGGGCTCTTGGCAAAAGCCCGGGAGAGTGCAGTAGTCCCGAGAACCCTACCCTAATCCCAGAAATAACTAGTTGCATACATCGCTTCATTCACCGCAATCACACATATGTACGTGAGATGATAACCACGATGTCCCCAGATTTGTTGGCATGTTATGAATCCCCTTCTGTCCAAATTGTGGCACTCATATATGCCAAAATTCATAGAGGTTGGATCTAACTTCAAACCCGTAACATTCGTATTCTTGTTAAATGTTTTGATTTCTACCCTTTGTGCGTTCATACTTTTGCCGTACAAGGGAAAATACGGCTTTGGGACTCTGTCTTATTTCCTTTGGCGCTTGGACATCGTAGTCATTTCGGCGCAGTGCTTGTGCGTGTGTGTGTTATGTGTATAAGATTTGACGTATAACATGTGTAATTTTGATATCTGTAGAAGTGTAATTGAAGCGAGGATAGTGAAGAAGGCCATCGTGGCCTTCAGAACCATCCCAGCATTTTCCTTGAGTTGAAGTGGGGTATTCACGGAAACACTTATAGTATGGTAGAAGAACCCACCTGTTTTCAATTTTACTCAAGGGGACTGATTGCACCCAGTTCTATCCCCCTGATCAAATTACATTTCTGAGCAGAGTTGGAAGTTGTACCCAGACCTCCGGGATGACAGCCAAGAATGCTAGTCACTCCACTACGAGGTAGTGTGTAAACTGTGTTACTGGTGTAATTTTAATTGTTCAGAAAGATAAACTATCACAGTGCAAATTAAATGTTGGTTTTCAGTTCTCGTTCGTAAAAGACCTCCAGTAGCGGCAACGTAAATGTAGCAAGTTGCTCAATTGTCAATCCTTGCGTGATGGAAGTGCCGCTATCTGCAGAGATTTCCAATGCCATTAATCTGGCGGAAGGCAGAAGCGTTACACAACATGTAATTCTACTTAGTAGCTTGCGGTTTTTCTCGTACGAACACACACACGAAACATGTGCAGCCAATATTGAGGATCATAAATCTCTTCAATTTCATTAGTTGTGGTTTTAATTCAATATGTGGATCATTGGGGCAGATGGCTGACTGATATTGGGGATAGTTGTTTTGCGGTCATCTGCACGGAATGTAGCCTACAGGAAGTTAAATAATTATGTTGCCTACATTGATTCGGTTTTCATTTTTATTTTCAACATAAAGAGCTCCTTGTACTTGTTTTCATTATTATACAAGTTGCAACGATCATGTCATTAACACTTGAACTAACGACATGTTGCTCATGACAGAAACAACCTTAAAGCAAACTTGCGATTAGTTGATAAGGATCATTTTAAGAGATTTCATACAACGTCCTGCGCATGGGAGCGTCCGTCCCACACAACCCTCGCAATTATGTTCAGGGAAACAGCAATACATAACGCAGTTTTATACTTCGGCTTGTAAGCGGCAATAACCATATTTCATTTTACATACCAATATCATATCTACCATATTAAACATGTCAGAATTCATTGCACCCCCTTCTATATAACCCCTATTACTTACCATTGTAGGCCAGTCCTTCTTTAATATAACTTTCAGTTAATATCTATTAGTATACATGCAATAAATGAGTGTCCGTTGCTTAATGAAATTTAAATATCGCAATTATTCCTGCATGGGAAGCCTCCGTGGCTTAGGCAGCAGCACGCCGGCCTCTCACCGCTGGGTCCGTGGTTCAAATCCCGGTCACTCCATGTGAGATCTGTGCTGGACAAAACTGAGGCAGACAGGTTTTTCGTCGGGTACTCCGGTTTTCCCTGTCAAAATTTCATTCCAGCAACACTCTCCACTATCATTTCATTTCATCTGTCTTTCATTTAATCATTGCCCCAGAGGAGTGCGTCAGGCCTCGGCAGTTGGCACAGTTCATATCCTCGCCGCTAGATAGGGGCTTCATTCATTCCATTCCTGACCCGGTCGGAGACTGGAAGCAGGCTGTGGATTTTCATTTTCAATTATTCCTGCATGGAAAATATTATGTCGGTGCTTTGTTTTGCCACTCTAAACATGCTATGAACCAGCGTCCAAAAGGATCGCAAATGCGTACTGGCTTGTTCGAATATTGTATGCATAGTTTATATTATGTGATATGAATGTTCTTCTCTCAAATAATATCATAGGAAATCAGAAATTGAATGCCTCGCCTTTAGAGGTGCAATGGGGTACACAAAGTCCCATCACCCAATCGTTGAATTGTTTTCTGTAGTTTTTCACTTCAGCTCCATTCAAATAACAATAGTATCCGACTTATTTTTTATTTATTTATTTATTTATTTACATAGCTCCCAAAGAGCCAGAGCTCGTGTTAGGGACTATCAAGTAGCATAGATGGAGCTTGGCATTTATATATATTTTTGTAACATCATATTTTTTAGGTTAATGGTACATTAGAATGTTAGTGACTAACTTTACAAAAGTAATTCGGTATGGTACATTGTATTGCTTAAGCCTACATATTGAATATGGGCTATTCATTCATTAATAATTTTCCTTATTCAAGCCCCAACACAGTCGTCACTTTGTATTTCTACTCGGGGGTCATGAAGGTGCAGTGGTCAGCCCTCTTGCCTCTCACAAAGGCGGACAGGGTTCAATTCCTGGTCAATGCATGTGAGATTTTGGAAGTGAAATATCGCGTTCTCTGGTTCAGATTCCACTTAAAAATGGAAGTCTCGTGTCTCATGATCGCAAAATGTATGGTCACTTAACGGAACAACCTTCCTTCTTTCCTTCCTTATTTCTACTCCGTATAATTCCCGTTTCTACGTTTCTGACGTCAATCTCATGAGAGAAGTTAATGAGGAATGAAGATGATTGTTGATTCTTGACGGGCTTTGCAACATCGTGTTCATGTAGCCCCGTGTACTTGGGTATGTTTAGAAATCGTCTGACAACCTGTGTCACTATGATGACTGTACAAGTGTGTCTAATTTAGGTAGGATATGGGTATGAAGCGGCCGTGGCCTTAAGTTAGGTACCATCCCGGCATTTGCCTGGAGTAGAAGTGGGATACCACGGAAAACTACTTCCAGGATGGCCTCTTCTCAGTTTTTGCCTCGCGAGGCTGAGTGTACACCGTTCGAGCCCTCAGACCAGAATTACATTTCTTGGCAGAGCCAGGAATTGAACCCGGGCCTCTAAAGTGACAACCAAGAATGCTAGCCACTACGCAACGAGGTGAACGAAGAGGAATGAAACAAGTAGTTGGAAGGAAGCGGCAGTGATCCCGGCATTTGCCTGGAGCTCAAGATTGGAAACACTGAAAACCATTTCATGACAGCCTACGGTGGGGTTCGAACCCACTAGTCTAGATAGTCTGGAGATGGTCAGGTGTCATGTTTTACGCCTTAGCGCACTCAGCTACCACGGTTGGTCGAATGCAGACTTCACAACAGTACAGAAAATTATCCATATTCCACACTTAAAATGTCCCAAGCGATTACATTACTATTCGTTGGTAACGAATCTACAGTACAATCCAACCGTAGCACGTTAAACGCCACCAAGAGTCGGTAGTTAAATCATTTACGAATAAAGTGACTGCCGTTATTTCTTGAACTACTGCACTTGCAAACAGAAGTGTTGTGCGTGGGTGGTCCGTAGCGAAGCGCTTATGTCCCATTTATGCGAGTTATTACTACACAAACTTCCCCGAACTGCAAAGAAATTCAACAAGAACACGTTTCACACATATACAGCATTTGTGGAGTACAGTAGTCAAACTAATTACGCGGCAAAGTTTCTTGCGGGCGGTGTCTCCTTCTTTGCGGTTCTGTTCACGGCTGTAAATTTGTCCAATCTCTGTAATGTAGAACCACGGACCTAGTATGCCATCTATGAAATTGTACGTTGATATGAATCGTATTTTTCATGTTTGTAGTACAGAAGGTACATACGCACGTTAAAAAAAAAGTTATAAATCACCCGCCAAAGAAAGATACACATGTAAGCTGCCTCACAGAAATGCAATGAAAAGGGGGTATGCTTGCGATAGCTGGGGCTATCCGCCGGTTTGTTGACACTTTTAGGCATGTTTAGACAGTTCAAGGGACAAGATGTTTCGAATCATGTCAACGTAGGTCACGGGGGAACGTGTTCATAGCACACACAGATATTATTATTCTTTTTTTTTTTTTTTGTATAGAGCCTAATCAGAACAGTGGGTAGGCTAGGTATGAGTTCTGCCACGGTCGACGAATGTAATGTGGAGCTGGAATTTGGACTGAGTGACGCAGACGACTAGGCGTTGGTCTTAATATTCCCTGATATTAGGTTTGATTCCGATTCAGTCCTGTAGCAAATAATTGTTTAATAAATGTGACAAACTCAGCCACGTTTAAATTCAAAATTCCAACTGTCCGGCGTTTCTAACATCACACTAGTTAATAGGGGCCCTAACTCACAAATAGAGCTACAACAGCGGGCATCCTAACGGACATCCTAAGTGTTTCTTTTTCGACATTTTTTTCACACCCTCCTCCCAGCAAAAAACAGAATGGTGCTTATTTAAAGTTTCGAGGCAGAGTTTGCAAACCTTGAACATAACTAGCACAGCTACAAAGGAACCTTCACATTTCCTCTTTAACAGCGTAACTTATCAAACGTTATCAGACAGGAATCACACATAAAACAAGATCACGGAGCTGATGACAGCACTGTTCTTATCCTGTAAATACAGCCTGAACGAAGGCCTGCACGAACGGATAATCTCTGTTTTGCAGATAAACTGTGACACACTGGCAGGTGTTGGTAATGAGTAGATAATATTCAAATATTAACTGCAGTGCGTGCTTCAGTTGAAAACAAGGTAGGCCTATCACCCACCTAACAAAACACTGCAATAACCCTACCCACGTCATAGGCACTGTACTGCAGCACCTCAGGAGCTCACAACTACTGGCACGTGGGTATCAGCCCACTACTGTGCGTTAACTAGGGCTGGTACCGGTACTTTCAATCGATTAATTTAGTCTTATATAATCGATTAAATGAAGCAGAAAAGTCGATTAACCTTTTAAGTGCTGAGTTTATTCATTCTCATTACTTTTTAAATGTAGAAGTCATAATTGTAACTTATCATGGTTATGATAGTTTTAAAATGTCTATAGGTGTTGGGTCTTTATTAATCTAAATATAATTTCAAAATCCTATGTTAGAAGTCTGCTGGGAAGTGGAAGGTTATAAAACTTAGAAAGGGAAATGGATAGGTTGAGGTTGGATTTGGTTGGGATTAGTGAAATGCGCTGGCAGGAAGAACAGGACTTTTAGTCAGGAGACTATAGGGTCATTAGCACTAAATCAAATAATGGGCAAGCGGAGGTTGGTCTCATATTGAGTAGGAAACTTGGACAATGGGTGGAATATTATGAGCAATATAGTAAACGGATTATTGTAGCAAAAATCAATACAAAACCTACGTGCACCACAGTGGTACAAGTCTATATGCCTACCAGTCAAGCTGATGATGAAGATGTTGAAAAGGTCTGCGAAGAAAGAGATGAAATTCTGAGGTATATCAAGGGTGATAGAAATGTTATAGTAATGGGAGATTGGAATGCTGTGGTAGGAAAAGGAAGAGAAGGGAAGATAGGAGATTTCGGATTAGGTGAAAGGAATAATCAAGGAAGCAGGCTGATGGAATTCTGCACCAAGCATGAGTTGGTCATAGCTAATACCTTATTCAATAACCACAATAGAAGAATATACACATGGATGAGACCAGGAGATACAGGGTGCGTTACCAAATCGACTTCATTATGGTCAAGCAGAGGTTTCGAAACCAGATTTTGGATTGTAAAACATATCCCGGTGCTGACATCAACTCTGACCACAATCTGGTTGTTATGAAATGCAGATTAAAGTTGAAGAAACTGAAGAAAAGTCAAAAGCCAAAAAGGTGGGCAATAGACAGACAGAAAGAGAAGGATGTAAACGAAAGATTCAAGAAGAGTATAAAGGAAGCACTAATGAGTAACCCTAAACAAACTTTAATTGCAGACGAATGGGAACTTTTGAAGAATGAAATAACAAAATCCGCAGAAGAAAACATTGGTAGGAAAGAAAGAATAGGTAGAAAACCGTGAATCACTCAGGATGTACTAGAATTGATGGATGAAAGGCGGAAACACAAGAATGTAAGGGTTGAAAAGGGGAAAGCAGAATACAGACGTCTGAGAAATGAGGTTAACAAGAAGTGCAAGGAAGCGAAAAAAGAATGGTTGAAAGAGGAATGTGCAGGTATAGAAAATTGTCTGAAATTAGGAAAAGTAGACACAGCTTATCGAAGGATTAAGAATACTTTTGGGGAAAAGAAGACTAAGTGCTGTAATATTAAGAAAGCTTACATAGAGTGTTTGTATAAGGGAAAGGAGATTGAGAATCATGTAATGGAAAGGGAGGAGAAAATTGACGAGGATGCAAAAGGAGATTTAATATTGAGATCAGAATTTGACAGAGCATTGGAATACTTATGCAGGAACAAAGCACCAGGTATAGATGATATACCGGTTGAGTTGCTACGCTGCATAGGAGGTGAAGGTCTGATCAGGTTATTTCACTTGGTGTGTAGGATTTATGAGACAGGTGAGGTACCCTCTGATTTCAAGAAGAAATGTATCATCCCTATACCGAAGAAAGTGGGAGCTGACAGATGTGAAGATTACCGTACAATCTGCTTGATTACTCATGCTTCAAACATCCTGTCAACAATAATTTACAAGAGGATGGAAAGCCAGATAAAAACGGAGATGGGTGAAGACCAGTTTGGTTTCATGAGAAATGTAGGAAGAATGGAATCTGTACTAAGTCTTAGGCTGATTTTGGGAGGTAGGATAAGGAAAGTTTATGGCATTTGTAGACATAGAAAAGGCTTTTGATAACGTTGATTGGAGTAAGTAGTTTACCATTTTGAAAACTCTTGGAATAAAGTACAGGGATAGGAGGGTGATCTACAATCTATACAGAAACCAGACAACAGTCATTCGAGCTGAAGGACATTAGAGAGAAGCTGGTATTCAGAAAGGTGTAAGGCAAGGCTGCAACTTATCACCCATACTTTTCAATCTTTTCATTGAAAAAGCAATGAAGGAAATTGTAGAAAAATTTAAAGTGGGAGTGAAGATTCTAGGAGAAATAATTTCAACTCTGAGATTTGCCGATGACATAGTCATTTGAATGAGTTTTTGAATGGTATGGACTCTATCTTGAGGAAAGAATTCATGATGAAAATTAATAAATTTAAAACAAAAATATTGGAATGCAGCCGAAATAAATCAAGAATCCTCCATGGACATAAAATTGGCAGGTGAAAAACTAAAGGAAGTAGGAGAATTTTGTTACTTAATATGCAAAATAACCAGTGATGGTTGAAGCAAAGAGGATATAAAAAGTAGGTTAGCTCAGGCAAGGAAAGCATTTCTACAGAAAATGAATCTGTTGATATCGATTATAGATTTAGGTGTTAGGAAGTCAATTTTGAAGGCTTTGTCTGGAGCGTGGCACTCTATGGAAGTCAAACTTGAACTATTGGTGCAGCAGAAAAGAGGAGAATTGAAGCGTTTGAAATGTGGTGTTACAGGAGAATGATGAAGATCAGATGGGTAGATAGGGTTACAAACGAAGAGGTATTAAGACGAGTGGGAGAGGAGAGATGTTTCTGGCGACTGCTAATGAAGAGAAGAGATAGGTTGGTAGGACACATACTAAGACACATACTAAGACACTCAGGAATAGGAAGCTTAGTTATGGAAGGAAGGGTCGAGGTCAAGAACTGTAGGTGTAGACCAAGGTTAGATAACAGATTGCCTCGGACGTAGGGTGTGGTAGCTATGTAGACATGAAACGATTAGCTCAGGAGAGAGGGCCATGGAGTGCTGCATTAAACCAGTCAAAAGGCTGAAGACTCAAAAAACAACAACAACAACGGTTACATAAATTTTGATTTTGAGACAAATCCAAAATAGAATCTTCGTGTGGGCACAATCTCCATACCAGGTGAAAATGAAAATCCACAGCCTGCTTCCAGTCTCCGACCGGGTCAGGAATGGAATGAATGAAGCCCCCATCTAGCGGCGAGGATATGAACTGTGCCGGCTGCCGAGGCCTGACGCACTCCTCTGGGGAAATGATTAAACGAATGACAGATGAAATGAAATGATAGTGGAGAGTGTTGCTGGAATGAAATTTTGACAGGGGAAACCAGAGTACCCGGAGAAAAACCTGTCTGCCTCCGTTTTGTCCAGCACAGATCTCACATGGAGTGACCGGGATTTGAACCACAATCTCCATATCAGGTAATGGACCCAAAATAAAATGATTTCCTAAAATCGGTAGGCAAGTATTACTTGCCGCTCCTTGTTAGTACAAAAATTGCTATTCTTTGATCCCCCAGGAGCTCACATCTAGTGGGACGTGGGTTGGCGACCACGGGGCCCCAACTGAGTCCGGCATTGATTTCACCTACTTGTGCCGGGCTCCTCTCCGTCTTCTCTCCTGTCGACCTCACTTGGTCAACTCTTGTTCTCTTTCGACCCCGACGGTATTAGGGTATCCGAGGCCTAGGGAGTCTCTTCCTTTCCCGCCTTAATTGGCCCTTGTCTCATCATTTCTGATACCCTCCTTCTACGAAGGTTCAGCCTTCTTATTCATTTCATGTTATCTCCTGCCTTCTGCTCAAGGCCCTCAAGGAGGCAGGGTGTATGTAGCCCCACCACTTCTGGTGCACCCTGGATATTGCTACACCCTCAGGGGCTCACAGCTGGTGAGTTCGGGAGTTGGCGACCCCGAGGGATTCCTGACCTGGGTCCGGTTTACCCCCTTTTATCCATTACCTCTGGGGCGGACCTCTCCTCTTTCACATTTCTATCTGCCTTCATGACTCTCCTTCCTTCATAGTCCCTCAATCCGCATTCTTCGAAGGTTGAGGGCATTTCTTGTCTTCCTGTCCTTTATTTGCCTTATTTTCATTTTGTTTTCCATTTCTTATTTTAGTATAAAAGTTAGTAGTTAGTTTTAATTATAGTTTACATTTCATTTTCATCTTCACGATCAACATTAGGGGCCGATAACCTTCCAACTCCTCGCCCTTCCCTTCCAACTTTCCTCCCCAACGGTACTTGTAGCTCACCCATTGGGTGTCCGTCTCGAAGCAGCTACAAAACTGGCGAGCCGAACATGTCCTCGGACATTCCCGGCACTAAAAAGCCATACGCTAAAAAAAACCTAGATGTTAGGCCCCTTCAAACAACAATTATCATCATCACCATCGATATTCTTTGATTCAAAATCACAACGTGGCGTGAATAATTTGCTTGTTATTCCCCCTGGCTTGTTTACATCTCATATGAACTTCCTCAGCTGTAGAAGGCAGACGTCCACAAATGTATTTTTGTTACCTCCGGAAGCAAAAATCGAAACTCAAGTTGTACTACGTAATGCCCAATAAATGGAAGAACATACCAGGGGTCGTCTCGGCACTCGAATGCGAGTGGGTAATATGAATGAAAAGGAAGTTCTTGTGCAACGTTTATAAACGGGTGAAGCACTCAACGGGTTAATTGCTAAAAACTGATTATTGATTGTGCGTTTAATTGATTCATTGCCATGTAGATTGGGCGACAAGGCATTTAATTAAAACATATTCCATCATATAATTTGAAATAATGTACAAACTTTGTGAAAACAAGGCTAAAACAAAGTAAAAGAAGAATGTCCCTGTCCTAAATTGTAAACATTAAAGATGAATTCCAAATCTTTGCTAGAAACTGTTTTTTTTTTTTTTTTTTTTTTCGAAACCCTTCCCAATTGGATTGATACCGGGTGAGTTGGCCGTGGTCGTTACGGCGTGGCTGCAGGCAGTGTCTCACATCCGGGAGGCGAGGAGGTTCAAATCCCCCCCCCCCAAATGCCGCGGTTGGTCCCTAACTATAGGCTACAGCCGCTACCTTCCAATTCCTCGTCCTTAAAAATACATTCACACTTTCCTCCCCAGACAACAATCCACACGCGACGGTACTTGTAGCTCACCCCATGGGTGTTCGCATAGACCCAGCTAGAAGCTATGGCGAGCCGATCATGTCCTCGTGGGCACTAAAATCCATACGATAAAAAATATGGTTTGATATTTGTCCTTCCACTGCCACTGACTCTTATTTGGTTATTGTTAACATAAACAAGGAAGGACACCTTGTATATTTAGGCGAAAAGAAACTTTTATACATTTATATAAATCATTCCGAAAATAAGCGTAAATGAACTTATGCGATGACCTCTCATTTAAACTTATGTTATTATCTCGTGTCTACTAATCGATTCTTCGGTTAATCGACAAAACGGTTAGTCGATTAATAGTTTTCGATTATTTCAAATTATTCGATTAATAACCGAACATCTTTTATTACCAGCTCTAGCATCAAATCGCGAACCAGATAACGGGACTTTACAAACTTTTTTTGTTGTTGTTGTGTGGAAACAACAAATCTGTGAAACGTAAATAAGATGACACATAACTGACGTGTTGCCAGCTGGTATCCAACGGATGTCCATTTTGCCACCCTAGTTGTCTCCTTTTTTTTTTTTTTTTGGACATGCTGTCATTCTTAGAGGCGTTAAGAGTGCAGTACTTTACTCTATGTGCCTATCTCAATGTTAGTGGCTGCAAATTGTGTTAGGTTACCTGGGACCGTGTACTATCGCACCATTTTGTTGGTACGTTATGTACCCGTAGAACGGAGGACTGGCCGCCTCGTTGAGTAGTTGCTAGCATTCTTGGCTGGCACCGCAGAGGCCCGGGTTTGATTCCCGGCTCGGCGAATAAATTTAATTCAGGTCTGAGGGCTAGAACGGGATATACTAGTTGGTTCCTGAGTTTAGGGGCTGCGACAATACGGTCATGTAGCCCCGTGTACTTCGGGTGTGTGTAGAATTTGTCTTATAACCGGTGTTAATAAATTGTGATGGCTGTATGAGTGTGTGTTATCTGTGATTCAGGTAGGACTGCAGACGGTACTTTTGCTACCAAATGCTACCGTCCACGACACCTAGCTGTGGGCGTGGCTACTAAATGACATTGCAGTCAGCACCTGGCGGGGAACGTTGGAACTAATATCGCGTTATCAAACTAACTTACAAATTTTAGCTTCCACAAGTGTAGTTAGTGGAAGGTTCTTCTTCATGCCATAAATCTATGACTTGGGACCGCCGGCTTTACTTTCCCTCCAGAGCAAGGCATACTGAGGGATTTTGAACGCTCTTAAAAAATCTGACGACTTCGGCATGTACTAAGCCTCGTAATGCAAAACTGAGAAGAGGCGGGTTCGATTCCTACCTCAGCCAACCTGGAAGTGGTTTACTGTTGTTTCCCCACTTTTACTCCAGGCAAATGCCGCTATGGTGCCTAACTTATGGCCACAGCCACTTTCTACCCAATTTCTACCTCAATTACACACACCCCCAAGTACGCGGGGCTATATGACCACGATGTCGCCAAGACCCAAAATGTAACATCCTCATTGTTGCATAATTTGGAAGGCAGGTAAGGCTTCACAGGTTGTAATGCACTTTCCCTGCGTAAGATGCAATGCAGTGACATTTACCTGGAAAATATGCAAAATACGTAGAAACGGGGAGGAAAAACCACTCTCCGCATGGTCAGTCATCACCGGAATTCAATCGTTGAAATTCCAATCGCGCCCAACTCCCCAATGCAGTCATGGGGCGTGCTTTAACATGCTGGGATATGCTACTGGGTTATAACTAGGACTCGAAAGTTGAGGAAAAATCCTTTTTTCTCGAGTGTCCGAAAACGAGGCCAAAATTAATATATATGTTTACTTTGGGTTATTGTACGACGGAAAATTGTTGGCTTTATTTGTCTTTTTTTTTCGTTTTTGCTTCTTGGTCCTCCTTAGCCTCCTTTTTTAAGTCTTAACCGCAAATTTTTTCTACTATTCTTAGCCTATTTTCATTTATGAGAAAATAGGCTCATGAAATCACCTTGTCTGTCTGTCTGTCTGTCTGTGTGTGTGTGTGTGTGTGTGTGTGTGTGTGTGTGTGTGTGTGTGTGTGTGTGTGTGTGTGTGTGTGTGTGTGTGTGTGTCCTAATAAAATCCAAACGGCTGGATCGATTTCAAAGAAACTTGGTTAGGTTTTGTCCGATACCGGCCGTTCCCATCAAATTTCATTACGTCTCAGGAATCCTACATGGTGGCTGTGCGAAATATTTCACTGGCATTCTATAACTCCGAAACTATTACTGATATCACCCTGTAATTTTGTAAGGAAATAAAGGGTACTACAAAAACGTCACCCATGCAAATTTCAAAAACTTGTTGGGAACAAAACAAACATGGTGGCCAAGCGAATTTGAATAATTTAAATAATACTTTTCTTGCGATTTAACTATCCAAGTGCAGTGATATAGGGTACTAAATGTTTATACACATTGTAATGCACTGAAATCTAATGCAGTTCAATTGTTTACATAACCTCAAGATGGCGGCTGTGCGAAATTTTATTTTTTATTTCTTGTGTCCTAATCATGCGATCCAACATGGCGACCACCCGAAATGTTTAGACTGTTATCAATATCTACTAATCTACGACAGGAATGAAACTGACATTTTGTATGTTGATAAAGGCTATGAACATAAGTTGACCAATAGGACCCTCAATAACCTGATGAGCACAAATCCAAGATGGCGGCAACGCGAAGTTTAAATATGTAAATTGATATTTCTTGCGATTTAATCATCCGAGCGCAGTGAAACATGGTACGGTAAATGCTAATACAAATTTCAATCCACTGATATCTAATTTATTTCAATTGTTTTCATACCACAAGATGGCAGCTGTGTGAAATTTTAAAAACTCCTTTTTATTTCTTGTGTCCTATTCGTGCGAATAATACACTTACGCAATAATATTCATGTAATAGTACATAACTCTATGGCCTACATATATAAAAATCCAATATGGTGACCGTCCGAAATATTTAGGCGTTATGCAATATCTACGACTCTATTACAGCAATCAAACTGAAATGTTGTATGTTTATAGATGCCAAACATAATTAAGATATATGAAAATAGGCTGTTTACTTCTTCACGGACCTACTTGTTGACTATATTTTAACTGCCCATCCTCAATTCATCAGTTCATCACCTCTTATACATATTTTCTCCCCCCCCAGGGGCTCACATCTAGTTGGACGTGGGTTGGTGCCTCGGGACCTCAGCTTAGTCCGGCATTGCTTCCACCTAAGTTACTTGTGCCGGGCTCCTCTCCGTCTTCTCCCCTCTTGGTCAACTCTTGTTCTCTTCTGACCCCGATGGTATCCTAGGCCTAAGGAGTCTCTTCTTAATTGGCCCTTCTCTCAACTTTCTTAATCCCTCATTCTTCTAGGGATCAGTCTTCTTTTCTCTTCATTGTATTTCCTTTTCTCTAGAAGATTCCCGCACTGTTTTTGCAAATTGGCTCCCCGTGTCTAAATTACATTTTGTTATTTTTTTTATCTATCTAAACTACATTTTGTAGGTATTTTCAATCTAAATTGCATTCTGCGAATATTTTAAACCTCAGTTGCATTTTGTATGGATTGACAATCTAAATTGGTTCATTAGTAAGCCTTTGAACGTAGAACCGGCATTTTTGTGAGTATTTTCAATATCAATTGCATTTTGTAAGTACTTTCAAACTAAACCGCATTTTGCAAGTATCTTGTATCTAAATTGCATTTTTTTTAGGTTGGGCATCTCAATTGCAATTGAATCTCAATTGCATTTTGTAAATTTCTTTTGACTCTGTCCTGCATTTTGTGCGTATATTCAATCTAAATTACTTTTCTGCGTATTTTCCATCTACTGTAAATTCCATTTCGTCAGTGTTTTCCACTCTAAATTACATTTTGTTAGTATATTCAGTCTCCGCTAGTTTTCGCTATGGTTCCCATCTCATTCTCATTTTCGCTATCACCCAGACCATTAAGGGCCGATAACCCAAATGTTAGGCCCCTTAAAACAAAAATTATCACAATCATCGTAATACATATTTTCTGTATTAAATGCATATGTTTGAACCATATCTGTAAAGAGAGAAAAACATTCTTGGACGACAGAAGATAAGTCAGATGGAAGTGGCACGTCATGAAAATGACCTTAAGCAGAATTTAAATTTCTGTAACCCTAGTGGTGTTAAAGCTAAATGATTTTAGTGATAACAATTTCAATTTCTTTCTCCAGGATGTCCATTGAAGATTCGCTGAATTCATTCTAAGTGGAAAAAATAATTGTAAATACTCGAGTTTTTTTTAACTTAATAAACTGAATTCCTTTTTCAAATTGTTACAAAAAGAAGTGTTCCATTCATATATTTTCGCACTGCTGCATATCACCAGCATTTTGTATTTTTTTAATATTAAATATGTAATTTAATTAAACAAAATAATTAAGAATTGGTTTATATTTTTATGTCCTTTTATACGTCATTTTAGGCTATTTAATGGTCTTCAACTACCGAGCCCTAGTTACAACCTATTAACCAGACTGAAGTCGTTCATGTTGTAAGACACCTGATTATGCAGAATTGTTTGTAGTTGATTACGTGAGACATTCTACTTATCATGTGGCCTTGTGAGGTCAACCTACTCGGGTATCATATCATGCTTCCGTATGACACATACCGTTACTCACTTGCTTAGTGTGATAACATAAACGGCACCTGTTGGTCTACATCTGTGTCTAGCAAGTAGATATTAATTTCACTACGTGCACATTCTCAAAACAGGCTGGTCAATCAGCCGATGACCTAACTTCTAGAATTCCACTGATATGCCTTCTGTGTTTATAGTCTAAGTATAGACTGTCGACGTCGTTACCGAGTGTTTGAGCTGCTACTAACTGACGATGAATTACAATATTGGGATACAGCACAAACCAGATTATCCCTTTATTGAGTGCTTTAAAAAGGAACTGAAAGTATAGACCACATGACCTGTGACGCCAAGAGGGCTTTGAATTCTTAATTTCTTTGCACCTCCTCGGCGAGCCTTATATACTGCAGAGGAGATCAGACTGGTCCTTAATTACGACCTACATTCTCTTCCTCTCCGAACATAAGCTGAAGCTGTCTACTACTCTTATTCGTCCCCCCCCCGCCCCCTTCCATGTGTCACTAACATTAAAATATAAAACCCAAGCATAAATCATTATAAACTCAAAACAAATATTTGTGGGTAAAGTCTCCTAATTGTTATATCCAAAAATTTTAAACTTCCCTTAAACATAAGAATTATACTCAATTTATTCCCTCATAATAGAGTAAAAGGAGCCTAGCTCATAAGCACCAAACTGTTATTCCTCATCTCCGGAGTATAAATCTACCTTCTTGGGAAGTTTGGTCATCGTAGCTCCTACTAGATTAAGAGTTAAGGTAGGGGGCCCAAACATCGCCCACTTAAGCAGTTTTTTTTATATCAGAGTATTAATCCATGTGCTATTTTTCTCAAATAAATTTTAATCTGTCATCTAGAATGTTATGTAAAAATAAACTGAATTACAACACAAACACATTATGTTAACACCGAAAAAAAGCAATTGTTTGCGACCGTGTAATTTTTTCGATTAAAAATAACTGTTCCTAATATCGCCTACATCAAAATTGGGATTAAATAAAGTATTTTGTGTTACAAATGATAGTTTATATATTTATTGTGAGAATTAATATAACACAAAAGTAAAAATGATATAAGATAGTCTTTTCGACCTTTAGGAACACAAAATCAAAATGCACAAAAAAAAAACCTGCATAGCAACTCCCATTGTAGCTGTTCTTATGTAGGCCTTGTTAGGCCTTTCCTACCAGTGCTGCTACTTGAAAAACTGTTGGAGCTCGGAAAGGATGCATCGCCAGCCAATTTTCAATTTCTTGAGCGTAGTAGTTTTTGAAGACTTTCATGAACGTTTTGTGTAGTGGTACATTTAGGTACATGAAAAGCTTTCGATGCTCTTTATTCCGTACTGCTGTTACCGCCTCCTTCATTTTAACCTTGTCCCATGTCTTTCTATGTGACATCTGAAAGAAAACGAAATCCAGTTAGAAAGTGTTCATAATCGCCTAGGACGATATTAGGAACACACTAGTGGGCGATATTGGGAACTACCTATGTCTCAATGATGGCGGCCTCTAACCTCAGAATCGGATCGTAAACCCCGAAACTAACTACCCCTAAATGTAGCCTATAACAGTTGCTATCAATGCCTCAAATGATAAAACAATATCACTTGAACCTTATCTATTACACTAAAGGTAATGAAACATGTTTACTAACTCACCGTCCTCGAAAATCAGCAAAAATTCACAGAAAAAAGAAAACGAAACACAGCTGCGTCTGGCTTCCTCACACAAGTACCGAAGGAGAGAGCTCCGTAGTTCCGGTATTGGTCACTGGCTACCAGCACTCATCAGGCAGCAACCCTGGTATGCAATATTAGGAACGTAGGCGATATATGGGCCCCCTATCTTATCAATTTGAGTGACTTCTGTTTTCTAGATGGCGGCTAAATGTTCTTAAGACAAATATTCGCGAGCTTTTAATATTTTAATCATACGTCCAGCGAACGTCTTTAATGAACGGAGGAGCTGTCATATTGCCTTAGGCATACAATGCCCCTTACACAGTTCTATCTTGTAGTGCTATAATACTATGGGTTTAACGTCCTTTTAAACATCTGTGGCTTTCGATACGTCTGGTTGCCATGTCGGAACCTTTTTCGTTATTGTTCTAAAATATTCAATTATTTATTTTTATACTAGCAACCCGGGGCGGCTTCGTCCGGAATCTTTACTGGTTTACACAGCGTAAGCTTAAAAGGCGCACGGACAGCAGGTCCTGGACGCAGTTCAGTAAAGCCGAGGTGAACAGCGAAACTCCAAACACATAGTCTGTCTATACTCTTCTCTGAAGTCTTAACTCGACGCGACACAACATTTTGATGCTGGACGATGCTGGGATGATAGTCTAGCTCGCTATATCGTAAACTTGCTCCGAAGCTAGTAATTTAAATTTCCACTGAATGGAGATTGTTGGAAGAAATGGAAACGTAAAAACACTTACAGTGGGCGATGTATTTAAGATAGAGATATGCTGTCCCGGGGGAGCCTCCGTGGCTTAGGCGGCAGCACGCCGGCCTCTCACCGCTGGGTCCGTGGTTCAAATCCCGGTCACTCCAAGTGAGATCTGTGCTGGACAGACCGGAGGCAGACAGGTTTTTCTCCGGGTACTCCGGTTTTCCCTGTCAAAATTTCATTCCAGCAACACTCTCCACTATCATTTCATTTCATCTGCCATTCATTTAATCATTGCCCCAGAGGAGTGCGTCAGGCCTCGGCAGCCGGCACAGTTCATATCCTCGCCGCTAGATGGGGGCTTCATTCATTCCATTCCTGACCCGGTCGGAGACTGGAAGCAGGCTGTGGATTTTCATTTTTTCATATGCTGTCCCGGGCTTTTTGTAGACCTTTTCATGCTGAACAATTCTTACACTCGTAGTAGCCAATATATATATATAATATATTTAACGGTTTACCCAGCGTAAGCTTAAAGCCGCATGGACGGCAGGTTCTTCTTCGACTCCAATCACTGACATCTTTACTGCTCGGCTTCCTTTGTCATAAATGATTGTTTCTTCTACAGAAACTCGAGAAATCCTTTACAGAATAGTGAACACCGCATCAAAATCCATCCAGTGGTTCTCGAGATTACCCGCTACATTCAAGAAACGGGGGTACTATGTAGGGAATCTATAATTTTTAGATTGTGGCTGTGTGTAATGCTCTCAACCTGAGTCAGTATATCTTCATTTACTTGTTTATCAACTATTGTGGGCACAGCTTCATAGGGGCATGAGTTACGAGTTATAATGTTCGCATGTTTCACAGGGCCGCCATATTGAAATTACACTGCTGATGACCTTTTATTTTGGGCCTTATAGCACTTCCCATCTGATAGTATTCTTTTTCTAAATTTAGTTGTGTGTGTATGATTAGTTTAGTCGGTAATTAGTCCTGCCTCGTTCTGCAGTTGTTAGCATCACCGCGGAGGCCCGGGTTAGGTTCCTGGCTCTGACCAAAAAAGCATTGGTCTGAGCTCTGAAACGTGGTACGCTCAGCCTTCTGAGGCAAGAATGAAAAGAGGTGGGTTCGATTCCTACCTCAGCCATCCTGGCAGCGGTTTTCAATATTTATCATTTAGTGTATGGCTTTAAGTGCCGCGAGTGTCTGAGGACATGTTCGGCTCACCAGAGTTTGTAGCTGCTTCTATGCGGACATCCATGGGGTGAACTAAAAGTACGGCATGTGGAGTTTTGTCTGGGGAGGAATGTGTGAATGTAAGGACGAGGAATTAGAAGGTAGCAGCTGGGTCTATAGTTAGGGACCAACCCCGGCATTTGCCTGGAAGGAAGATGGGAAACCACAAAAGACAATATTGAAGGTTACCAGTGGGGGGGGGGGGGGGGGGGGGGAATTCAAACCTCCTTGCCTCCCGGATGTGAGTGACTGCCTGCTGCCGCGTCGTAACGACCACGGCTAACTCACCCGGTGTGGTTTTCAATTATCGTAACCAATAGAATGTTTGACGATGGTTGAAACTTCCAGATTTTAATACGTTTTACTGACTACTTCAAGAATTTTATTTCTAAAGATTTTTATAAAAAAATCATTATTTTATCTTTAAAAAGATGTCATTGTAATATATAATAAGTAATTTTTGGTCACTGATTTATGTTACAAATTGTTAAATTTATGTGTAAATACCACAGGCTCAGGAAGGTATATAATGCCTAAATATGTACCATTAGTGTAGATAGTATATTGAAAAGTTGATCATTCCTAATTCCTGTATTCAAGTGTTAAACTATTACGAGTAATTATTATGGTATCTGGAGTCATTTTTCAGTGTTGCATTAGTAATCGAAATGTTATGTTTTTCATTCGGTCAACACGATTGTACCCAATTGTAATGGGTGGTAAATACAATCCAAGTGTATTTATTAATTTCATGTAAATGTTTTTCAGGATTAGGGAACCACCCATTTCAATCGGGTACAATAGTGTTGACCGACTGAAAAGCATTAAATGTCGATGTTCCGAGTAAGCTATAACTCTCGTCTCGTGGCGTAGCCAAGCTCGTTAAATCATGCATCATGACCCCAAGGGCAGCTGCAGCAAGTACGGAGGTCGCAGGATGGAATCCCGGCGCTGACAGTGGTTATGGTGAGTGTGGTTTCTCCACAGCCCTTCCAGGCAAATGACGAGATTCTACCGTACGTCAAGTCCTGAGGCACTTACCTCACTCCTGTCCTGACAGTTACACACACTACTGCAGTCATTACATAAATACAGGTTATCAGACCAAGTTCAAATACATGGATGGGGCTGATGACAAAGATGTCCCAAGCCCCTAACATGAGTTAACAACAGTTAAAAATCTCTCCTACTAAGCCTACAATACTGGCAACAGTGTATGATATGGCACATCTGGTATACCGGAAGCCGGTTGCTGGTGAGACATCTTTATGGCAGAATGTGCTCCAACAGGTAATAGTGTGGTTGTTTCTATTACTCTTTTACGTCTCATACGGTTGGCATTAATAGCTTCAGAGCGACTCTGCAATTTATTGTAGTAGTCATACAAATACTATGGGTTAACGTCTCTTTAATAACTGTTTTTTTTCCTGCTGATTAAAGGTGTCAGGTTTCAAACACCGTTAAATACCATCGTGCTTTGTTAGCTGGGATCGAGTTTGAAGGCCAACACTTAACCGACTGCGCCATTTAGCCTGACTCTGTGATCCAGTGCTATCCCCAAAATACACTCCTGTGCAAAACTTAAGGACGAGATAGATGAAGCCACATAATGTAGCCTATCAACGCCTCAGTGGAAATGACTGAAAGTGAGGTAATATGGTCGCCCACACGTGCATTGAAATTGGGCGTCCTCCTTTGACACCCGCACATCGGCAGCACCGTTTGCGATGGTACCAAGAGCATCATGCCTGGACCAACGAGGAGTGGGGTCGCGTGCTCTTCTCAGATGATGATAATAATAATAATAATAATAATAATAATAATAATATGTTTTAAGGGGCCTAACATCTAGGTTATCGGCCCCTAATGGTTTGGGTGATAGTGAAAGATGAGATGAGAATGAAAACTATAACTAATACTAACTACAGACTTACATACTAGAAGAAGAAATGGTAAACAAATAAAGGATAAGGCAAATAAAGGACAGGAAGAAAAGAAATGCCGTCAACCCTCGAAGAATGAGGATTGAGGGACTTGGAAGGAAGGAAGGAGTGCCATGAAAGGCAAATAGGAAAGGGGAAAGAGGAGAGGGCCCGCCCCAAGTCAGTGGAAAAAGAGGAGAAAAAAAACGGGCCCAGCTCAGGAACACCTCGGGATCGCCAACTCTCGAATTCACCAGCCATGAACCCCTGAAGGTGTAGCAATATCCAGGGTGCACCAGAAGTGGTGGGGCTACAAACACCCTGCCTCCTTGAGGGCCTTGAGCAGAAGGCAAGAGATAACATTAAAAGACAAAAGAAGGCTGACCCCTCGCAGTAGAAGGGTATCAGGAAAGATGAGACGAGGCCCAATTGAGGCAGGAAAGGAAAATACTCCGTAGGGGTCGGAAAAAGAGTTGACCAAGAGAGGTTGACAGGAAAGAAGACGGAGAGGAGCCCGGCACAAATAAGTGGAAGCAATGCCGGACTCAGCTGGGGTCCCGTGGTCGTCAACCCACGTCTCACTAGATGTGAGCCGGGGGGGGGAATCTTCTCAGATGAGAGCAAATTCCGCGTAGTGATTCGAGACGTACCTTCATCTGGAGAGAGGTGGAGACACGTAATGCACCAGGAACATTGTCGAACACTATCATTTTGGTGGTCCAAGTGTTATGGTGTGGGGGGCATAATGATGCAGGGACTTGCGTGTAATGTATTGTCTGTATAAAAGTGGCATTTCTGTTCGTCGCCTCGAATATTCCTTTCAGTTGCCTTCCGTACCATACTGGAGCAGGTCTTCCCGTGTATGGTTTGAGGTTCAATGGGCTTTGTTACTGGCAGTGACCAGTGTTGCCAATTTGGTGTTTTAGCACCAGATCTGGTGTTTAAGTTCATCTGGTGGCGGAAATTTTTATACAGTAACTTAGCGAAATACTGGTGTTACTTCAAAAAAAAAACAGTGCCAAATTTGGTGCGTAACGGATTTTTTCATGAAATTGTCTCCTGAAAGCCATGTATTGAAAGCCATGTAATAATTTTAATAAAGTTAATCAATAATGATAGCCAACGCTCAGCCTTACACGTGTCAAGGTCAACACTCCAGCAGAAGTCCCTGGAATTCTCATTCTCGTGCATTAATGGTAAGTAAGCGCAACATGCAGGGCTCAGTGCTAGTGCACTTGTACAAAGAATCCGCCTATCCTCTATTTTCTTCCCAGCTGCCAGGAGATTTCCCAGTTTCATGCGAAGGCTCTTACGCAACCACAGTCTGTATTGTAAATCTATCTCAAACTCACGGTCGCTGTTTGTTCGTTGCCTAGTTGGCTGTAGGATATAGTGGCCAAAATTGGAAGTATGCAGAGCTACTGCAGTCCTACACCTTCCTGCTCTAAAGATGTAATAGCGGTAGCAGGCTCCGAAAGTGAAAAAGAAGATTTTTAATGAAAGAAATGTATGTTAAAAGAAAATCCGTTTATATATTTATATTTCTTGGGTGTTTTTCTAGTATTTTGAATCATAGAGTCCAGCTGGTGCCTTTCTGGTGTTTTAAAGCGCAGGATTTAGTTCTTTCCCATTTCAAGATTTGGCAACACTGACAGTGACACAACATGTGACAGTTCGTCCATAAGTTTTGCGCAGCTGTGTAGTCTAGTAATAACTCACTAGTACAGTCAGATTACATTAAACTATGGGAATTTGTGATGCTGATGATGCTGATAATTGTTGGTTAAAGGGGCCTAACATTTAGGTCATCGGCCCATAATGATTTGAGTGATAGTTTTTTTTAGCGTATGGCTTTTAGTGCCGGGAGTGTCAGAGGACATGTTCGGCTCACCAGAGTATGTAGCTGCTTCTATGCGGACACCCATGGGGTGAGCTACAAGTAGCGTCGCGTGTGGAGTGTTGTCTGGGGAGGAAGGTGAGAATGTAAGGACTAGGATTTAGAAGGTAGCGGCTGTGGCCTTTAGTTGGGGACCAACCCCGGCATTTGCCTGGAAGGAAGATGGGAGACCACAGAAATCGATCTTCAAGGTTGCCGGCTGGTGGATTCGAACCTCCTCGCCTCCCGGATGTGAGCGACTGCCTGCAGCCACGCCGTAACAACCACGGCTAACTCACCCGCTTGAGTGATAGTGAAAATTAAAGATGATTAAATGAAAACTTAAAAAAAACTACTCACTTACAAACTAGAAGACGAAATGGGAAACAAAAAGGAGAGAAGAGTGTAAATAAAAGACAGGAAAGGAAATGCACTCAATCCCCGAAGAATGAGAATTGAGGGACTTGGAAGGCAGGAGAGCCAAGAAAGGCAGTGACGAAAGGGAAAGAGGGAAGGGTCTGCCCCAAAGACAATGGAAAAAGGGGGGAAATATTGACACAGCTCAGAAATCCCTTGGGGTCGCCAAATCCCGAACTCACCAGCCGTGAGCCCTTGAGGGTGTAGCACTATCCAGGGTGCACCTGAAGTGGTGGGGCTGCACACAACCTGCTTCCTTGAGGGCCTTGAGCAGAAGGCAGGAGATATCATGAAAAGAAAAAGAAGGCTGACCCCTCGAAGAATGAGGGTATCGGGGAAGATGAGAAAAGGGCCAATTAAGGCAGGAAAATGAAAGATCCCCTAGGCCTCGGATACCCTAATACCGTCGGGGGTCGTAAGAGAGCAAGAGTTGGCCAAGGGAGGCCGAAAGAAAAGGTGACAGTGAGGAGCCCGGCACAAGTAAGTGGAAACAATGCTGGACTCAGCTGGGGTCCCGTGGTCGCCAACCCACGTCCCACTAGGCGTGAGCCCCTGGGAGGACTATGGGAAGTACATGGAGTTGATGACAGCCTACATTTAAATGGGAACGAGCAAGTTTCGACCATTACCGCAGAGGACACCTTGGGTTAAAGTACTGTTCACTTCCTACTTACCTCCCTCTTCCTCACTCCCCCACTCTCGCTCCCCAGTTCACGACAGTCCAGAACAACCTGAGCTCTCTAGCTCTACCAGCCGTACTCGTCAGAGACCAGTTAATGTCTGAAATTTGTTTACTGTTAAAATTGTAGTAACCAATGATTTCCATCAATTGTCATTGAGGAATGGTGGAGTGTCCTGTCCTCCTGGAGTTGCACTTTTGTAAGCAAATCTCGGAACTTGCTCGGACGGGAATGGGCTGTCTTATAAAAGCGAGTAACATTATAGGGAAATAAGCTTTAGACCAGTCATGGGCAAAGTACGGCCCGCGGGCCATGTGCGCCCCTTGGGCAAGTCTAATCCGGCCCGCGACATAGTTTCGAATTATACTATCTACAGTTACATATAGGTAATACGAAGGTTGGAACTTAAATAGTGGCAACTATTTATTATCAAGAGGTACGAAAGTGGTACATGTTAGCAACCTTTACAGTCCTTCAAAGTAGTCACCAGTGTCGTTAGAACCCGTTGCCAGCGATGTGGATGTCGTAATATACCTTTCGCCGAGCCTGTTCTGTCGATGGTGTGCATGGAGCGGTCTACAGCCTGTCGAATCTCTGCAACAGCCCGGAAGCGAGTGCCATGAGTTGGTTCCTTCATCTCGTACACGAGGATCACCATCACCTTCACCGCACTGGGGGTGTGACGGACTTTCGACTTTCGGGGTGACCCTTGATGCCGCCATTCGTGATTGCGTTATCCTAACGCATTACGTTCCTCCACGGCAGACCGTAAATGCACAGTACTACTGTTCTTTTTTGGAGCACCGCCTGCGCCCAGCATTGCGAAGGAAGCGGCCACACTTTTTTGCGGCAACCACCCATTATGTTGCACAACAATGCTCGGGTGCATACAGCGCGAGCTGTGGCAGATTTATTCGGTCGATGGGGCTGGGAAGTACTGCACCACCCACCATACTCCCCTGACTTAAGTCCTTGTGACTTCGATTTAATCCCTAAGATGAAGGAACCACTTCGTGGCACTCCCTTCCGGACTGTTGCAGAGATTCGACAGGCTGTAGACCGCTCCATGCACACCATCGACAGAACGGGCTCGGCGAAAGGTATACTACGACTTCCACATCGCTGGCAAAGGGTTCTACACCACGCTGGTGACTACTTTGAAGGACTGTAAAGGTTGCTAACATGTACCACTTTTGTACCTCTTGATAATAAATAGTTGCCACCACTTAAGTTCCAACCCTTGTATTTTCTGTTCTGTATACCTTGAAGTGAAAAACTGTTTCAATCTCATTGTATTTATGCGTATTGTGTAAGAGAGTTGCAGCTAGAACTGATTGAGTTACAATGTAACAGTGAATTGAAGCAACTATTCCACAACGTCTCGGAAATTTAGTTCTACAAGGCCCTACCAAAATCAAGCTTCCCAAACATGAAATCTCATGCACAGAAGATAACTGCAATGTTCGCATCTTCCAATATCTGTGAATAGGTGTTTTCTACGATGAAGCTTCGCAAAAATAACGTCGGAAATAGATTGACAGACGGCCATTTAGCTGCGCTACTAAGAATCAGCTCATCCCAGTTTCAACCAGATTAGGAAAAACTTTTAGAAGCACCGTCACAGTTTCACTTGCCACATACTCCTTCCTCTTCTAGCAAATAATGAAGGTGGGTTCTTTTCCCCTAAGTTGTCTACCATTTGTAGCCGATAAGTTTTGTTTGATTTAAAATTCAGAAATACAAAGTGTATAATCTATTAACATGTGTTGTTCTTTTTTCGGTCCGCCTACATTATTTGTAATGCATCAGCCCTGCCCTTAAAAAGTTTGCCCATGTCTGCTTTAGAGCGTACGTACCTTAACGCTAAATAACACATCATTAGACAAATACTCGGAGATAAATGTACTTAGATTAAATTAATATCCCTAGTATTCTCAATTCTCAAGAGTAAGCCCTGTAGCCTACTACCTACACTCATATCTTTGTGTATCACGAATATGTTTCGTTGCTGTCCATCCTAATGGCAATGCATTTTAAGAAAATTACTCCTTCTATGTTACACGAATAACCTTCAAGTTCTATGGTTATACAGTATTAGCAGTCCAGCATGTTTGTCCGATAACCTGTGTTATTATGATGTTTGTGGTAGTAGTATAGCTCAGCAACTCCAACTGAAACCCCGGAAAAAAAATGCGAGCTACAAGCTCGCTGTCCTCTCTTGTCACACTGACTGACGGAGCTAGCGCTCACACAGGGTCGCACTTAAAGTTGCTGAGCTCTAGTAGTATATTTGTAATTCAGGCGAGGATTAGGTAGAGTTGGCCATGACATTACGTTCGGAATTGTCCCAGCATTTGCCTGGAGTGAAAGTAGAAAACCACTTTAAGGATGTCTGATATGGGAATCGAACCACCTCTTCTCAGTTTAACCACACGAGGCTGAGTGTACCCAGTTCCAGGCCTCATACTATAAGTAAATTTCGTGGCAGAGCCGGGATTCGAACCCGGTCATCCAGGACGACAGCCAGAAACGCTAACCGCTGGCCCTAGAAAACACTCATCCTTTGTCAGTGAATGAGTTAAATAGCAACAATATTGGAAATGAGGCCCCGTAAGCAGTTGCGAATATGTGTGTAATGAACCTGTTATATAAGCCGTGTTCGTTAAATCTTCATGCAGCAAGTCCGGAAATCAGAGGATCATATCCTGTTGTTGATGGTGGCTATCCTGAGTGTGTTTTACCGCCCCGTTTCCCACACTACCTTCAGTCAAACGCTGAATATCACCGGAATTTAAATCCCGGGGCACCTACCCCATTCTAGATCCTAGATTATTTACACACACACTACTACAACCACCACTGCATCACAGGTTATCAGATAGATTGAACACTACTTAAGTACACGGAACTGATGACCAAGATGACTCAAGTCCTTAAACCGATTTAACAGCAGCTTGGTCAAAAGAGTGTGACATTGGTCCCGGCCACTTGACAAGCTGCTCTCTTTGCGCAAGTTTCGATTACTGGTGCTCAACATTTGGAGTGACTTGCATTTAAAGATCAGTGTAGTAGCGTGAGATAGATTTCCATGGTCAATAGTTGACTCGTCCAATTCGTAGCACTAAACAGGATTCACTCATTTCTTGAACCGTCTCATTCGAAACGCAGCAATGAACATCCCAGTAACGTGGTAGTCCAGAATCCAACTGAAACGGAATGGACTCAGTGGGTCTCAAAATATGCAAACCTGCTCGTTCGACCAGTAGCTCAGTCTTGTGTGGCAAAACTGAGAAGTGCTGGTATCCATTCCCACCTCATACATCCTGGAACTGGTTTTTCAACTCCAGCCAAATGCCGCGATGGTTCCTAACTTAAGGCCTCGGCCTACTTCCCAATGAAAATGAAAATCCACAGCCTGCGTCCAGTCGACCGGCCAGATCGGGGAATGGAATGAATGAAGCCCCCAACTAGCAGTGAGGATATGAACTGTGCCGGCTGCCGAAGCCTGTCCCACTCCCCTGGGGCAATGATCAAATCAATGACAGATGAAATGACAGCAGAGAGTGTTGCTGGAATGAAATTTGTGAAAGGGGAAAACCGGAGTACCCGGAGAAAACCCTGTCTGCCTCCGCTTTGTACAGCACAAATCTCACATGGAGTGACCGGGATTTGAACCATGGACCCAGCAGTGAGAGGCCGGCGTGCTGACGCCTAAGCCACGGAGGTTCTCCTACTTCCCAGTCCGGACTTGAATTACAAATACACACACTAATACAGTCACTACAATAACACAGGTTGTCAGACTAGAAATCCCACAGTCAACCAAGTACACGGGGCTAAATGACTATGTCTAAGCCCCTCAAACGAAGCAATGACAACACATTGGAATACGCAAAATGAATAAATTGGTAAATTAAAAGGGGAATTCCGAGTGGGGTAATGCAATATGTACACTAACACTAAAGCACCTTATCGATTACGTCACGGTAGCTTACTGGTGTAGTCTTTCAGTACATATACAGTACATGATGGATTCCAATTGCCTCCGACGAGAAAGCTGATACAAGGGTATGATACAGTTTCAATTTAATCTAATCGGAGAGTCAGTTACTCGCTTTTGTTATATAAAATTGGAAGCCTCATCAGTCTCGCCAGGATCCATTTGTTTCCTTACATGGGGTCGTGGTGGCACAGCAGTCAAGCTAATTGCCTCTCAGCAAGGTGGACCGCGTTTGATTCCCGGTCAATGCATGTGAGATATTTGAAGTGAAATGCCATGTCTTGTGGTTCGGATTCTACGTACATAGGAGGTGCCGTGGCTCATGATCGCAAGATTAACGGTCACGTAAATCTGTGAGCTTCCTTTAGTTTCCGAACGCGGAAATAATTTATTGAAAATGAACCAATCTAATGATAAATATATTCTGCAGTATATACAAATCACTGAATAATTTACTGTAACAGAATCACTAACATTGTGGCAACCCTGTCACAGTTACGAAGTCCCCCCCAAGGGGCTCACAAATAGTGGGGCGTGGGTTGACGACCACGGGATCCCAACTGAGTCCGACATTGCTTCCACTTACTTGTGCCGGGCTCCTCTCCGTCTTCTTTCCTGTCTCTTGTTCTCTTCCGACCCCGACGGTATTAGGATATCCGAGGCCTAGGGAGTCTCTTCCTTTCCCACCTTAATTGGCCCTTGTCACATCTTTTCTGATCCCTCATTCTTCTAGGGATCAGCCTTCTTTTTCTTTTCATTATATTTCCTTTTCTCTTTAAGATTCCCGCACAGTTTTTGTGAATTGGCTCCCCGTGTATCTAAATTCCATTTTGTGAATATTTTCAATCTACACTGCATTCTGTAGGTATTTTCAATCTTTATTGTAGAAGCCTCCGTGGCTTAGGCGGCAGCACGCCGGCCTCTCACCGCTGGGTCCGTGGTTCAAATCCTGGTCACTCCGTGTGAGATCTGTGCTGGACAAAGCGGAGGCATACAGGTTTTTCTCCGGGTACTCCGGTTTTCCCTGTCATAATTACATTCCAGCAACACTCCACTATCATTTCATTTCATCTGTCGTTCATTTAATCATTGCCCCAGAGGAGTGCGTCAGGACTCGGCAGCCGGCACAGTTCATATCCTCGCCGCTAGATGGGGGCTTCATTCATTCCATTCCTGACCCGGTCGGAGACTGGAAGCAGGCTGTGGATTTTCATTTTCACTGCAATTTGTAGTTATTTTCAATCTAAGTTTCATTTTGTAAGTATTTTCAATCTAAATTCCATTTTAATAAGTCGCAATTTTGTGAGTATTTTGAATTTCAATTGCATTTTGTAAGTATTTTCGACCTAAACTGCATTTTGCAAGTATTTTCAATCTAAATTGAATTTTGTATGATGGGCATTTTGTAAGTATTTTGATTCTCAATTGCATTTTGTAAGTATTTTGATTCTCAATTGCATTTTGTAAGCGTTTTGAATCTAAATTGCATTTTGTAAGCATTTTGAATCTAAATTGCATTTTGTGAGCATTTTAAATCTAATTTGCACTTTATAACTTTGTTTTACTCTAACCTGCGTATTTTCGTTCTAAATTAAGTTTGTGAGTATTTTCCATTTAAATTTCATTTTGTCAGTTTTTCCACTCTAAATTACATTTTGTGTGAATTTTCAATCTTTTGTCCGTTTTTTTCAATCTCCGTTTGTATTCGTTATGGCTTCTCTCTCATTGGCATTTTCGCTAGATGTTAGGCTCCTGAATACAACAATAATTATCATCATTCATCATCATCACAGTTTCGAAACTAGCGGGAGAGTAGTAAATCTACTGCTCAGCCCACACATTCATTGATACCTGGTATTCAAAGTGGATTGAGCTTTCGAGTACACGAAACGACCAAATTTGGTTCGAGCTCTCATTGCGTTCGGGTGTACTGCTATTTCGTATCTAAACCAAGGAATTGTAGAAATTGTTATCATACTCGCTCATTTTATATCTCTGAGTATAGTATAGTATAGTATAGTATAGTATTTAAGTCCGAGAGATAGAGGCATGCAGTAAATCTTCCAGCCTGCTGCCTTATTCGCCCATTACCTATCTTCCCCACTTAACGTTCTCGCCTGATGTGCCAAAAAATGCCGGATTGAGGGTGTGGAAATGCGAGGGAGCTTGGCAAGTAGATTTACTGGTACGTTAAAGATCCTCTTCAGGGCGAAATTCTGGCACCACTGTGGCGTCTATAAAATCCGCAATAGTTAAAAGGGACGTAAAACTCATTATTATTATTATTATTATTATTATTATTATTATTATTATTATTATTATTCCTGAAAAAAAAAACACCATATTTTAGGAGCTGCATGCTTCTTGTTGATTCACCTGGGCCACATATCCTCACTAAGCCAAGTGGAAGGCTGGTGGTGCCTGGTTGCTTCGACAAGGCAGCATGTGGACGACTTGCCTTCCACTTCCACGCGTTGACTCCCAGTAACGCGTCTTTTCAATCGCTTTAAATAGAGGTTTAATGTTGATTTTATCCGATATTTTCTCTACCATAGTACGGTATACAAGAACATCCTCTGCCAATTACAATCTGATCGGGGGGGGGGGGTAGACGCTACCACAGTTCCCTTGTTAGCCACGGTGAGTTATCCAAGTAAATGTTTTTTAATCTTTAATTGCCGTTATTATGGAATGAGGTGAGATGAATCTGAGACGAGTGGATTTTATGGCTGGTTGTCCTTCCTGATGCCAATAGTACTCGAAGAGGTGATGAAAGATAGGTTGAATGAAGATGGATGAAAATGGAATTATAATAATACAGTAGTATAATAATATTAATAATAATAATAATAGTGTTATTGATTTTACGTCCCTTTTTAACTATTGCGGCTTTTAGAGACGCCGGGGTGCCGCAATTTTGCCCCGAAGAGGATATTTAAAGTGGCAATAAATCTGACACAACTCCCTCGCATTTGCGCAACCTAAAATGCCAGCTGACTGCGCCGGGATTCGATCCTGCAACCTTAGGTACAGCAGGCGAGAACATTGCCGCTGAGCCATTCAGCCAGTCAGGATCAATTTGGGCAAGGAGCTGAAAGAAAGTGGCCATGGTCTTTTAAATGCTACAGAGTGCCTTAAGCTGAAAATGGGGGAACCACGGAATGCTTTTTCAAGGATGGTCGACGGTGGGATTTGATCTCACCCGTCTCTCAATTCTGTAAATGATCTTGCGGGTTTTCCACACTGAGTTATAGGGACAGTAAATTTATTGCTGTATGGTGTTGCCGACGAGACGGATATTAACAGTTAAATTGATCTCTGTATAGTACTAATTTTGTGAGTTCTTCACTTGCAGATTATTTGTTTGAAATTATTTGAATGTAATTTAAGTCGGTGATGGTAAATTACATCGTAAAATTACATAGTACGGTACTCCCCGAAATATTTCTGTTTTCTCCGAATGTGTCAGTTATGTTCACAATAGAATGTCGGGTATGCCAGCATAGAGCGTGTATACTCCATTGTCACTTTTATGGTCTTTGATTACATTGTTCTTTATGTGCGGAATATTTTCATTGCATTTTGATAAGGAAGACTTGATCATAAAAGTTAAAATGATCATAAAATCTTTGGTTATCTGCATCGCCCAGCACAGCATTCCACCGAAACTTTCAATCTCTGTGTATTCTGAGGTTGGCATGTGCACTTTATTTGTGTTGCATTTCACTGAAACCTTGCGCACATGCGCAGTGGTGTCTTCAGAACAACGTTCCACTGCACCCTTGATTGTCCAGTGTTCTGAGGCTGACGTGGGTAGGCTACTCGACTTGCGTAGTATTCCACTGCACCCTTGATTTTCCAGTGTGTTCTGAGGCTAACGTGGGTACTCGGCGTGCGAAGTATTCCACTGCACCCTTGATTCTCCAGTTCTGAGGCTAACGTGGGTAGGCTATTCGGCTTGCGTAGTATTCCACTGCACCCTTGATTCTCCAGTGTGTTCTGAGGCTGACGTGGGTACTCGGATTGCGTAGTATTCCACTGACCCTTGATTCTCCAGTGTGTTCTGAGGCTGACGTGGGTACTCGGATTGCGTAGTATTCCACTGCACCCTTGATTCTCCAGTGTTCTGAGGCTGACGTGGGTAGGCTACTCGGATTGCGTAGTATTCCACTGCACCCTTGATTCTCGAGTGTTCTGAGGCTGACGTGGGTAGGCTACTCGGATTGCGTGGTATTCCACTGCACCCTTGATTCTCGAGTGTTCTGAGGCTGACGTGGGTAGGCTACTCGGATTGCGTAGTATTCCACTGCACCCTTGATTCTCGAGTGTTCTGAGGCTAACGTGGGTAGGCTACTCAGCTTGCGTAGTATTCCACTGCACCCTTGATTCTCGAGATTTCTGAGGCTGGCGTGGGTAGGCTACTCGGCTTGCGTAGTATTCCACTGCACCCTTGATTATCGAGTGTTCTGAGGCTAACGTGGGTAGGCTACTCGGCTTGCGTGGTATCCCACTGCATCCTTGATTCTCCAGTTTTCTGAGACTGGCGTGGGTAGGCTACTCGGCTTGCGTAGTATTCCACTGCACCCTTGATTCTCGAGATTTCTGAGACTGGCGTGGGTAGGCTACTCGGCTTGCGTGGTATCCCACTGCACCCTTGATTCTCTAGTGTTCTGAGGCTGACTTGGGTACTCGGCTTGCGTGGTATTCCACTGCATCCTTGATTCTCGAGTGTTCTGAGGCTCGCGTGGGTAGGCTACTCGGATTGGTTAGTATTCCACTGCACCCTTGATTCTCCAATGTGTTCTGAGGCTAACGAGGGTAGGCTACTCGGCTTGCGTGGTATTCCACTGCACCCTTGATTCTCCAGATTTCTGAGGCTGGCGTGGGTAGGCTACTCGGCTTGCGTAGTATTCCACTGCACCCTTGATTATCGAGTGTTCTGAGGCTAACGTGGGTAGGCTACTCGGCTTGCGTGGTATTCCACTGCACCCTTGATTCTCCAGTTTTCTGAGACTGGCGTGGGTAGGCTACTCGGCTTGCGTAGTATCCCACTGCTCCCTTGATTCTCTAGTGTTCTGAGGCTGACTTGGGTACTCGGCTTGCGTGGTATTCCACTGCACCCTTGATTCTCCAGATTTCTGAGGCTGGCGTGGGTAGGCTACTCGGCTTGCGTGGTATTCCACTGCACCATTGATTCTCTAGTGTTCTGAGGCTGACTTGGGTACTCGGCTTGCGTGGAATTCCACTGCACCCTTGATTCTCCAGATTTCTGAGGCTAACGTGGGTAGGCTACTCGGCTTGCGTGGTATTCCACTGCACCCTTGATTCTCCAGTTTTCTGAGACTGGCGTGGGTAGGCTACTCGGCTTGTGTGGTATTCCACTGCACCCTTGATTCTCTAGTGTTCTGAGGCTGACTTGGGTACTCGGCTTGCGTGTTATTCCACTGCATCCTTGATTCTCGAGTGTTCTGAGGCTGGCGTGGGTAGGCTACTCGGCTTGCGTAGTATCCCACTGCACCCTCGATTCTCTAGTGTTCTGAGGCTGACTTGGGTACTCGGCTTGTGTGGTATTCCACTGCACCCTTGATTCTCCAGATTTCTGAGGCTGGCGTGGGTAGGCTACTCGGCTTGTGTGGTATTCCACTGCACCCTTGATTCTCCAGATTTCTGCGGCTGGCGTGGGTAGGCTACTCGGCTTGTGTGGTATTCCACTGCACCCTTGATTCTCCAGATTTCTGAGGCTGGCGTGGGTAGGCTACTCGGCTTGCGTAGTATCCCACTGCACCCTTGATTCTCCAGATTTCTGAGGCTGGCGTGGGTAGGCTACTCGGCTTGCGTAGTATTCAACTGCACCCTTGATTCTCTAGTGTTCTGTGGCTGATGTGGGTACTTAGCTTGCGTAGTATTCCACTGAAACCTTGATTCACTCTGTATTCTGAGGTTCACATGGGCACCAAGTTTGATTAGAATTCCACCGAAACCTGTCCCGGGCTCGTTGAATCGTGCACCAAGGCTGCGAGGGCAGCTATACCAAGTCCGGAGATCGCAGGTTCGAATCCCAACGCTGACAGCGGCTATCCTGGGTGTGGTTTTTCCTCACGCTCTCCAGGCAAATGCCGTGATAGCTCATCGGTCAAGCTTCTCAGTCTCTCACCAAGGCGGACAAGGTTCGATTCCCAGTCAATGAATGTGAGATTTTCGAAGTGAAATACCATGTCCTGTGGTTCGGATTCTACGTAAAAAGGATGTCACTTGGCTCATGATCGCGAGATTAACGTTCACGTTAAACTACGATCTTCTTCTTAGTACCCTACTTCCAAGTCCCTGGGCACCTACCTCATCCCTCTCCCTGATACAGTTACCCACACTACTACAGTATCACATTAAACACAGGTTATCAGACAAGTCCAACACAGACCCAACTACACGGGGCCGATGCCCAAGATGTCCTAAGCCCCTGAAATGTATTAACAACACCGAAACCTTGTGTACGCAGGCAGTGGTGTCTCCAGAGCAACGTTCCACTGAACCCTTGATTCTCTTATTTGTGTGCGTGTATACTAAAATGTATTTAGTTTCCAGCCTTTAGTTTAGGAAGCTGAGTCCGGCATTGCTTCCACTTACTTGTGCCGGGCTCCTCTCTGTTATCTTTCCCATCGGCCCCCCTTGGTCAACTCTTGATCTCTTCCAACCCCGATGGTATTTGGGTATCCGAGGCCGGAGTCTCTTCCTTTCCCGCCTTAATTGGCCCTTCTCTCATCTTTCCGTATCCCTCATTCTGCGAGGGTTCCGCCTTCTTCTTCTTTTACATTTTGTACGTCTTTTCATTTCCAATTACATTGTGTACGTCTTTTCAATCTAAATTCCGTTTTGTGAGTTTTTCAATCTAAATTGCATTTTGCACGTACAGTACTTTTAATCTAAATTGCATTTTTGTAAGCATTTCGATTTTCACTTGCATGTTGTAGGTATTTTGAATTTGAATTGCATTTTGTAAGTATTTTCAGCCTAAATTACATTTTGTAGGCTAAGTGTTCTCAATATAAATTGCATTATGTAAGTATTTGGAATCTAACTTGCCTTTTTGTGAGTATTTTGAATCTAAATTCCATTTGTTGGGTATTTTCACCATACATTCCATTTTAAGTCTTTTTCCATCTAAATTTACCGTTTGTGAGTATGTTCAATCTAAATTGAGTTTTGTAATTATAGTAATTTCAATCTAGGCCTACATTGTATTTTGTAAGGTGTATCATGTTATGTACGATACAGATATTTACCAGGATTCTAATTTGGGAAACAAGCATGAAACCAGTTGTAGAATGGCTGGAGTGGATTCGCAATACCTACCCCTAGACCGCAGAGAGTTCAGGTTAAAGTGCTTGAAAATGCACATACAAGTGATGTCGCACGTTACCCGCACAGTGATAACTCTGGGAAGAATGCAGTGATGTTCTTCACCCTTCAATAAAACCAGCACTCTCATTTAAACCTTGAAGAATGTAGTTCTTGGTAATGGCCCGGCTGTACGGAAATCCTTGTTTCTGCAATATGCAAACAACTGAAGCAAGAAGGAGCTAGTTTTGTGCGCTGTGGAGTCTCGTCATTGGCTGCTGTTAATTTGTGTTCATTAATGCCTGTCTCTCTAAATGATTAATATGCTGTGTGTAGTGTCGTGGTGCAGCCAGCACCAAGCACGTTATTGCGTCCCTATGGTCCGGACTGCAGGTGAGCCCAATAACTGCTACTGGTCTGGAGTTTTAGTAATGCGGAGTCCCTATGGCCCGGAGCACGAAGTGAGCCGATCAATCCGCAATTTCCCTGCACCTACGCTGAGTTTTTAGCCCTGTAAAATTTACCAAAAGTTCAAAGTGTGAAATCAGTTTGAAAGGAAAGGAAGGAAGGAAGCTTGTAGTTTAACGTGACCGTTAATCTGTAGATTATGAGCCACGGGACCTCCTTTTTACGTGGAATCCGAACCACATGAGCATTTCACTTCGAAAATCTCACATGCATTGACCGGGAATCGAACCCGGACCGCCTTGGTGAGAGGCATACAGCTAGACCGCTGAGCCACCACGCCCCCCAAAATCAGTTTGACTGTCAGGGAACTGTTCTCGTTACATTACATACTTGAGGTCACTTCCCTGCACATACAAATCTTGGAAAGATTTGAGAAGAATAGTTCAACAATATCTCGCAAGTTTCTCTAAACACATTCTCGGGAAATAATAATTTAAACCTTTGGTCACTTGAAAATTATAGGCCATGCCTTTGGGATGGAAATAAGTTCATGGTAAATATCATGCTTACGGTTGCCAACTTATTGCTTGCTTCTGAGAACAAGTTCTTAAACTTGGCACTCCAAAGTAGGTTTGGGAATTTTCTATTTTCTAAGGATTTTCTCTGGAACGGAATTTTAAGTTTCTAGGGTGCTAGGTAGTGCTTCGTTAAAGCAGTCTTCGTTTTCATTTTCATACCTACCTACTTCTAGGTTTCTTCATACTTGACTTAGTCTTTTTCACTGCAACAAATTTAACATGCTGAATCGCTCAATGCCATTAACTCCTTTTGCATCACCCCTTGGTGTAATGGCCAGCACACTTAACTATCACCTCCCCCTGAGGTCTGGGTTCGTTTTCCGGATCTGCCAAGGAATATAATTCTGGTCTGAAGGTTGGAACATGATTTACTCAGCCTCGTTAGGTCAAAGTGAGCAGAGGTTGGTTCAGTTCCCACTTAATCTATTCTAGAAGTGGATTTCCACGTATACTTCTGAGTAATGCGCGGATTTACGGCCATGGCCACCTCCTTCCCACACTCATTCTCATTTACCATTACACTCGCGCAAGTACACGGGGCTGAAATAACACAATGCCCAAGCTACTAATTGAAACCGCAGCAGCATAAGAAGTGGACTTATTCAGTTTTTCACGTTATCTTCAGAAATATGGCGCATCTTGTCGGCAGGTCAACCAGTTCGTACCTAAACTTCAGTGGAGTAGCGTCCAGCTCTGTGGTATACGGTGAAAGCCATACGCAGTTAGTGGGACGTTTTACACATTAATTTTTACCCATATTCCTATTTTACGGGGTCAGGGATGAGGTAAGATGAGTTATCTATTTTGGTGTGTTGTTTTTACGGCTTGATTCCCTTCTTATAGCCCACCTTATAGAGGATGAATGAGATGAAATGTAGATGAAGGAAGCAGGGCAACGAGTGGGACGGAAACAGCCGTGTGCTGTCAGACGGTACCATCCCAAGGTTTGCCTAGAGATACAAACTGAGCAACAATTGAATACCATCTGAAGGACGGCTGAGGTGTGATTCGATTCGAACCCATTAGTCTTTAGATTCCGGAGAGCCTGGCTCCATACCCTGCGTTTATGCGTCAGTAGCTATCCTGGTTGGTTGTTACTACTGCTATTGCTGCTGCTGCTGCTGCTGCTAAATAATTTGACAGAAGGAAGGATATGGATCGTCTAATTTGACGTTTCCTGCATTATGTAGACTTCTGGTTGATATTAAGTTCCTGAGCGACATGCCTACTAACTACGTTTATTCGGAGTCTATTAGGTGGGTTTGGCAAACTGTGCTGGCTGGTTCGAGGATATGATTAGTTGATTGTTTCTAGGAATTCTGTAGTTAATTAAATTTGAAGTTTGATATCGTAATGCAGCTATCCCCGAATTCTTGCTGATTAGTTCCCTCGTCAGCAATTCAATTATATTCGTGATCAAACATTGTGACGGTCTAGTTTTACTGTATTTAATGGTGTGGAATATTCCACTCATGTGATCATTTTAATTGTGAAGCGAACATTTTACCATTTTGTATTCCCGCAGGGATTCATTTAATCAAGAACAAAGCGGATTCTAGAAATGGCGTTCTGCTCGCACGCAATTTACTGAGCGCTATGATTATATCGGAGTTGTTGATTACCTAAAGAAGCCCGAACTAATTGACTGAATGTCCACAAGTTGATGAAACGACCTTATGGTGCATTGTTGGCTGCCACCTCACGGAGTTGATTCGTTGGTGTGCAGCTGTGTTTTTTGCTAAATAAATTGCCTATTTTCAAAGATTACATTGGAAAGCTACTGGGTAATGAAAGATGAATTGTCATAATTTCCACTGATAATTTATAATTAACTTATGGAAAAATTAATCTACACACGTATAATTATTGAAAGTTGTATATATTTAAATGCATAGTCGTACAAATTGTACACATTGTCTAAACAGCAACAGAGCATCGGCTAAGCCTGCTGTGCCATAATCCGCGAAGAGAAGAAGTACTGCACGCTGGGATCGTATGTGCGGTACTGGCGAATATCGTGCCTCGCCTTGCCAGGCTTCCTTCGGATTAATGCCAGTACCACTATCAGTAACCATATAAATAATTTACTAAAACTGATCTCTTAAATGCATCGACTTACTGGTTCTCTGAATAAATGCATTTAAACTCCAATCGTAAAAACGTGAACAGATGATCAGTTTAAAAAATTCACAAGAGATTATTGAGGAATAAAATGTCACATTAGTGTGGTGGTGGTGGTGACTTGAATACTTCAACTGTATGTAGGGAGACAGTTGCATCAAAATCGTACCACAAACTGTAATCCTGTTAGGAGTACTTTCAGTGAAGCAAGAAATATGGCGTGCAGATATTTAATGTAATAGATAACGAGAAATATTCAAACTACCCAGAATCACTCTTCAATTGAAAATGTAGGGGTGTCGGCCATGATCACCAAATTTTAAAATTATTGTTATTATTATTAACTCAGAAATCATCTCTGCCGAAAATAATTGCAACTAAGAATACCGTGAAGGATAAATTTCTAGTTTTCACGCACGAGATGTTCTATTTCAAAGTTTCATAGAGAAGCATATGTTTTCGCACCGAAGAGCAAAGATAAGTGCTGCATTTAACAAGTAGGCTACTGTCGAACTTGGATATCTCGAAGTGCTTTCGGAGATAGAAATTACTTCGAGTTGTAAAGAATTCGAGATATACATGAAAAATATGGGTTCTATTATCACGAATACATCAATAGTCAACTGTTGCTTCTGTCTTTGTAAGTTGAAATCTTGCTGTACGAGGTAGGGTGGATATAATAAAATAATTAAAAAGAAGTAAAATCTTCCAGCCGTTGGATAGCCTTAAACCGAGGATCTTAAAAACAGCGAGCTGGCACGATACCACTCGCACACTGTTCTAACGGATTCTAAAGTCTGTTCGCCGTGTAAAGATAGTGGAAGTAAACACGAGTTTTACTCGTGATTGCAGGACTGCCCTGAATGGGTGCATAGAGCTTTGTTTTTTGAACGTACGCCAACTACAATGCTGTGTATAGCCTACATGTGAAGCGGGCTGACTTATCGGTTACATGCTACAGCGTGGTTTATTTATTGTTCGTTTATGTTTTTATTTAATTAAATAATTAATTAGTTCTTAACTGCTTATGACAGGCAACAGTATACAGTGCAGCACAGCACTAAGTGCAGCAAGTCTTGTCTTTTCAAGGGCTACGGCATGACAAATGATATCTGAGCTTTTTGGTTACCCCTGTCCGGCAGAGCCGATGACGTGAACTGGGGGTGTTTCCCTGTCCAGGCAGTCAAGTGACCACGTGGAAGTATTTACGCGCACTACCTCGACTCGGCGAACGGACTTTAGAGCTCTTTGTTATACTTCTCATTGACGCGTCTAGTTAAATATCCAATCATTACAGTTAGATCTCAAATATAGATTGGAATGCATTCATTCAGTACCTGGCTTTTTTTTTTTAATTTACTTATAGCAAGTTTCACAAGAAGCCTCCGTGGCTTAGGCGGCAGCACGCCGGCATCTCACCGCTGGGTCCGTGGTTCAAATCCCGGTCACTCCATGTGAGATCTGTGCTGGACAAAACGGAGGCAGACAGTTTTTTCTCCGGGTACTCCGGTTTTCCCTGTCAAAATTTCATTCCAGCAACACTCTCCACTATCATTTCATCTCATCTGTCATTCATTCAATCATTGCCCCAGAGGAGTGCGTCAGGCCTCGGCAGCCGGCACAGTTCATATCCTCGCCGCTAGATGGGGTCTTCATTCATTCCATTCCTGACCCAGTCGGAGACTGGAAGCAGGCTGTGGATTTTTCATAGCAAGTTTCACGACCGCTTTGCGAATCAACTCCAAATATTACCCTCAAACGACAACCGTCCTCCGTGTTTTATTTCTTACAACTTGGCGCACGACATGCTAGCGTGTGATATACTGTACTTCGGTCATAAAAGCAGGTGTACTGACGAGAATGAACAGAATCATGCAGGATTTTGTTCCAACGAACGCAACAGCTTCCTTGCCAGGGAGTGTCTTGTGATACGAGCCTTATGTGTACTTACAATAATACCCATATTTGTTGTATCATTTAGATATAACTAGTAAATTACTGAATGCTTTAGTTATTGCGATACTCCTAATTCAATATCATTGCTTTCTTAAAACGGTATAGGGTTCATATGAGTTGATATATTTTATGACGGGGGCCTGGTGATGCAGCGGTCAAGCTGTTGACCTCTTACCACGTCGGACCGGGTTTGATTCCCGGTCAATGCATGTGAGGTTTTCGAAGTGAAATACCATGCCCTGTGGTTCGAATTCCACGTAGTAAAGGAGGTCCCATGGCTTATAATCAAGAGATTGACGGCCACGTAAAACTACAAATTTTCTTCCTATATTTTATGCCAATTACGAGATGAATCGACCAGTCATTCAAAATTACCGTAAACAACGGGCAACGGCTTTTTGAGCTTTATTGATGACTTGCAACATTAGATTTTTTACATTTTACAACTTGATTTTAATGAGATACTCCTAATTATACAAATATACATTTTCACCCATTCTTTGTAATATCCAATTTTTTCAATAATTATTTTTGAGGTTTATTCATAGTAAATTACTGTTGTTTGTAATCGGTAATTTATAGATTTGAACAAACGATATCTTAATTAATAGTCTTAATTGCACTTTTAGCTGATGAAAGCTTCATTGTCAGCCGAAATATGTACAACAATGAAATAATTTATTAGATGTTCAACAATTGAATAATTGTTTCTTAATTTGTATTGATTGGCGTAGTATTTTTAAGAGTTATCCATTAATCAATACTGTAAATGGGTAAATTGTTTTACTAATGAAATGATCCATCAGCCAATCATTAATAAATTCCTCTAATTGCATTTGGTTGTATTACCCATTCAACATTTGATTGCTGCTGAGTGTGACTGCGCCAGCGTTTGTTGTTAATTGTAGCATGAGCCCCGCGGGGCGAAGAGGAGGACACCGCGATGACTGAGTGCTGTCTGCACATAAGTCAAGCAGCATTGCGTCAGATAAGCGTCACAGGAGCTCATGTCACCACGGACAGTTAAACGATGACTGAGGCTACTAGAGCGGAGTCATATCCTACTCGCGCTACTGTACCTGTCAACGAAGCAGGCTGACAGTGTGACACAAGTAAACAAAGAATAGTTCCCTTCTCGACCGCCGGCAATCAATTCGTGAAAGGGTAGTATATATGCTTCAAATTAAGCTCAATATTTTCATGCATTTTTTTTTTACCACTGGCACTACAGCCCTTCAAGGGCCTAGGCCTACCAAGCGACCACTGCCCAGCCATTTGGCCTTCAGATATTGGGGTGACACGTGGTCAGCGCATCGCGTCCCCTCGGCCGTTAATCTTGGTTTTCGTGACCGGGGTGCTGCCTCACTGTAAGACAGCTACTCAATTGTCCTCACGAGGCTGAATTCATCCCATTTCAGCCCTCATGTAAGTTTCTAAAATCCCTGACAAAGCCAGGAATCGAACCCGGGGCTTCCGGGTGAGAGGCAGGCGCGCTACCCCAACATCACGAGGCCGGCAATATGTTCATGCATGCAGTCCTTCAATAAGAAACGGCTAAGACCCCTGGAAGATGATGTTCCTCTGTGCTTACATGAAAGTGCGCGAGAAGCAAATGTCCTGAGAGAAGAGATCGTGTTCACGTTTGAATAAGTCTGCTTCAATGAATGACACTTACCAAATTCCCTTCTTAGTTGGACTGTCATATCTGCCAAGTTTCAATTGTTTCCTTGAAGTGCGTGCTGCTGTAACTGAAAAAAAGGAAGATTGTAGTTTTACGTGACCGTGAATCTTGTGATTATGAGCCACGGGACCTCCTTTTTACGTGGAATCCGAACCACAGGACGTGGCATTTCACTTCGAAAATCTCACATGCATTGACCGGGAATCGAACCCGGACCGCCTTGGTGAGAGGCATACAGCTAGACCGCTGAGCCACCACGCCCCACTGCTGTAACTGAGCAAGGCATTGTATTCTCCTCACCACTTCCAGGCCGTCGACATTTGCTATGCATTATAGTGTCTGTACACATTCCCGAGTATGTCTTCACCTACAGAACATCAAAGGTAATAACGGACTCGTAAAACATTTAGAGATGTAATGCGGCATTAATAAGCACTAAGATAAGGATTTTAACTATATTTTACTGAAAACAGACTCCTTTCTGCCCCGAGCTTGGCAGCAGCACTGGTTACCAGAAAAATACCTCGTACGCACACCTAAGTTCATGGGGATTATAACAAACTAGCAGACCCGTACGAGAACTCTCGCATAATGGGTTGTGTGCGCCCCATGTTATGCGGGCTGTACGCGACACAGTTATGCCAGGGGCTATCGTCTTATTTGTTTAAAAGCATTTAATAAATAAATATATTTCCGTTGACTTTTCAAGAAATGCAAGATTTTTCCCGTACTATTGAGACGATTTGGAATATTTTAGTACAAACCACTCCTTCTAACTCTCTCTGGTTTAGGAGCTTGAGTTTTGTGAAACATACACCTTAGCGTATTATATAATAAGATGTTATCCCAAGCCATAGTTGTTCCAGCAATTTGTCAAAGAACTGCCATGCTGATGGTAAAATGAGTATTTCAAGGAGAGTAAAGTTCACATCCTTATCTTGGATCTTATTAATGTCGTGTAACATCTCTATACGTTTTACGAATCCGTCATTACCGTTGCTCTTCTGTATGTGAAGACTGATTGAACGATGTTTCAAGCAGACATCTCATTACGTGACCAACTCGATATATTCCCGCCTCTCCACTATTCTGTTCTAATAGTTTCAATCGTCGGTGGCTTCGGTGGTGGCGTAGTTGGTAGCATGCTGAGCTTCTATGCACAAGGTCGCGGGTTCAAACCCGGCCGAAGTCGTCGGATTATTTACGAGTGTTAAAAAATCCCTCAGTATGCCTTCCTTCGGAGGGGTAGTAAAGGCGGCGGTCCCATGTCATAGATTTATGGCATGATAATGAACCTTCCACTAATTACACTTGTGTGAAGCTAAATTAGCCTATAGGTTAGATTTGACTAACGCTCTTATGTTCCAACGTTCGTCGCCAGGAGCCGATTGCCGTAGCATCTAGTAAACAAGTTCAGAACTAGTTGGTCGTTGACGGTGGCGTTTGGTAGCAAATGTTGGAACTACTTGAAAAAAGAATATCTGCAATCCTTACTTGAATTAAAAACAGATAACACACACTAATACAGCCATCACAATTAACACCGGTTTTCAGACAGATTCTACACACACCCCCAAAGTACACGGGGCTACATGACCGCCTTGTCGCAGCCCCTAAACTGAGGAACCAACCAACCAAGTTTCAATCGAATGTTATTTTATCTACTTAAGTGACTGATGTCCCACCCATGGTTTCCTGTTCTGAAATTCCATATTTTAACAGAACCTCTGTGGTGTAAATCGTTAGTTTGTCGTGCGTAGTTGTTGTTGGATCCATTGTGGCATGACTGTCATTACTCCATTGCCTGCATTGAGAATTCTTCCTTCGGGTTCTTCCAGTGGTACTAGTGTCCGCCTAACTGCTTAGTGGTTAGCACTCTTGGCTGTCACCGCGGAGGCCTGGGTTCGATTCCCGGCTCTGCCAAGAAATTTAACTCTGGTCTGAGGGCAAGAACGAGGTACACACAGCCTGGTGAGACAAAACTGAGGAGAGGTGGGTTCGATTCCCACCTCAGCCATCCTGGAAGGGGTTTTCCGTGGTTTCCCACTTCCACTCAAGACAAATGCCGGGATGATTCCTAACTTAAGGCCACGGCTACTTCCTCCCCAATCCTCACTTGACCTACAGATACACACTCTAATGCAGCCATCACAATGGGACAGGTTATCAGACAAATTACACGCACAGACACACCCAGGTACACGGGGCTAAACGACTACGATATCATTAAACCCCTAAATCAATCCAATCAATCAAAAAACAATGAATAGTTTTAAGAACGCAAATGTGGCCAAAGGTCTTTGGCTCTTCAGGAAGTCACCCTGTCACGTAGCATGTAATCTTCTATGCCTTTGATATCTAGTCCAGCGCTTTCACACGCGGTGCAGCAAACATAATTCTCCAATTCGCTTTCAAGAAACAGGAAAGTTTCAACGGTAATCAAGCTCTAAGACGTCTTGAACATTTCAAAATTTCATTCTCGTTGTATGAGACTCCCCAGAGCTAGGTATATGTCGTTACTCTAACGATAATGGAAAATGTACCGTTCATCTTAGGAACAACGCTAGGACGAACTTTGTGATTTCAGATTTAACTAATATTTTTCCACCGGACACGGCTGAAAAGGCGCCATTACCTCGTAATGCAGCAGCTAGCACTGATTTATTTTTTTAGGGGCCTTGCAACATCATGGTCATGTAGCCCCGTGCACTTGGGTGGGTGTGGAATTCGTCCGATAACCTGTGTTGTTGTAATCGCTGTATCAGTTTGTGCATTTGTAATTCAGATAAGGATTGGGAAGGTGGAGGCCATGGCCTTCAGTTAGGAACTATTCCGGCATTTGCCTGGAGTAGAAGTGGGGAAACCATGGAAATTCACTTCCAGGCTAAGTGTAACTCTCTGTACAGAAATTCACACCTGTACAGAAAAATTTGAAAATTTAACCAATAGGAATCTAGTCGGATTTCAACCAATAGCAGCGAACTCGTCAGTCACCATGAGGGCTTTGGAAGCGAAGGGTCTATAGTTGTTTCACCCCCGTGGTATAACCCGTTCCAGCCTTCAGACCAGAATCAATTTTCTTGGCAGAGCCGGAATCGAACCCGGGCCTCCGCGGGGACTCCATTAAATTAGGTACCGCTTAAACGTGTTGACCAACTGAAAATCATTAAATCTAGATTGCTAAGACAACACGATAATGAAATTGTTGGCATTGTGGACTACTTGGCTAGGCTACTGCGGTATCAACTGGGTGGGCCGTCCTGATGAGCACGTAATTCGATCGTATTACAAACTTGGGGCTGACGTCTTCTTCGCGTGGTATGGTCTTCAGAACTTCCTACCAATTAGCTCGTATCTGGCAAGCTTTCAAACAACCAGTTTAGTTCAGATTTTCTTCGTTTGTTTCAATCTCGCAAGACAACATTTTGACCCCTTATTCACTCTGTGCCTGCTCGCAAGTGCTTCAGCGGAGGTTGTGTGTTATTTTAAAGTAATACATGGACGATATCGTTGTCGATTTATTTAGGGGCTTTGCGACATCGTTGTCATTTAGCCCCGTGTACATGGGTGTGTGTGGAATGTATCTGATAACCTGTCTTATTGTGATGGCTGTATTAGTGTGTGCATTTGTAAGACAAGTGAAGATTGGGAAGAAGTTTAAGTTAAGAACCGGAAGGAAGCTTGTAGTTTAACGTGACCGTTAATCTTGAGATCATGAGCCACGGGACCTCCTTTTTACGTGGAATCCGAACCACAGGACATGGCATTTCACTTCGAAAATCTCACATGCATTGACCGGGAATCGAACCCGGACCGCCTTGGTGAGAGGCATACAGCTAGACCGCTGAGCCACCACGCCCCCAAAAGTTAAGAACCATCTCGGCATTTGCCTGGAGTAGAAGTGGGAAACTACGGAAAACTACTTTTAAGATGGCTGAGGTGACAATCGAACCTAATTCATCTCACAATCAGTTTTGCCTCACGAGGCTGAGTGTACCCCGTTCCAGCCCTCAGACCAGAATTAAATTTCTTGGCTGAGCCGGAAATCGAACCTGGACCTCCGGGGCGACAGCCAAACTTGCTAGCCGCTACACCACAAGGTGTTCTTAAATCGACGATATCGATACCCATGGTTGTACCCTGTACCTTATATCTTTATGGTTTGTAGCCGAGGTAGACTTACGCAACATGACTAAATTGCCTCTTGGTCATTAATGGGGCCGTGAAACTCCAGCTCTTCTTTAGCACATACACTTTTAAACAGTTTAGACCACAGATGGCCTCGCTGTCGCTGAGTATGCTGCTCGCGAGCAAAGAACTGGCATGTTGTTATGCATGTTCTCTCTACTTTGCCTCCACGCTGTCATGTGATCTTCGCCAAACTGCTCATTCCTTGCTGGTTTATTTCTCCACCAAGATGGAGAGGAGATTACCTCGCTGTGAATGTAGGGGACAACGTGTGTGACTAGATTGAAGAACTTTGCCCGCGAGCAAGGGGTCTTCACGCGTGTTAAAATTCTGATAGATCATTGTTTAGGTAGTTAACTAGGCATTCATACGCAAAACAGGCCAACAACGACTAAAATACACATTCTATGCAGTAACTCGCAAATACTCCTTCCGAAAGCCTAAAGTTTATTAAAGCAAAACGTGAGGAAATAAATAGCCCATTTTCATATATCCTATTTATGTTAATTGCCTCTATCAACATACAAAATTTCAGTTTGATTGCTGGAATAGATTCGTAGATATTGAAAACCGTACACATTTTCGGATTGTTGCCATGTTGGATATGTTCATATATGTAGGCCAGAGAGTTATGTACTGTTCGATGAAGATTATAGCGTAGGTTTGTTATTCAAACTTCAATCGCATTATTAGGACACAGGAAATAACAATCAGAATTAAAATTTCGCACAGCCGCCATATTGACGTAATGAAAGTAATTGAAATAAATTACATGCCAGTGGATTAAAGTTTTTATAAGCATTTAACTTACCCTACCAAATTTCACTGCGCTTGAATGGTTAAATCGCGATTAAATTTCGCCGCCATGTTGGATTTGTGCTCACCGTAGGTGAACTTATGTTCATGCCTTTATCAACATACAAAATCTCAGTTTGATTGTAGTCATAGATTAGTGGATATGAGAACCGTCTAAATAATTTGGATATTATTGCTGTTTATATATGTATGCCATTGAGTTATGTACGATTATATTACGATTATTGCGTAGGTTCACTATTCAAACGTTGACATCGATCGCATGATTAGGACACAAGAAATAAAAACTTAATTTTAAAATTTTGCACTGCTGCCATCTTGAGGTTGTGTAAACAATTGAACAAAATTAGATGTCAGTGCTTTACAATGTGTATAAACATTTGTTGTACCGTGTTTCACTGCGCTCAGATAGTTCAATCTCGAGAAATGTGTATTTAATTGTCTCAATTTTGCTTGGCTGCCCTGTTCGTTTTGTTTTTGAAAATCATATAGGTGAACTTCTGAAAGTGCCTTTTATCACCGTACAATATTTCAGGGTGATATCAGTAATAGTTTCGGAGGTATAGAATGCCGGTGAAATATTTCGCACTACCGCCGTGTTGGATTGGTGAGATGTAATACAATTTGAAGGGCACGGTCGGGGTCAGACGTAACAGTTCTACCTTACCGAGTTTCATTGAAATCGCTCCAGCTGTTTAGATTTTATTAGGGGGACACACATACACACACACACACACACACGCACTCACGGAAAAAAAGGTGATCTCATAAGCCTTTTTTTTTTTTTTCATAAATGAAAATGGGCTAAAAGGATTGAACCAGACATTAAAATGACACCCATCGGCGTAGTCAGTGGTACAGTCAAAATTCTTCAGTAGATATTTTAAAGATTCGATGGAAAGACAGAATTCTGGACTCAGTTTTATAATAAGTTCAGGAAATAATTTCATTACGATAGCATGACCAACGTTGAAGGTAGATCGGAGAAACGAATGTGTACTCACATTTCTTGTTGGATACAGGCATTCAAATCGCCCTTCGATTTGGATTGACGACTGAATATGAAGGGAGGAGATTGAATGCTTCGTAATGCGACAGGAGAAGTTTACGTTGTCAGATTTGCAATATTGAACTATACACATCGTGGGTATGTCCGCATGTCCTGTAATATTCGTAGGTTTTATTTCTCCAGAGATCTGCATATCGCTTCGAGAGCTATTGTCGTAGGCAATACTTTAGTCGACACAATTCATGTTGGTGGTGATTATTTTTAGGGTCAGAACATCGAGGCCATCTGCTTATAGCCAGTTGTTATAACATCGAAACTGTGAGTGATAAACGTTTATTTTTATACTTCTGCTATGAATGAAATCCTACGTAATTACCACCATTAACTTTGAAGACAATTTAGAATTACTGCAAATTGTCACTTACGATACGCTGGCTTTATAGGGACGATATGAGTATTTGAAGGGCGTTGGTGACTGGTATTCAGTTAACACCATTTCTGGGCTGTACCTACCTGCATCTTAAGTTTTCACCACAGATTTCTGCCGGTGTCCTTGAGACCTCGTGAATTTAAGCTAGTGTAGTAGTCAATGATCCGCATCCACAGGTAGGCTACATCCATGGCCATCACTGGATGACAATGTAATTTGCAAAGGATGCATTGGGAGAGACTTACCATCGAGATTTACTGTATGTTCCAGGGACAGTCGTTCTGGAAGTCATTTAACTGTGTTTGGCTTATTTCCTTTCCGATTACTTAATTCCACCCGGAATGACATAGAAATAATGTCTTTGAGGATATTCCGTTCAAATTAACAAAGCGCGACGAACTACCTCTCTTTCCTGAAGCCTCGCCAGTCACTTCCATTAAAGTGCCTATTCAGTTAGGAATTTCATATTGGGAAGGTTACGAAAATGTTGCTTCCTCAATTAACGCTGACAGAAATAGGATAGACTTTGAACATTGTGCTATGTTCAGCTTATGCGTACAAGAGTTACGCCCCATTATTTTTCCAGAACTCAAAAGTGTATTACTTATCTTTAGCGGACCCTTTATTAATCGGAAACTGGTCTGTAGCGGAAAGTTATCCCAGGTTTTTCTCTTCGGCATAAAGTGTCATGGACCAGGGTGTTCAGCTAACATGGACTCCTGGAGGAAGCCTAGACAAAAAAAAAAAAAAAAACCTGGACAAAACTTGATAGTTTGAAAATTTCCGGTCTGGTAAAACAGCTTCTGTTCCTGGATTGGTTCTGTGGCATAGCCTCTACTACACATTGCGTGATCAAGGAAGGAAGTTGGTCCAAGAGCAGTTTCAAGTGAATGAAGCTTGGCGCAACGAGTGGCTGAATTCAAATCCAGACAGATTAGGTCTTATCTCGGATCCAGTTAAGCAGCCCCCTGGTTTCGACCTTCCCAGGAAAATCAGGACGTCGCTGAACCGTATAAGAACTCAACACGGTAGATGTCAGTTCTGGAAGCACAGATGGAAAATTGCCGAGAATCCTTTCTGCAACTGTGCAGATGTGCCTCAGACCATCAGTCACATCACTATGGATTGCCCACTCCGAAGGTTCAATGGTCCAGTGAAGGAGATTCATCAAGCTAGTGATGATGCTTTAGAATGGTTAGAGAAATTAGATATCCAGCAATAACAATACTGAAGCTACTGGCAGATCAAGGTCTCAAGCTGTATATATTTGTAAATACTGTATAATGTAGCCTAAATAATTGTATATTGCATCTTAATGCCATACGGAATATATATATATTTCGTGATCAAATCCTAGCGGACTGGTTTTACATTTTAGTATAAGACCCTTTCTTCAGCAAAAGTGCAGGAGTTAGTGATCCTTACTTATCCTCTTCGTGCCATTACATTTGGTTGAACGACAACAGTGGCTACGCTGGCTAAAGCGCAGCGTTAGGTCATGGGGCCAAGCTCTCTGATCACTCGGTAGACGCGTGGGTTCGAGCCCCACCGTCGGCCGTCATAGAAATGGTTTTCCATGGTTTCCCATTTTCAACACCAGGCAAATGCTGGGACGGTACCTTCTGACAGGCCACGGCCGCTTCCTTGTCTAGTTTCATTCATCTTCACCCATTCCATCTCTCATCCTGACGCGCAGGTCGCCCACGGGCGTCGACTAGAAAGACCTGCACTCGGCCTCGCAGGAGGCCACACGACAAAAAAAATAATGGTTGAAACCTTCGGTTATACGTCATTTAGTTTGCATTTGCAATTTGCCACTTTCATTGTGCCAAATTGTTTTTGAATTTGTTATTCATTGGGTTGTTTGAAATGTTTTCCAAATTGAGTAGGCTACTGGTACTTAATAGCACTTCAGCATGAATCTCAATTTGAATAAGTTTAAGATTATCGAAAATTAAAATTTTCCTGAAAGTGTATAAGGTGCAAAAAAGTTGTCTATCATTTATGAAATGTGTAGAAAACCTGGAGACAAAATTCCTTTCTGAAATGGTCACCCTTATGGAGACGACACGAAAGTTGTCCATCGGGTAACAGACAACCAAAATAAAACTTTGTTCGTGAAATTTCCTATATTCACGGGGAACAATATATTTTTGGTTAACGAGGTTATTATTCATAAAACATTGTGAGGATGGGTCGTAAGTGGCAGGGTGGAAAATTGTTTCGTCAGGCTCCATGGTACAGGAATACGACAAAGTGTCGCTCGGCTGAATCCCAAGTAGGATACATCAGATATAAGCTAGTCTATTTTACAAACTTCTGGCAAATTGAATAAAAACTATAGTGTATGGATAGTATAGCTGCCATTCATCATCGTGGGTCACGGTGCCGGAGTGGGTCTGATATGAAATAAAACCCTGTGTTTAAGAGAGATGGACTGTAGGCTATCCAAGAAAAACATTTACGTGAAGGAAACTGGCCATGGAGTAAATATGTTGGATATAAGCACGTTTTTTTCTCAGACTTCCCCAATTTTGGAATTTTGCCGGTTATTCAGAGACGTGATACGGCAACCCAGGAATCTATATTCCGCGTCATCTAAAAGTAAGTTAACAACAATGTAACCTTGAAATTTGTGTCTCGTCACTACACACATGATGATGAATAGTATATCATCATGCTGTTGGATTGAATGAAGGTTGTATTCACTCTTGCCTTTCATATTTCAAAGTCATCATGTTCGCAGACCTCCCGCGGCCTAGCCATGCGCGTTAAATCGCTCACCACGACCGCGATGGGAATCTGCAGCAAGTCCGGAGATACGAGGTTTGAATCCCGGCGCTGATATTGGATATCCTGAGTGGATTTTGTTCCAGTTTTATTTTCAAACTCCATGCAGGCAAATGTCGGAATAATACCTAATTTCAAGTCCCGGGGCATCTCCCCATCTCCGACCCTAATGATTAGTTCCACACACACTCGCACATTGAAGTCACCACAGAAACATAGGTTATCAGAAAACTTGATCACACAACAACCACACGGGGTTCATGACCAAGAAGTTCCTATTCCGGAAAACGAATTAACAATAATGATGATGGTTTGCAGACCATTTGCTGACACTGAAACTCGCAACATTAGTTGTCTAGTCCATGGTCGCCAACTTCACGCCATTAGCGATATTACATCCCATAACATAACCTATGAAGAACATTGGCACATTATCACTTTATGTACACAGCATCTACAGTATATCTACAAACTTAAGTGTTCGTCACATCACTGGAATAAGATTATGTATAATTGATCTACTGTCATGTTACTGCACCTTATTTTATCTAAAGTTAAGAAAATAAATATTTATATTAGCAGCTCAAAAACAGGCAACAAAGAATAAATAACTCAGACTATCCATAAGCAATAATTGAGGTCTATGACCAGCACATTCCTATCTTCAAAAACAACATAATTAAGTTTGATCTTAAATGATAGCATACTGTTGAGTATCCCTATACTGGGAGATCCATTCGAGCGGCACTGTGGGTGAAGATGCCTGCCGGAGGCTCCAGTAAAGAGGACAAGCTTTACAGCTACGTGGTCTAAAAGAGCCACGGATGACTGCGTAGGTAGGTTGACTCGAGCAAGGTTAGTTTCGCAACCACAGCACGGCCATCCATCCGCTGAATGTAATTGTGTAGGCTGCAACACGTGCTTATGAGCGTGATTTAAAGTACAGCTAGACTCAGCTCACTGCCCTTTTTCTTGTGTGTTCCTACTTATATACTCAACTTTTAGAAACATTATTATTTAGGGCATAGAGGTGAAGTGAACAATATAGTATTACACTGCGTATTTAATTTATTTGAGAAATCATTTTTCTAAAGAAGTTGATATTCGCTGGCATTAGTTATGTTGCTCGAGCAATGGAAGGCAAAGAATGAGCGCACTCTCGGTAACAGCATAGGCTACGTTTTTCTCCTTCTTGCTTAGTTTTCGAGCCGTGAGCCAAAACTAAAGGGAATGAATCTAGTAGACTATACCTATATTCCTTGATGATGCTGTGAAGGTTCTAGAGTTAAGTCACAGTTAGGACTCGGCCAGAACGGTTATTTGAGGTTTCAATTATGACCTTGGCTCCAAAATAGAACATTAGTGGGGGGGGGGGGGGGGTACAGGGTCTATGAGTGCAGGAATCGTTGATAATATTACTGTATTTCGAAATTCAATAGTAGAGAACAGACGGCGACTTTATACTGTATGCTGAGTTATCATTAGGTAAATGTTTCTATTCTTTTGAATGCTCAAACATCTAGCAGCTATTTGCCTAAAACCTACTAAATGGTCACCTTCTTAACAGCCATTCCGTAGGTGTTGAACTTTAATTGCAGAGAATGGTAAACTTTTTTTGTTGTTGTTACGATACAGAGTGGCCACATTAGCTATCTCTATCTACGCCACTGCTGTATGGTGTGATCAGTGAGTAGTTCTGAGCAAATAACAGCATTTGAATAACACTATTGGTCTGTTAAATCTACCTACGAAGTTTACTTGGATCCTTTCTCCACCCCCTCCTATATTGTCTTGTGCTAAGTGGGGCTAGTTTGACGGCATTGATAAAGAGTGCAGTCTACATGCTTGTCGGGCTATTGTGAGGCTACCTTTCATAAATAGGCCCGGTACAGGAGTGCCAGACTTCAGTGGCATGACGTACGTCACAATATTACCCATAATGGACTGAACTTGCTTCCGCTCATTCCAGAAATGAAGGTGAAGTCTCCCAACCACCAACGACGTGACAGGCATTGTGAAGGCGCTAGACCAATTAGCATTAACCGCATGGGGGAGCAATTAGCACGGGTCAGTGACTGTCTAGGTATAGAGGAATTGTGTGTAATCACCGAGTTGTGATTACAAAACACTGTTCTTGGAAGAATTTCACTTGTTGTTGATTCTAGGGGCTTTGGGACATCGTGGTCATGTAGCCTCGTGTACTTGGGTGTGTGCAAAATTTGTCTTATAACCTGTTTCACTGTGATGCCTGTATTAGTGTGTGTATTTTAAATTGAGGTAGGCCTGGAGTAGAAGTGGGAAACCACGGAAAACCACTTCAAGGATGGCTGAGATAGGAATCGAACCCGTCTCTTCTCAGTTTTGCCTCACGAAGCTGGGTGTACCCTGATTCAGCCCCACGCCAGAATTAAGTTTCTTGGCAGAGCCGGGAATTGAACCCGGGCCTCCACGGTGACGGCCAAGGATTCTAGCCACTACGCAACATTGCGAACAGTAAGTGTTTGTCTTGCTTTCATACACGTTCCTTGCGACACCATTAAAATGCGATGTCGGGCGAACGAGGCTATGCGAGCCTAGGAAAGCCGTACTCATTGCCAGATAATCGGGGACACTTTTCCTTTCTTTTCCTCTAAAAATTAATTTATAGTTTCTAAGATCTATAAATTGTAACTTGTTATTCTGATTCATAATAATAAATCCATTGTTTTTCACAGCATTTCTGTTCACAGGTCGGGTAATGACACCATCTGTTGCACCATGTTCAACACCGAAAATAACAGGAATTTGCCCATTGCTCTTGCATTAGTTCTGAACCTGGTGCAAAGGATAGGCTTGACGAGTATTGCCTCTGAACGGCGCTCCTCTGTAAGAGGAATGTCAAATCCCCGTAAGTGTTAAGAACACTTGAGTTTGGATGACGATTATTATATGATGGTCCAGTTGTTTCTTGTATTCAAAGCGCAGTCCGATTTCTTCCCGCGGAAGTTTTTACGTACAGGAAGAATGTAGACAGCACGTTGTCTAACTGCTTGTACTACTATTGCGTACTGGATGAGTTAAATGGAAGGCCACCAATCTATGAATGAGACATGAATGCTTACATTATTGTGATTGGATGTAAAAGAAAAGTCTCCAGTCTTAACATTGTTCAGATATCAATGCATCCTCACTGACCCCAATTGCCACGTCCTGTTGGTACAACATTTGCAAAATAAACTAGTACTCAGATGTACACCTTAGTAGTTATCAAAACGGCGATACGTAGAGTTCGTGGCTATTAGCATTAGCAGTAGGTTAGAAATGTGTCCCAACGTCAGTTAATATACGCATGGTTTTATAGTAAAGTTGATGGTTTCAATTCACGATGATATGTATAATTGGTTCGAAATGCAAAATTTAGTTTCACACTACTGCAAATAATTGCAATATTTATATTTCCTGCCAGACTAATTACTTATCTTAAACATATTACCACTCTTCTTACAAAGTAAACATATATATAATTGTTCTACTCTCTCTCTCTCTCTCTATATATATATATTCCTTTTTAAATAAATCTCTATTGTGGCGAGAATGTACCTGGAAGCTTTCAACGGGAGGCATTAATTAATTGTCAATCCAAAAACCAAATTGCTAACTTTTCAATCATTAAATTCAAGGTGTGTATTGATGTGTGATGTAAATTTGTTATTTTGAGTGTATGTGTATACTGCACGTGAATATACGTGTGTGCTTCTTGCGGTTTCGGCAAAGTTGCTTTGCTATTTCAGTCTTCCATAGTACCGTATTCCATAACTTGTACAGACTGTAACTGAATTACAGCTCGTGGTAGCCATTTTGAGCACCTTCCGTAGAAAACTATCAGTAGTAACGTACACTTAATCAACACATATCACCAACCCGCATAGTGAAGCGGTCTGTGTTATGTACACCACAAACCATGCTTGTCACACGGCAACGAATGCACATACACCATATGTTTACAGGACATGTTTTGCTTGTTGTCAGGTCCTCTATCGAATCAGCGGAGCTTTCACACATTTTTAGTTACACCCTGTATATGACAAGCAATATTTAGTGAACACAATACATTTTAATATGGACTATTACACACAACCCGTATTTTCCTTCAATATGGCACAAAGTGCTAAATCTAATAAATTTGAACCCTACAAAATGTTAAATTTCGGATTTTTAAATGCTGTAAAACATAAACTCCAGAAATCTGTAATAAGCTGGAGTGGGGAGATACAGTAAACTTGAATCCCGCACCCTCTCCGTTGCTACTTTCTAAATGTCATTAGCCTACATTTGGCCTTTGGCATGTGGTCGTAATCAGAATATGGAATCATATCATTAGGGGCCGCATTGCACTGGCGTAAAAATCCCCTAAAATAATCTTAAATTTATGGAAATATTCTCCAAAGGAATAAAAAAAATTATGCCAAAATATTTGACCAAACTGAACTAGTGACTGTTACAGTTTTTTTTGTAAAGAATCAAGATTGCTGTGAGCTATTCACTGTGCTTTTACTTTTAAAGGGAAAAAAACCCACTTTATATCATTTTCAGTATGTTCGACCCCGGCGAAATGTAAATATTATATGTCAGAAAACTGTACTATAATGAGGCTCATTATAGTACAAGTTTTCATTATGATACAGTTTCTCCCACCAATCAGAGCTCAAGCAACAGTTGTGTGACCAATTAGGTGAGGATAGCATCGCACCTGGGCTCACTTCCATGGCCACCTATTGTAAATTTCACTGCTTGGCGAGTGTCATAGTGAGGTATTCCAGGAGGCCATGCTCAAATACAAGGTATTCTCTGCGTCCCATGCGCTCTGTTCAGTACATATAACTGGTGAACTCTCGACAGATATTTATGAATATTTATGTTCGAACATAAAATAGTTTAAATTATCGTCGAACATAAACAGTCGTATGCAACTCGTCTAGAATGGTAATTAAGACACTCGTTGCATAATGTACTATTACAGTAATTTATTAATTTAATTTCATTGGGAAGCACATTTAATCAAATTTGAAGCAATTTTCGTGACAGAAAAATAAAACTGAAACACGCGAGGAATGTGTTCTTGGTCATGAGGCAATAATAATAAATGAAAAATATATTTTGAAATAATAAAATATAATTCACTAAATAGATCTCAAGTACTTCAAATTAGGAAGTATGCTCTAAAACTGTCAAATATCAAATAACACATCAGACTAAAAAATGTGCAAAATATATTTTCTTTCCCTTCGCCATAACATACAACACATTTCTACTCCACTAGACAATTTTTACTGTAAAAAAGGCATTCAGCAAGATCCGCACCCCCCTTGCAGAAGCACTTGCTAGTACATGCTGTAATACAACGGTTATCACTTGGGCAGACCAGGTACACTCCAGAAGTAGGTTGCCCTAATTATACAAGCTTTCAAAATGAAAAGAATACGAGAAGTCTTGGCGGGTAGCGGTTGCTAAGACACTCCTCCTGCGCTTAAGGTTGCGGGATCAAATCACGATATTGTCGGTTGGCCTTAAATGGTGCATTAATGTGACAGTCCTGTGCAAGTAGATTAACTGGCACGTATAACACCAAACCAAAATTCTACATTCCAACCACATAATTGAATGTTTATGTGAATATGTATGTTAATTTTTAATAGTGTGCTTGTGCGAATCCTTCTCTCGGAGCCTTGCCATGGAAAGGTTTCTATTGTATTTTGCCTTAGGTATATTACTTTAATCCCAATCACGTGTTAGAGAAAATTACGGCACCGCAGGATCGTTAAGCTCGTGATAGTAATTTCCGGCTCAGAACTGTGGATTTATGCCAGGTTAGGGTTCAGTTTGATGCAGGTGAAGGAGGAAACCACTCGACAGGCCATCTATTCTAAAATGGTCGAGGTCCTAGTTACAGTTCATTATGTGCAAACACATTTTAATAAATGTCTATTATGTGCGACGAAACCCAGTAATTCCCCAAGCGTTCATAACTAACGTACCGGTACATCATCTCCGTGTATTTTGTCACGAACACTGGGAAAAGGCAGGTAGGTCATCACATGAGGTAAAATGAGTTATTGGTGCTATCCTGTACTTCAGGTGAAGTGCGATGATCCTCATGTGGAGAATTCGATGATAATAATAATAATAATTTTATGGGCTTTACGCTCCTTTTTACAACAGCGGCTTTGCCGGAATTTCACGCCATAGGGGATTTTAACGTGCCAGTAGATATACTGACATGGCTCCCTCACATTAGCGCACCCTCAAATGGCAACAGAGTGCGCTGGAATTCGATCCCGCTCTCTTGGGGTTCAGCAGGTGAGAACGTTACTGCAGACGAAGAATCCGATTTAGAGTAGTTAGTCACTAAGAAGTATGTAGTATTATCGAAACGTTCTTTAGGAAGCTATTCAGCGTAAGCCAAAAGAGAGCTATTGTTCCTTACTGCCATGCGAAGATCATTACCCGGCAACTAACACATTTCAGTATTGTTCTATGAGTTATAGGTAGAGGTGTATTTAATTTATTCGCAATTAAAAAAACATACACACGCTTCTTTTAGGACATTGGTCCACGCCGAATTCTAAACGTAATATTAAATCTCAAAATAACGCGAAAATTAATTCTATTTACAATTTCACAGCGTTTCCTATTTCTCATTTTATTAATACTAGACCTATGCGTTACATCCAGCGCGAATATTTTTGTCGTCGCGTTACATTATCTGGTCACCGGGTGAGTTAGCCGTGGTCGTTACGGCATGACTGCTGGCAGTCGCTCACATCCGGGAGGCGAGGAGGTTCGAATCCCCCCCGCCGGCAACCTTGAAGATGGTCTTCTGTGGTTTCCCATCTTCCTTCCAGGCAAGTGCCGGGGTTGGTCCCTAACTATAGGCCACAGCCGCTACCTTCCGACTCCTCGTCCTTACATTCCAACTTCCCTCCCCAATGGTACTTGTAGCTCACCCATTGGGTGTCCGTCTCGAAGCAGCTACAAAAACTGGCGAGCCGAACATGTCCTCGGACACTTCCGGCACTAAAAGCCATACGCTAAAAAATAAAAAAATAAAATCTGGTCAATTGCTCGCAGTCGCCGAAGCATCTCAATGCCTACTCACGCTCGTCCAAACATCGCGGCTCCTACTCTCGCTATTTTACCCGCCGTCGCCGGAATGTCACCTCTCTACGTTCAGTTAAGCTCACGGTCGCTAAACGCGAAGGTACGAGTGTTTCCATATTACAGGTTTTGCCGTTACTTTTTGGTACTTTTAAATATCACCATCAGATTGATAAATATGTAATTGACTTGTTGATAAGGTTGGGTTTTAGTTACTTCAACTACATTAAATGACGAAAATGGACTTTGAGTACTTTGCACTTCGTAGGGGGATCGCTATAATTTTGAGCACGCAGTATTGCCGATACCCTGTATAATAATAAGCTGTAAGCAGCTAACGAGAGTCCATGTGTTCGGTTTGCTGATAATGTTTGTTGGCTTATGTTCTGATTGTGGATGAGATGTTTTTACACTTACATTTGCATTGCTATGACCTAAACCTCATATTATACAAGAGCACTCACCTAGGAAAAAATCACGATGTTGCACGTGTTTTTAAACATTTTAAGTAGGCAAATCTAAAGTAAATAACACGACTTTAATCACTTCTGTTAACTTATTTGGGCGTATTTTATTTATTGCAACGAAACTGTGTTATGTAAATGACTGTGGGCCGGTTCCATCAACCTTGCGTTAAATTTGGCTAACAAAACGTTAGTTAACAAATCGTTATAATTTTAACATTCTGTTAAAGATTACGTGTTCCACAAAACTTTTTAACAAGTCGGTTAACAAACGATGCGTTAAATGTCACTTGCTGTAAGGATCAAGGAAGCAGTGAACGGCATGGATGGTTTTTCAGACTTCTGAACTGTGTCTAGTCAACTTGTATTCATTTGTTTGCTATTCGCGTACTCAAGCGACGGTGCTGCCGTTATCTGGAACTAGCGTAAGGGCGATGGAAACATAACATGTGATTTGAGTAGATGGGTGTGCTCTTTTCTCGTATTTTCAGTTATTTTTATAATAATTGAGGCAAAGAGATGAGTAATTTAATTGCTCAGTTCCACTGTGCTCTTCAAATTCAGTAATTGCCATATCAATGCTTTACTTCCACAAAAAAAAAAAAAGCTTTTCAGACGGAATGGAGTAAATTAGGCCTACTTCGCGTCGCAAAGCAGATTTCAAAGTACTGTATATGATCGTATGCGGCTGCCATTTTACAAAGGAGAATTATGTATTAATAAATACTACCGGTAATGAATTTCTTAAAATAACCAGTACCCTACATTCTACCCTGCATTACAAGCTAGGCGACTTTTGACAGGGTCGATTTGACAGCTGTTCTTCCCATGTGACAAAAATTGCTTTTTAAGGGTCGCTTTATCGTAGGTCTACATGTGGTTGTCTTTTTTTAAAACTTGCCCCATTGCTGCTTCAAATCTGTGAAGCTCACTTTTTCCAATAATCAGGTGCCTATTAAAAATTTAAAAAATCTTTATGGTCAACTTGTAGGCTATTTATAGATCAAACATTGTGTGTGCGTTTATATTTAAATTGCATTGTGACACTGTTTATCTAAACTATGTGAAAATGAACAAATCAACACTCGTGCTGATCAACTGAAAGCTTTGAAAGCAAATCGAATGGCTGTCGTTTCCACTAGTTTTATTCATCATTTGATAATACATTCAGTACAATAACCTTTTGTGCACTATAATACTATATTATTGACCATTACGTATTGATGTTGCTGTCAGAATAGGCTATATTTACCAAATTCCATTACATGTAGGCTAATTTGTAGGTTAGGCCTAGGCATGTCATTTAAGTGGCCGGTTGTAAGGTAAAGTCCTTACTGTATTTATGCACAACACATTTGGACAACCTATATCTCTCCAGAAACTTATTTTCAGACAATTGCAACATGTCATTAGACCTTGGCAAGAATTCTTGTTCTGTAGCATTATTCAAATACGGTAATCAAAAATAAATGATACAATAACTGAGCACGAAAGGCATGCTGTATTTGCTTGTAAGCATTTTTAACACTATGTTAAACTACTTAACTGAGCAAGAATGGGATGTTAAAATAACGGATAGTTTAACAATTTGTTAGCAGTAATGTTGGTTGATGGAACACCATTTTGCTAATATTTCCGTTAAATTACCTTAACGTGTCGTTAAAATTTTAACGAAGGTTGATGAAACCGGCCCTTAGTGTTGTACAATAATAATTCCGCGAATTGAAGGGCCATGGTAATTATACCAAACCGATTACCAACGTCCACGAAATGTTTAATAATAATAATAATAACACCTCAAAAGCACCGCGTTCTGCGAATAAAATCACGAAGTACCTACCACCTCGTAGCATTTTATATTTAGCCTATAAGCACTTCTAGTTAAAGGGAAATGGCAAGGCAGGGGTAGGCATGAAAAGATGTTAATTCATTTGAATGCTCTGTGATAAGGCCACGGCTGTTTCAATCCCCAACCCAAAATCCTACCTCAATTACACACGCACATACACACTACTGCAGACATCACAGTGACACTGGTTATTAGATCAGTTCCACACACAAAAACACACTAGTGCAGACATCACAGTGACACAGGTTATCAGATAATTTCCACACACACACACACACACACACACATACACACTAGTGCAGACATCACAGTGACACAGGTTATCAGATAATTTCCACATACACACATACACAAGAGTGCAGACATCACAGTGACACAGGTTATCAGATAAATTCCACACACACCTAAGAACACGGGGCTACATGGCCACGATGTCGCAAAGCCCCTAAAATAAGAAACATCAATGCTATTAGAAGACGTACTGTCGTTATTTTCTGCTAGATGAGTATCATTGATTTTTACGAGAGTTGCCCAAGGACAGTCAAATGCATTGAACCCCAGTCAGCGCAAGTACAAATGGAGTTGGTCCGTGCCCCTCGAGCGTACGCCCACGGCCACAGGATAGTATGACGGTTCGCGTGTCAGTAGGTTGTGGTCATCACATCTCCCCCAAACTGGTCCCGAAATGTCGTGGCCTGAAATGTGTCCTCGCGACTTATCTTTTGAGATTAGTTGATAATTCAAGTGCGTATCGAGACTGAACTTGTCAAGGAAATGTGGTTGGTAGCGGCCAGCGACAAGGTGGCAAGAAAGGAGGTCATAGCACTTGGTAGTCACCTCCAACACATTTTGGTTCTGCGGTCAATGCCTCCATTTGCGAGGTTGTCAAATTTAGAGCATGAAGCAAGAAACTGACCAGTGTCTTGTTTGGTCCGTTAGTTTCCCGTTCATTTCGTGTTTTTGTGATCAGTGCAAGACGAGTGGGGGACGGTAAGACAGGGAACGCCCGCCTCATTTGACGTTGAGAGCTCAGAGGTGAAACAACTCAACACAGGATAACTAATGTTTGTGGTTTTTAGTAGGACTGGTACTTTTAATCGAATAATTTCAGTTATCGATTAATCGAAGCAGAAAAATCGATTAATACAAGTAACGATTAATCGATTGTTTCTTTAATCGGTCAATCGGTTGGTTGAATAATTTATTGTTTTGTCAATTAATCTATGTTCGCTCCTTTCACTACGCTCTCACAGAAGCAAAACATACATATAATTATAATAAAACTAGCAACCCACCCCGGGTTCGCCCGGGAATGCATTACGTGCTAGCTCGTAAACTGTCGCCTCAGTAATTCAATGGAGATTGTTGGAAGAAATGAAAACGTAAAAACACTTATAGTGGGCGATGTATTGAAGATAGAGATATGCTCTCGCGGACTTTTTATGCTGAACAATTCTTACACTCATAGTATATTGATAATTTTAACGGTTTGCCCAGCGTAAGCTTAAAACGCTCACGGACGCCAGGTTTTTTCTTTTCGACTTTTTCACTGAAATCGTTACTGCTTGGCTTCCTTTGATCGTAAATAAATTATTTTCTACAGAAACCTTCCTAGAGATATCATTTACAGAATGGTGAAAACCGCATCAAAATCCATTCAGTGGTTCTCGAGATTACCCTTCACATCCAAGAATCGGGGATTTTGTTTTATACTAAGTAGAGATTTATGTAACCATAAGCCAATATTATGTCGTACATTAATACCGTACGGGGTTCAGTTACATTGTGACCTTCCTCAGCGTAATTTAGGACACGTAACATACACTTAATATATTGTTTGCCATTACAGAGGTTTCTAAAAATATTCTTGTTCCAAAAACTCTTTTCTTCTTCTTCTTCTTCTTTTCTTAGTCGTTTACCCTCCAGGTTGGTGGAACCCACGGACTCAGCGAGGGAAAACTCACCACTACCGCCTCTACGGGCAGTGTCCTAGAGCTGGGAACATCTAATCTGAGTGGATACAACTGGTGAGGTGTGATTGGCACCTCGCCCAGGCGGCCTCACCTGCAAAGCGAACAGGGGCCTCATGAGGGAAGGTAATGGATGGTCAGGATGGATAGGCAAAGAAGAGGGAAGGAGGCGGCCGTGGCCTTGAAGAAGGTACCATCCCCACATTTGCCCGAAGACGAAGTGGGAAACCACGGAAAACCACTTCGAGGATGGCTGAGGTGGGAATCGATCCCCCTCTACTCATTTGGAACACCCGAGGCTGAGTAGACCCCGGTCCAGTCCTCATACCAATTTTCAAATTTCGTGGCAAAGCCGGGAATCGAACCCAGGACCTCCGGGGCGGCAGCTAACCATGCTGACCGCTACGCTACGGAGGCGACTCCAAAAACTCACAAATAAAAATTTAAAAAAACAGATCTGTTACAAAATGTATTAAGAAAAACATGAAAAAGTCTTGATAAAAACAGCGTGGAATAGAAGAGATGTGGATGTGAAATTAGATAAGTTGAAATAGTTAGGTTATAACTGCTAGTGGTTTTTGATCCAGTTTTATGTTCAAACTCTATGCAGGCAAATGTCGGAATAATACCTTATTTCATGTCCTGGGGCATCTCCCCATCTCCGACCCTAATAATTAGTTACACTCACACATTGAAGTCACCATAGAAACATGGGTTATCAGAAAACTTGATCACACAAAAACCACAGGGGGTTCATGACCAAGAAGTTCCTATTCCGGAAAACGAATTAACAATAATGATGATGGTTTGCAGACCATTTGCTGACACTGAAACTTGCAACATTAGTTGTCTGGTCCATGGTCGCCAACTTCACGTCAGTAGCGATATTACATCCCATAGCATATCCTATGAAGAACATTGGCACATTATCACTTTGTGAACAGTCCGGCTCGGTGGCTAAATGGTTAGCCTGCTAGGCTTTGATCCGATGTGCCCCGGGTTCAATCCCTGGCCGTGCCATCAGGGATTTTAATCTCCTGGGGTTAATTCCCGTGGCTCGGGGACTGGGTGTATGTGACGTCTTCATCATCACTTCATCCTCATTACGACGCGCAGGTCACCCGCGGGCGTCAACTAGAAAGACCTGCACTGCCTCTACGGAGGCCACACGATCATTCATTACATTACTGATAGTTTGGTATGTATTTGCGAGGTAGAGAAACAATGGAATGAAAACGTTGGAAATAAAGTGTTACAAGGTAATGTTATTAATGGGCAAGAAATGTATTGGTTATTTAGTTAGCAAATAAGTGTGATTGAAACCGGTACGATTTTAATGTTGATTTATGGTTAAATAAATTTTATTATAATTAAATCGTCAATAAGGAATCGGGCTATCATGGTCATTTTTATGTCATTTTAGACATTTAATTAATAAAAATATATTGTATCATATAATGTACGAGGGCTATTCCAAAACTAAGGCCGTTTTTTTTATTTAAGCCCGTAGTTAGCGCGCACGCTGCAACTAGCGGCATCCTTTGTGAACAAGCAGGCGTCCTTTGCAGCTGTGTAGCTAACCTGTACGCTGAACTGTGCATGTTTACAATGTTCAAGATTATTGATTCGCCCGCCGCGTATGAGGTACGATCTGTGATACGTTTTTCTTGAATGCAAGAAACAAGTCGGCTGCAGACATTCATCGTCAGCTTTGTGAAGTGTATGGTGATAATGCAATGCTGGGAGGTAAAGTGAGAAAATCGGTACGCGAGTTCAAAAGTGGCCGTGAAAATGTTCAGATGACTTGGTGACTGCAGTTGACACGAAAATTCACTAGGACCGAAGATTCATGATAACCACTCTATCAATGGATTTTCCTCAAGTGTGAATTCTTGGTTGTCAGAGCAGGCGGCAAACTTTTATGCAGAGGGATTTCAGAACTTAGTTTTAAGGTATAACAATTGCCTAAATAACGAGACAACTATGTAGAAAAATAGAGGAAGGTATGTAAAACCTAAAAATAAATGTTGTTTCAAAATAACATGTTCGGTTAATTTAAAAAAAAAGTAAACGGACCTTAGTTTTGGAATAGCCCTCGTATAATGAATTGTTCAAATCGTCGATTACACGAATGAACTGCCAGTCGATTAATCGTTTTCCATTAATTTCAAATTCTTCGATTAACCGAACATCGCTTACTAGCAGGTCTAGTGTTTAGCATAGGCATTTCGTCATTTTTCCATTCATGTTTTATGACCAAAACGTGTGGGGATTAGGCTACCTTTTGAAAACACCAAATGAATGAGAAATATTTGTTTCCTGCTCCAGCTGTGGGCGTAAGCGTTAAGTCACGCTACACGACTGAAATAGGATATGCTCGTTCGGAGATCGGAGTTCGGATATAAATTCATGACAGTGGCCATATAAGGTGGGGTGTTGTTTTTCTTCACTCACTGACTCACTAACGGCAAATGGCGGGGAAACACTCTCACTTTTAAAACCCGAATAATTATAATTGCACGCAACACTAGTTACAACAATAACACTCGTTATAAAATGTCTTTCTCGGAAAGGTACGTGGGGATAATGATCAAAGATGTCGTAGCTCTTAATTGAAGCAGCATTGATTTGCTAATAAAATGTGTCTGTTTTTTATGTTTTTACTAAATAAATAATTTTTTGTAAGTATTGCATTCCTTTCTAAAATTTAATATCATTCCTCGATAGTGGCTAGTATTTTTGGGTATCACTGTGGAGGACTGGGTTCGATTCCTGGCTTTGCCGAGAAATTTAACTCGGAGCTGAGTGCTGGAACGGGGTACATTTCGTCTCGTGAGGCAAAACTGACAAAAGGCTGGTTCGATTTCTACCTCAGACTTCCTCGAAGTGGTTTTCCCATTTGTACTCCAGGAAAATGCCGGGATGGTACCTAACTCAAGGCCACGGCTGCTTCCTACCCAATTCGTAACTTAATTAAAAATACACTGGTTATCAGGCAAATTATACACACCCAAGTGCAGGGGGCTACATGACCATGATGTCGCAAAGCCCCCTAAACAAACGACAACAACATTCTCCGAAAAAGAAAAGGTTCGAATTCTAGTAGATTGCGCTTTGGAATTTCGTAACCGAATAATTTGTTTCCCGACCCAAATATTAAGTGTACTTAAGCATGCGTAATTCATATTTTCAGTCTAACTGATATTTCTATTTTATTCCGCTTTCATCCTCGGTTGAAATTTTTAAACCATGACGAGTTATATTTTGTGACAAACTATTCTTTTAATCTCTAGTTAAAATTTTAAAATTCTGTCTGTACATAGTTGAGAACGAAGAAATGTTATATTGTGTAATCATTTCTTGCCAAAAGACTAGTAAAAGAACTGATTTTCAGTCTGTTATCAGGTTAATATATCCAACTAAACTGGATGGGTAGTAAAACATCTATTCGCCCCTTCAAGTAACTTGAGCGGGCAATGTGGTGCTGTTCCACCCCCACCCACTGGGGGGTGTGCCTGGCAATGGGAACCGCAGCCTTATTAGCCCTGTGTGGAATGCAGCGACAGCTCGGACACAGGGCAAGGGACAATATAACTTGGGCTAGGCCCTTCAGCGGCAACCCACGTATCTGGACAGTGCTGACCTGTCTCAGTCATAGCTATTCTAAACCCTAGAATACTAACATTATCCAATTGATGCTTAATACTGTACTAATAATACGTTAAATTTGCGTAGCGTACATTACGAACTTTGTGCTAAAGCACCAATTAGTTAAATGGTTGAAATGAATATATATTTCGTATGTAGCACTATTTATATGCACTGAATCCTCTGTGGTCTTTGAAGTTTAATACGTTAAGCTCCATCTTAAATACAACAAATACAGAAGTCGTTTACTTTAACGTAAATAGCAGTACGTAATCTCTCCAGCCTCTTATACTGGCTCTGGTTATACGAGATTGTTTTTATAATCCCTCTGAAGTGATGTGACATATCTACATCAAATTTCCCACCTCTGTGTTATTGCCACGGAGAAACCAATGTGTTGTTAAATTCAAGGATAGTTTCCAGGCAATTCTTTGCCCCATGATTATGCCACTACTGATTGGCATTAATAACAAAAGCATTGACATCACCACCATAGACCAGTAGAAGATGGTAGGGTGGCAGTTAAATTATTCATATACGTAAATTTTACGTATGTTAATATTGTGGTGTTCTTCTTGTTTTGTACAATGTGTGCACGAATGTGTTAATGTCAAATTGTAGGCTATATATCGTGTGTCAGTGCCTTGCTACATCAATAAATTGTTAGTAATTAATTTACTATGCGCATTCACTTGTGGGTTGTATCATCCTTAATATTAATCTAAGCGGCTCACAAGTGGGCCGACGGTTGTCGACCATGGGACCAAGGCTGTGTCCGGCATTGTTTCCACTTACTTGTGCCGGGAAATTCTGCCATCTGTCCTGTCAACCTCCCTTGGTCAACTCTTGTTCTCTTCCGACCCCGACGGTATTAGCGTATCCAAGACCTACGGTGTATTTCACGTTCCTGCCTTAATTGGCCCTTTTCTCATCCTTCATGATCCCTCAATCTTCGAGGGGTCAGACCTCTTGTTTTTCTATTCATCATTTCTCCTTCCTTCTGCACTAGGCTGTAAAGGAGGCCCCACCACTTATGGTGCATCCTGGATAGTGCTACACCCTCAAGGGCTCACGGCTGGTGAGTTCGGGAGTTGGCGATCCCGACGAATTCCTGAGCTGGGTCAGATTTCCCCTTTTTCCACTGACATTGTGGTGGACTCTCTCCTCTTTCCCCTTTCCTGTCTGCCTTTCATCGTTCTCCTTCCTCAATCTTCGAGGATTGAGGCGATTTCTTCCCCTCCTGTCCTTTATCTCCCGTATTCCTTCCTTTTAGTTTTTTGTTTGAGTCTTCAGTCTTTTGACTGGTATGATGCAGCTATCCTTTCCCCTGTCCAGTGCAAATCATTTCATCTCTACATAGCTACCACACCTTACATCCGAGGCAAATTGTTTAACATATTCCATCTTTGGTCTACCCCTACAGTTCTTGTCCTTGACCCTTCCTTCCATAACTAAGTTTGCTATTCCTGGGTGTCTTAGTACGTGCGTTACCAACCTATCACTTCTCTTCATTAGCAGTCACCAGAATCATCTCTCCCGTCCCACTTGTCTTAATACCTCATTTGTTACTCTATCTACCCATCTGATCTTCGTCATTGTGTAACGCCACATTTCAAACGATTCCATTCTTCTCTTTTTACTACGCTAACAGTCGCAAGTTTCACTTCCATAGAGCGACACACTCCAGACAAAGGCTTTCAAAAATTGTGACGGTGCGGTAAACAAGATGGGGAATAAATTAACATAAAATGATGAATGAAATGAAAATGAGGCAAAATTAAAATATGCACTTTTGTTCTGTCCTTACCTTTAGAGTACACTAAAAATGATATGATTTGGGCGCCAGACTAATTAGATAGTCAAAATAAAGGGGATTGCACAGCTACTCATTGGCAGAAAACAAGATATCTTACCCCCGGTCGAAGTGAAACCTTAGTACTCAAACCGATTCAGCATTATGAAGGATAGTAGGGTTTGCCTTATATACTATTACTAACTAGGCTACTATAAATGAGGGTCCTGACATTGACTTAAATGAATTTAATGAATCTAGGTAACAAATATAAAAAGAAAAACACAATAAGAATAGTTTCAAATTTGTATTTAAAGAAAATTTACTGCGGCTCAACAGATAAAGGACAATGAATGGATTTAACTAAAAATGAACACAAGCTTGATTTTACATGGCCTGAGAGACGTGAGATAAATCGTGATCTTCGCTCACCTCTTGAAGTATTGTCATATTATGGCTTGCTAATATCTAAATATGTAAGTTAACGATAAGTAGGCTATGTAGTTAGTAATTGTAGCTGTAGTTTCCATTTCATCATTTTTCACTGTCACCAAAACTATTCGGGGCCGATAACCTAGATATTAGGTCCCTTGAAACCATCATCATCATTATTCTATTCTATACCGGGTGAGTTAGCCGTGGTCGTTACGGCAGGACTGCTGGCAGTCGCTCACATCCGGGAGGCGAGAAGGTTCCAATCCCCCCGCCAGCAACCTTGAAGATGGTCTTCTGTGGTTTCCCATCTTCCTTCCAGGCAAATGCCGGGGTTGGTCCCTAACTATAGGCCACAGCCGCTACCTTCCAACTCCTCGACCTTCCATTCCAACTTTCCTCCTTCCCTCCCCAACGGTACTTGTAGCTCACCCATTGGGTGTCCGTCTCGAAGCAGCTACAAAACTGGCGAGCCGAACATGTCCTCGGACACTCCCGGCACTAAAAAAGCCATACGCCAAAAAAAAGCATTATTCTATATAGTCCACTTATTTCTTATCTTCGTTATTGTGGTGCTTTTTCATTCTTTCACAAATCCAAAAGTATTCTTCTTCGCTTAAACATTCTTAATCTCAGAAAAATGTTGACTCAGCTATGAACAATCTGCTGTGTTATCATTTGGCATTCAGGAACCATCATGGGCATTTGTTATTTCTGGTATACCGCATTTGCGATGTACAGGGTGGTTATCATTAAACGTGTGTTACTTGTGAGCCCCCTCCCCGGATAAACGCGAGTGATTGTAGGACAATGAAACGGTGTGAAAACCTTTGGCAGGACATGGGGAAGAGACATAACGAAAGGAACACATTTCCACATATGCGGGTAACAAACGATGCTCAATGTTACGACCATCTCACAGATGGAAGTCACTGGGTGACCAAGTCCGGGCTGTAGGGCTCACACTTGAACGTGACCAATACGCCTTGTGTGATGTTACAGACATGTGGGCGAACGTTATCATGGAGCAGTATCACTCCCTTCGTGAGCAATCCAGGCCGTTTGTTCTTGATGGACTTGCATAGGCTACGGAGTGTCGCACAATACACGTCACTGTTAATGGTTCGTCTCAAGGGAAAACTTTTTCAATCGGACGACGAACTAAAGGACACCGTACAGGATTGGCTCCTGTCACAACCACAAGACTTCTGGGAACAGGGAATCCTGCGAGCAGTGACTCAATGGGACACCTGTGCACAGGCCTGTGGTGATTACTTTTGAATAACGAATAAATTGTACCCACAGCATCGTTTCGTACCTTTTCATTTGAACACTCATCATACATGGGGCTGATGCCTACGATGCTCTCGTGTCAACATGAGGTTATACAAGGTGTGCATTCCATGTTAGGCCGTACTCTTTGCTAAAAACATTCTTACTTGCTTAGAGTTTTGGAATTAAATTTCAGAATTTAACGAAGTGTGCAGAATGAGGATATCCGATTGGAATCCTGGAAACAGGTCCTGCGTTATGACGTGCTTCGCCCACGGACAAACTTTCACATTCGCCGGTCATTACCTGGTGGCGTTGCCAGCTCGTGTTTACGGTGCTAGAGATGAGGCAAATATTCCAAGTTGTTACTTGAAGCGTAGCATGGAGAGAGATCTTGTTGATCCCACTTAATCGCACGGTTCTGCTTACCATAATAGGCGCGGATCCAGCCCGTAGGTCAGGAGCGAGTTGCCTATCTCTAGAAGGCTATCATTTCATACAATGACGAAGTGCTTTTAACATCCCTGCTGTAAAGACGACTTGTTGGCTCTGCGGTCAAGCTGCTTGCCTCTCCCCAAGACGGATTTCAATTCCTGGTTAGCCGTCCGCCTCGTTGCGTTGAGTAGTGGCTAGCATTCTTGGCTGTCACAAAGTTCTGCCAAGAAATATCATTCTGGTCTGAGGGCTGGAATGGGGTACACTCAGCCTCGAGAGGCAAAACTGAGAAGAGGCAGATTCTGTTCCTACCTCAATCATCTTTAAAGTGGTTTTCCGTGGTTTCCTCACTTCTACTCCAGGCAAATGACGGGATGGTACCTAACTTAAGGCAATGGCCGCCTCCTACCCAATCCCACCTCAATTAAAAATACACACATTATTACAGACATCAGTGACACAGGTTATCAGACACATTCTATACACACCCAAGCACACAGGGCAATGACCCTAAAGATTCAACAACAATTTTGGTTAACCTACGTGAGATTTTCCTGGTAAAGCTACGTAAATAAGTCCCACAATAGTCCACTTAAATCTACGAGCTTTTTACCTACTAACTACTGTACTCGTCATTTTAAGAGACGCTGCAGTGCCATGATTTTGCCTTAAGAAGAGTCCTTGATCGTTCCATCAAATTTACTGGTACAGGTCTCCCGTGCCAGGATCCATTCCCGCAATCTTGCCAACTGGAGTCATCCGTACCAACTGTGCCACACAGCCAGCTAAAAAATAACCTAAGTTGCTTGGAAGGTTTAGAGAGTCTACTCCAAAACATATGCCGCGATGGTACCTTACTTTGCAAGTCACCAGGTACTTAGCCCCATCATTAGGCCCTAATAATTACTTTTAAATCCCCTGCTAGTCATCGCATTAACACAGGTTAGCAAACGGTCTACACACACCCAAGTACGCGAGGTTGATGCCAATTATATCCCAAGCCTCAAAATGGAAGAACAATTACGCACTTGAAAAGTTTGTGGCATTCGCGTTGCAGAATATTTCTCCTTAGAGGGGGCACATGGGTTGGGGGCGAGGGGGGAGGGGTTACTTTCATTTTTAAGTGCTAAAACTATCCAGTTATAGAAGTTCCTTGCAAATTTTTGGAATCAACATATTATTTGCTCAAGTTTACGAACCCTTTTACGTCGTCGATATATAGAGGTGTTTGAAGAGTACAAGTAATTTCAAAAGTTTCAAAACCTCTGATTAAATAATGGATATTTGGCTGTGTTACTCGTCGCTGAAATAACATAGACTCTAAATGCAGTGGAAAAAAACGGATCATTAAATTTGCTATGCTCATACCTGAATAATTGCCTTTCCCGTTTTCTGGATTAAAATTGTACCCAGAAGTGCAGTGAAGAAAGAAATGTCCATGGTTTGAACGCACATTCAGCCATAAAACAGCCGATATTCCTTACAGTAGCTTTGTTGAAAAAGTCTTTCTATTATAATACTTTATAATTGGGTAAATGGTGGCACGAATCCACGGGCGGGCATCAATTCCACTCGGGTACCTGAGTCAGGTAGCCAGGGTTACCTCAATTCCACTCGACACTCCAGGTAGTCGCCAGAGGAGTCCCTCAACTCCGCTCGGTCGCGGTCTCTTTATCCTTATGCATTCTTAGAACGACACAAGTCTTCCATGCTCACTTCTACCATTGATTATAATCAATGCTTCTAATATAACTAATATAACTTCTAATAATGATAACAAATTAAGTATAACTTCTCAAAATAACCTACCGTGGTCACTTATATTTCAGCAGTACAATAACCACTGCGTCAGTGTTTGCATTTTTAAGTTAACTAAAATAAGTGGAACAGCTAATTTCAAAACATAGAGTAGAATTGTTTAACTTTTTGTTGTTACTTAGTCTACTCCTCATTTAACGATTTCTTATCAGTTGTAAACTGATAAGAACAGACGAGATGATTGCATAGAAAAAGTGGTGGGCAGACGATACCTTAAATCCGAATAGCTGTTACGGTAAACAAGCCTAGCTCTATAAGAGTTTGAATTCATAACTAATTTGTTGTGTGGGAATGCAGCTGATTTTTCCGTTGTAGGCCGGACAACAGTATTTTCAGCATCCGCAGCTGTATTTTTAGATACAAATTAAACACCTATTATTATATAAATTTAATTTTATGTCAGACTAGGTTAAAAACATACAAACATTCAATTATGCACATGTTAAAAACAATGTATAAAATTTGTAGAAAAAAAACAAAACTTGGCAGACATATTTAAAAGAATATTATGATTAATGTTAAATCACTTGTATTTTCTGCCATAAAAGTTATAATGTGCCCAACACTTTATACCTGATTTAACGATTGAGCGGACTTGACATCAGAGCGGTTATGACATTTGTTTGTCATTGGGGATAACCCCTTTGCCGACCCCTTGCCAAAGCCTGAGCGGAGTTGAACTCATTTTTGGGTTCCTTGGAGGACCGAGTGGAATTAAGGAAAATCAAGGGGAATTGATGTTCGACCGAATGCACTGTACAGTCGGCGAACACAAGTGTTTAATAAGCCCTAACATGAGAAATATATAAGATATTTATCACAGAATAACACGCTTTTATGTACAAAAGTGGGGGATGACATGTTTCGAACGTCAAGCGATCGTCTTCAGATCTGCTCGCTTAGGCTTAATTAATGTACGATGTTTATGTATTACACTTATGGACAAATATGTATACAATGTTTAAGTTACATGAAATGAATGAAAATCCATAGCCTCTTCCAGTCGTCCGACCGGGTCAGGGATGGAATGAATGAAGACCCCCCCATCTAGCGGCGAGAATATGAACTGTGCCGGCTGCCGAAGCCTGTCGCACTCCTCAGGGGCAATGATTAAATGAATGACAGATGAAATGAAATTATAGTGGAGAGTGTTGTTGGAATTAAAGTTTTGACAGGGAGTATCCGGAGAAAAACCTGTCTGGCCCCGATTTGTCCCTCACAAATCTCACATGGAGTGACCGGGATTTGAACCTCGGACCCAGCGGTGAGAGGCCGGCTTGCTGCCTAAGCCACGGAGGCTAGTGTTTAGATTACATAATGTTGTAAAAACTTACGTAACGCAACGATATTGTTTACTGATGTTATTGTTCACTTCTATAGTTGTTCCGTTATTGTTAATGTATTTTAAGTATGTTAACCTGTGTTCCGTTGAATTATTATTGTGACTAAATTCAGGAATTATGTTGTCTACACTATTTTGTTAATTATGTTCTATGTAGGCTACATCAAAGCGTTTTATTTTGTGTTAAATATCTAGTGTAATATTTCTCATGTTAGGGCATTTAAATACAGTACTTGTTTTCCCGCCTTATGTAATTGGGCACAATTTGTGTTGACCACCTGGAAAGCTTTCTTTAAAAGAACTAGGCAACACTAAAAAGTTGCTTCTATCACTTCAACTGTACCACATTAGGTTTAATAAATAGTATAATCCTGTAATGCAATTTTGCCACAAGTCAAAAAGGACACATTTTCAGGAGAAGCATTTAAAGATGTTGAGCTAATGAGAAAATATAAATATTTACATAATTAGAGTGAAAGTAACGTGTTACCAACTTCTAACATTGTCTAGTACTATGTTATACAATAACATACAAAGTTCTTTCATGGATTATAATTATGTGTTTTAATAAAAATAATAATAATTTTCATTTATGGCAATTTTCTATTCAGTGCCGTAGAATTGCTATTTATAGGATAGGAGTTGTGGCAGTTTCACAGGACACGGACTTGATCATAGGCATTTATAAGTACCACATACACACATCAAAAGAAGTTTTGCATCACCTCGGTTCCCAGATCTCCGGCATATAGACGTTGACTGTGTATATTGTATCCAAGATACAGTCCCTTTGACTGTTCATAGATGTCACTAAAACTGCTCAAAGATGTAAACAACCATGCATGAGCAGGGCCTATTAGACGGAGGGGGTACGACAGCCGATCAGTTCCAGTCATTCCACCAGGACGAAGGTACGCTGCTCATGTTGTCTGTAGTTCTACCATGCCTAGAAGGTCAATACCGCAGTTCGATCGCGTCCGCATTGTTACTTTGTGTCAAGAAGGGCTCTCAACAAGGGAAGTTTCCAGGCGTCTCAGAGTGAACCAAAGCGATGTTGTTCGGACATGGAGGAGGTACAGAGATACAGGAACTGTCGATGACAGGCCTCGCTCAGGCCGCCCAAGGGCTACTACTGTAGTGGATGACCGCTACTTACGGATTGCCGCTCGGAGGAACCCTGACAGCAATGCCACCATGTTGAATAATGCGTTTCGTTCAGCCACAGGACGTCGTGTTTCAACTCAAACTGTGCGCAATAGGCTGCATGATGCGCAACTTCACTCCCGACGTCCATGGCGAGGTCCAGCTTTGCAACCCCGACACCATGCAGCGCGGTACAGATGGGCCCAACAACATGCTGAATGGACCCCACGGAATTGGCATCACGTTCTCTTCACCGATGAGTGTCGCATATGCCTTCAACCAGACAATCGTCGGAGACGTGTTTGGAGGCACCCTGGTCAGGCTGAACGTCTTAGACACACTGTCCAGCGAGTGCAGCAAGGTGGTGATTCCCTGATGTTTTGGGGTGGCATTATGTGGGGCCGACGTACGCCACTGGTGGTCATGGAAGGCTCCGAAACGGCTTTACGATACCTGAATGACATCCTCCGACCCATAGTGCAACCATATCGGCAGAATATTGGAGAGGCATTTGTCTTCATGGACGACAATTCTCGACCTCATCGTGCACATCTTGTGAATGCGTTCCTTCAAGATAACGACATCGCTCGACTACAGTGGCCAGCATGTTCGCCAGACATGAACCCTATCGAACATGCCTGGGATATGTTGAAAAGGGCTGTTTATGGACGTCTTGACCCACCAACCACTCTGAGAGATTTACGCCGAATTGTCGTTGAGGAGTGGGACAATTTGGACCAACAGTGTCTTGATGAACTTGTGGATAGTATGCCACGGCGAATACAGGCATGCATCAATGCAAGAGGACGTGCTACTGGGTATTAGAGGTAGTGGTGTGTACTGCAATCTGGACCACAAATGCTGAAAGTCTAGCTGTATGATGGTACAACATGCAATGTGTGGGTCTCATGAGCAATAAAACGAGCTGAAATGTTGTTTGTGTTGATCTCTATTCCCTTTGTATTTAACGGTTCCGGAACTCTTGGAACCGAGGTGATGCAAAACTTTTTTTGATGTGTGTACTTCAAAATTCATATTTTTGGACTTGTGGCAGTCTTCCAGCGGGGGTGCGAATATATATGATTAGTTAATATCTCGTTCCAAAAAAAGTTACAGTCAGTCTGAAAGACTAGATTTTATATCATTTCAAATGACGCATGCTACAAATGCTACACATGTTAGAAAGGCAGGAAGCTTCTCGCTTCGCTCGAAACCCCAGGACTCTTTCAACAGACTCCATTACCCATTAACTTAAGGCTTCACGCGGGGAACGGAGAGTGGGAGGTGCACTCTGCTGCACGACGTCACGCGCTCTCCGTCTCCGTATCGCATAACGCCATAGCCCAGGAGTAAACACAGACTAGGTGCATATGCACTGAACGACATGATGACGTCATACGCTCAAGTGCAACCTTAGTACATTTCCTCTCCGTAACCGTAACGCGTAATGGTAGACCAAAGCATAACGATGAAGTCGACAAGATCATTTGAAATGACAAAATAATCTAGGGGGGCAACTAGGCGGGCAAAGCCTTAATATAGTAGGGTTTGTGCCCACACATGGTGGCGTCTCTGGTTAGTGCCCAACAGTTCCTATCTGTTTCTAAATGGCCATGTTTCGTATTCTGGCAGCATATCTCACTCGTTGGGAATAAACCAGTCCTAAAATTGTTCAGTTATTTTGTATCTTAACTCCAGCGGCAGAAATGTTAGCAATGTGTTGTTCAGCTGCCGTGTTCTGCTTTGATCTACTGTACGATAGAGTGGTCAAAACTGAGCATCTCTCCATAGTGGGCACGGTGCCCTGCTCTTACGCAAAAACATTGCATTGAATACACACAAAATAATACCATAACTGCGTTTTAAAAGGCTAAATAAAGTCACAAAATGGTGATCCTTATCAGAGCGTGGACATTATATGACCCCAGTTCCCGGTCGTGTCTTCCCATGAGTTCCGATTCCCACCAGTTCCAAATTCTTCAGCGGATTAGCTATCTGCCAATTACACTACCTGAGCGAGTCACATAGTTCCGAACACTACTTGAGCGGGTTCCAGCTTATTTTTCTACAGCAAATGTGTATTCATTTGTTTATTACTGAAACAAGTATGGTCCATTGTTAACGCCAGCCGGGAGTGCGTGCCCTCTTTAAGGAATTGGTTCTTTAACAGAGGGGGGCGGACGCCATGGACCGGTAGCTCCCATAAGCAGCCTTCCCCTTGTCAGTATCTGTATCAGCATGTGTCTTCGTCAAAATAATCAGTTTTGAGTTATATTTACAAAGTTCTTAAAATAGTATCAGCATGTCGCTTCGTCTTTGATCTTTATTTTATCTTATTTACAAGTCACTTAGTAATCAGCACGTAGCTTCTTCAAATTGATCTATTAACTGAATTCTTCTTCTCTTTAAACTCTAATCAATATGTACAGCTAAAGACACAAACAGAAATGACATTCCTGGTGATAAGGCCATTAACTCTTCTAGGTCGCGTCGTACTATTATTAACCGGTCAAACCTCAGAACTGACAGCTGGGTTTTCCAGAGATATTCGGAACTAGTGGGACGCATTAGCTTATTCACTCAGGCGTGAATACGCGTTCGGAACTCATGGGACGTTTTTCCTAAGGAATTTGGTTTCGGAACTCATGGGAATGGAACTCGTGGGACGCAACCGTTCCCGGTTTCTGAGGTTTCAACTGTAATCTGACGAATCCTTATATCTGTTAACTAATATGCATCTTTGCATTTTACTGACTCAAGACTAAACGCATGATAAAAAGGTTAAAGTAAGCGCAAATCAGCGAAATTGTTATTCTAGTTTATTTTTCTTCATTTTAATTAGTTTTTAAGTTGTGGGTTCTAATGTATAACGTCAATTTTCTATGCAATAAACAACCTCAAATACAAAAAACAACTTACACAGACTGTGTATACAGCCCAGAAGTAGCCCTAGTTTAATTTGTGAACTGGATCATTTTCCATACATACTCATTAAATCGTTGGTAAATGAAAGGGTCTCACTGTTGTTGATGCACTGCAACGATAAATGTTTCGTTACAAGAAGCACATTTGAAGCAAATACAAAGTAACGAATTTGCTGTTAACTCAGCTTATGCATCCTTCTGATTCAAGGAGTGACCAGGAGACAGGAGTAGTGCCGGTATATCTACTGAAACGAAACACTTAAACTGAGCCGGGATCGAACTCTGCTATGTCGAGTTTTGAAAGCCGACGTTTAACCTGCTACGCTACTCAGCCCTGCAATAATAATAATAATAATAATAATGATCGTGTGGCCTCCGGAGAGGCCGAGTGCAGGTCTTTCTGGTTGACGCCCGTGGACGACCTGCGCGTCGTAATGAGGATGATGTGATGAAGAGGACTGCACATACACCCAGTCCCCGAGCCACGGAAATTAACTCCAGGAGATTAAAATCCCAGATGGCTCGGCCGGGAATCGAACCTGGGGCACTTTGGGCCAAAGCCTAGCGCGCTAACCATTTAGCCACGGAGCCGGACGTAATAATAATAATCATCATCATCATCATAACACAATAAGAGAGAGAAGAAATCAGACAGCTGAATATAGACATTCCTGGTATAAGAAAGCACGTAGGATACAGTTACAAAAATTATTCACATAAGCCCTGAAATGGTGTATAACCGTTTAGCACTAACATGAAGTAAATATACAGAATTTACTGTAGTAATGGAAGTGGTCCTCGAGAAGTGCCAGTACTGATGCTGGTGACCGATAATAACTCTTCGTAACAAAGAAGCTAAAAGGGAGAGTTTTACCGTTCATAAATAGTTCCTTTCTGAGGGGGGGGGGGGGGGGGAGGGGGGATGGAGAAAAGGAAGGCTAATGGAAGGCGGGAAAATGAAAGACACTCCGGAGCTCGTATTACTTATTACAGCCAGGGTCGGAAGTGAAGATGCTAGATGAAGGGAAGTTGAAGAGCAGTAATGAAATACTAGATGAGACTGGTTCAAGAAACATAGGTCCTCAAGAGGAAAATTATTCACCAGCTTGGTGTTTCCCAACCGTGAATTGCTTGAAGTCCCGTGGACACGGGATGCGTTTACCTCAAGAGCAAACGGCGGAGCGAGTGAGGACATATTCCAGTAATATTCAGTGAGGGAACAACTGTAAATATCTTCCATGTATGGAATAAACATTTTCTTGTATCTGTAAAACGGTGAGGACTGAACAGGATTCATGTCCTGGTATGAGGGGAGTAACAGTCAAGACAACTGGCAAGGGAGGTTGATTATAGCACTAGTCCCATCACAGAAATGACTTTCCGCAGTTTCCCCACTTTCGATCCAGCAAGATTTATAGTGGATACTTAGCACGCAAGCCATGGCCATCGTATTCACTATTTTAGCGTGGATTACAATTGCACGCACAGTTAAACACTCTACACTAAACCCCTACCTTTCACAAATTTCACACACAAACAAGAACGTGGGGATAATGATTACAATGCCTCAATAGTTCCAAGAGGAGGAGTAGAATGTTTAGGGTCTAGGTTAGCGTAGGTGCCTCGCGACTCAAATTAAATACCATCCGAAAGTTTTCTCTTAAATATTGGGGGAAAAACCTAACCCTTTGGAAGGCCAGTCTGAAAATTGGGATTCGACCCCGGATCTCCGAACGTGAAACTCTCCATTCTAGCCGTGAACTTAACTTACAGCGTTGCTTCGTGATACCTTCATAGCGTCTCGTACTGTGTTGAAATAGTGTTCATTACTCCAGATTACCGAGATACAGTCGGCCATCCCGGAAGTGGTTTTCAATTCTATCCGGTTGATACGAAACCAAGTACTTACACAGTACCTATTAGAATGTCACGGATGTTTCTATCCCAGGTACTGCTCCGCTTAACTAATGCACACCGACGACGAATACAACAGTAGCACAGCTTATGACAGAAACCATGTACTCAGTAACTGCACAGAACTGTTGACTAGGATTTCTGTAACTCCTATTGAAGGTATTTCTCCTACGATAATTGAATCTGATGTAAAATAAGGCTAATCCGCTTTAGATATCACGTTCTCTCTTTATTTCTAAATCGATCCCCACAAAATCTTGAGCTCTTAATTAGATCTGGCAACCTCGGTCAATGAAGTGTCAGTGCACGACGAAATCTTCAGTTCTGGTTCACGAAAATCTGAAGGCAATCAAGGGACCATCTAAGCTACTTCTGTCTGTTACCTGAAACAAGGGACAAGATACATGTAGCAGAACAACCAATCAAAATTGTGGTGGAACAATACAGTGCCCACGTAGGAGTGCAATGGATTGTGAAAATATTAGTATTGCTTCACTCACTTGTGTACAGACCTGCACACTGATGGAGCGTACCACTAAAATGGGGTTCTAGCCCTATGGCCCGAGATAGTAGAAAAGCCGTAAGTAGACACATCCATTCAGTTTAATTTTTTGAAGAAAATTAGAGATTTGAAGAAAATTTGAGATTTTCTTACAACCCTTTATTGAATAAAATCAATCCAGAGGAATACATTCCAAATAAAATGATAATAAAAATCCTTTTGTTGTTAACCATTGTGTATATATTTTCACTGCTAGATAAATAGCAAAGTTTCGAAAGTTGTTAAACCTGTAGAGGGGAAGAGGGAGATTTCTGGATAACCTTTGTACCCTTTTTCATATGTGAAAGTTTTGATGAGTTAACTTTTCGGTCAGGTATAACATTTAAAATTCGCATTGAATAAAATTAAAACGTGGAATTGTAAATTAGAAATGTTAACTTGATATATCCAGGATATCACGGGACGAACTTAGTTGGGGGTGCCGGTGGTTGCTCCCAACGGCTCTGCCTCAGATTTAAATACCTCTGCTCCTAGTAATTCCCATTTCTACAGGGTTGGGGATGAGGTTAGATGAACTATCTAGTGGATGTTTTTAGGGCTGGATGCCCTCCCTAACGCCAACCTCATTAGAGGTCAATGAAAGATGTAACTATTGAAACTGGATTAAATTGGGCAAGGAATTGTCAAAGGGTGTGTCTGTCGCCTGTTGGAAAGTGCCATCCCGGCAGTTGCCTGGGATTGAAAATTGGAAAACCATTTCAACGATGGCCAACTGTGTGGTTCGAGCTGACTCTTACACGGAGTCTGGAAACCAACTGAACCCATGCTCTTGCACCTTAACGCGGTTAGCTACACCGGGCGGTAGTACAGACATAGAGGGTGTAAAACAGATATTTGTGGATGATGACAAAGTTGTCCGCCTTTAGTTGGGAACCTCCATCTAGTTTTACTTATTCAGTGTTGGTCCTGCGTAGGTACAACACTTGGCTACATTCCAAATACAACACCGATCAGTGTTTGAAATATGTTTTATTTCCACGATCTCCTATTAGCAGTTAGAACTATGGCCTCCTCTGCTTCGACACCCCTGACTTTAACATCATTGAACACTAACTCTCGCCTCCTACGTCTACCTCTGCGTCGCATACCCTCTACAGTAGACCTCCATTCACCCCTTAAGTAATCTCTCCTTTCCCATTCTCATCACATGTCCCCACCATCTGAGTCGGCTAATACGAACAGCTTCATCTAATGTGTTCATTTCTAACTTAACCTTTACCTCTTCATTACGAGTTTGCCTATCTTCCTGCCATTGCTGCCATCTTTTTGTCCCAGCAATCATTCGTTCTACCCTTAGATCAGTTACCTCTAGCTTATGTATCAGATATCCTGAATCTACCATCCTGAGAGAATACACAGTCCATGTTCTTAAAATGGTCCACCTGCTCCAATTTTGTTCCTCTTAACTGGCATCTTATTTCCTTGTTTCTTCTCTATAGACATCACCTTAGTTTTTTAAATGCTGATTTTAATACCATATTCCCTATATTTCTGTTAAATGTCTAACATGTTAGCTTGTAAGCCCTATACGAAGTCTGTCATTACAGCCAGGTCATCAGCATAATCCAGACTGCTTACCTGGTTTCCACCTGAAGCCCACCCAGCCAGTTTATACCCTTAAGCAAATAGTCCATATGTGAAATAAACAGATTTTAGCATTGCCTGGTTCCCTTAACAAACTTCAAACCAAGAACTCATCCTCCCATACTCTCTCACTGCAGCCTGATTATCAACGTAAATACTTCTGAATTGCCTGTATTGTAGCAGCCTTCCCTCTGTACCATAATCTCTCTTGATGCTCAGCATCTTTCCGTTGGTTCTAGATCTACAAAACACTAACACTATGTCTATTCATTCGTAGCAATCCTCAATACTTTCGCACTTAATAAAACTTGTGCCTGCCATTCTCGTAGTTTATAATTAAAATTAAACTTCAAATAATTAAAATGATAATAATGATAAGTTTGCAGCTAAATGAGATCAGTCATCTTGCGTGCTGTGAGGATATGTCAGTTTTAGCAAATTGTGCACATGCATATGGATTTTCTCTTAAACTCCACTTGTGCCATTGTTCACGTGCAGTTGAAGAACTCACAGAATATTAAACTATAATATATTTTGAAATTGTATAGCAATGTGTCTGGCTATAGAGCGGGTAGCACAATCAGGTTGCACGTACCATTGAATGCATGCATGTCTGCCCTCTTGTTCTGTCCGCACCAACACAAAGCAGGACATCATGCTGGTCACATCAGCTGGCTCATCTACATGACGCGTGGGACTATGGAGCCGTGCTTCACCCCTACGTATCCTAGGTAGTAATCATGTTCCTTACGCGTGGTCACCAACTTGGCACACACAGTAATACACTTGTGGAATCAGTGTGTCGAGTTTTACAGTCTTGTGAAGAACATTCAAAACTCGTAGTAGGCCATCAAACTGTATTCACATATCGACAACCCCTACTTTCGGATAGGAAATAAATATTCCTAAACCTGAATACTAGGCTAGAGTTTCGTTCGCTAAATCGTAACATCGCGAACGAAACTCGACTTGTCGTGATAGATATATTGATTTGAATGACTGCCTGCGATTGGCTAGTTAAAGTGATTTTCCTTCTGACCGCTAGATAACTGTAGGGTAACACGGATACGTGAAGTCGGAAGTAATAATGGCTTTACTATACAAATACAGTGCAGCCTATTACTTAAGAGGGAGGTTTTGTTGTTGGTTGATTGATTTGGGCGCTTTCTGCATCGTGGTCATTTAGACCTGTGTTGCTATGTGTGAGATTTGTCTAATAACACGTGTTATTGTGATGGCTGTATTAGTGTGTGTATTTGTAATTCAGGTGAGGATTGGGAATAAGGTGGTCGTGGCCTTACGTTAGGAACCATCCCGGCATTTGCCTGGAGTGGAAGTGGGACACCACGGAAAACCACGTCGAAGATGGCTGAGATGAGAATCTAACCCACTTCTTGTCAGTTCTTCTTCACGAGGCTGAGTGTACACAGTTCCAGCCCGCAGACCAGAATTAAAATTTCTTGGCAGAGCCGGGAATCGAACCCGGACCTCCGGGGCGACAGTCAAGTATGTTAGCCACTTCACCACGAAGTGCTCACTAAAAGGGAGGAGAACAGCTGTTGGTTCCCGCAGTAAAGTGACAAAGGGGTTTGCTATAACGCAAGATGCGCTACCCTGGTGGTAGTCCGGGCAGGGAAAAACAAACTACCCGCTGATGAGCCTAACTTGTTGCACGTAGGTGAAACACCGCAACAAACAGGACAAAAACCTAAAAGATTTGATGTAGAATTAAATTGTTTAAGACCTAAGAATGGTATTTCTCATTTTTCAAACCATCCCTAATTAGATTTGTTAAGTTTCGAGTTGAACTGAGGGACCAGGTGATTGCCAGCTAGTAATCGAGCATTGTTAACAAAGCAATCGACTGCAGAGAACTGAATACACATTGCCAAGCAGCAATGAATTACTGTAGCCTACGCCCTGGAGATCCGGGTTCGATTGCCTTCTCTGCCAAGAAATTATATTCTCGTCTGAGGGCTGGAATGAAGTACACCCAGCCTCGTAATGCATAACTGACTGGCTGCGTGGCTGAGCAGTAACGTTCTCGCATGCTGTTCCCAAGGTTGCAGGATCGAATCCTGGCGCCCAGAATGCATATGTATTGCCTCAAGGTGAGAGTAGATTGAAAATAAGCCCGTGCTTCTGGGTTATTTTCATAGACTCCCTTTGTCTTGCAAACGTCAATTTTGATTTTATCTGGCATTGCATTTTGAAACATGGTGACTTATTCAAACTAGTTCGATTCCCGTTCAATGCATGTGCGATTTTTCGAAGTAAAATGCCATGTCCTGTGGTTCGGATTCCACGTAAAGAGGAGGTCCCGTGGTTCATAATCACAAGATTCACGATCACGTATAACTACAAGCTTCCTTTTCAGATTAACAATCAGTTTCTGAACTAAAATACAGACTCTCCCACATTTCTAGAACCAGAGCGAAGTTCAATTACAGAGACTTCGGAGCAGTTGATGATCATGTGGCCTCCTGAGAAGCCGATTGCAGGTCTTTCTAATTGACCCCCGTGTGAGACCTGTGCGCTGTATTAAGGATGAAGTGATGATGAAGACGTCACAAACAACCAGTCCCCGAGTCACGGGAACTAACCCCCAGGAGATTATAATCCCTGATGGCTCGGCCGGGCCAAAGCCAAGTGCGGTAACCAATTCGCCATTGGGCAGGATAGGAGCACTTAATTACACCGCTCAACATTATTTTTGTGACTTGCTTCTCCCTATGTTTTGCTACTTCATTGTGCTCAAAAATGAAGGAATATCAATAGCATAAATTGATTTCCTTTTGCGATCAGGACATAGATATTTTTAAAATCCTTTCACGTTTAAATGTAACACCTTCTGCTAGGTATTGTCCCGTTTCTTTGAGGAATCTTGCCCAGATGTATTACCCTTTCACGAATTGATTGCCGGCGGTCGAGATGGGAACTATTCTCTGTTTACTTGTGTCACACGTGACTCTGCTTCGTAGACAGGTACAGTTGCGCGAGTAAGACATGAATCAGCTCCAGTATCTGTCCGTGGTGACATGAGCTCATGTGCGCTTATCTGCGCATCTAAGAAAGGTAGCGTGCGCAATGTTGCTTGACTTATGTACAGCCTGCACTGTGTCATCACTGTGTCCTCCTCTTTACCCCCGCGGGGCTCCTGCTACAATAATCACCAAACGGTGGCGCAGCCATGCTCAGCGGCAATCAAATCTTAAATGGGTAATACCCCGTACCTACAAGAATTTGCTCTGCTAATTATTCTGACCGTGAGAGCTACAATAACATGTTGACGTGTTGCCTTCCTTTTCTATTTTTACCCAAGTTTCCTCTGGACGGCCAATAAAAGTTCTCTCCAGCCTAGGAAATCGCATTAGCACAAGCCTTCCAACACTAAAACGTATTTTATGACAACGTGCAAATCTTTGTTTCTTGAAAGTTAAAAAAAGTCTCCTATTTTCAAAAAAAAAAAAAAAGGTAACGAATATTTCTTTTTCGCTCCAGGACTGTTCTAGCTTGCCTTTTCTGGTACAGGGTAATCCCATCGGGCCTCTTAGGGGGTAGAACAATGGTCGTCCGGAGCAAACTTGTGCAAAAATCCTGAAAATCATTTAATTTTCTTCATTTTAGGGTAAAATGAACCAGATAAAGAGAGAGAGTGGAGTCACTAAAAATAGTAAGAATTTGTATCCCAGTGTTACCTTAGTCTAATGTATATTCGTGGCAGCGAGAATTCCCGTGATATCGGTGTCCAGCTTTTCATTCCACGTGAACAAAGAAAAACAACTCGGGAATGTAAATTCCAGTGCATATCTCCATGTGGGTTTTTGTTGGATAATTCCTGGATGAGAGGAAATACTATGTTTCGACATGACATAATTGATCATTTCTTTGTGAGGCCGGAATTTGTTCATGTTTTGTCAGTTGAAATGTGAATGGGCTGTTGGCTGCTTCTGTTTTTATGAACTTCCGCTTTCATATATGGAGAGGGGAAGAAGACCTTGCCTTTCCTTATTGGTTCCACTTCACCAACCATGAAATATTTTTCAAGATGAGTGTTGTAACCTAGAAACACACAATTAGATGCCTGGAAGGTTTAGGTAGAGGATCCCATGGCACCTCTGGGGTAGACAGCCTTAACCAGCTCCCGCTCATGGTTAGAGCTCAGCGCGGATAAACAAAACGTTATCCGCATCCGCCCCGCATCCACACGACTGTTATCCGCATCCGCCCCGCATCCACACGACTGTTATCCACATCCGCCCCGCATCCACACGACTGTTATCCACATCCGCTCCGCATCCACACGACTGTTATCTACATCCGCTCCGCATCCACACGACTGTTATCCACATCCGCCCCGCACCACACGACTGTTATCCACATCCGCCCCGCACCACACGACTGTTATCCGCATCCGCCCCGCATCCGCCCCGCATCCACACGACTGTTATCCGCATCCGCCCCGCATCCACACGACTGTTATCCACATCCGCCCCGCATCCACACGACTGTTATCCACATCCGCCCCGCATCCACACGACTGTTATCCACATCCGCCCCGCACCACACGACTGTTATCCACATCCGCTCCGCATCCACACGACTGTTATCTACATCCGCCCCGCATCCACACGACTGTTATCCACATCCGCCCCGCACCACACGACTGTTATCCACATCCGCCCCGCATCCACACGACTGTTATCCACATCCGCCCCGCACCCACACGACTGTTATCTACATCCGCCCCGCATCCACACGACTGTTATCCCCATCCGCCCCGCATCCACACGACTGTTATCCACATCCGCCCCGCACCACACGACTGTTATCCACATCCGCCCCGCATCCGCACGACTGTTATCCGCATCCGCCCCGCATCCACACGACTGTTATCCACATCCGCCCTGCATCCGCACGACTTTTTCCGTATTCGTACGTTTGTTGTCTGAATCTACTGACATTACAATAATATTTTTAATAGATAAAGAATAAAGCTTGACATTTGAGGAGAAAGTCGTTCCCCTAGGCCAGCGGTTCCCAAACTTTTTATTTCCGTGACCCATTTTAGCCCATACGTTTTAGCCGCGACCCCCGTTTTAGCGCAGGTGTCTGTGAGGGGGGGGGGGACAAAGTGGAGGGATAAAATTACTTTGGAATTTAACTTAAGTGACCGGTAGGTTATTCGTTTAAATGTTTATTTATTTACTTTGTTCAGATTTTAAAATTTTAATCTTATTCTGATGGTTCTGACCTGTTTGATGTTTACTGAGAAACTTGTAAAATAATATGACACAAAAAATAATATTTGGCGGTTCAATAGTATAATGATATTTAAATAAATGGTAGTAATTCTTTTTAGACTACCAGGGTATTATTTTAAAAACGAAAAGTAGTAGTGCCTATAACCTGCTATTAACTTTTATAAATGCTTTTAAATAGTCACAAAGGAACCTAGTAGCTCGACTGTCTTGACTTGACTGTAGTTGTGACGTTAGTGACGTGTGGAGGGATAAGGGCTCGTATGCGCATGCGTCAGCCGCGCTTCAAGCTGCCTGGCTTGTACTGTACGTCTCTTGTGATTTGTTCGCTCGCGTATTGTTTGATTTTGTTCTAACTATGGATAAGTTTGTTAAGCGTGCAGGGTCTTCGACTTCTCATGATGATCATGAACAGAAGAGGGTAAAGGTGAGAAAGTATAGTGACAGTTATATTAAGTATGGATTTACGGTGCTCGGAAATCGGCCACAGTGTGTTATTTGCAGCGAGTTGTTATCGGCCGAGAGTATGAAACCTTCCAAGATGATTCGCCATTTAGAAAGTAAACATCCCAGTTTTAAAGATAAGCCGGCAGATTTTTTTGAACGTAAGTTAACTGCTTTAGATTACCAGAAAAATGCAGTAGTTCAGTTAAGTGGAAATAATATGAGCAAAAGTGCTTTGCTAGCATCGTATCAAGTGGCTTTACGAATAGCAAAGAAAGGTAAACCACACACGATTGCTGAAGAGCTCATTCTGCCTGCTGCTCAGGATATGGTTTCAACTATGATCAGCCCAGATGCAGCTAAGAAGCTTTCCACCATTCCTCTGTCGAACAACTCGGTGGGGAGGCGCATTACCGAGATGGCTCAAGACATAAAGGATCAGTTGAAAACAATTGCAGAAAAGTGAGTACTTTTCCATTCAAGTTGACGAGTCTACGGACGTGTCGAGTTTGGCGCAGTTTATGTGCTTTGTTCGTTTTGAGGGTGACGGTAGTGTGGAAGAAGACATTTTATTTTGCAAACCTTTGCCTGACCACGCAACAGGTGAGGAAATGTTTAAAATGTTCATGTCTGCAACCGATTCGCTTCAAATTGACTTTCAAAAGTGTATTTCAATCTGCAGTGATGGTGCCAAAGCAATGACTGGGAAAGACAGCGGTTTCGTGAGACGGATGAAAAATGTCATGCCTAATGCCACTTGGGTTCATTGTTTTCTGCATCGCCAGGCATTAGCTACCAAGGTCATGCCAACTGAGCTAAAAACAGTGTTGAACGAAACTGTTACGTTGGTTAATTTTGTAAAAAGCCGGCCATTAGTCTGCAGTGGCGACTGTTATCACAGTTATGCGAAGAAATGGAGGCACAGTACAAATGCCTCTTGCTTCACACAGAGGCAAGGTGGCTGTCACGAGGGAAGGTGTTTTCTCGAGTGTTCGCTTTGCGCTCTGAGCTTAAGACATTTTTTCAAGTTGCAAACAAAGACCTTGCCGGTTTTTTGAGTGACAATGAATGGCTGTTAAAACTTGCTTATTTAGCGGACATATTTCATCATCTGAACGATCTCAACGTTTCCTTGCAGGGAAGAGACAAAACCATACTTTTTGCACAAGACAAAGTCAATTCGTTTTTAAAGAAATTAGCCACTTGGTCAACCAGAGTTGAGAAGAATACATTTGAAAACTTTGAACTGACAAATGAGCTTATCACATCCCTTGATCGAAGCGATGAATATTATCCCGACATTGACAACCTGTCCAAACTGGTTACTACTCACTTGCAAGTTCTACAAGAGCAGATCCTTAGCTACATTCCCGAGGATCAACACACCGGTTGGAACTGGGTGCTTAACCCCTTCAACGAGCAGGCTGTGAACGAGGCAGACTTAAACCCACTGATTCATGACAAACTCATCGAGCTATCTTGTGACATGACTTTGCAACTGTCCTTCAGCACCCAAAATGTTGACAAGTTCTGGCTACAAAGAAGAGCTGAGTATCCAAGCTTAACATCAGTGGCTCTGAGAATCATCATGCCCTTTGCAACATCCTACCTCTGCGAACTCGGATTTTCTACATTGGTCAACATTAAAACCAAGGCAAGAAATCGACTGGACGTAGAAGACGACCTTATTGTATGTGTATCTAAAACTAAGCCGAATTTTAAGAAACTTGTTGACAAAAAACAGGCCCATGTTTCTCACTAAAGAAGTCTTTTTTTCTTAGAAATGTATTAACAGTTACATATCAAAATTATGAAATGTTTCTGTTTTGTTTTGACTAAATCTGTAAAATATATTGATATTTTGTAAATGTACAAAGTTATTTAATTTAAAACTCCCGATGGCCATCTAAGTTTAAGTACATAGTTCACCATTATTTGTATACATCTCGCGACCCCTTTCCGAACGGCCCGCGACCCCCAGTTTGGGAACCGCTGCCCTAGGCTATATGTGGCATTTGCTATGTTTAAAATGAATGTTATACAACCAGAACTGCAACCCTTTTCAGCTCGGAATGTTAATTGGGCTAAATGACATAATTTGAATGAGATTTGGCATGAAAAAACAACGGAAAAATATGAAAAGTCATAAACAACCTGGTCATAGTAATGATATTCAACAAGTTCGGATTGTATTCTAAATCTATCCGCAAATTTACTCCAAACATTATCCGCAGTTTATCCACTATCTGCACAACCATGCAAATTATATCCGCATGGCGAAATATGATATCCGCATCACGGCAGGGCGAGGACGGCCACACTACAGGTGGGACAGGCTTGCTTTGATTGGTCTCCACCTTGATGTACTGAATATCGCGCTCAAGGCGGATCGGAGCCAGTCAGTGGGCTGGGCTGCAGAGGCACTACGTTCATGGGGGATTGAACCTATTATTATTGGCCGATAACTTATTTCATTGTTTTGCTTGTTTTCTTTTTTCAAGAAATTCTTTAGCTGCATTTAATTCAAGGCAGCACTTTACGCTTGACTCCTTTTCCTTATGCATATTGCCAATGGAGTAGTTTGCATTAGCCCAAATGAATGTTCTCCGTGCCACTTCTGTTTAATTAAGAGTTGAGATCTTTGTATTACGAGTTGTTAAGAACTTTTATTTGAAATGTTCTTTTCCTTTTGCAGGTAAGGAAACTCCCCTCCAGTCTAGGGTCGTTTTGGTGGTTAAAAGCAGTCCCTAAGGTAAGACATACTTACTCAACTTGGTGCGAATTATCATGTAAGTATGCTTCTAATATTAGATTTTTTATTATGGATACTCGAGTTTAGGCCTTAATACAGACAAACCAACAGACCTATTGAAAGATGAGTTGTACCAATATTTTCCTTGTTTAATTCTGCGTCAGACTATATAAGCCAATCATTCTCAAGTTTAATAATTTTTTTTTATGTATGGTTGTATGAAATAATGTCCGGGTTTTTGACGTATTTTCTAGGAACCGTTCACTTAAAACTATATACATTGAAAAACTACTTGGCTGAGGGTAATGATATGTTTATATGTTATGGGCACAAGTATTGATAGTGTAAATTTCAAGTTCAAGTTTTAAACAAGGAAATTATTGTTATAACTCATTTTTCAATAGGTCTATTGGTTTGTTTGTAATTAAGGTGTACAAGGGGGAGGGGGGGGGGAGGAGGAGAGAGAAGAGGCTGGGTGAGTTGCTTCCCACTCACCGGGGGACTGGTTAAATTTCTAGTTAAAATGTGTGAGAGTTTCTAAATGAGTGGTCATATCCAATAGATCGGAGTTCGCGTAAATAGGAGATGCAATGGGATATGATCCTGAGGTAAAGAGCCTCGTAAAACTAAAACCATTCTTATTTTACAGAGGGCTCAGCGGTAACGTTCTCGCCTGCTGTTCTCAAGGTTTCAGTATCGAATCCTGGCGCGGTCAGCTGGAATTTGAGGGTGCGCAAATGTGAGGGAGCCACGTCAATAGATTTACTGGCACATTGCAGATCCCCTTCGGAGAGAAATTTTGGCACCCCTGCGTCTCTAAAAGCCACAGTAGTTAAAGGGACGTGAAACCAATAACATTATTCATTATATTCTAGAGAGGAAAAGATCTTAATTCCATTTAGGTCTCTGTATTTCTTATTCGGTGCTTCATTAGCAAAACAATAGATAGGCTTATTCATGATTCAATATTAAAACATATGTGAACAAATGGTGGAAGTCGATCCCAGTTTTCGCGAGATAGTTATAGATTTTACTGCAGTGTTCCATGTTACGCTAAACTTCGCGCCCTGGATGTGGAAGTAGGCTACCCGGTCTTTCTATGAGGGCAAGTTTTTTTTTAACAAGATATGTACCGGCACTGAATTTGAACCCCAAAACCACCGTCAGTTCAAATGTTTATATATAATTTTTCTATCTATTTATCTCTAGCTATTCACCTATCATTTTTTTTGTGGACACGATAACTACCGCCATTTGCCACCAATCACTTTCAAATGTATACATAAAATATTACCCTATATAATCTCGGTAGATTACGTTAATGGGCAAAATCGGAGCAAGGGGGAGGAATTGGGGGGGGGGGGGGGGGGGGCTTTTTCAAAAAAGTGAAACTTCATCAATGTGTGAAATCGAATGAATCCATTCAAAGTTCATACTATTCTTCGGATAAGGGCCAAAAAATTATTTTAGTAAAGTTTTTTTATAGCGCCAACCATCGACCAAAGAGGTGGAATACTTTAGTTTTTTTAGAAAAAAATCCTCCCTTAATAGGTACAATATCAAAACCGTTCAAAATATTCAATAGTCCTCCAAACATTACCTAAAACTTTTATATGAAAGATTTGTTGATATGACCCACCCTTACGCCAACGGATGAGCAAAATATTGTTTGTTAAGATGCCAAGAGGATTAGGGAAGAGCTAAGCCGAAGATAGGTAGGGCCTATCACAAATTATTGCTGACTGTAAATACTACGGATATCATCAAAAGAATATTAATGTTGTTTTGACAGCTGTGTCTTTCTACAGACGTGGCAAAGATAGCGTTATCAACTCCTGTCCGGCTGGTCGGCAGTTGCGATGACTCATGGTAAATAGCAATAGACTACTATTGAATATGATTAAGAAGATGGGGGCTTCTCGTATGCTAAACATGCAGAACGTTTGAAGGTATACAACAATCGGCAAATTTAGTGAATTCGACATATTTTTCTTTGCCCGGTGAAATCTACCTCCGCCTTCCGGCGTGCCGAGTGGGATTTTTTAAATAGGGTTATCCTAGTGTCAAATACCGTATGTGCTTCCCCGACACTACCACTAGTGTCTTTTGCTACCAATCCATGGAGGAAAGAATAAGAAGAGATGCTCTGAGCTCGTCTGAGTGAAGCCAAACGCTGCGTCCAAAGTGGGCGTAACCTTATCTCTCGTATTCGGTGTTTACCTTACATACCAAAAAAAAAGCCATTCCTCTGCAAATCCCAAATTATCAAACAGCTGTCGGTCAATAATTACGGTAGGCCTACGTAATTAATCAATTCGAGGCTAATCGCCAAGTTTCTACCCCCACAAACAAAATACCGTACGGAACCGAAAAGTATAGGCAATACCATATTTTTGTGTTCAGTTTATTAATTTTAAGGTTCGTATTCTTGAGTATCAAAATGTGTACGAGCAATGAGTGAAAGTGCCTGTGCTCGAAATTAGGCCTAAAAATTGATGAATGCCTCAACACCAATAAAAATCAATTTGGTGTAAATACCGTAATTAGTTCGGTATCATTAGTTCCCAAGATGTTCTTTCTTTGGTATAACTCGCACCTTCAGACACCTGTATTCAATTTAATCAGTGTTTCAGCGTATTACTAAGTTTTGCCGCGTCTTTCTTACAAAACTAGCCTTGCAAAGGTGCTCTCATATTCCTAATTAAATTGGCTTTTAAAACAATAACGCATCTTTATTTGTGCCAAGTACCGTGATGTACATAGTGTATTCTGCCTATCCAAGAAAAAATCTTAACTTGGCATTGCAGTTTTATGTCACTAAAATCCAAGACTAGTTGGAGTGGTTTACGGCTTTAAGTATAGGAACAGCCATTTTCATGCTACCCAAAGTGGGCGTGCCCTTTGGCTTCAGCAGCTTTTTTTGGCAGCGCAGCGAAGGCATCTCCTTCCGTACTTTCCTGCATGTACCAATCTGCCTTTTGCCTTCAGCACTGACCATAATAAAAGCACGTTCCTGAGATATTCTTAGACGTTATCGTGTTGGAAGCCACTATTCAGTGTTCCCTTAGTAAATGAAATTCCAATCGTTTTCAGTCTGTCAACGCGATTGTACCCAAATTGTCATGTATTGTAGTATAATGCATTTGTAGTGTATTTGGGACTGCTTATTTAGGTAAACAATTCTATTCCGTACTTGAAAATCTGCAACCCCCAATACAGGAGATGTTCTTCACCTGAGCATCGGTGAGATTATGACCCCCCAACATTAAAAAGCTGACAGCGGGCAAAAATAATAATAGTCCAGTGAAATTAGTTTTAAACCCGGACAAAATTAATAACAAGCTGAAAATTGGTGGAAACGTTATGAACCATGTCGTAAATGAAATCCCAAAAGTCCCAAAAAATCAGAGCTGGGGAAAAGCCGCCATCTTGGAAAAACTGCCGCCATCATGGATTTTTCCGTTTTTGGCCATATCTTTCAAACAAGTGGTCCTAGCGAGGTCAGACTGGTGTTAAATTGACCGGATTTTACTGCCAAAGTCTCAGGATCATTAGTAAAATATGTTAGACGCGTTCTTACAGCTGTTTTATTCAATTACGTACTATTAACATAAATAGAGTGTTTAAAGTTCGATTTTGACCGTTCCTGTCACAATAGCTAAAACTGCCAATGCAAATAATGTATTTAAACCTAAAATTATAAATCATATTCTTGAAATTGTGGGTATCACATCTAAAATGCTTAAATTATTGCCAGTATTAAATACTGAGGCACTTTGAGAGATGTAAGCTTGGACTTGTAATGCTTAGCGGCTTCAGTCGTTTGGTGGTTCCATGAGATCTGTAAAAAAAAGTAACACTGAGAATCTAACCTTTTGTGCAGATAATGTCTGTATATATTTCGAAATAACTTGCCCTCGTATTAAAGCACAAGATCGTCGGGGTCATCAACGTCGATGCTCTCGTCTGGGCGGTTCGCACATCCGTGACCAGCGCAGTATCCGCACATTGTTGTGCAGCGTAGGCCACTCAGTAGGCAAGCGCATTTGCGCTCACATCCGGATCTGCAGTTGTGGTGTCCAATCGGCTAGTTATGGGGCATCCATATAAGGAAAGAAAGAAAGAAAGAAAGAAAGAAAGAAAGAAAGAAAGCTTCTCCTGCTGCAGCGATTTCTTTGTGCGATGCATCTGGCTTGTTGAAAACATGGACCTTACTGCGCAATTTAGCGTTTTCTTTAAGCTGCATGAAGGACCTGAGTTTTTCCTTTCTAAAGGGGGCGGATGTGGTGTCACAACCAGTAGCAGCGTGGAAGAAAGGGAGAATTGGAAGCAAGCTTCCAAGGCCAGACTCGAGTTTTCCGCTTTTGAAAATCTTGCCTTTTCCATTCTTCTTTCCGGCATGAACATGGAAATGTCTTCGTGAACATCAGGAAGAGAAACCATCAAGACGAGCAGATCAGTATCTTCTCCCACAATCACAGAACTGACTTCTGTTTTCCTTGAAGTTTCGGCTGCCGTTAAAACAATTAGGGTATCAGCGTCGTCTTCAGCTTGAATAACCTCAATGCCTACTGTTGTAAGGTGTTTGGATTGGAGAGCAATGAAACGCGTCTTGTTGTTTTCGTTTGCTAAAAACACTCCTTGTGGTACAGTAGTTGGCGTGAAATCTTCCATAACTGCGTCTGGTGCCTCTTTGCCAGTCCTCCTGGCATGTTCTGCATCTTTGGTTGTCGGGGCACCATAGGCATCAAACACAACGGTTGTCTTTTTGCCAAAATGGTTTTAAATATAATTGACGTTTTGCTGGCAAATTTGGGAGTAGGTTGCAGGACAGGTCCAAACAACTCGATGCAGAAGGAAACCTCCGTCGACCGTGAACACAGGGTTTGATGGCAAAGCTTCTTCGCAGCTTGAAAATTCTTCTTGGACTTTGTGCCTTTCCGCAGAAGTGTGCCATCAAATAGAGCTGGTGGTCTTGCAGCCAACTCGTAAGTCAAGTACGTTGAAAGCTCTTCTTTACTTCGTATTTTGCAAAGGAGGCGATGAAACAGTAGGTTCGGGTCTATTTCCACTGTGGTGTCCTTAATTTTAATGATCTTGGCCATACTTCCAAGGGAACGAAATTTGTCCTTCCTCTTCAAGTGGACGTCGCTGAGGCATTGAGCTATGATTGACTTCATGGCTTGCAAACCAAGGGCATGGGATTCGTCGCAGTTCACGGTGTCGTCGGCAACCACACGTGTACGCAGAGACAAAAGAAGAGGAAGTTCCACGAAAGGGTTGTGAGAACGCAGCCACTCTGTCATCTTGTCAACATCCCCTTTTTCTCTGCCTTGTCGTGTCTCTCGAAGTTCGACGTGTTGATCGCAAAATTCAGAGAAAACACCACTGAAGCGTTCCATTGCATCGACAATACCAGACGTTGCAGGCATGGCGGTCACCCATCACCTCTTCAGACATTCCGCGGCCGTGTGTCAGTCCTCCCGCCCTTCATAGTACGCATCAGCACCTATTCGATTGGCATATCCGTCCAAACTCCACACCAGAATTTGTCGGATCTTCGGACGATGAAGAAGCCTTTCGACAAAAATTGTTCGATTTCGGACGCAGTCATGGTTTCATTTATCCTCAACATTTGCTGGAGGAAAATGTGAGCGTATTTGGCATAATTAAAATGCCCTGCTGCATGTAAGTATGGAATCATGCTCTGCACACAATACAGGTGAAGATTCAATTCCCCGGAACGTTCGGCTCTCACGAAAAGACGCATGATGGTTACCATTTTGAAATAGTCAGTCCACAATTTCGCCGTGCGACCTGATTTGGCGACTTCGGCGAACTTGGTGTAAAACCGACTGGAGGCGTCAGCGAGACATGCAGTGTTGCGGATGCTTGCAACTGTTTCTTCCCCTAAAAGTACCTTTCGGTGAACTACTTTAAGTTCTTCGGTTAAAATCGTATCTCCATTTATGTCGTCGATGAGGACACTGGCGAGAGCAACTTGAGTCAGGAAGTGGGCACGGATTGCTCGAGCATATGCGTGTCCAGACATCATGTTAATTACCGAATTATTTGCATAAATTTCCACCCACAAGTCCTCTAAGCCACTTCCAGCCATTAAAGATCCTACAGCCCCCATAAAGGACATCAAGTGGTGGAAACCTCCAAGCCGTAAAGTATTATTTGATAAGGGGCTATTTTCTTCGGCCGAGAGCACGATATCCAAAGCTTTTGCATAGAGCGGTTGGTCAAACGTTACCACACAGGACTGGTTTCTCGCTTCGCTCTGCTCTGCTGCATAAAGGAGGCAAGTGTGAATCGTCGACGGATTTGAAGGCGATAAGTTTGTATATTAATTTTATCTTTAGAATTACTCTTATTCCACCATTTCAGGTAACTTTACTAAGTTAGTGCGTAAAAACAGGTCAACATCGAACTTTGAACACACTATTTATATTATTAACAGTACTAAAATAATTTAAAAAGCTGTAAGAATGCGTCAAGCATATCTTATTAATGTTTCCGAGACTTCGACAGTAAAATCTGGTTACTTTGACACCAGTCTGACCTCGCTAGGACCACTAGTTCGAAATATATGGCCAAGAACCGAAAAATCCAAGATGGCGGCGGTTTTTTGAAGATGGCGGCTTTTCCCCAGCTCGGATTTTTTGGGGCTTTTGGGATTTCGTTTAGGACATTGTTCTTAACGTTTCCACCAATTTTCAGCTTGTTATTAATTTTGTCCGAGTCAGAGGTCAATTTTGTCTAATTGCACTGGACTATAAAATAAAAAGCTAGCCCACGGGATGGCCTTCTACATTACATATATCGCATACAGAAATAGTGGGTGGCCTAATTTGTGTAGACCTCTTGGTAACAAAGTGTGTTTCGTATTGTATACCAAGATTATTATTTGAAAAAAAGGGGCTATGTTTTAATTTGTCTTGATTATATCTGACCACCTCGTGGTGTAGCGGCTAGCGTTCTTGGCTGTCGCCTAGGAGGTCCGGGTTAGATTCCCGGCTCTGCCAAGAAATTTTAATTCTGGTGTGAGGGCTGGAACGGAGCACACTCAGCCTCGTGAGGCAAAACTGAGAATTGGAGGGTTCGATTTCCATCTCAGCCATCATTGAAATAAATTTCTGTGATTTCCCCAGTCCTACACGCAAATGCTGGGATGGTTTCTAACTTAAGGCTACGGCCGCCTTCTCCCCTATCCAACCCCCATTTTCAAATAAACACATCAAAACACAGGTTACCACACAAATTCCACACACACACACGGGGACTACATGGCACGATGTCGCAGCCCCTAAAGTCAACAACAACAACTTGATTATATATACGTACTAGCAACGCTTCGCGCGGTATCTTAACGGTTTATTCAGCGTAAGCTTAAAAGGCGCATGGACGGCAGGTCCCAGACGCAATTCAGAAAAGCGAGGTGAACAGCGAAACTCCAAACACATATAATCTTCTCTGAAGTCTTAACTCGACACGACTCGACAGTTTGATACTGGCCGCAGCTGGGGTGATAGGCTCGCTTGCTCCGAAGCTAGTAATTTAAATTACCAATGAATGGAGAATGTTGGAAGAAATGACAACGTAAAAACACTTAAAGTGGGCGATGTATTCAAGATAGAGATATGCTGTCCCGGACGTTTTTGTAGAACATTTTATGCAGAACAATTCTTATACTCATTATATAGATATTTTAACGGTTTACCCAGCGTGAGCTTGAAAGGCGAACGGCAGGGTTTTCTTCGATTCGCTTCACTGAAATCGTTACTGCTCGGCTTCCTTTGGTCATAAATAAATGTTTATCTACAGAAACCTTCCTCGAGGTGTTAACTACAAATTTAAGCGTATGAACTGCAGTCGTACATACAACCCATTCTACAAATCTGATACAATTTTATTTAATGATTAAGACCTGCTAAGGGGTAGCTACGCATGCTAACGCTCAGCGCTAAGCCCTGGGGCCAAGCTCTCTGTAGACGTGGGTTCAAGCCCCACTGTCGGCCGTATTTGATTGGTTTTTTGTGGTTTCCCCCATTTTCAACTCCAGGCAAATGCTGAAATGGTACCTTCTGCCAGGGCACGGCCGCTTCCTTCCACATCCTTGCGCAGTTTTAATCATCTTCATTCATTTCATCTCTCATTAACTCCTCTCATGACGTTGGCGTCTCATCCCCAGACCGTTGAAAACTGGAATAATGAGGGACATACATACGTCGAGTCCTGCTGAGAAGTTAATGCAGTCTTGCGAGTTAACGTCCGTGGATGACCTTCGCGGCGTTATGAGGATGAAATTAGTTATGACGTCACAAATACCCAGTCGCCGAGCTGGGCAATTAACCACATTAAATTACTAGCCTATCCCTCGGCCTGGCAGCAAATCAATCCTGGGGCCCTACTGTCCAAGGACCATCTCGTGGCAACTGACTGGCATTTATGGCTGTTATCCACGAGGTCCGGATTCAATTACTGGCTCCGCAAAGAAATTTAATTCCTGTCTGAAAGTTGGAACGGGGTTCACTCAGCCTCGTGAGGCAAAACAGAGTTAAGGTGGATTAAATTCCCCCAGAAACGGTTTTCCTTGATATCTTAACTATACCTGACAGATATCAGAATGGTACCGGACTTTAAGTCCATAGCTGCCTCCTCCCGAATTAAAAACACATACACTAATACAACCATCACCTCTCAGACAGATTCCACCCAAGACGTCACAAAGCCCCTAGGTGATTCAAAAACAAAAACAAACTTCTGTCTAAAGGTTAACTTCCTATCCACATAATTGGTCATTCTGAACTATCATTTGTATCGTTGAAAGTTTTCTTGTGGTCGTTGTAATTGAATGAGAGTCAAATTTGTCTGATAACTTGTCATTTTGGTGTTAGTACTGTAGTAGTTTGTCACTGAGTATTTTGTTATTTGGGATTGAGATAGGCCTTTACCTCGATTGAGCGTGGAAGCACCAGAGAAAAATCCACATTCAGAATGTTCGTTGTCAGCATCAGAATTCGATTTTGTGGATTTGGGATTTGCGAGCCGTGTTGTTAGCCAGTCCAGTGGAGTGTGATTTAATGCACCTAGCTACGGACTTAGGATTCCTGGAAATAATTTGTGTTTATATAAATTTACGAAACCTCGTTACATGTAAGGGGCAATTTAGATTCGGAACAATTTCTTCCTTCCGTTTGTGATATGACATCCGGGACAAAGGGAATTTAATCATCAGCTACCCTCCCCTCCCCTTCTCGCGTGTGCGAACATGTTAAATAAAAACATGCATCATCGCATGAGAGCGCTCAAAGGCATTGACGACTATAACACACAAATGAAGTTGAGCCATGTACGTGCTTCGTCAACCATGACTTGGAATGTTTTGTTATTTCCTGCAATATGAAACTGGGTTAGTTATTGACATGACAAGGAGGCGAGGTATGGAATACCGTCAACACCCGGGCCATTATTGGAAATGCGTTAATTCGGTTCAACTAACCTATGTTGGACGTTTCGTGCACCATTTACTGCGTAGTCTCGATCAGTACTCCCCGATGGGAAATGTCGATAAATAGGGAGAGGGAAATTCTGTGCGTATGCTAGCAAAATTACAGGGTTGGTTAAGTAACATGACAGATCCGTCTCGTTGCGTAGGGAATAGCATTGTTGGCTATCACTATGGAGGCCCGGGTTCGATTCTAGACTCTGTCAAGAAATGGAATTCTGGTCTGAGTGCTGGAACGGGGTATACTTCACCCCGTGATGCAAAACTGACAAGAGGTGGGTTCGATTCCTATCTCAACCATCCTTGAAGTGGTTTTCCGTGATTTCCTCATTTCTACTGCAGGCAAATGCCGGGGTGGTACACAGTATCGCAGGTTATCAGCCAAATTCTACACACACCCCAAGTGCACGGGGCTACATGAACACGATATCACAAAGTCCCTAAATAAGCAACAATACGTTACTTAAAAAAGTAACTCTGTTACAATATGTTGTGTCACTTTCCCGTTACTTTGGTACAAATTTATTTTTAATTAAAATTAGAATTGCGCAGCTCCTGTTTTTTTTTCTCTCTCATTTAAACGGAATAGGGATTGTAGTAAAATGGAAAAACAAAATGAAATGGACATGGGTAAATCATATTTAATAAGTAATTGAGGATTATTGTCACAATCCGTTTCTGGTGATTTGTAGATCTGTGTGATTTTCCCCCGGGTTATTCCACATTCCCTTGAGGCACAAGTCCCGGGGCACCTACGACAATCCCAAGCCTAATATATAGCCTACAGTTACACAGGTTGACAAATTCAACTCACATCCAAATACACGTGATTACTAACAACTTATTAACCATTATTTTTTGTTAAGCCTGGTTTTCAGAAAGGAGGGTCCTTTCATGTTTCATTTGTGTCTAACTTAATTGTTGTTTCACTCGACATTCACTGGATATTGTATTGTGGTCATTCACCCCTGTGTGTGTGTGTGTGTGTGTGTGTGTGTGTGTGTGTGTGTGTAGAATTAATTTGTCTGATAACCTGGGTCATTTTGGTGTCGGTAGTAGTATGTGTATTTGCAATTCAGGTGAGGATTGGAAAGGAGGCGGTCGTGGCTTTAAAGAACCATCCCAGCATTTGCTGGGGAAACGACGGAAAACCAGGTTGTCTGAGGTGGGAATCGAACCCACCTCTTCTCAGTTTTGTCTCACGTGGCTGGATGTACCCCGTTCCAGCCCAAATATCAGAATTAAATTTCTTAGCATAGCCGGGAATTGAACCCGGACCTCCGGAGTGACAGTCAAGAATGCTAGCCGCTACACAAGGAGGTGGACCTAATTTAATTTTGACCGACTATACCAACATTCGATTCTTGGAACATGGCCACAAGAGTGCGCAATGGTCAGTCACTTTTCAAAATGATATGATCGTAAACAACCCAATACTTCGTCGCATATGACACTACTACTAGTTCGAGATTCGAGCCACTGATCTGTATCCTTATGGTACCTGTTGTGGTAATCGCCAGCCATACTGCGGTTGTTCGAAGCAACTGGCAACACATTTTTACTAAAAAAATAAAATCTCTTGCTGCCATTAGTATGCAGCCGGCTCGACAAAGGACGCCTATTAGATGACGTGGCTCAGGAGAGGGTCCCACAAGGTGGAGTTGCTATTGTCTGGTGTGTGTATGAAACGAGGACATCTCGCAATGTTATGTCGCGCCGTGAGACACACCATGGAATGGCAACGTAGCCACCAGCCACCCACCATCAACTGATATTACCCAATTTAATATAATAAAAGGTAATCTACAAATTGTATTCCGGCCAAGGATATAGCCCTATCAAGCGTCGAGGAAAGAAAACTTAGCCTACGTGGTAGTCACTTTAAATTAATAATAACCCCTGTCACTACAGCCCTAGAAGGGTCTAGGCCTACCAAGCGACCGCTGCCTAGCCATTTGGCCTGCAGATATTAGGGTGACGCGTGGTCAGCGCATCGGGTCCCCTCGGCCGTTAATCTTGGTTTTCGTGATCAGGGCTCTACCTCACTGTCAGGCAGCTACTCAATTGTCCTCACGAGGCTGAGTGCACCCCGTTCCAGCCCTCACGCCAGTTTCTAAAATCCCTGATGGAGCCGGGAATCGAACCCGGGCCCTCTGGGTGAGAGGCAGGTGCGCTACCCCAACAGCACGGGGCCGGCCACCTGAAATTAACCCTCTAAAAGAAACTTGTTTATTCTTTGAATACCATTTTTCGAAAGAAATCATCCTTCCAACGTAGATATTATTCTAGTAATTGCCGTCAGACCAAGCTGCAATAACCTAACATAAGGACAATTATACGTTGTACGTCCACTTGTCATAGCGTGGCACAAGTTATTGTATACCGTCTACGTAAAAATAATAATATTAATAATAACAGTAATTTTATTAATACAGCCAATGGCCATGTACTTTTCTTTTCAGGACGGTTCGGGAAAGGGATATTGGAAGGAAATCGGCCGTGGATCTGTTGAAAGGAACCGTACCGGAATTTTCCTGGTGGTGAGAATGTGAAACCACGAAAACTGTTTTCAGGACGGCCGAGGTGGGATTCGAACCCACGCTCTCCCGATGCCAGCGAGGCACGAGGTAGCGCCTTAGCGCTCTCGGCCACCACGGCCGGTAATAATAACAATGACACCTGCGTTGCCAACAATGCATGCAGAAGTGATCTTAACATTTTCGTGGAACGGTTTTTTCTAGGCGCTTTCTTGACGAATCAAGTCTTCGTTAACCAACGATGGACGCCCACTTCGTTCGTCATCGTGCACGTGATCATGTCCTTAAATGAACAGTCGGACATAATCTAGTTGCCAGTGAATCACTTACCGTATTTCCTCCGTACACCACGCAAGTCTGTCGATGTGTGTCGACGAGTTCAGTGTTCTCCGCATTCAGAAAACTAGTGACAGCTATAGTCTCAGTAGTGGCGGGAATTGCAATCAATTTCGCCATTCTATAAAGCGTAAAGTGCAGACAGCGATCTCAAAATGGCCCCATCTCCTTCTCCTTGGCTCTGAGCAACTACTGCGCATGCGCTGAACTGCGATTACAGCGATAGCGGGGCAACTTATAAAATCCTAACTTACGTTCTGGACGTGCCTAGTAGACGGCATAATCGTGTGCCATGATGTGCAGTAACACAAAAGTAAATATACTATGCAGTCTACATGGAGTGGAAATGTTTCACTGATCTCCAATGGGCATTGCATTATAGGTTTTGCCATTTCGTTGTTATCCCGCTAACGATGTGAACATTGGAAAGACAATGACGTCACAGAAAGACAGAGACTATCCTCCCTCCTCGATTCACATTACGTCATACGAGACAGATTCAGTGTCTGCAAGTGGTCTGCAAACCTGGTGCCTTTGAGTGGCAACAGTGAAGATAAACCTGATTCAACCTAACAGCAACAAGTTATACTATAAACCACCATGTTTTTAGTGATGGGGGACAAATGTAAGGTTGCAATGTTAGTAACTTATTTAAGGTGACATGGGGGTACAGCCAGCTGGCGAGGCCTGTCGCACTACTCCGGGACGATGATAAATGAACGTGTTCGTTTGTATTATTGAAGTTCAATTTACAGGAGAAATCCAGGAAATCCTCTCCAGTCTCCGCTTTGTGCAACATATATTTCACCATGATTTGAACACGGGAAACTCCGACGTCAAACCGTCCGTGTCATACTACTAGTACACTACCAATAATATACAGTAGAGTCAGTAAGTTCAAATAACGCAGATGTGCAGCTGGTAACATTTATATGAAACGGAAAGCCAACAACGGCAGTGGAAAAATTAATGATCACTGATCGTCGGAGAACACACACCCCCGGAAGAAGAAAATACAATTTCCAGACAAGCTGAACTCAGAAACTACAACACAACCACTAACCTTTTGGAGTTAGGTTTCCGTCCCCACTCGCATCCCTGTACAGGTTTAATGTAAGACGAGAAAAATTATGGCAAATAGAAGTATTTATGGACGCAAATTATTATGTATAAAAACCTTGTGCATTTTCATACTACCGTACACATCAAGTAGACAACACAATCAGCGATATTGCTGTAACATACCTGCCAAGTTTTCCGGTTTTCCCGGAAGGTTTCCGGATTTTTGGGGTGTTTTCCGGTTGTCCGGATTAACATAGTTTTTTCCGGATTTTCAACTCCCTAGCTCGTTTCCGTTCTCTGCATCCAAATCGCATTTCCGTTTTGATTTTCGATAAAAGCTGCTATTCTGAGATGCGAGTGTTAAAATTCGACTGAAAATCAACTGATAAGACTCAGGCTGTCGACCGGTAACGAAAGTAACGAAAAGTAGATAATTCTTATGTCTGGTTAGTTGGAGGTAACGAAAATTCGCCGAGGTCTGTTAAATCATTTAAACCCGCGCCGCTAGGCTCGCTGATGCGATGAAGCGAGTTTCAAGCAAGCGGCGCCGATTGCGTAAGCTATATTTCCCCGTGCACGACCTCAAGGAAATGCATACTGAGGATTACCTTACTACTGTATACATCGGTTCAACGTTTATTTTCGGCATCAAGAAGAGTTTAGTTTTGTGTGAAATATTTTTCAGTATTAATCGGAAACCTGACTTTTGGTGAGACGTTTATTCGCAATAACTTCCGAAACTCAACAGAAACTTCTCATTTCTGATATTGGCCTCTAAATTTGTGTATCTCAAATTGAAGTCCAGAAATAACGCAAAATAGTTTATTGTCGCATTCTTGCGAAATGATACCGTTTCAAAAAATAATCGCGAAAAGCTTCGAAATACAGAGACTATATTTTAAAAATGTATCCGTCTAATGAATTTTCGACATTAAGTGTGATTAATTCGAAACTCCGTTATATGTCTATGTTTCCTTTGAACTATGGTTCCATCGTATATATAATCTAACCGGGCTATCTCAAAAAATTGTATAATTTGAATTAGAATGTGGCCTCTTGTCGGATTATTCGTGCAATCCTCTCTGAATAATTCATAATAACCGATACCTACTTCGAACGTACATCCTCCAAAATCACATCCTCAAGACGGCCGGCTGACAGCACGACTTGGCTGCAGGAATCTCGTCAAACGGACCACGATCGACGCCAGTTGCATAAAATTATAAAACCCGTGCCCGGCCGCGAACTTGTGTCCTCGAGGACTGCGGGAATCCCATAACGAAACATACTGAACTCTACTCGTCACTTTTCAAGTATACGGGGAGCGAGAAGTGCATCAACCCACTTAGAAATAACAGACTACGTAGCATCGCGATACTCATTTCTTCTCGTGATCCACGGTGAACTTCTAACCACAGCATAGAGGCAGCGGGAATCACGGTGCCGATCACACAACATGTCCATAACTGCTCGTGAATTTTAACCATGGCAAACTTCGAGCTCGCCTCTGCCATTCTGCCAGGACAGATAGACAGGCAGACAATCGTTGAACGGCCGGATGCGGTGCCGATTGCATAATATCGCGTTCTCATTATGCAACCGCGGGGACAACGTGAATCTCATAAAACGACCGAGAGCGGCAGCGATTGCGATACATCGCGATAATTCTCCTCATTCGATGACGAGTACAACTGGATTCTTGTCAAATGGACAACAAGCGGTGCCGATTGCGTAATAATAACTTACCATATTTTTCCGTGCCCGATCTCAAGGACAACATAAATCTCGTCGAATGACTAAAAGTGACACCGATTATGTAATCGCGATTTTTCTCCGTGTTCTATCTAAAAAAACTACGAATCGCGTCAAACGGCTGAGACCAGCGCCGATCGTGTAACGTCTCGATATTTCTCCGTACCTGACTGCGAAGACATAATTCGGTGACGATCACGTAACGTCGCATAATATATTTCTTCGTGGTCTACCGCGGGGACAAAGGAAATCTCCCCAAACGGCCAAGATCAGAGCAACTTCTTGGTCATCATAAGTCCTTGTACACAAGACGGCATATTTGGTGAATCAACTCATTTGATATTAAATACGGTATCCATTATTTATTTTTATCTACATTTTTGGAACACCATAAGGGAATCGTATTCACTGCTTTAAACACCGTTCATTGTTGTTTTCCTTCACCGCGCGATGAGCTTCTATGGTGCCGACCACAGACGTATCTTGAATTAAAAGGTAACTAAAAGGTAACTGAAAGGTAGCTAAAAAGTAACTAATTTTTACTTCATCCGTACAGTCGACACCCTGTAAAGTTTATCGATAATCACATCACTCAGATTATTGCTGCATTTATATTACACTTTGTGCTTCGACTGTTTGTAAGCAGGAAAGCTTGGTTTTAAGCGGTGCTTGCTGTAGCCATACGCTAAAAAAAAAATTAAAAAAGCTGTAGTTCTGGTATTCGTCCAATTGTGTGACAATTTTTTGTGCAATTTAGTGTTTTCGTGATGAATTCAAGTAAGAAACGATATCATCAGTCTTTCAGGTATGCATATTCTTCAGAATGTTTGGAAACTGGCACAATGAATTAGTCTCACATCACCAAGAGTTTGTAATCTCTTTCCCTGTAGTCTTTTCTCGCTATTTTTAAGACCTTGCGACGCATGTACGCGTTACATTTTTGCGCTTTGGGATCTTCTGGATTTCTATTTTTGAAAGTTGGCAGGTATGCTGTAAATTGTGGTACTTCCTGATTCATTTGTTAATGAAGCCTTGGTCTCACAGCCAAATGAAGTCTCCTTTCTCTCCATCTTTACTTTCCTGTCCAAAAATCGTAAGTTTGTTTTTGTTCTCACGAGCATTAATATAATGTGCAGTTTCTTATTTAGTCTACCATCCTGACAGCTATTTTGTCGGCCACGCTTACGGGCATTTCCATTCCGAATACCGCCAACCTTATGACAGCTGCACACCTACTGTATTGTCAGCACAAACGCACAGGTTATCTGACAAATTCAACACACACCCAAGTATACACGGTGCTGCTGACGAGGATGCCCTTAGCCCCTGGACAATAATAACAACAACGGCTAAATGGCGAGGATAATAAGAATAAATCTAATGATATATGAACAATTTTGAACAACTTTGATGATTAACAAGAATACAATAAGGAGATAAGAAGATAGTTTGGCAGAAATGTTTAGTTGACACTTCACGTGTTGTCGTAAGGCCCTAAACAACTACTAACAATAATTATGCTCTGTGCTCTGTCCAAAAGGTTCTGGGTTCGATTCCTGGCTGTGCCGAGAAATTCAATTCTGGTGAGAATTGGGACGAAATTCACTATCCTACGTGCGTGTGTGTGTCTGAGATGCAGGTGATATAGGCATTCATTTTTTAAATATTTTACATTCTGATTAAGTATTTCTGCTTGGAAATGTTTGTGGCTGATCTATATAGGATACGTTACAGCTATTCCCCAAGGTGTCCAGTATGATTAACATCAATAGGGTGGATGGACGTCGTAACACCGAGCAAGTGGAATATTTTGAATGTGAGAACTTCGCTCCTTTCCTACATACAATGCCCCTCGCCGATGCACTTCCTGAATGACCGGACCATGTCTGATTGTTCCACTGACCTTAGACACTGCGGGCATGTGTTACAACTGAGAGCTGATCAATGAAGCTCGATATGCGAGTGGTTCCGTGTTCCGAACCCGTCGCCCAACTACCCTTTGACCTACTAGTCCTCCCACCACACTTGTTCACTCGATTATCTGACAGCATTATCGCAATTAGCTCGGATATTACAGGCAATGCCAATTGTCGACTCAGACCATGTTAGAATTCGGAAACTAGAGTATGGACTGGGGCCGGTCCTTTTGATCCAGTAATTTCAGTTATCGAATAATGGATTACCCGAAGGAGAAAACCCGGTTGCTACAAATAACGGTAAGGCTAATCGATTGATCGTTTAATTGATTAGTAGATTTCCCCCAGGGGCTCACATCTAGTGTGACGTGGGTTGGCGACCACGGGGCCCCAGCTGAGTCCGGCATTGCTTCCACTTACTTGTGCCGGGCTCCTCTCCGTCTTCTTTCCTGTCTACCTCACTTGGTCAACTCTTGTTCTCTTCCGACCCCGACGGTATTAGGGTATCTGAGGCCTAGGGAGTCTCCTCCTTTCCCGCCTTAATTGGCCCCTGTCGCATCTTTCCTGATTCCCTCCTTCTGCGAGGGGTCAGCCTTCTTTTTCTTTTCCTGCTATATCCTGCCTTCTACTCAAGGCCCTCAAGGAGGTAGAATGTATGTAGCCCCACCACTTCTGGTGCACCCTGGATATTGCTACACCCTCAGGGGCTCATGGCTGGTGAGTTTGGGAGTTGGCAACCCCGAGAGATTCCTGAGCTGTGTCCGGTATTCCCCGTTTTATCCATTACCTCTGGGGCGGACCCTCTCCTCTTTCACTTTCATATCTGCCGTTCATGGCTCTCCTTCCTTCCAAGTCCCTCAATCCGCATTCTTCGAGGGTTGAGGGCATTTCTTTTCCTCCTGTCCTTTATTTGCCTTATTCTCCTTTTGTTTTCCATTTCTTCTTCTAGTATGTAAGTGTGTAGTTAGTTTTTGTTGTAAGTGTGGTTTTAGTTTACATTCTCATCTTTCACTATCACCCAAACCATTAGGGGCCGATAACCTAGATGTTAGGCCCCTTTAAACGACAATTATAATCATCATCATCATCATCATCATGTTTAGTCGATTAATTATTTTGACGATTAATCTATGTACTTCGCTCTCACAGAAATAAAACGGACATTTCATTAATTATTTGCATCATATATTTTTAAATAATGTACCTTCTTTGAGAAAACTAGACGAAAACAAAGTTAAAACAAAAAAGTTCCTGTCCTAAATTGTAAACATCGAACAAGAATTCAAACCTATGCCGAAAACTCTTAAGTTTTCTATTTTCGGAACCCTTCCCAATTTGATTGATGTTTGTCCTTCCACTGTCTCTGACTTATTTGGTTATTGTTAACATAAACAAGGAAGAACACTTTGTAGACTATACTGTATTTAGGCAAAAAGTCACTTGATTCATTTCCATACATCATTCCGAAAATAAGTGCAACTCAACTTAAGTGATGACCTCTCATTTAAACTTATTTTCTTATCTCGTGTCTAATGCGGCTACGGTGGCGTAGTCGTAGCATGCTGAACTGCTCCTTCCCGAGATCGCGGGTTCAAACCCGGCTGAAGTCGTTGGATTTTTAAGAGCGTTAAAATCCTTCAGTATGCCTCCCTTCAGAGGGGAAGTAAAGCTGGCAGGCCCATGTCTTAGATTTATGGGGGCTGATACACCTGGAAATATGTTTTTTTTTCATTTTTTGTTTTTGATCTCGAATGAAAGAATAACCATTTCTTTATCTAAATCTGAAGTTTTATAGCGAAATTTCCAATTTTGACCGAGATATTACGATTTAAATCCATGCATGTACTGAACTGTCAGCTGAGTGTTATGTGTAAGTGGAAATGTATATACAATGTTTAGAGCCATTTTCCCAAAAGTTTAATTTGTTCACAGAAAAAACACAATAACTCAAGAATTAATGGTCCAAAATGCATGAAATTTGGAATTCCCCATGTTGGAACTAAGTTATAGAGGATGAACCTCAATTATTGAATTCCTTTGAGAAGTATGCTCAGTGCATCTAAAACACCATGTGAAATTCTTAATTTTTTTTCAATATTCAAATGAAATACCTATAAAAGGGTAACTTATTCTTCCACTAAGTTCATAGAGGTCTGTCCTGGGTAATTTAGTGTTGTCTTTAAGGAAAAAAATTGTTTATGCCAATCACATTGATAGTTTTCAAGAAATGAGGTTTTTGTAAAATTCAAAAAATATTTTTTTAATATTTTAGTATACAAATTTTATTACACTTGTACATACTGAATTTCAAAATTTTATACATCAAATGAAAGCCCGGAATTTGTACTATAAGTGTACAAAGTTGAATTCAAATCCCTGTTATGGTTCCATAGATATAGAGTAATTTACAAAATGCATGCATTCCAGGTGTATCAGCCCCCTTGTGGCACGTAAAAGAACCTACCACTGTAATTGGTAGTGTGTAGAAAAATTTGTATATATATTAGGCTAGTTAGAAACGTTCGAAAGTTCGCCGCCAGGTGTTAGTGACAGTAGCATCTGGTAGCCAAAGTTGGAACTACTTGAACTTGTTGGGAGCCCTCGGGCGTTCATCAAGAAACACCCAACTATGGCCATTGGTCATTCATAAATAATAATCTCGTGACTACTAATCAATTAATTAAATCTTCGGTTAGCCGATTAATCGATTCTTCGGTCAGTCCGCAAACAAAATTTCCTTATGTGAATGAACGTTCTGTGTTCTATCATTGACATACAGAAGAAAGAGTAGTGGGCCCAAAATCGATCCCTGGGGTACTCCAAATTTAATAATTCCCTCATTGGACAATGTTTCATTAAGTAATTTTCGATTAATTATAAATTATCGATTAATCGAACATCGCTTATTACCCGCTTGCTTATTACCCGCTCTAGAATGGACCTACGAACCTAAAGAGAAATAATATGTGATCACTAGATTTGAACCCAGAAGGCTACAGAACATTACATTGCATAATTGACGGTATGTAAGCATACCGAAACTTCAACATACTTCCATTCATTTCTAAGCACATGCCTGGCAAATGAATAACAGGTTTCCTCCGGAAATTGCAAATGTAAGACGGCGGAAATTAAGACAATCTCGCACATAATGACTTTTAATTGTAAAATTAACGTCTTTTTCGAGATCGGTTTTTTAAATGCTGTCCTGGAATACTCCTGACTCCAATGCAGGGCAGTGACGTTAGATAAAGTTGCATAATGTTCGTGAGCACATCGGTTGTGATGGGATAACATTTACAAACAGTTATCGGGAATTGGGCAGTCTGAACCAACAGAGTACTTTGACTACCATAAAAGCAGTGGTCAACAAGACCCGTGCTTTGTGACGTCATAACAAGCAGCAGTATAGTGACTAATGTTTGAGAACACGAAAGTTAGCGGAAAAGTAAATATACAGAGTAAACATGTAGGCCGCTATAATGGTTGACAGTTGGCTAAGGTTTATCTTTTGTTCTACCAATTCATATAAATTTAAAAAATAACCCCTGGCACTACAGCCCATGAGGGCCTAGGCCTACCAAGCGACCGCTGCCCAGCCATTTGGCCTGCAGATATTGGGGTGACGAGTGGTCAGCGCGTCGGGTCTCCTCGGCCGTTAATCTTGGTTTTCGTGACCGGGGCGCTGCCTCACTGTCAGACAGCTACTAAGTTGTCCACACGAGGCTGAGTGCACCTAGTTCCAGCCCCCATGTCAGTTTCTAAAATCCCTGATGGAGCCGGGAATCGAACCCGGAGGAATCGAACCCGGGGCCTCTGGGTGAGAGTCAGGTGCGCTACTCCAACACCACGTGGCCGGCAAAAGCAAAGCCATACAGGCCATGGAGGCCCTGGGAGTAGTGCAAGGTAGAGGCATCCACTTTTTGTGACATCGGCACTAGATGGGATGGAGTTGTCAGCTCCACGCCCGGCCGTCTTTGTTCCGAGGAATTACCCTGGTACTCATTTCTGGTGTAGGCTGAGTGAACCCCAGGGCCATTTGCGTTTCTGAAAGTGGTAGATTTGTTTCTAAAGTCCACTCCCTGGGTGGGGATAGAACCCACACCCTTTCAGTTAGAAGCTCAGCGCCTCTACCGAGTGCACCACGCAGTCCCCTCTACCAATTCATAGCTAAGCAGTAATTTCATCGATATTAAAAAGTAAATAAACAAAAGCAGATATTATTTTTGTCTGTGAGAGAAAAGGTAACTCCTAAATATTAGTGCCCAATTACTTTTACTCGTATAAAGTAACTGAGAAACACATTTCTTATTTTACGCGGGTTATCCCTACATAGTATTAAACAAAGTCCCCGATTCTGGGATGTAACAGGTAATCTCGAGAACCACTGGATGGATTTTGATGCGGTTTCACCAGTTTGTGAAGGATTGGTTGTCCGTTCAGGTTCGATTCCCAGCTTGGCCAAGAAATGTAATTCTAGTCTTAGGACTGGTACGAGCAACACCGAGCCACGGGAGAGAAAACTGAGTAGGGTAGATTCAGTTTGCTTCCCCCCTCAGCCCGGATGGTTCCTAACTCAAGGCCACTACTGCCTCCTTCCCACTAGTTAGTTAGTTAGTTAGTTAGTTAGTTAGTTAGTGTTGTTTTAAGGGGCGGAACTACGAGGTCATCCCTCTCCCCACGTCAATACACGCTACTACAGATATAATAATTTAATGAGTGTAGCCAATGGCCAAAAAGTACAGTAGATATGCCGGTTAATATAAACTTATATACATTTTCTTTTAACATTTGACACATGGTATCTTTCAGAAAATATGTCACAGAGATCGCATGCACAGCCTGGACTGGGGCTATAGCACGACTTCATCACGCATGACTATCCGGATTTCTGTTTTTGTCTGATGCAGTTCTTGGAGGTCTAGTACTTAGCTTGGTGTAGAAGGTAGAAACATCGACAGTCTGAGCTCCTCTATGAGAAATGCCTCTTTCCAAGGGGTGTCCATATATTTTCTAATTTTCACAACATTTCGTCAGCGACACCTCTCTGCACTTGCACGTCCTCACGTGGTATCTGTCGCAAGGACCCTTACAAAGCTTGCACACGCATAATTCGTCTGGTTGGTGATAGACGTCTCTCATGCAGATCCGGTGGTGGAAACCATGGACCGCAAAGCGCGTCAATATATGTCTCAGCTTGTAGGATCCTTGCATGTAGTCATAGCGTCCGTCGTATAAAATTCATGCCAAATGTCATATCTCTTTGCTGTAAATACTCCCTATATCCCGGTGTGTGCGGCAGGATATCATAATAACACAGTTTGTTAACCATATTCTACACTCACCAACCCAAGTGCATGGGCCAGAAGCCCCTACATGTGTCACACACACATATCCTTGTGTCGACAGTATCTGGCAATATCACCCTGACAGCCGTATCATGACTAGGGCTCGGATTTTAGGTGCTAAATATCAGGAAAATATTTATTTTTTATGTATTAAAAATACCGGAAATATGTGACAAACATGTTAAAATATTTAATTATAATTTAGTTTTATCAATGTGAATATAAACAATATGCAGCTGTGGCTCCCTGACTACTGAAGAATTACAATACACAACGAGATACAAGTTCAGGTTGTCCTTCACAAATTTACAGACGATTATCGCGAAACACTTCTTCTGAAGGTGCGAAACGGCGGCAATATGTTTCTTGCCCTTGGGATCGCTGTTCAGCCTTGATTGCTTTCCCACATGGTTGGCAGAACAGAACGCCCCCATCAGAAGTAAAATTATCATTAAATACTGCAACATACTACTGCAGACGATAACTTGTAGTTGCTTTTACTTTAGGCATCGTAGAACTGCCTTACACTTCACAGTGCCAGAAATGAACTGCATGTGAGTGACACTGGTTCCAGGTGGCTGGGGGAGGTCTAGCACGTGGTGCAATATGGCTATGGACAAGGAAATCCCCTGCTTCCACAGTGAGTGGAACGGGGCGACAAGATAAGAAAAACACAGTTTCGGGCTGACATACGCTCTGCATGAAGATTAGATAGCTCACAGGTTCTTCCCCCGTTGAAGTAACACAGAACAAAAATGCAATAAACTGAAAGATCTAGCATGCTGATTTTAACAAATGTAAATATTATGTATTTTTATGTGCTAATAAGTTAAAAGCAGGAATTTATGTATTTATAGAAAAAATGCTTAAAATATGTATTTACATAAAAAAATATTTATTTACCTAAATATCCGAGCCCTAATCATGACATTGCAGACGTGTCTATAGTTTAGGAATAATCAGAGTAATATCAGTTTTCTATAATTACGCTGTTAAGAATGGTAGGCCTAAGTAAAAGATTACGAAGTATGATTTGATTTCTAAATATTTGGTTGACTTACAAGAAGACTCGATTGCAGTTATGACAACCGTAGGGAGCTGTCAATAATTTTCGGTTCCTTTCCTCTGTTTTGTACTCGTGATCATTCATACTCAAATGAGACTTCATGAAGGCCGTTAAGAGGGAGGGAAGTATTCATAAACATCGGGAAACGTGTTCGATAAAATTAAGGCCTACTGTCTAGTTTCATAGAAGTGTTTGACTAATAAGTAGGGGTCTAAAACAGGTAGGTGCGCTTTCAAGAAGTAGTTGCATGAGTATTCGCATCAAATATAGGTCCAGTTTACAAGAAATAGAGAGCCCTCTATTGTCGTCTAGGGTTGGTGTAGTTAATTCATTTAGGGACTTGGCGACATCTTGGTCATTTAGCCCCGTGTATTTGTGTGTGTGTGTGCGCGTGGAATTTGGCTGATAACCTGTGATGGCTGGACCAGTGTGTGTGTGTGTTTGTAATTCAGATGTGGATTGGGAAGGAGGCAGCCGTGGCTTTAAGTTAGGCACCAACCGGGCATTCGCCTGGAGTAGAAGTCGGAAACCACGGAAAACCACCTCCAAGACGGTTGAGGTGGGAATCAAGCCCACCTCTTCCCATATTTTTGCCTCATGAGGCTGAATATACCCCGATCCAGCCCTCAGATCGGAATTAATTTTTTTGGCAGTACCAGGAATCAAACCCAGGCCTCCGCGGTGAAGCCAAGAGTTTTTTCGTCAAGACCAGTGGTTCTTAACCTTTACTAGCCGGTGGTCTGACAATTTTATATTGAAAATCACTGTGGTCTGGAGCATTTAATCAGATTTAGATTTTAATTAATTGATTTTATAGTTTCTCACCGAAATAATTGTCGCGACGGTGAACGGAATCCCAGGTGGTTTCAAACGTATCGGCATGCAATTGATCCTAAGCCTTATAGCCTATAAGTATTTCCCGCCCAGTAGTTTTCTGTTATTTTTCATTTCAATTTGCAGAGCAGTATCACAGAAATTGGCTGGTGTTAATTCATTTAGGACCTTTGCGACATCGTGGTCACGTAGCCCCGCGTAGTTAAGTATTTGTGAGATCTGGCTAAAAACCATGTCATTGTGATGGCTGTTGTAGTGTTGTGCATTTTTAATCTAGAATGGGATTTAGGAGGCGGCCGTGGCTTTTATGTTAGGTACCATCCCCGCATTTGCCTAGAGTGTACGTGGGGAAACCACGGAAAATCACTTGTGAGACAGCTGAGATGGGAAACGAATCCCTCTCTCCTCATTTTCCCCACGAGGCTGAGTATACCCAGTTCCAGCCCTCATGTTAGAACTAAATTTCTTGGCAAAACCGGGAATCTAACCCAGGACCTCCAGGTCCGTAGTCTTACGACGTATCCCGAGACCACAGATGTGATGACCACGGTGCTGGTAGACCCTGTATTGTAGTGAACCCCGTCCTTCATCGGAATGAGGAATTGTTCCTCCAATGTTTGCATCTCGAATATTCGTCGACTTGCGGTGTTATTCAGCGCACTTACACTTGCGAGAGTGGGGGAGATTCAAGAGGTTGAAGCACTCAAGGATTTATCGGTAACCTCCCCACCTCTCCTGAAATTACCTATTCAATTTGCTTAGAATGGAGCCGGCGTCGTAAACGTTACTCAGACGTCACGTAGTAATCCGACAACGCCAGTCTTATGGTTCCTGTACCAGGCACACAATTTTTGGTACTGAATATGTAATCGCACTTAAAATTTTCCTACAGCTGGGCCGTTCCCATCCTATAGTACTCGGGCCACGTAGCGAAACGGTAAGGTTTTCGAATGATGTACCTGGGTTTCCGGGACCGAATCCTGGCGTAGTAAGTTACCATTTAAGGGTGATGAAATACGAAGTCTGCCTCATTGCGTAGTGGCCAGCATTCTTGGCTGTCACCTCGGAGGCCCGGGTTTCGATTCCCAGCTCTGCCAATAAATTTAATTCTAGTCTGAGGGCTGGAACGGGGTACACTCTATCTCGTGAGGCAAAACTGTAAATAGGCGGGTTTGACTCCCAATTCAGCTATCCTGGAAGTGGTTTTCCACTTCTACGCCAGGAAAATGCCAGGATGGTACCTAACTTTAGGTCACGGCCGCTTCTTACCCAAATTCTACCTCTATTGCAAATAGACTACATTCACTAGTTAATAAACCACAGTCGTACAGGTTATCAGACAACTTCAACTTTCACCCATGTACATGAGGCTACATGACCACGATGTCGCAAAGAATAATCAACAAAAACGATAACATACGAGACAGCCCTGTCATTAGAATTATTGGCACGTTAGAGATCCCTTCAGTCAGAGCCTCCGTGGTTTAGGCGGCAGCACGCCAGCCTCTCACCGCTGGGTCCGTGACTCAAATCCCGGTCACTCCATGTGAGATTTGTACTGGACAACGCGGTGGTGGACAGGTTTTTCTCCGGGTACTCCGGTTTACCTGTCACAATTTCATTGCAGCAACACTCTCCACTGAGGCAAAATTGAGCAGAGGCAGGTTCAATTCCTACCTCAGCTACCCCGTTCCAGCCCTCAGCGCGACAGGCTTCGGCAGCCGGCACAGTTCATATCCTCTCCGCTAGATGGGGACTTCATTCATTCCATTATTCCCTGACCCGGGCGGTCGACTGGAAACAGGCTGTGGATTAGAGATCCCTCCAGTGCAAATATCAGACAACCCTAGCGTATCTAAATCATTAGTAGTTAAATAGTTATAGTTGTTGTTTTTGTTGATTTTCTAGGGGCTTTGCGACATCGTGGTCATGAGCCCCGTGTACTTGTGTGTGTGTGTGTGTGTAGGAGCTGTTTGATAACCTGTGTCACTGTGATGTTTGTAAGTTACTAGTGTGTACGGTATATTTGTAATCGGGGTAGGATTTCTGGATAGGAAGCGGCCGTGGCCTTAAGTTAGGTACTATCCCGGCATTTGCCAGGAGTAGAAATGGGACACCACGGAAAATCACTTCCGGGGTAGCTGAGGTAGGAATTGAACCTGCCTCTGCTCAATTTTGCCTCATGAGGTTGAGTGTTCCCCATTCCAGCCCTCAGACAAGATTTACATTTCTTGGCCGAACCAGGATTCGAACCCGGGCCTCCGCGGTAACGGGCAAGAATGCTTGCCGGTATGCAACGAGGCGGACGTAGTTGAAAGACATGTAAATCCCATTTGTATGTATTTCTTCCCCATATTATTCCCTTTTCAGTGGGGTTGGAGCTAATGGTTTCCACGGCTAGATGCTCTTCCTGGCATGATATAAAACTGGACAAAGATTTGGATGGAAAGTGGAAACAGCTGTGGCCTGTTAGAAGGTACTGGGGAAACCACGGAAAACCTGGGGTTTGAATCCATTCATGTACCGAATCCGCAGGTACAGACCCGACGTTTGTTTTAGACGAGTGAAAAATCTTAATGCAAGTCTGGAGGCGAGTTACTACATTACCTGTGTTATTGTCACCTGGCCAGTGTGGTCCGAGGACGGACAAAACTATCTTTTGCTACTACTGAAGTACAGTAATTGGCAAATATAATGGTGTTCTGTTCGTAACCATGTAGCGTGTACTTCCGCGTCACACAATACTTCGACGTGGACTGTACTGTTCTGCACGGTGGCGTCGTCACGTGCTCAACTCTGGAATTTCCTTACACCAGACCGGTGGTGACAACTGTGAAGCGAGAGAGCGACAGTGTACAGGCTCACCCTCAAGCTTCAAGGTCAAGGACAATCGTCTAAAACAAACGTTCGGTATGTACAGAGTTTGTTTTATATACCCTCAAACTACTGTACAAGTCGTTTGACCCTTGATGATGGCTTGGTAATGCAGTCTTCGTGTTTCGGCGTGTCATTCGCAGTTACTAGCTGTCAAGGGCGTTATGAAATACGTGATGTAGCCTACTACTGTATGTGAAGCTCATATTATGAAATAATCTGCCGCATCAGATATCTGACACACATTGTTCGTATTTCATTGGTCAGCAATTTCCTTGTAGGATCATATTCTGTGTGACGTGTTCAAGTTAGTACCTACTTCTCATTGCCAATGCAAGGTTGCCAGCTTTCAGGTAGCAAGGCTTGGGGCCAGAGATCAGTTAATCTCTATGTTCCGCCACTTAAAACAAACCCCCAATTCCATTATGAACTCACGGGGCATAAGCAGCCGGCCCTTCAGACTCATAAAAGACAATATAAATAATTCAAGCCCATATTTTTGAGTGTGAATGGTATGTAATGTTGCTCGGCTCCAAGCTCCGTGGGCCGATAACCTAGATGTTAGGCCCCTTAAAACAACAATTATTATTATTATTATTATTATTATTATTATTATTATTATTATCATCCAAGCTCCGTGAACAGGGCGAATTTGTCCGTGAACCTGAGAGGAATGTGCATAGCGGACTATGAGGAGTGATGTGACAATTAATGAGGGTTCCCGGTTCGTGCGTAGTAACAAAACCAAATGCATTGGTTGGTGATTCACTCACTCATTCGCAACACCACAGTTGTTTGAGCAACGGCCCTATGTTAGCAGTATTGGAATAGACATGATTTCCAGATAACACAGCGGGCTGTTGGCAGGCCCCTTTCTTCCCGCCTGCCACTTCACCTCACCCCGCAAGTTCACAGAGCTTGAGCCCGAGCAGTATGTATGTATGTATGTATGTATGTATGTATGTATGTATGTATGTGTGTGTATATATATGTATGTATGTATGTAACTTGTCTGACAGCTTGTTGTTGTTGCTGCTGCTTCTTTTTTAAGTTGAGGGGGTGGAGTTTGAAGGCTTCCAGGATATGCATTGCCTCCCTAGAACAAGTCAAGGCATCTTACAAGTGGTTTTCCATGGTTTTCCCAATTTTGACTCCAGGACAATGCTGAGATTGTGCCAAACCTAAGGCAAGGGTCACCTCCTTCCAAATCCTAGCTCTAATTGCAAGCACATAAACTTATGCAGACACTGCAACATAGGTTATCTGGTTTGAGGGCTGGAACGTGGTACACCCAGCCTCGTGAGGCAAAAACTGAGAAGAGATGGGTTCAATTCCCATCTCAGCCCTCTTGGAAGTGTTTTTCCGCGGTTTCTCACTTCTACTCTGGGCAAATGCCAGGATGGTTACTAACTCAAGGCCACGGCCGACCCCATCCCAATCCTCATCTGAATTACAAAAACTTACACAATTACTCTTATCATAAAAATACCACACACACGCAAGTACTCGAGGCTACATGACCACGATGTCGCAAAGCTCTAAATCAATCATCAACAATTTATGTTTCACAGTGTGCTAAAATATAAGTGAGGTGATAGTATGCATGAGAACAGGAAACAGATAGCAAATAAACAGTGCTTAGTATCTGAGATCTAAACACTTGTTTATAAGAGGCACAGACCACGAGAAGTATCCTAATCATAGTTGACATCCCTGGCATGGAATACCGGTAGGCTACGTCACAAGGAATAATGAAAACAAATGATTGATTGCAGATATGAGTCGAGTCGTTGCATTGGCGCTCTGTCAAACAGGTTGAGTGGTTCCAGTTGTGCATTTTCAGTCGTGTTTGTGTGCAGTTGTGTGCATTACTCTCCATTCTGGGTACGTAGCGTGTCTTATTTGAAGAGCAGATGGATGCATTGCAAGAATGGACGTCACGTGGAGTATCTCAGATATCTGAACGTATTCGCTGTAGGACCCATATCTATTAAACATTTTAGGTAGATTTCATTAGAGTACCGACAGCGGTAGCTACGCTCGCTAACTCGCAGTGCTACGCCGGGGGGGGGGGGGGCAAGCTATATGTGGACTCAGTAGACGTGGGTTCGAGCCCTGCCGTCGGCCGTCCTTGAAATGGTTGTCCGTGGTTTCCCATTTTTTCAACTTCAGGCAAATTCTGGGACGGTACCTTCTGACTGGCCACGGCTGCTTCCTTCCACATCCTTGCCCAGTTCCATTCACCATCATTAATTTCATGTAGCCCCGTGAACTTAGGTGTGTGTGGAATCTGTCTGATATCCTGTGTTATTGTCATGGCCGCACTTGTCAGTAACTGTAATTAAACTAGGATTTGGGTAAGCAAAAACCATTTCTAGAATAACTAAGGTGTTAGGCCCATTATTTTTTATAATATTCATCAATGATCTACCACAAAGAATAAAACATTCAGAATGTCAATTATATGCAGACGATTTTAAAATTTATAAAGTTATAACAAATTTAGAAGACGCAGTAAAGTTACAAGAAGACATTGATCGTGTTTTTATCTGGAGCATTAAAAATCAGCTAGCACTGAATATAAACAAATGCTTTTACCTTAAATTTTCATCAGCAAAATGTACATCCGAATATACATACACAATTAATGGAACAAACTTAAAACCAGTTATGTCTATCAAGGACCTGGGAGTTATTTTAACACATAACATGTGTTTTAAGCAGCACATCTATTTCTGTGCCAATTCGGCATTCAAAACTCTGGGATTTGTTATTAGGACAACTAAAGAGTTTACGCGCATTAAAGCCGTCGATCATCTATTCAAAATCTTGGTCCGTAGCAAGTTAGAATATGCTTCAGTTATTTGGCATCCGTATTATAAATCACTGGAAGCGAGCCTCGAAAAAGTTCAAAAATGTTTTCTAAGGTACTTATATTACAAAGACAACAATATATCTGCATTTAAATCAAATAAATCATATACTCAACTACTGGATGAATTCAACTACACTAGCTTGGCAGCAAGGCGCGAAAACTTACAGCAGGTGTTTTTGTATAAAACAGTTAATGGAATGTTAGACAACAGTGGCTTCTTGCAGCAGATTCATTTCAATGCCAGAGCAGGAAATTTGCGAAATCGAGATCTCTTAGTTTGCAAAATACCAAAAACAGTATATTATAAAAATTCACCATTAGTAAGAATGTGTCTGGTGTACAACAAACTTGCCAAAATCAACAATAGTTTAGACTTTAGCTCTGCATTACCAGTATATATTAAGGTTTTAAGAGCTACAATTCTTACATTGTCAATGAGCAAATTGTAAATGTTAGCAACTACCGGTATGGAATGTAATCTGTAATTTTGTATTTATGTGTAAATATGCATAGTACTTATGTTATATCTGAGCTATAGTGTGACTTATGTACCATTGTCAAATATTCTTCTAAAACTTCTTTCCATTTTTGTTTGTAATATAGACCTAGTATGTAACTTTTTCGTTTGTTAAATCTGTAACTATTCAATATAGTGCTATGTACGCCTTCTGTAATTGGAGCCTAAGCTCTGTTGAAGGTATAAATAAATAAATAAATAAATAAATAAATTTGAACTCACCCCGTGCTGTAGCGTCTAGCATTCATGGCCATCCTCCTGGAGGTCCGGGTTGGATTGCCGGTTCTGCCAAGAAATTAAATTCTGATCTGAGGGCTGGAACGGGGTATACTCAGTCTCATAAGGGCACAACTGAGTAGAGATGGCTTCGATTCCCACCTCAGCGATCATGGACGTGGTTTTCCACTTCTACTCCAGGCAAATGCTGGGGTGGTTCCCAACTGAAAGCCGTGGCCGCCTTCTTTCAAATCCTCACCTGAATTACAAATACACATACTTCTACAGCCATCACAAAAACACAGGTTATAATAAAACAAAATTCTACGCACACCAAAGTACATGGGGCTAAATGATCACTATGCCCAAGCCTTTCAAATGAAACAACTACCTCTTCTCAGTTGTGCTTCACGACGCTGAGTGTACCCCGTTCCAACCCGGAGACCAGAATTAAATTTCTTGGCAGAGCCGGGAATTGATGTTGTTGTTGACTTTTAGGGGCTATGCGTCATAGTAGTCATGTAACGATGTGTACTTGGGTGTGTGTAGAATTTGCCTGACAACCTGTGCCACTGTGATGTCTGTACTAGTTTGTAGTTTGAGATGGGATTTCGGTAGGAAGCGGCCGTAGCCTTAAGTTAGGTACCGTCCCGCCATTTGCCTGGAGTATAAGTGGGAAACCACGGAAAACCACTTCCAGGATGGCTGAGGTAGGAATCGAACCCGACTTTCCTCAGTTTTGCCTCATGAGGCTAAGTGGTGTACACCATTCCAGCCCTTACACAGGAATGAAATTTCTTGGCAGAGCCAGGAATCGAACTTGACATTCAAGAATGCTAGCCACTATGCCATGAAGTGGACTCAAACCTTGCTTGTGGTATAAGGGCTGGATGTTCGAGACCTCCTTTATATCTGCCACCGGAAGCCTGGTGGTAACGAACCGCAGGAGCTTTGGTTGTCATGACAACCCTCCTCCCCACCCCCTCCCCAACCCCCACCGCCACTCGCCATTCTCCCATTCAACTAGAGATGCTCAATTTTTTTCTTCCCTCGTCTCAGTGAATTTCTTTTGATGTTCACTCTACTGTATGTCCGAAGTGAAGCGGATCTGTGGGACTGGATTATGAATATAAAACACGACACATTGGAGCCCGCCCTTGGCGAGTTTCGTCTCACAAAGGAATTTCGCATCATATAGCTTATCTAAGTGAAGTATTAGTTTCCAAATGGTCAGTTTAGTGCAGGTAATTTAAGTGCTTTATGACCATCGTTATTTTTAAGTCTAGTTGATACGGTGTTTTCTCGAATACGTGGTGGTACTCCGTCCACATTGTTCATTTATGTGTCTACTCATAGATTTCTTTTCAACCTATTTTAAATGCCTCTGGCCTTCGATCTAGAACGCTTTCCACTACAGTATATTCGTTTCATGATTATTTTAAGAGGCTCCAACGATAGGTTATCGGCCCATCACTTTTTCTCAAGATATTCTCACAATAGCCTCTCTGGAATACAGTCACGCACATAAGTATATGCGCAGAAATGTTGTTAAAGGTGTGATCTTACATTTAACAGAGATGTACCGGGTGAGTTAGCCGTAGTGGCTGCAGGCAGTCGCTCACATCCGGGAGGCGAGGAGGTTCAAAAACCCCCACCGCGCGCCGGCAACCTTGAAGATGGTCTTCTGTGGTTTCCCATCTTCCTTCTAGTCAAATGGCGGGGTTAGTCCCTAACTATAGGTCACAGCCGCTACCTTCCAATTCATCGTCCTTACAGTCACACCTTCCTCCCCAGACAACACTTCACACGCGACGGTACTTATAGCTCACCCCATGGGTGTCCTCATAAAAGCAGCTACAAACTCTGGCGAGCCGAACATGTCCTCGGAAGAGAGATGTAGTGGTCCATTTGCTTTCGGAATAGTATCCATCCCTTCTTATGCTAAAAGTACAGTACCGGTATCTAGAGGGAATTAAATAATTTTACTAACGCAGCCAATGGCCATTTACTTTCTTTTCAGGAAGGGGCAGAGAACGTATTTTTGAAGGAAGTCTGCCATGGACCTGTTAAAAAAGAACCGTCATGGTATTTGCCTGGGGGTGAAAATGGGGAAACCACTGAAACTATTTTCAGGACGGCCAAGGAAGGATTCGAACCCACGCTCTCTCGATACCAACGAGGCACGAGTTAGCGCGTTAGCGCTCTCGGCCACCGTGGCTGGTTAGAGAAGTGTATAGCCTATGTTTCCTTAATGATACAACAGTCTATAGTTGAGCACACGCCAGTTTACCAGCTCTTGATGGATGCAGTATTTTTGCATTTGTCTGTTGGAACAGGCTAGAGTAAAATGTGGCTTTTCACCGTTACCTCAGTCTCATTCATGGCTGTGATTATATGGAACCTATTGAGGTATGAGGGGTACTGAGTAATGGCCTTCAGGGCACAACTAATGTTGGTGGATGCTGTGAAAGGTTCTACTGGTAGGGTTGGTATTGCTGTACCGACTCAGTAAGGAAAGCAATGGAAATCTACTTAACTCCTCGCCTTGCTTAGTACGCGTCATTTTAGTGCTCCCTTTGGTTTATGTGGGTTTCAGCCCACATAACCGGTAGTGGCACTTTTTGAGGATCCAACCAGCCTCTGGGCTCACTACCTAACAAACAGACATAGTTGAGCATACGAGTAACTTATGACTGCTTGCAACTCTTGCGTTAGGAAATACAATCGTTGCGAAAGTTTGTCGCAGGTGGGGCGTTCAGTACGTATTCTCCTCTCCAGTTTGAGACAATGCAAGACTTCAGTACTCCATCCGTAGAATGATTATGGGACGTAAAGAGATTCGAAACGTACTGCTAAATATTTTGTCAGGGCAAAACTTAAGTTATGGCTATATTGAAGAGTCAATACATAGAAGTCGAACGGCAGTATTGAACTTCTCTTATCGATGTATGTTCCACGCTGTCCTGAATAAACATAGAACTGGTTAACAGCCGAAGCTTGGTCAAAGAGAACAGAGGATTAGAGGGAGGTTCAGTCGTTACTCCACCGGAGATTACAGCATTGTTGAAGTAACATCTAGGTAAGCATGTTCATGTTCGTATTAATCAAAAGACCCTTAATATTACATTACATAATACATTAATATATTTCACCCTACCGAGAGTCTTATATTCTTGACACCAGAGGTGAGTGGCGGTACTCAACCATTTAGCACGCACGCTTTGTCTGACAGTGGCTGCGCGTCCGGATGCACTTCACAAAACACTACTGTTGGACAAAATATACTATATACATCACGTCATTACGACTAATGACGCCCCTGGACATATTATGTCGGTTGTGTCCTGATTGCGATCATTCCAGATTGCGTTCACCTCATTAGCAGTCCAGATTGCGGTCACTTTCATTTTAGGGAAGAACTATAAACATTCCAGCGTCCAGATTGCGATCACGTTTCTTGGGAGACCGGTCCTTGGAGCTTGGTTCTTCCCGATTGACTCACACCTTCCGTAAGTTTTGTGGATAACAAGGGCAAACTGATATTTCACTACCTAACCAAAGAATACAGTTCAGTGTTCAGCTGAGCACACCCCATAAAACTTCGCTTAAAAAATCAAGTCCGCTCCCAATCTGACAGCACCTCGTAAAGCAATGATAATAACATGTTCAGTGTTAAGAATAGAAACGTTTCAGGATAGGAATCAACGACCTTCACTTTCAACAAAATTGTTGTAACGGGAAATGTTATACTTACAGGGTATAATTTTTAATTTCTGTCCTCCTCTCCCATTTGAGGCGCGAGATATCTATTTTTATAATAGGTACTGTATATCGTGAAATACATTCTTTTCATTACCTGCGTTTGATTCTAAATGCCCTTTGTAATTAATTTTTGTCCCCGCCCCCTCCTTCACACAAAATCAAACATTTGAAGTTTTAGGTTTATTAACATTCCAGATTTGAAGTCTGTGGCTTTTGATAAGTCAAAATCAATAAGTTCACTGTCAAAACTACTCAAATTATAAGATGGTATTTTTGAAGGAAGGTTTCCCCCTACCTTGTCCTCAATGATGTGGTCAAGATAGGGTACTCCTGCAAGTGCGTAGGGTCCGGACCGATCTCCCAAGAAAAGTGATTGCAATCTGGACGCTGGAATGATTATAGCTCTTCCCTAAAATGAAAGTGACCGCAATCTGGACTACTAATGAGGTGAACGCAATCTGGAATGACCGCAATAGGGAAGACACCATTATGTCACAGGTCGAGAGACGTAACAATCCATTGTCCTGTTGCCGTATCAGGATAACGAAATAGGATGTAATTCAGCAACGCAATGTTGCATGTCCTGTGCTCCCACCTGTAAGTGCTACAGACAATCATAACTTCCCAGAGATGTTAAATTTCTGTGTCAACGACTGTACATTGCAGCAAGTGGCTCCACTAGGCGCGTAGGCATTTTGGCGTACAGGTAGGAAACTAAAGTCTGTTCGTCGATTCGAGATAGTGGAAGTAAACACAGTTGTACACGTGATTGCAGGACTGCCCGCAAGGGGTGCATAGAGCTGTGCCTGTTGAACGTACGCCAACTTCAGTGCTGTGTATTGGCAACTCCATTTATCTGATATTCCATCTAGCAGTGAAAATAGGAATCTCGCCAAGTAGGATATATCTATCACGTGGTGACAGTTCGTTTGGTTCTTGCATGGGTGAACAGAGCATGCTAATTTGTGTTTTTATACACAATTAATGAGTTTTACTCGTTGTTAGTACCGGTATACAAAATGAGTAAAAGCAAAGTATTTTGCTCAGATTACGGCTGCAAGCCGATGTATAAGAGGGCTACGGATTAATTTGTTCATTATATACCAAAAGATGCAAATAGCAATGGCCGAAAAATTGGCGATAACGAATAAATACGGAGATCAGGAACGAGTTGGAGACAGTCCACTTAAGGTACGGTAATAATAATAATAATATAATAGTATAATAATACTAATGGTCTAATAGGTCCTAATCACCTGTGACAGAAAAGATGCAGTGATAAAACATGTTTGCAACATTCTGATACGCCTGCCTTTCAAGAACATTGAAACTGCCTAATTGTTAGCTTTCTCTCGTCAATTTCTCTTGTAACCATGTGGGGTGGAGCAGCGACGTCTGGACCTCAAAGAGCGTAAATTGACCAAAAGGTTTAATCATTGTGTATTCTTTCACAAGACATGTTTGCAAATAACATTTCTACCCCTTATGTAAAGTTTCTGATGTCTATGGTGCTTGTTACGTTATATTATTTACGCTACCCGCGTATCTACAGGTTCTTAACGTTTAGTGAATAAATCTCACTTCGGTGACAAATAGATACGCGGGTAGCGTAAATAATATAACGTAGCATCCTGTCACGGTTGCCACAGTGCAGTTAGCAAACTCGAATATAGCTTTGAAACTTAACAGTGTAATGATTCGAAAAGTGCAAAAACAAATCCGAGCAGACAATCAATGCTTGATAATACGTAATTCACGCATAAAATCCAGTAAAACACACAAATTGGATCGCGTGTATCGCACTGTTATACATAATATCAGTATTTAAGGGGTCACATTTACTGATTATAACAGGTTGATAGTACGAAAGTGTTCCGTAGCAATCCTGTGTTATTGAGTGTTTTATCCTACGTATACCGGCCATGTTGGACCGACCGCAGCGCCCCAAGTGATAGTTTGAGTTGCCAATAGCCTACATGTGAAGCGGGCTGACTTATCGGTCACATGGTTCAGCGCGGTTTATTTATTGTTCGTTTATGTATTTATTTATTTAATTAATTAATTAGCTCTTAACTGCTTATGACAGGCAACAGTATACAGTGCAGCAAGTCTTGTCTTTTCTAGGGCTACGGCATGACTAATGATCTCGGAGCTTCTTGGCTACCCCTGTTCGGCAGAGCCAATGACGTGAACTGGGCGTGTTTCCCTGTCGGGGTAGCCAGGGGCACTGTCTGGACTCGGCGAATAGACTTTAGAAGCGGGTTCATTATAGATCCAATAATTACTTTTGTAACCGGAAGGAATAAACAGAAGAAGTCAATATTTAAAATAAAATGAGCCAACTGTACAAAACTTACATTAAAGTCAAATTTGAAATGCTTGAAAGTAACAGAACTTCTCATGGGCTCTCGCGGTGCCATTCCAAAATCCTTGAATCTTTCCGGAAACAATTTGGAGTGCACAAGTGTTGAAGAGACGAGATCGTCAAGACTGTTCTCAAGTAACCTTGCCGTCCCGCGGCGTAGCCGTGCTCGTTAAATCGTGCACCACGGCCGCGAGCACAGCTGCAGCATATCCGGAGATCGCAGGTTTGAATCCCGGCGCTGACAGCGGCTATCCTGAGTGTGCTCTGATTTATTCACGCTCCCTCCTGGTAAATACCCGGATACACATCTAGTGGGACGTGGGTTGGCGACCACGGGAGTCCGGCATAGCTTCCACTTACTTGTGCCGGGCTCCTCTCCATCTTTCCTGTCGACCTCCCTTGGTCAACTCTTGTTCGTTTCCGACACCGATGGTATTAGGGTATCCGAGGCCTAGGGAGTCTTTCACTTTCCCGCCTTAATTGGCCCTTGTCTCATCTTTCCTGATCCCTCATTCTTCGAGGGGTCAGACCTCTTGTTTTCTTTTCACTCTATTTCCCTTTCTCTGTAAGATTCCGCATTTCATGTTTGTGAATTGGTTCCCCGTGAATCTAAATTACCTTTAGCGAATGTTTTGAATCTACACTACATTTTGTAGGTATTTTCAATCTAAGTTGCATTTTGCGAGTTTTTTCAACCTAAATTGCATTTTGTAAGGATTGACAATCTGATGTGCTTTTTAGTAAGTCTTTCAATGTAGGTGGAGGCACTTTTGTGAGTATTTTCAATTTCAATTGCATTTTGCAAGTATTTCGACTCTACATTGCATTTTGAACCTAAACCACATTTAATTAGTGCGTATTTTTCCATCTATTGCTTTTGTGCGTATTTTCCTTCTAAATTTCCTTTTTTAATTTTTTCCACTCTACTTCTTGTGAGTCGTTTCAATCTGAGTTCCATTTTGTAACTATCTTCAGTCTCACTTAATTTCCGTTATGGTTTCCATTTCATTTTCATTTTCGCTATCACCCAGACCATTAGGGACCGAAATCGTAGATGTTAGGCCCCTTAAAACAACTATTATCACCATCAAATACCAGGATAGTACCTTAATTTAATTCTCACCTGTGATAGAGTTACACACACATAAATACTGGTTATCAGACAGGTTCAACAAACAACCAACTATGTGGGGCTGATGACCAACATGTACCAAGCTCCCAATATGAATTAACAACAAATTTTTCCAGATTTAAATCCACCATCTTCATAAATGTAGTTACTATTTGACTGTTGTAAACCTTATAGTCTACAATCTTTGAGTGTATGCAGAGTCACATGGGACTATTTTGAATGGGAGAGAGTTGTTCAAATAAATAAAATAATTCAGTGTAGAGCAACATTCCTAATTCGAAGGTCAAGTGACATATATACAATTCGAAATATCCAAATTTCGATTTAACCAAGAGGTCAAATATCTAGTTACTGGTAAACAGTATCCTAACGAACACTGTCCTGGGCATATTTAGCCAAGCCAAATAACTGTGTGTGCATGTCTACCCCCTATTATTCCCGTTTCCAACGGGGTCGGGGATGAGATGCGATGAATGTCTGTGGCGGGTGGTTTTTACGACCGGATGCCCTTCCTGATGCTAACCTCGTGAGAGAAGTTAATGAGAGATGAAATTAATGAAACTGGGCAAGGATGTGGAAGTAAGCGGCCGTGGCCAGTCAGAAGGTACCGTCCCAGCTTTTGCATGGAGTTGAAAATGGGGAAGCCACTGAAAACCATTTCAAGGACGGTCAACGGTGGGGATCGAACCCATGTCTACAGAGTCCGCAAGTAGCTTGCCCTCATGGCCTAGCGATGCGCTTTAGGAAGCGCAGCTACCGCTGTCGGTCCCAAACCAAATAACTGCAATAGTTACTACTTGTGCGTTATAAGCAGTTTAAGATATTTCTACAATTATGTAATAGAACATGTATACGAAGGAAATGTAAACAAAGTATACTTCAATGGTGTTTTTGTACGGAAACTGCATAAGTTGATGGAAATCGTGAGCTGCATCGGTGGCGTAGTTGGTAGCATGCTGAGCTTCTATGCCCAAGATCACGGGTTCAAACCCGGCCGAAGTCGTCGGATTTTTAAGAGCGTTAAAAATCCCTCAGTATGCCTTCCTTCGGAGGGGAAGTAAAGCTGGCGGTCCCATGTCATAGTTATGGCATGAAAAAGAACCTTCCACTAACTACACTCGTGGAAGCTAAAATTTGTAGGTTAGTTTGATAACGCTATATTAGTTCCAACGTTCGCCGCCAGGTGCTGACTGCGATGAAATTTAGTAGCCACGTCCGAAGCTAAGTGTCGTGGATGGTAGCATTTGGTAGCAAAAGTAGGAACTACTTGAACAAATTGTCTGCAGTCCTACCTTAATTACAGATATCACACACTAATACAGCCATCGCAATTAACACCGGTTATCAGACAAATTCTACACACACACAAAGTACACGGGGCTACATGACCGCGTTGTTGCAGCCCCTAAACTAAGAAATCAACCATTCATGGAAATCGGGATGCTGGATTGTTTTCCTTAATTTTACCGAACGCTGTGAACAAAACTTGACTGCATTTAAAGTACGACCTATACTTTCTGTTTGATCACCTCGCTACTTTTCCTTATTCTCAGCGTATCAGATGCTGGATGAGTATACATACCGGTAACACTAGCTTTACTCCAAGCACAGCAAAGTAGTTGTGACTGGTGACCTCCATCAAGAGAAAAGGAGTTTCGTGGCAAGAGTTTCAAACTGTGACATCACAAGCTCGTCTCCAGGCGAATCTAGCACGCAGTGCAGAACTGAGAATTGTAAATAGTGATATTAGTTGTAATTAATTACGATCTAACTGTAGCAATGAACAAAATTGAAGTTTTTAAGGGAGCTCATACACCGTCAGTGGGCATACGGTTACGAATCATATCATAGCATCACTAATATGTAACATAGAGTTATGAAAACTGACATATAAATAGTAAATGCATAGAGCTTTCATCTAATTTAGAGAAAGGAGCAGTATATAAAGTATTTCGTGATTTATTGAAAGGATCATATTCGTGATTTTTTAAACTCCCTGAATAAACAAAACACGATTTAACAAGAAATACCAGTCTGAATGGAATGACATTTTTTTCATGTAAAGTAAACTCATAAATACCGAGGATGAACCACCATGAATGTTATATTGTAAATAGTATATCTTCAAAAAAATATTAAATTTGTCTTTCAAAAAATTAGCAGTTTTTTGTTTAATCTTCCAAGTATATCTCAATTGTTTTTTAAGATAATTTCATGAATGAGGTTCATCCTCTAGGGATCACAGGTTGGAATGTGTCTGCCGAGTTTCATCCAGTTTCATCAGATAGTTCACGAGATATTGTGTTTTTCCTACCAAAAACACTTCCCTTACAATTCCTACTCATTGTTTAACATGTAAATTTACAATTATTAAATTATATTGTTACAATATGATAAAGACTGGTTGAAATAGGATATCAAATTCATACAGAGCAGGAACAGCAATCACATAGCCTATGCCACTAAAAGGTGCAACCTTGTGTGTGGCATGCATATCATTGATTACTATTTCTAAAAATTGTATAATGGCTTAGCCGAATACGTTCTATGTAAATGATGTATACACTAAAAAATAATGAATAAGAAGGAAAATTGAATTTGTGTTTATATAAACTTGTAGGCTCAACTAATTATATTTTCAATTTTAATTTTGTTTTCTCTGTGAAAATGTTTTATACAGTATGCATTTTCAGGTTTGCATGTTATCCTTTAAATTATTTTAATTTAATTGGGATACATAGTTTTGTATTATAAATAAGATAATCCGTCTTAGTCCGGTTATTTACGCTTTCCGTTTCCGCATTAGACAATTTCCCGGTTTACAGTGTATTTTACATAGGAAATACTTCTTTGTGGTGTTTGAAGCCATATTTTCAGTGTTGCCTTAGTAAACAAGAGTTTAGTGCTTTTCAGTCGGTCAACACGAATGTACCCAAAAGAGATGGGTTATGCCCTAATCCTGAAAAAAATTACATGAGATTAATAAAACACTAGGATCACCAGTTTCGATCGTCAAGCGATCATCATCAGATCCATTACACTGAGGCTACAAAATCTATGTTTGAAATACAGGTGAAAATATTTACAATATGTACAATTATTTAGTTGCAGTATTGGTACTGCAACTAAATAATATTGTAAATATTTTCACCTGTATTTCAAACATAGATTTTGTAGCCTAAGTGTAATGGATCTGATGATGATCGCTTGACGATCGAAACTGGTCATCCTAGTGTTTTATTAATCTCATGTAATTTCTTTCAGGATTAGGGCATAACCCATCTCTTTTGGGTACATTCGTGTTGACCGACTGAAAAGCACTAAACTCTTGGAAATACTTCTGTTCCGATTTTTCTTATCCGTTTGTCCAGGTTTCCGGTATATAAAGGGTCCGGTTTATGCAGGTTTCACTGTACCTTGAAAGAAGAATATGGAAATAAAAAAAATCTCTGAAATGGTATTGGAGCTCCTTCCAGCTCAGCGTAAGGAACTCTGCTACGAAGACAACAGGGAGCGCGTGCCCTATTTAGCTAAGTAAACAATGTACACACATAACTGCCAGTTCTCCCAAATACTTTGCTCATAAATGTGAACTTATTTTTCAGTCTTTAACATCATACAAAATTTCAGTTTTATTGTTGTAATAGTTTCGGAGATATTGTGTATCTGTGAAATATTTCGCGCGGTCGCGAAGTTGGATTGGCGATACTTATTGAAACTTACAAGGCATGATCGTCGTTGATTGAAATAGCTCAAGGCAATCGAAACTTATTTGGGGCATACACGGACAAAAGGTTATCTCGTAAGCCCAAATATCATGTGTTGAAATTTCGCTTAACACTGGGAGATTCAGAAAGATACTGTGCTCATGAAAAGGTTTAAAGTTAGGATCATTTAAAGGTATCAATCTTGAGAACTCCACGTGAAGTTCATATTAAAAATTCGAAAGGTATTTTAAGAATATAATCATGCTAACAGTAGTGCCCGGCTTCGCTCGGTGGATTTTTTTATGGATGATAATGAATTCTACTGCAGAACTGGAGCACTCAAGGATAAGGATCGGAAAGCACCAACGCTTATTTCAGCTGTAACCTCAGTATCGTTCTCGCTTGCTGAGCCCAAGGTTGCAGGTTCGAAACCTGGCGCAGTCAGCTGGCATTTGAGGGTGCGCAAATGCGAGGGAGCCGTTTCAGTACATTTACTGGCACGTTAAAAATCCCCTTCGGGGCAAAATTCCGGCACCCCGGCGTCTCTAAAAGCCAGTGTAGTTAAAAGGGACGTAAAACCAATAACATTATTATTATTATTATTATTATTAACCTCAGTATACTGCACCAACACCATCGCCCTTATACAGAGGCATACTATTGTCATGATGATAACTGTTTTAATGAGCCTAAGAAATCATTTTGCACTAATTACTCCCCGTGACTGCAATTTATAAGTAGCTCGCAATTCTGTACCAGAACATTGGTAGGGGCGACGTGATGCAGCCCGCATTGCCAGGCAACAATAGACGTAGGTATTATTGAAGCTGTTCGGGAGCGCTTGTTCTTCCGACTTACTGAAAAAATCAATCTTTAAGGTTACCTGAGTGGTGTAGCCTAATGCTACATAGCCTAAACTATTCCTCTTGAATCTGGCTATCATATACAAGAAGAATTTTTCGAATCCGACTGGTAGTTCCAGAGATTAGTGCGTTTAAACAAACAAACTAACTAACTAACTCTTCAGCTTTATTATATTAGTATAGATTATTACAAATGTGTCTGCCGTGACCAAAGGCTTTCAAACGCACCAAGTGGAACCAACAGAAGAATCCTCAATAATTACAGTAAGTTGCGTTTCATAAACATGGAATTTATCCCGCTCTATAGCCGTACGCTTAGGTCACGGAGCACGATTGCAAATAGGAGCTGGAAGTCCAGAGATCGAGGGTTCGAACCCCAGCACTGACAGCCGGCATCCTGAGTGTGACTTTTATCCTGTGCTCTCCTATTCTCCCTCCAGCTGGTTTCTTATTTTCAATTTACGGAACATCGGATTATTTGTATAGGCTACGAATTTCCGTTTCTTAGCTGACTCACTCATTTTGTTTGTTACATAAGAACACTGAATTTTGTGTTTTTCGTTACTTTTTAGAAAGGGCGGCTGGTGATATTGTTGCAGCGTTGCACAACTCCCAATAATTTTACAACTAATTCGTCGTTTTTTTTCCTTTAATGTTTTAGTTTTATAGATCTAATGCACTCAAAAATGTGTTTAAATCATCGATATTTTGTTATAATTTATCGTAATGCTTCATACTGTACCTATAAAAGCTGCCGCCTTCAAATCAAACTCCAGGGGGTTAGCTCTCTTGTTGCGACTCCCAAGCAGACAGCGCGGCGTACAGGACGAGGCTGGACGAGGCCAAGCTTGTGCATAGCATGCCGACCAGCATGGGTAGTAGGGAGTTGCAGACGAGCTGCCAGCCCCCTGGCAACGCTCAGTTCCAAATGGCACCGTTAGACTGCACCACTCTTTGGAAATGACAACACCCTCGATTTCTCTTACCCCGCGAAGGGTAGTTTAGTTAGTTAGTTAGTTAATTACTGTTGTTTTAAGGGGCGGAACTACGAGGTCATCCGCCCCTGAAGGGTAGTTTCTTTCCCACACGACTAGGGAATGCTACACCACCCGCAACAGTACAAATATCGGAATTTCATAGGGAGACATTGGTTCACACCCAATTATTTTTAGATGTTTTCTCATCATAACTTCATTTAATATTTTTGTCAATTGTTCTGTGAAGCGAGCCTAAGAACGCCACTATGCTATAAGTACAGTAGATAAGTGACTGAACTATTTTGCGACGTATTGTTGGTGTACTATAGCGGGTTTTGTTTGCTTTTACCACTCTTGTTCTTGCGGGATTTGGGTTGCGATTAGTTCTGTATTTAGTTGATTGAGTATTTTGGTTCCAGGAAGATACATAACCGTGCATTATTATTATTATTATTGTTTGGTTGATTCACTACTATGCATTCACTACGAAATTTCAGGCTAGCAAAATTCAGTGTTTTGTTAGTTTGCCTTTCGCGCCACTTTCCGATATAGCACCCTGATGTATCATCTGTGCATCTTGTAAGTTAGTATTTTATTTAAACGGAATGTTTAGTTTGAAACATTAATTGTATTGTGGAGTGTAAGTGAAAATTAATAGAGCAAGTAATTTACTAGTTAGACAGCTTTCCCAGCTCCCTGATGACGATAAACTCACAGTAAAAACACTCGGTAGACCATTACCAGATAAGTATTGTCCAAAATATAAGTATAGGCTACGAGGGCGTTTAAAGGATGTATTTAAGGCAATAATAATTGGTTATGTGAATGCAATATTAAAAACGCTTTATTCTGTTTTCCATGTTTGTTGGTGGAGAATCCGCGTGGACCAAAATAGGAGTTACGGAAATTAATCCCTAAAATAAAGAAACATGAATCTTCAGCTGAGTGGCTTCGGTGCCGTAGTTGGTAGCATGCTGAGCCTCTATGTCCAAGATCGCGGGTTCAAACCCGGCCGAAGTCGTCGGATTTTTAAGAGCGTTAAAACCCCTCAGTATGCATTCCTTCGGAGGGGAAGTAAAGCCGGCGGTCCCATGTCATAGATTTATGGCATGTTAAAGAATCTTCCACTAATTACACCTGTGTGAAGCTAAATTATAGGTTAAAAATTTGAACAACGCTCTTAGGTTCCAACGTTCGTCGCCAGGAGCCGACTGCGGTGGCGTGCAGTAACCAAGTTCTGAACTAGTAGTCGTTTACGGTGGCCTTTGGCGCCAAAAGTAGAAACTGCTTGAAATTCAATGTCTGCAGTCCTCACTTGAATTAAAAACAGATGATACTCAGTAATACAGCCATCACAATTAACACCGGTTATCAGACAGATTCTCCACACACCCAAAGTACAGGATATGACCGCGTTGTCGCAGCTCCTAAACTGAGGAACCAACCAATCTTCAGCTGTTTGAAATTGACACTTTTTAGAACTGTTAACGAAGCTGCACAATTGGACAGTGTCTATAGAAGGTAAATTGCGGAATATAACGAAGAAGTTAGGCACAATAGGTATGTGTTAAATATTGTAATAAACTGTATTCGTTTCTGTGGCTCTTTCGAACTGGCCTTGCGTGATCATGATGAAAGTGTAACATCAACAAATCCAGGTGTTTTGAGAGAACTAATTAAATTTAGCGTTGAGTTGGATGCTGTGTTAAAGGTCATTTTAGTAAGGGCAACTGTTTTCAAAGGAACGTCCAAAACAATACAAAATTAAATTTTACAGATTATGTTGGTGGTTTGCCAAGAAGAAGTATCAAAGCAAATAAAGGAATCGGAAATTTTAGCCATTATAGCAGATGAAACTAGTGATATTTCAAACATATTTCAGATGGCTGTTGTGTACCGATAAGTTACGTAGTAAGAGGCAAACAAAACATGATGCACACACATTAGCAGCGTGTTTACTGGATTAATTAAAGAAGCAGAAATTGAATGAAACTCCGCAAAAATGAATTGCGCAGACGTATGACAGAGCGCACTTCATGGCTGGTTCCTCTGACGGGGTTCAAGCTATAGTAAAAAAATCCTATCCTTATGCAGAATATGTGCCCGTCTTTGTTAGTAATATCATTTTTCGTAACGTACAAACTTTTCGGTTGCCATGTTTTTATGTTGAGAATGTTTATTATCCTGGAGATAGAGACCCAACCTTAGACAACCTGCTGTGTTTTAAATTCTTCCAATTAACTCAGGCATAGGGCGTAAATACATACATATGATTTTTTTTATGAATTCTTATAGGAAGAAGCCCAAAAGAGCCATTCAAATTTGTCTATTTGTCGAACGTACAGTTAGTTTGGAAAACCCATGTATTTCAGTTTTTATAGAAATGTAGTTCATCTAACGTTAATTGATTTTTGTTACATGTGTAAACTTCCCATATAAAATTGCGACATCAGAAATGTTGGTGCAACACCCAGCTTTACATACCACCGGCCGCCACTGCTTTTTACAATGATCCTCTATCCAAGAGCTCTTCCTGCTACTAGCGTTGATGCATATGATATCCATAGAGATCTCCCTGCGCCGTGCGTTCAACAGAGCATGGTTAATGAACTGTCAGGTCAGTGACCCTGTGGCGAGCTCCATAACGTCAACTAACTGCCTAACTCACCTGGCATTTACCAGTAACTTTGTCAATCCCCAGCGGCACTGGTCAATATTCCTTGTCACATTCTTGAGTTCAAGGTCACCATACATACCAGCTTCGTGTGCGCGTGAAACCTGAGACAGACATTGAGTTGGAGTCTCATATACCGGTAATTGATCCCGAAGAGAGTCAGCCTTAAAAAATGTCCTGTTGCCAATTTTAAGGTCTGCGACATTGTGGTCATATAGCCCCGTGTACTTGGGTGTGGGTTTGTGGAATTTGTGTGATAACCTGTGTTATTGTGATGGCTGTACTGATGTGTGTATTTGTAAACCGTGGGAAGGAGGCGGCCATGACTTTAAGATAAGAACCATCCCTGGAGTAGAAGTGGGGAAACCACGGAAAACCACTTCCAGGATGGCTTGAGGTGGGCACTGAACCCTCCTCTACTCAATTTTGCCTCGCAAGGATTAGTGTGCCCCGTTCCAACCCTCGCACGAGAATTAACATTTCATGGTAGAGCCGGGAATCGAACCCGAGCCTATGGGGCGATATGCAAGAACGCCAACCGCTACAACACGAGGTGGTTGAGAGAAATATCCTAGTGGCCACGAGGTTGATTCACAGAGTCATATTCAGAATCAAACTTTTCGCCCTGGAGGTCCGGGTTTGATTCCCGGCTCTGCCAAAAATTTAATTCTGATCTGAGGGCTGGAACGAGGTACACTCAGCCTCATAAGCCTCATACGAACAGACGATTTCAAGTCCTACCTCAACCATCCTGTAAGTAGATGTCCGTGGTTTCCCCACTTCTACTCCAGGAAAATGCCAGGATGGTTCCTAATATAAGGCCACGCCTGCCTTCTTCCAAATCCTCACCTTAATTACAAATACGCACACTACTACAGACACCACAATAACATAGCTTATCAGACAAATTCTACACACATCTAAGTACACAGAGTTAAATGACCAAGCCCCTAAAATGAAACAACTACAACTGTGTATTGTCTGCCTGTTCGTTTCTAAGTATCAGCCAATACCAAGTGATCTCAATCTGGTGCTCGCAAGCACCACGGTGCTCTTGAATTGAAATTTGGTGGCTCTCGCAATATGAGCCAAAACGTGCTCGCGAGCACCCCTGAGATTCATTCTTCAATTTCACTTTTCGAAAGTGGTATTTTTAATCTCAGGTAAATCCCTGTTTTATGAATAACTCGAAGAAGCTGATTCGACTCGACTGTACTCATGTAAATGTATCTTATGTTCATCACACATGCAAGCAGTTGCAGCATGCCTGGTGAGTGTAAATCGCTAGCTATTTCAGCACTTCAGAGAGGGAGAGAGCGACAGCAAAAGGACAGAGAGGCGTATACTTGTTGCATTATTATTATTATTATTATTATTATTATTATTATTATTATTATTATTATTATTATTATTATTATTATATTCGAGATAATGGTGCTCGGGTACAGTGCCTACCAAATGTTTTAAGACCACATACTTATTTTCGGCAAAAGCGTCCTGGTCTTATATGTTTGATTAAAATTTAGCCAAATATTTTATGAAAATACTTTGATCTAGGCCTAATAGACCTGTACCAAGAACATTGTAATATGGCTTACAAGTTTTGAGTTTCAATTTTTTTAATACAAGTGGGAGTATCTAAGAATAACGCAATTTTCAAACACAAATTAATATGTGGATATATGTATATGTATTGTAGAATGCATACAATCGTTTTGGTAAATGAAATTTAAAAAAAAGATACGAGCCTTACAGTAGTCGCATATGATGTGTAACATCTGACATGTTATCCTACACGTATACTACACAGCTTGGACATTCTTAAGATGTTAATTTACGCTCCGTTTTCATACTGGTACTATGATGAATGTATAGATTGAATTGGAGATATGCTACTGTCACACTTGTGGCGCAGCGGTCAAGTTGTTAGTCTCTCACCAAGGTAGACCGCGTTCGATTCCCGGTCAATACATGTGAGATTTTCGAATTGAAATGCCATGTCCTGTGGTTCGCATTCCACGTAAAAGGGAGGTACCGTAGATCATGATCGTGAGATTAACGGTCACACAAAACCACAAGCTTCCTTCCTTCCTTTTACATGAGTAATTCATAATAACAAAGTGACATACAACGTCGACTCTACTCTGAAATACTGTGTGCACACTCCTCAGTAACTATAACATTCATTATTCTCAAGGCTCTCATACAATTCGTCGTAAACAATCAAAACATGGCTTCCTACAATCATGAAATGACCTAGTCTCACAAATGATGAAAATACAGCTTTTATTCCACTCATATAACAACATTCTGTTATGCAATTAATATTTGATTACTCACCCACAGTTTGACAATAATGCCGGTTACTTAAATGTCATTTGTCGTCTTTATTTTATCATACATTCAACAACATTAGTCTCAAGTTTTCACTTCCTACCCCATGTGATATTCAACCTTGAACGTGAAGCTTCATAAACTGCTCAATGACAAATGAAAGTCGGTGAAACAGTTGCACTGTGCTCGTCAAACCAGTGCCTGCTAAATGCACTGCCTACTGTATTACCTACCATAACATTCTTGCGCTACAGAGCACACACTGCCTTGTTTCCAATACACACATTTTCAATTGTACAAAAATCACGCTGCCTTTGCATGGTACCACTGCCAGCTAGTACACTTCCGTTTGATCGATCGAGCAGGCAGTGCTTACTTCCGTTGTCTACCACTGCCAGCTAGTACACTTCCGTTTGATCGATTGAGCGGGCAGTGCATACTTCCGTTGTCTACCACTGCCAGCTAGTACACTTCCGTTTGATCGATCGAGCGGGCAGTGCATACTTCCGTTTGATCCACCACTGCCACCTCGATCGTTCCTATCCACTTCCGTCCCCAATTTTCAAAATCACTCCCACAAAACTATCCAGTAACCGAGCGGAAAGTTGTTACACATCAAAAATCTTGCCATTGAAACTCAAAACCTGAAAGCCATATTACAATGTTCTCGGTACAGGTGGATGTCTATTAGATCTATTAGACCAGGAAGCTTTTGTTGAAACTAAGCTAGTGGTCTTAAACTTTTGTTAGGCACAGTACTTGGTATGGCATTAAGGTGGTGCTCACAGTACAGTATATTTCATTTGTAAACTTCGTCAATCATGTTTGAATAGTTTGAATGCAACTGTACTTACATCACACGAACACAACAAGCAGTATAGGGTGTTAATTTGTAATGGTGTTGGACTTTGCAAAGACGCGCTGGTGGCCGTAATAAGAGAGGAGAGATACCATCAAGTCATTTGTGTTAAGAATATGCAAACCACATGGGAAATGATCAACGCTGGGATTAGACATCACTGTATTTGTTCCTGCGTTCATGATTTCTGACCGCCTACAGTCAACATTCCAATGCACTGAGCAATCACAGTTGAGAGTAATGGTATTCAAACCAAACATGCTGAGGGCACGGTGAAATCACCAGCGACATCTGTCACTTGAGGAATATCAAAAATGTTCGTCCTACTTTCGCTGGGTCACGGTTGAACGAGCGTCCGTGGCACGAACGGGTCAGAGGATGGATGGGACGGTGTCGCATGTTTACAAAATATCAGAAGGAAACAATATACAGAGAGACGTCTGGGAAATATATTACTGAGGATATACCTCGAAAGATGATGACGATGATCATGATGGTCATGATTGTAGTTTTAAGGGGCCTAACATCTAGGTTATCGGCCACTAATGGTCTGGGTGATAGCGAAAATGACAATGAAATGAAACCATAACGAAAATTAAGTGAGACTGAAAATACCCTTTAAACTGGAACTCAGATTGAAACGACTTACAAAATGGAGAGTGGAAATACTTACAAAAGGGAATTTAGAAGGAAAATACTCACAAAAGGAATAGATTGAAAAACACGCACAAAATGTTGGTTAGGTTCAAAATACGTACAAAATGCAAGTGAAATTCAAAATACTTACAAAATGCAAGTGAAATTCAAAATACTTACAAAATGCAGATGCGATTGAAAATACGTACAAAATGCAAATTATGTTTCAAGATGCTTACAAAATGCAATTGACATTGAAAATGCACAGTATAATTAAGAATGAAAAAGCCCATTTCAGATTCATAATACTCACAAAGTGCAATTGAAATTCAAAATACTTACAAAATGCAATTGAAATTGAAAATGCTTACAAAATGTTAGGTAGATTCAAACTACTTAGTTGGATTGACAATACTTACAAAAAGCAATGTAGATTGAAAATACTTACAAAATGTAATTTAAATTCAAAATACTAACAAAATGCAATTGAGAATCAAAATACTTACTAAATGCCCACCATGCAAAATGCAATGTAGATTGAAAATACCTGCAAAATGCGGTTTAGGTTGAAAATACTTTAAAAAATGCAATTTAAATTCAAAATATTCACCAAAGTGTCCAGCCCCTACATTGAAAAACGTCGTAAAAAGCAATTTAGATTGTCAATTCTTACAAAATGCAATTGAGGTTGAAAATACTCGCAAAATGTAATTTAGATAAAAAAGACTTACAAAATGCAACTTAGATTGAAAATACACACAAAATGTAGTGTAGGTTAAAAAAGAATTCGCTCAAGGTAATGTTGATACGATGAGCCAATTAACAAAAACAGTGCGGGAATCTTAAAGAGAAAAGGAAATGTAAGGAAAAGAAAACAAGAAGTCTGACTCCTCGAAGAATGAGGGATCAGGAAAGATGAGACAAGGGCCAATTAAGGCGGGAAAGTGAAAGACACCCTAGACCTCGGACACCCTAATACCGTCAAGGTCGGAAAAGAACAAGAGTTGACCAAGGGAGGTCGACAGGAAAGAAGACGGAGAGGAGCCCGCCACAAGTAACTGGTTAGCAATGCCGGACTCAGCTGGGGTCCCGTGGTCGCCAACCCAACCCCACTAGATGTGAGCCCCTGGGGGGATACTTGGAAAGGGAGATTGTTTTTGTTGTTGTTCTTTTAAGAGACTTGTGGTCATTTAGGCCCGTGTACTTGCGTGTGTTTGTAGTAATTTTGGTAACCGTTGTAATGTGTGTATTTGTAATTCAGGTAAGGATTGGGAAGGAGCCTACAATGGCCTTAAGTTGGGAACCACTCTGTTTTTTTTTTGTTTTTTTTAGCGTATGGCTTTTAGTGCCGGGAGTGTCCGAGGACATGTTCGGCTCGCCAGGTTTGTAGCTGCTTCGAGACGGACACCCAGTGGGTGAGCTACAAGTACCGTTGGGGAGGAAAGTTGGAAGGGAAGGGCGAGGAGTTGGAAGGTAGCGGCTGTGGCCTATAGTTAGGGACCAAACCCGGCATTTGCCTGGAAGGAAGATGGGAAACCACAGAAGACCATCTTCCAGGTTGCCGGCGGGGGGATTCGAACCTCCTCGCCTCCCGGATGTGAGCGACTGCCATTAGTCATGCCGTAACGACCTCGGCTAACTCACCCGGTACCACTCTGGTATTTGCCTGGAATAGAAGTGAAATACCACGGAGGTGGGAATCTAATCCACCTCTTCTAAGGTTTGGCTCGTGACGCTGAGTGTTGCCCATTCCAGCTCTCAGACCAGAATGATACTTCTTGGCAGAGCCGGGAATCGAACCCGGAACTCGGGGGCAGAGCCATGAATGCTAAATGGTAGATCACAATGCGTAATGAGAGACTTAGATTAACTGATGAAGAGAACAATTTGGGAGCAATTATCACAGTAAACTTTCGTTCACATCTTGGCTAAGAAACAATTATGATTATCGATATTGTTCGATCTTTACCGCATGTTTATAGCCGGCCATGCAATGATGTGTAACCTACCCAGAAGGAGCTACGGTCCAAGATCTGGCTCGGCTGGAGACTTAGAAAATAATGTTTGTTGTTGTTCATTTTCTTTTGTTAATTCGGTTTAGAGGCTTGATACATCTTGGTTATCAGCCCCATGTGCTTGGGTGTGTGCTCAATTTGTCTCATAACCTGTATTTCTGTGACGACTGTAGTAGTGTCTGCCCTTAACTTGAAGCAAGGCACGGCATTGCTTTTGAGTGTGGAAGAAAGACAAAACTTGCTGCACTGTATACTGTTGCCTGTCAAAAGCAGTTAAGAACTAAATACATAACGAACAATAAATAAACTGCGCTGTAGCATGAAACCGATAAGTCAGCCCGCTTCTTACGTAGGCTATACACAGCACTGAAGTTGGCGTACGTTGGCACAGCTCTATAGACCCCTTGTGGGCAGCCCTGCAATCACGTGTGCAACTCTGTTTACTTCCACTATCTCGATTCGGCGAACAGACTTTAGATCATTCAACTCGTAAGTTGTTAGGCTAAGTGTCAACTTAATCAAGCTACGATCCCAGCTAAGGACTATGGTTTATCGGTGTTTAAATGACACTGTCTCGTGTTAAGGACCCTGTTCAAGACGAAGATCCAACAGACCGGTGTCTCAAAACTTCACGAGTTGAAACAGAAAATAAGCTCATGACAATCATCGCTTACCACAAACTCTTTTCTACTTTGTAAATTCCTCGTTGCGTAGTGTCTTGCACTCATGGCTGTCACTGTAAAAGCCCAGGTTCGTTTCCCCTGCCAAGAAATTTAATTCTGGTCTGAGGGCTGGAACGGGGGTCACTCGTAAGGGAAAAATGAGCAGAGGCGGGTTCGATTCCCACCTCAGCCATCCTAGAAGTGGTTTCCCACTTGTGCTCCAGGCGAATGCCGGGATGTTTCCTAAATTAACGCCACGGCTGCCTCCTTCCTAATCCTCATCTGAATTACAATGCACACACTAATACAGCCATCACAATGACACGGTTATCAGATAAATTCCACACACACACACACACATACACACACACCCTAGTACACGGGGCTACATGACCACGATGTCACAAAGCCCCTGAATTAAACAACAACTTTGTAAATTTTCCTAAGTATGAGGTGCGTTCAAAAAGTAACGAGCCGGAGGCTGTAATGCGCTAACCGGTGACGACATCGGCTAATCGTGGCGTGTGTAACGAGGTGTGGTTCCGACCAGAGCGTGGAAGATCACAGCCCATCACTAGAGGGCACGCGTGCACGTCACGTGACGATACAAAGCGAGCAGCAGCATGCATAAATCGTCCAACGCTGCCAGTCGCATTGCAAACAGTGACATAGAGCCGTCAAACGAAGAGCAAAGAGGTGTTGTTCGGTTTCTGACAGCTGAAGGAGTAGGGGGAACGGACATTCATCGCCGAATATCACAAGTGTACGGCGAACACTGCATGTCCCTTGCAAGGATCAAGGCGTGGCACAAGCGCTTCAGGGAAGGACGGGTGTCGTTAGCCGATGATGCCTGGTCTGGGGCACCCCCCTGCATTACCGATGACAACGTCCAGCTGGTTGATGCACTCATTACCCAGGACCGCCGAGTGACAGTGAACGCCATAGCCGCCGTGGTCGAATTGAGCGTCGGAAGTGTGCACACCATCATGAAGGAACGACTGCACTTGCGAAAGTGTGTGCCCAATGGGTGCCCCACAGTCTTCAACCACACCAGGAAGCATATCGAATGGCCTACTGTCTTGGTCTTGGTTGGATGATTGATGCATATTGCTGCTCGCTTTGTATCGTCACGTAACGTGCACGCGTGCCCTCTAGCGACGGGATGTGACCTTCCACGCTCTGGTCGGAACCACACCTCGTTACACACGCCACGATTAGCCGATGTCGTCACCGGTTTGCGCATTACAGCCTCCGGCTCTTTACTTTTTGAACGCACCTTATATTATGCAGATGTGTTCCACACTTCACCTTGAGGGCCCCCCTGAAGACGAGCATAGGAAACACCCTCCCCCCTCTTCTTTGGCAATAAATGTTGTTCTATGATGGCGATTATTGTTCAACTACAGCAAGACAAGTTGACCTTGGAGACTTTCATAATGCTAACTAGCGCCACGAGCAAGATTCCTTCTGAATGATTCCTCCTTTCCATTCATTCCAAGCAAATGCCAGAATGGTAGCTTGCACTATTTTGCGGGTGATACCGAGCTCCGCTAATGAGTTCTTTCCACGGGGGTCAATTAGGAAAATCCTAACAGGGGAAGTTGCCTGAGGCGTGTTTCACTGCCCCCCACTCCAAAGTTGACGTGGTAGTAAATATTGTCGGAATGTGTCAACCTGCGCTGATCTTCACTATCTACTCTTGTTATCTCAAACACGTATTTCATATCACTCATTAGAAATTTTAGGCGCTATTCCAGATTTGTCTTTAAAGCTCAAGTGGAATAATTTTCTTTGTGTTTCAGAGTTAGACAGATCAATATGCACATTTCAATTTGTATGTTGTAGCTTCGTAAAAATGTTATGAGCATTAAAACGATATCGTGGGAACCAAATGCTTATACAGTGAATCCAACAAGTATTCGTGTACATGCTGTTTTGCGAATGAGACCCGTCTATAGACGAACAAAAGCCGAAAATAAACAAAAAACAAATGTAGTTGGATGGCGCATGGGTCAGTACATCATTATTATACAAAACCAAAACCGAAAATATATTCTAAGCGATAACAAGGATAGCAAAACGTGAAAGCTCCGTTATTACCTAGTTCATAAAGTACTCGTCTACGCTTGGAATGATTGTTTAAAATCAGAGATTGGGGTGAAACGTCACTCGTGATTCACGCATTCGCTGGTGTTAGCCTTCCGCAACTCACTCAAAACATGTTGGAATGGCTCTGGAGATGTGCAAGTTGTAAAATGGGTCGGAAAGTTAAAGAGAGAAGCGTAACGGAGAGGAAACTCATCCTGGGCTTGGATAATCAGTGCAAATCGTCCTATGCGATTGCAAAGCTAGTGGGCAGACCTCGATCAACGTTTCAGTCGGTGGTGGATCGCTTCTGCACAACAAAAACATTCAAAAACAAGCCGCAGAGTGGTCGTCCTCGGGCACTGACCGATCGAGACGAGAGATTTATTACGCGAGAAATCAAGAAAAATCCAAGACTTAGTGCACTGAACTTGGCTGGTGAGCTGGAGAGGAGAGGAGAGGCACATGACACAGTAAGGAATACCTGCAAACAAAATGGGTATAATGGCCGGGTAGCTCGTAAGAAATGTTGGGTGAATGCAATGAATCGCAAGAAACGGCTTGCTTTCGTCGAAGAACATGTAATAAAGGACGAGGACTTCTGGAATAAGTCATATTTTCGGACGAAAGCAAATACAACATATTTGTGTCAGATGGCAGGCGAATGGTTAGGCGAATTATAAATACGGAGATTCAGCCGGACAGCCTTGTGCCCACGGTGAAACACGGTGGGGGTTCCATCATGGTGTGGGGGTGCAGGAGTGCAGCAGGTGTAGGACAATTACATGTCATAGAAGGAACAATGGATCACAAGATGCATATAAATATTTTAAAGGAAAAGTTGAACACTAGTGACGAAAAATTAGGTCTGCAAGGCACGTACATCTTCCAACAGGACAACGATCCGAAGCACACAGCTCTAAATACTAAGCTGTGGCTATCATATAACACCCCCAAACAACTCAATAGCCCCCTCAATCCAGTAGAACACCTGCGGAAAGTGCTGGAAGATAACATCACGAAACGGCCAAACTTCTAACAAGAACGACTTAAAACAAGCTGTGCAAGACGAATGGAACAAAATTCCATCCTCGACCATGGCTAACTAGGTCCGTTCCATGTCGCGACGATTGCAAGCAGTCATTGCTGCAAAGGGGAACCCTACCAAGTATTAATTTCTGTTGTTATGTACAGTATAGACGAATATTGTGGTGTTTGAAGCCATATTTTCAGTGTTGCCTTAGTAAACAAGAGTTTAGTGCTTTTCAGTCGGTCAACACGAATGTACCCAAAAGAGATGGGTTATGCCCTAATCCTGAAATAAATTACATGAGATTAATAAAACACTAGGATGACCAGTTTCGATCGTCAAGCGATCATCATCAGATCCATTACACTTAGGCTACAAAATCTATGTTTGAAATACAGGTGAAAATATTTACAATATGTACAATTATTTAGTTGGACGAATACTTAATGATCTAGTGAAAAAGTGCATTTTTACGTTTTGCTGTATTTGTTATCGCCTAGAATATATTTTCGGTTTTGGTTTTGTATAATAATGATGTACTGACCCATGCGCCATCCAACTACATTTGTTTTTTGTTTATTTTCGGCTTTTCACTGTCTATAGACCGGTTTCATTCGCAAACCAGCACATAGACAAATACACACATCAAAAAAAGTTTTGCATCACCTCGGTTCCAAGAGTTCCGGAACCTTTAAATACAAAGGGAATAGAGATCAACACAAACAACATTTCAGCTCGTTTTATTGCTCATGAGACCCACACATTGCATGTTGTACCATCATACAGCTAGACTTTCAGCATTTGTGGTCCAGATTGCAGTACACACCACTACCTCTAATACCCAGTAGCACGTCCTCTTGCATTGATGCATGCCTGTATTCGTCGTGGCATACTATCCACAAGTTCATCAAGACACTGTTGGTCCAAATTGTCCCACTCCTCAACGACAATTCGGCGTAAATCTCTCAGAGTGGTTGGTGGGTCAAGACGTCCATAAACAGCCCTTTTCAACATATCCCAGGCATGTTCGATAGGGTTCATGTCTGGCGAACATGCTGGCCACTGTAGTCGAGCGATGTCGTTATCTTGAAGGAACGCATTCACAAGATGTGCACGATGAGGTCGAGAATTGTCGTCCATGAAGACAAATGCCTCTCCAATATTCTGCCGATATGGGTGCACTATGGGTCGGAGGATGTCATTCAGGTATCGTAAAGCCGTTTCGGAGCCTTCCATGACCACCAGTGGCGTACGTCGGCCCCACATAATGCCACCCCAAAACATCAGGGAACCACCACCTTGCTGCACTCGCTGGACAGTGTGTCTAAGACGTTCAGCCTGACCAGGGTGCCTCCAAACACGTCTCCGACGATTGTCTGGTTGAAGGCATATGCGACACTCATCGGTGAAGAGAACGTGATGCCAATTCTGTGGGGTCCATTCAGCATGTTGTTGGGCCCATCTGTACCGCGCTGCATGGTGTCGGGGTTGCAAAGCTGGACCTCGCCATGGACGTCGGGAGTGAAGTTGCGCATCATGCAGCCTATTGCGCACAGTTTGAGTTGAAACACGACGTCCTGTGGCTGAACGAAACGCATTATTCAACATGGTGGCATTGCTGTCAGGGTTCCTCCGAGCGGCAATCCGTAAGTAGCGGTCATCCACTACAGTAGTAGCTCTTGGGCGGCCTGAGCGAGGCCTGTCATCGACAGTTCCTGTATCTCTGTACCTCCTCCATGTCCGAACAACATCGCTTTGGTTCACTCTGAGACGCCTGGAAACTTCCCTTGTTGAGAGCCCTTCTTGACACAAAGTAACAATGCGGACGCGATCGAACTGCGGTATTGACCTTCTAGGCATGGTAGAACTACAGACAACATGAGCAGCGTACCTTCGTCCTGGTGGAATGACTGGAACTGATCGGCTGTCCTACCCCCTCCGTCTAATAGGCCCTGCTCATGCATGGTTGTTTACATCTTTGAGCAGTTTTAATGACATCTATGAACAGTCAAAGGGACTGTATCTTTGATACAATATACACAGTCAACGTCTATATGCCGGAGATCTGGGAACCGAGGTGATGCAAAACTTTTTTTGATGTGTGTACTTTTTGGATTCACTGTATGTATTCTGCTGCAGAAAAAAGCTTCACTTCCACTAACAGTTCGTGGAATAACGTTAAAACTTTGTAAACCCATTTGTAAATGAATGGGCAGAACATACCTTGTTTGAACACCTCCACTTTTGGCCTCATTTTGACAACTCACACTTATGAAATGTATAGTTTCCTATCATTCTCAATTCTCCACCTCTTTGACTGTACATGGATAACATGTTAGCTGCACTGATTATATCTACGGGAACTCCAGGAGGTCTAGCTGTCAGTCAACTCATGGCTTAACCAACATTTCATGGGAGGTTGCCTACCCCCACTCTCTTCCCAAACCCATTAGCGTGAGCTGACAGGACTGTTTGGGTTTAACCTAATTAGCGGAGTTCGACCATCCCGTATTTTGCGACATGGGTTTCCCAATCATTATCATCCCAGAAAAATAAAAACTCACATAACTCTCCATTACGTAGGGTTAAGGAACGTGGGAACTGGGTACATTCAATTCAGCCTCGTGAAGGCAACTAAGAGAAGGTGGTTTCTATTCCCACTAGGGGTTCTGCAATGGGTCAGGGGTGGTTGGCGCAAAGCAGGCTGAGCTCGGAGCTAGCAGTGGGCAGGCCTGTTATGAGCTAAGAACCTCGATGAAGCAGTGGTTCGAGTCCGATCAAAAGGAATTAGGACTTTAATTCACAAACCAAGGGCATATTTAGTCAAAACCGGTCCACGTGACTCGTCATGCCCACTAGCGAAAAATGGCTGTCAAAGCACATTTCTATGTCATTATTCGAAGTAGCCTATTTCATGCTGGTATAAAAATAGGAATCTGAAATTGAAAGTTTCTCAGTATGGTTATCCCTCAAATGCGCTACGTTTAAGGGTAGATTTTGTTTCCCAGAGTTAAATTAAATTAATTATCACGAGAGGACTTGACATTGCGCAGTCGTACAGAGGACAGTGGACGAGCCTCGGGCATGTGCAATTGATATGCGAGTTGCTATCTGCGCAACTGAAAACTCACGTACTGTATCAATTGCACATGCCTGAGGCTCTGTACTACTGTGAAACTGGGACTAACTGGTCAAAAACCGTGGCCTAAACTGTACTATCACCTGACTTGTCATAATCCCCATTTTTACGCCCTGTGATTATTGGACGCAATTTTTCGTACATCCGCTATTTAAATCGCATTAATCTAGTCTAGAACTTTCGAATGCTTTAACATTACTAAACAAAGCATTGTAAAGGAGCAGTGCACCAACAATAGGTTTGCAGAAGAGGTAGGCTAGTATCCATAGTGGAGTAGAGCAGGAGGGGTCACCAACTCCGGGAATATTTCCCTGCTCAAAGAAGTGGTTAGACAGGAAGTACGACGTAATGTAGCGTTGTGTTGTGTTGTGGTGTGGTGAGGTAAGGAAGCGCAACACTGAGTCGTTGCTCACCACCCCACTTGCCACAGTGGCGAATAGTATAGTACCAAGTATCTCATTATACGCTAAGGTGTATGTTTCCCAAAACTCAAGCTCCTAAACCAGAGGGAGTTAGAAGGTGTGGTCTGTACCAAAATCTTCCAAATCGTCTCAATAGTACAGGAAAAATCTTGCATTTCTTGAAAAGTCAACGGAAATATATTTGTTTATAAAGTGCTTTTAAACAAACAAGACGATAGCCCCTGCCAGAACTGTGTCGCGTCCAGCCCGCATAGCACTAGAGCTGGGTGGGTAGTCTTTACATACGGGGCGCACACCACCCATTATGCGAGAGTTCTCGCACGGGTCCGCTAGTAATAATAAAGTCCTACATTTTTATTTGAGACTGATTTTCTTTTCAGCGTCCAGTCCAGTCTGCAAGCCTCTGTTCGCGAACAAGTCGCCTCCATAATGCCCTATTAGCAGTTAGCACTGCGGCCTCCTCTGCTTCTACACCTCTCACTTTGAGATCGTTCATCACTGAATCTCACCATCACCTTGTAGGTCAACCTCTGCTTCTCTTACCTTCTACAGCCGAACTCATTAACCTCTTAGGTAATCTCTCCTCCAGGGGATAGCGTGGTGGCACAGCGGTCAATTGTTGGCCTCTCAACAAGGTGGACCAGGTTCGATTCCCGGTGAATGCATGTGAGATTTTTGTTTGAAATGCCATGTCCTGTGGTTCAGATTCCACGTAAAAAAAGGTCCCGTGGCTCAAAATCGCACGATTAACGGTCACTTAAAACTACAAGCTTCCTTTCTTAATCTCTCCTCTTCCATTCTCATCACATGACCCCACCATCTGGGTCAGCTCATACGAACAGCTTCGTACAGATAGTGTTCATTTCTAACTTAGCCTTTATCTCTTCATTACGAGTACCTTCCTGCCATTGCTCCCACCTATTTGTCGCAGCAATCATTTTCGCTACCATCATATCAGTTACCTCTAGCTTATGTATCAGATACCCTGAATCCATCCAGCTCTCACTTCCATAAAGCAAGGTCAGTCTAAATACTGAGCGATGTAGGGAGAGTTTCGTGGCTACACTAAATTCTTTCTTGCAGAATACTGTAGATCGCAACTGAGAACTCACTGCATTGGCTTTTGTACACCTCGACCCTATTTTTTCCCCCATGTTACCATCCTGAGAGAATTTACACCACAAGTATTTAAAATGCTCCAGCTACTCCAATTTAGTTCCTCCTACCTGACATTTTATTTTCATGTGTTTCTTCCCTACCGACATAAAATAATAATAATAATAATGATGATAATAATAATAATAATAATAATAGCCTGCATGGTGATTGGGCCCTAATATGAGCTTGATGCATTGATAAGGAAACAAGGAAAGAAAGAGAGAAAGAAAGAAAGAAAGAAAGAAAGAAAGAAAGAAAGTAGTAGGTCAGTAGAGAAACCAGCAAAGCAATAGATTGAAAGATCCACGCTAAATTCACCACTAAGAGAGTTGTGTAATTACAGTATTAACTAAGCTCTAGAATCTCTCGGATTACTGGAACTCAATTCCTGAGAGTGTACAGACTTTTGCTAGTCGTTTCACCTCTAGGATCACCTTGACTTGTCAATTGCTCGTTAAGATAAGGGAACGATTATGTCACCACCTAGGCCAGCCACAGGTGACCTCATCCGATTCCACATTACGCATCTTGAATACCAATGCTTGTTATCTTCATTGTGTACTCAAACATAATATGATACTCCCCCAGGGGCTCACATCTTGTGGGACGTGGGTTGGTGACCACGGGACCCCAGCTGAGTCCGGCATTGCTTCCACTTACTTGTGCCGGGCTCCTCTCCATCTTCTTTCCTGTCGACCTCCCTTGGTCAACTCTTGTTCTTTTCCGACCCCGACGGTATTAGGGTATCCGAGGCCTAGGGAGTCTTTCACTTTCCCGCCTTAATTGGCCCTTGTCTCATCTTTCCTGATCCCTCCTTCTTCGAGGGGTCTGACCTCTTGTTTTCTTTCCATTATATTTCCTTTTCTCTTTAAGATTCCCGCACTGTTTTTGTTACTTGGCTCCCTCGTGTATCTAAATTCCCTTCAGCATTTTTTAATTATTATTATTTTTCATCATCTACACTACATTTTGTAGGTATTTTTTAATCTACGTTGCATTTTGTAAATTTTTTTCGATCTAAATTGCATTTCGCGATTGTTTTCAACCTCAATTGCATTTTGTAAAAATTGACAATCCAAATTGCTATTTAGTAAGTCTTTCAATGTAGGAGCAGGACATTTTAGTGAGTATTTTGAATTTCAATTGCATTTTGTAAGTATTTTCAACCAAAACCGCATTTCGCAAAAATTTTAAATCTCAATTGCATTTTGTGTGGTTTGCATTTTGCAAGTATTTTGATTCTCAATTGCATTTTGTGGGTATTTTGAATCTAAATTACATATTGTCAAGTATTTTCAATCTAAATTGTATTTTGTAAGTATCGTCAATCCAAATGAGTAGTTTGAATCTACCGTACATTTTGTAAGCATTTTCAATTTCAATTGCATTTTGTAAGTATTTTGAATTTTAATTGCACTTTGTGAATATTTTGGATTGGAAATGGGATCTTTCAATCTTAATTGCATTGTGTATTTTCAATTTCAATTACATTTTGTAAGTATTTTGAACCTCAATTGCATTTTGTACGTATTTTTGATCTCCTTTGCATTTTGTAAGTATTTTGAATTTCAATTGTATTTTGTAAGTATTTCGACTCTGCATTGCATTTTGTACATATTTTGAACCTAGCCTTCATTTTGTGCGTATTTTTCAATATATTCCTTTTGTGAATCTTTTCGTTCTAAATTCCCTTTTGTAAGAACATTTTGTGAGTTGTTTCAATCTGAGTTCCTTTTTGTAAGTATTTTCCGTCTCACATAATTTTCGTTCTGGTTTCCATTTCATTGTCATTTTCGCTATCACCCAGATCATTAGGGCCGATAACCTAGATGTTAGGCCCCTTAAAACAACAATTATCATCTTCATCATCATCATTATTATATGATACATTTTAGGCACTGGACGTAGGGAGACGCGGAACTGGTGCGTACAGTACATTCATTCCCACGGTTGGTGAAAGTGCGCGGATCCTCAAGCGGCCTGCCGTGACCTGATCACTACCATTGCTGTATCGTAACGGCGTAGTTCCTTGGTGCTTTGGCCTTCGGTAAAGCTAGCGAGTCGCCGCCCACTAGCATGACATGAATCCTACCAGAGCTCTGAAGGCTGAAAACAATGGTACTTTCCATTTCCGAAAATGCTCACCAAACATTCAGAAGGAAACCGAGACTACCTCACAGGTTAGAATCTCGTAGATCAATTCCAACATCTGACAGATTCTCAGTTTTGCGCATGAATGTTACTTATCTACCTCGAAAGAAGAATGGAGTACAACAATGTTTTCATGACAAAACGAGCCTAGAATATCTAGGTATCAATCTATAAGTTACAGTCAAATAAGAACTGTCACTTCGCGCATGCGCTCAAAATCCAACATGTCTATATAAATTACCGACATGGGAACCGTCCATACGTTCACGAAAATAAACTAGCGAATATGAGACAAGAAATAGCATTTTACCTTAATATCCCCAAATCCAATTTCTACACAGCGCATTGCCTTCAAACGACTTCGGTGACAATATTAGTGAATGCTATAGAGCTGGACGGCGGGCTGTAAACAATAGGTGTTCTGTGTTGGCAAGCAAAGTGAATGGTCTCTGCTTTCGGAGTGCCTTGACCCACGAATGCGCTCTGTTCAGTCAGCAAAGCCAGTGCGCCGTGTTCACTAACTGAATCCCACAGATATTTATGAATATTTATGGTAAAACATATAATAAAGTTATAATTATCGTCGAACATAAACAGTCGTATGCAACTCGCCTATAATGGTAATTAAGACACTCGTATGGAAATTATAAAACTCGCTTACGCTCATTTTATAAACATCTCGTATCTTAATTATTGCCATTACAGACTCGTTGCATAATGTACTATTAATTCACCATATATTGTGTTATAAAGTAACATTTAAAGTAACAGTATCATTTTAAATGCTACAAATGCTGAAAAATGCTAGAAAGGCTGGAGGCTTCTCGCTTCGCTCGGAGCCAAAGACTCTTGACATGTTAGAAAATTATCTGCATAATACTTATCTTGCTTATCTTGTTTCAAATTACTCGCCAAATGCAAGTGCAAACCAAGGGCAAAGCAAGGTCAAGCGCGCGGGATGCCGCACGCTCACCAGAGCGCGCGGGGACGTGCCCCTTCCATCCAGTCTAAAAACACTACAGTGGGCGTTGTATTGAAGATAGAGATATGCTCTCGTGGACTTTTTTGTAGAACTTTTCATGCTGACCAATTCTTACGCTCGTACTAAATGGATATTTTTAACGGTTTGCCCAGCGTAAGCTTAAGAAGCGCACGGACGCCAAGTTTGTTTTCGACTTTTTCACTGAAATCGTTACTGCTTGGCTTCCTTTGATCATACATAAATTATTTTAAACAGAATCTTTCCTCGAGATATCCTTTGCAGAATGGTGAAAACCGCATCAAAATCAATCCAGTGGTTCTCGAGATTACCCGTGACATCCAAGAATTGGGAATTTTTGTCTTATACTAACGAAGTAGAGATTGTCGGAGAACACATGCACCAAGCGGTACTATGACGTCGCACACCTCAGTGCATCTGGGCACATTTCGTCCCGTCACCGTAACGTAACGCCAGACCCCAGCGTAACGACGAAGTCGACAAGATAATTTAAAATGATAATACTTAAATACGCTTTACGGCTCTCACACATGCCTGGAGAAACTTGGCGGACAGAATAAGAAGTATGTAGGACTGATCGCTGATTGCGATGCTCCCTTGAGATTTGCTGGAACATAACTATGAAGGAAGGGAAATACAGAAGACCTCATTAATGGTAAAAGCTTGAGATGATTATGTGATATTCAAAAGCATAAGCACAAAACCAGCATGGTGGCCAGGTCAAGTACGAATAGACTACTTATATGGGGTTTTCTGGTGACAAGCGTAATGGAACTTCGCATAGTAAATCTTTTTTGAGAGCTTAATATATTGGCGTCTAATGCAAGTCGTATTTGAAACATTCAAGATAGTGCCTGTGCGAATGTTAAGGAACCTATTTTCATTGCTTATGCGGTATTTTAATCAAGCAATTGAAACAAATTGTACAATAAACGACTACTAAAATGTTTCTCTACTGGTGCATTGACTCTGACTTACTGTTTATCATAAATGCCACGCATGTCAATAACTGAGATATGAATTTCCGTAACTCATCAAGGAATGATCCGATCTCTGTGAATCTTGGTATAGTGGAATATACCTTCGACAAAAACTACAGGTACATAAACCATACATTATAGATAACTTGGACAGTGCAAATGGAACAGTGGCCAGGAGGTGCCTTTCATCCCGTGTCCAGCGTTATACGTGATTGTCCATATTTTCTGAGTTTATTCACGTGACAGACAAAACGTAAATTGGCGAGGCAGAAACAACAGGGTGAAATCTATTTTCAATGGTCAACTTACGACTGATAAGTCGAAGTATGAAGTCATTTGTTTCGATCGATTGAAATGACCGGAACGAAGAGGAAAATATTCAAATTTCCTCTGGTCATACACACACTGAAACGAATCAAAGGGCGACGTATGAAATGTGGAACAAAAATTGCAATTTACGAAGAGAGAGATTGAGTGTGTGCTTGCGTGCGTGTGTGTGTTTGAGAGAGAGAGAGAGAGAGAGAGAACGCTCAATCAACTCACTTAATCAATCTAAAATTGATTGCAATCAGACAGGGAGGCAGGCTGGGTGAATGTACCGATGTGCCCGGCAAATGTGGCAGGACCTGCTATGGATGTGAACAAATAGCACGAAGAAATACAAGGAATCGATAAGTATGCAAGTGAAAGGTAATTAGTTCGATTGGAAAGGAATGGCAGGGGAATGAAAGAACAGTTAGCAGCAAACACATGGCGAAGGGCCTAACATCGAGGTCATCAGCCACTGAGGTTTGTAGAGAAGTGAGAACAAAAATGTATCGTATCTGATACTTTTTCTTGTTGTTTTAGTTTGGTCATCAACCCCGTCTAATTGCATGTGTAAACAGTCATATATAACCTGTGTAAATGAGGTGACTGAACTAGTGAGGGAACATTTAGCTGGGATTGGGATTTGAAAGGAGACAGCCGTGGCCGCAAGTGCCACCCAGAAAATAGCTGGGAGTTGAAATGGTAAACCAGCACGAAACACTGCGAAGGTTGAGAGTTGGAATCCAACCCGTTTCTGCTCTCTGTTGTCTGCACTTGACTGCATTTCATTCCAACCCTAATTGATGCATCGAGAGACCACCTCGCGGTTTAGCGGCTGGTGTTCTTCGCTGTCACCTCGGAGGTACGGATTCGATTCTTGGTTCTGCCAAGAAATTTTATTTCTGGTGCGAGGGCTGGAATGGAGCAAACCTGAGAAGAGGAGGGTTCGATTCCCACGTCAGCCATCCTGGAAGTTGATTTCCGAGGTTACCCAAACTCCAAAGAAATGCTGGGATGGTTCTTAAATAAAAGCCACGGCAACCCTCTTCCCAATCCAATCTTCCAATTTACAAATACACACTCTAGTACAGCAAACGCAATATCACAGGTTATCACACACAGTATATATACACACACATCTAAATACACGAGGCGATATGACCACGATGTCGCAGCCGCTATAACAAGCAACACCAACAAAACATGCAGGGTTGAGAATTGAACACGGGCAGTGTGTGTTGGAAGTTACTACGCTTACTCCAAACCCCCTCGTTTCAGTAGGGTAATTTGGCACCATCACTTCGTGTAACTATAGCCTATATGATAATGTTATTGGTTTTGCGCCCCTTTTAACGCCGGAGTGCCGAAATTTTGTCCCGAAGGGGATCTTCAACGTGCCAGTAAATCTACTGACACGGCTACCTCGCATTTGCGCACCCTCAAATGTCAGCTGACTGCGCAAGGATTCGATCCTGCAACCTTGGACACAGCAGGCGAGAACGTTACCCCTTACCCACGCAGCCAGTCACAGCCTATATGAATCACCGTTCGGTTAAAACGGCAACAGACAAGATGTTTTTGTTAATTCATTCTAAGGCTTCAGACATCACAAACTCTCCTTAAAATTCAATATCCCCCCCCCCTCCAGGGGCTCACATCCAGTGGGACGTGGATTGGCGACCACGAGACCCCAGCTGAGTCCGGCATTGTTTCCACTTCCTTTCCTCTCTAGCTCTCTTGGTGAACTCTTGTTCTTTTCCGACCCCGACGGTATTACGGTATCCAAGGCCTAGGGAGTCTTTCACTTTCCCGCCTTAATTGGCCCTTGTCTCATCTTTCCAGATCCCTCATTCTTCGAGGGGTCAGACCTCTTATTCTCTTTTCATGATATCTCCTACCTTCTGCTCAAGGCCCGTAATAAGGCAGGGTGTGTGTAGCCCCGCCACTTCTGATGCTGCTCAAGGCCCGTAATAAGGCAGGGTGTGTGTAGCCCCGCCACTTCTGATGCACCCTGGATATTGATACACCCTCAAGGGCTCACGGATGGTGAGTTCGGGAGTTGACGACCCCGAGAGCTTCATGAGCTGGGTCCTGTTTATCTCCTTCTTCCATTGCCTTTGGAGCGGTCCCTCTCCTCTTTTCCTTTCCCATCTGCCTTTCCTGGCTCTCCTTTTCTTCCAAGTTCCTTAATTCTCATTCTTCAAGGGTTGAGGGCATTGCCTTTCCTCCTGTCTTTTGTTTCCTTTATTCTTATTTTTGTCATCAGCCTCATGTATTGGTCAGTGTGTGTTGAATTTGTTCAATGTGTTTCAGTGGAGAATGCAGCTGTTGGTAATTGTAATTATTAGGTAGATTTCATAAGGAAGCTACTGTACATATTGCAATGGGTACGATATTGCGACTTCCGAAAAATGTCGACATATCTTCACGTTTCACATCCCCCAAAACCACCGTCAGTTTGAAAGTTTACACAGGGTATAACTAAATATGTGTGAAAGCTCGGGGGATTCGTTAGACGCACCGTTTCCCAAACTGTGGTACGCTTACCACTGGTGGTTCGATCGTACTGCTGCAGTGGTACGCGGTGATGTTACGAAAAATATAGAAATATAAAAACATTGATATGTTGCCCGAGGGCTTTAAGGCCAAAGTTAAGGAGCAGTTTTATGAATTGAATTATGATTCAGAACCAAGGCAAACCTTTTCAAAAATGGCTCTTGTGAATGTTTGGGTTGAGAGGCGTGCAGACTATGCAGACAAGGCTGACAAAGCAGTTAGATTTTTACTGTCATTCAGTACTTCGTATTTGTGTGAGACTGCATTTTCTTCACTTGTTTATCTCAAAAGTACCGGAATATGCTCCTTACAGTGGAAAACGAGCTTCGTTTGAGACTCAGCAATCTTAAACCAGACATTCCTAAGTGGCTTCTAATCTTCAAGCTCAACAGTCTTAACTCTAAACAAACACAATTTACAATCCATATTTTGGTCTGCTACGTAGTGGATTCTCATCTCTTAAAGTGGTACACACTCAAAAATGTTTGGGAAACACTGCGTTAGAGGACCTGACAACAAGCAAACCATGTCCTGTAAACGGTGAATGCGCGTTCATTGCCGTGTTAACAGCTACACCACGAGCTGATCTGCGATATGTTATGAAGATTTGTTCTGACTGCCTTTGGTAGATAGGGTAAAGTCAAGTAACTCCGTGATAGTAAGTCTTTTTTGGTACTATTTCAGAAATTTTAGGTTTCAGCTATTTCGATTCGTTTCATGTTAAAGAGGGATACCCTACGGAACATTTCTGGCATAGGCCGATATCTTAAAAATATCCATACGTTATTAAATGGTATTAACTAACAAATTTCGGTAGTAGAAGTAGGTAACGCCGTGATATTCAAGTTACTCCATGATAGTGTTCAAGTTACTCCATGATAGCATGGTGTTAACCATTCATTGTACACTTTAAGCGTAAAAACTAATGTTTAATGTAATGAATGTGTTCAAATCGTATGTATAAGTTTATATTACCCCATATTGTACATATTGAAACATTTCACTACACAAAAAGAAATAGAAAAAAAAACCATTTAACATATTTTAAGTTTTTATTTTGGCTCTTCTTAGTCACTATCTGATTCCTCGTACCTATCACACATAAAATAGACATTGTAGGTACAAGACGTTACAAAACTGGCACTTAATCCATTCTTCTTGGCGTCATCCGCATGGGGAGCCACCCCCACGCCCCACAACCATCATCGTCATTGTTCTGGGGTCTGGAATTAGGCCTAGACCGATCTATTGTGTCTATCTTGACACACTATCTTCTCGTCAACTTCAGGTAGCATAACGAATGGCTTTCCAATTTTCGCAAGGGTTGCACTTTCTGGATTGGCTAAATATTTTGTGCAGTTATCCGTTAGTGAACTCCACGGGATACTAAAACGTCAACTGGCCTTGGATATTGTCCACCCTTCTTCCTTCACCAACCGCAATGCTCATTAAAGTGTCTCTGCTGTGTCGGAACGAGCCACTTTATTCAGTTTTGGCGCCATCTCAGCGTCCAACCTAAGAAAAAAGAACTTGTTGCTAAGCTCACGCACCTTGCATGCGTAACACTTCATGCATGTAAGTTTCAAATGCGAATGGTCTGTATCTTACCTCTGACTAGTGTTAAAATGAAACTGATACTATGAAACAGCTGTTTATAAGAAATTAAAATCTTCACCACTGATTTCACTGGATATGTATCACTTGTTTAAATGTCAACTCTCTGTGAATATTTTTTTTAAAACGTCTTCGACTTGGCCAAAGAGAGCGCAAGTGCTTCCTGGATTCCTGGTTTTTACTGCCATCTGTTGGTAAAAACTTACAACTTTCGGTACGTATTGAACCTACGTCGTGATAGAGGAAATACGCTTATGTGCGACCCTGACTATTATGTGTCAGAAAACTGTATCATAATGAGGCTCATTATAACACTATTTTTCATTATGAAACAGTTTTTCCCACCAATCAGAGCTCAAGAAACAGTTGTGTGACCAATTAGATAAGGAAACCTTCGCGCATGCGCTCAAAATCCAACATGTCTATATACATTACCGAAAGTGCACCGTCCATATGTTCGAGTAAATAAACTGGTGAATATGAGACAAGAAATAGCACTGTACCTTAATATCCCCAAATCCAATTTCTACACAGTGCGTTGTTTTCAAACGACTACGGTGACAGTTTTACTGAATACTGGTGCACAATCTGAACATATGGCATTGACGCACACAGAGCGCATGCGTCGGTCGGCCAGAGAGCTTGGAAAACAGAGATATACTACCCAGCGCAGCACCCGATCACAAAATTCTAGTGACTGAACAGATATTTATGAATATTTATGTTAAAACATATAATAAAGTTATAATTATCGTCGAACATAAACAGTCGTACGCAACTCGCCTATAATGGTAATTAAGACACTCGTATGGAAATTATAAAACTCGCATATGCTCGTTTTATAAACATACTCGTGTCTTAATTATAGCCATTATAGGCTCGTTGCATAATGTACTATTATCACGGTGTTACTTGATATCACGGAGTAACTTGACTCTACCCTACTTGTCATTCATATAGCAGTACAATGCAGACTCTTTGAGTTCTTATTAAACGTTGCCTCTTATCTCACCTCTCAGTAGCTTTCATCAGCTACGAACATGCAGGGAAGTTAAACTCCCTACTGCATCACCAGTTCCACTTGTTTGAGACACATTGCCTCTTGATCGGAAATCTCTCATTGCCTCTTGAAATCTCTCACGATGGAACACTTCTAAGTGGCTGAAAACGAAACAAAAACTTCACATCTCAGTTTGATTGACTTTGACATCATTGCGAAGTGGAGAGTGTGACCTGCTTCACTGTGCCAAAGGGAAGAGCGTGAAGCGTGACAGGGAAGGTGCAGAGTGTACGATGTGGAGAGGAGAGAGAAGAGAATGCACGAAGTGATTTCAAGGATGGGCTGTTAGAATGTTGTCGTACTACTGCACATACAAGCCAACTTTGCAGATACACAAAAGCACCATCTCTAATTATGTTAACAAAATATTAGGTTTAAACGCGCTACAGTTTCTCGTTGGGATCCCGTTGTATTCAGTGTGCCAACTGTTTACCGTGCAGTATAACTTTCTTGGAAACTTTGGCGCCACCTAGCTTCTGCATTTCAAAACGTATGACATAACCTCAATGAGACGAATTGTAGGTGACAATGTCCTCTACAATTTTTGTTTAAAAGACTTTTCTTTAAAATACGTCGATTCAGAGAAAAACGCTTTTCAATGTTTTCTTGAGTTTTCCGACAAAATGATCGTGCAGATTATTCTAAAATTCAGAGTTAAGCTTTTTTTTGTGCTTTTCTAACGATTTAAAAAAAGCCAACCATAGCACAGTTTTTGGAACAAAAGTTTTTTTTTTCTGTGCAGCTGTCCTGTACTAAAAGTTGTTGTTTCCTTTGAGGGGCTTGGACATCGTGATCATTTAACCCCATGTATTTGGGTGTATGAATATACATGGTGTCACAAAAATGTACGGCACAAATTGCAGGACACATTCCTCACACGTAGACGAATAAATTGTGTTATATGAACATGGGTCCGGAAACGCTTTCTTTCCATGTTACACCTCATTGTGTCCAACTCATTAATCATGGGAAACACACAAGAACAGAACGTTCAAATCAAGGGGATCACGCACTGTCTGTTACATCTGGTTACGTTCTCATAATCGAAGGTGCACTGCCAGTGGTTTGTTTTACATGGCCCTGTTGCCATGCGACTTACGGCATTGCTTGTTTACAGCTGTGCGACAAAACATGTACAATGGAGCACCTCCTCATTTTAGTGTTAATGTCCGTCGGCTTCTAAATAACAGATTCGTTGACAGGTGAATAGGTAGAGGTGGACCAGTTGCCTGGCGTCCACGCTCTCCGGACCTAAACCCACTGGACTTTTATTTGCGGGATCATTTCAAAGCTCTTGTGTATTGAACCCCCAGTACAAGATGTTCAGAGTCTCTGTGCCCGTATCATGGAAGGCTGAGAAACCGTACATAATACTCCAGGGATACATCAGCGAGTCCAAGATACATTACGATGGCGGGTTGTTGCATGTATCAATGCGCACGGAGGGCATATTGAACATCTTCTATGAACAAGAGTTGCATGTGGTATGCTGGTACGTTCTGTTTTTGTGTGTTTCCCATGATTAATGAGTTGGAGACAATGAGGTATAACATGGAAAGAAAGCGTTTCCGGGCACATGTTCGTACAACATAATTTCTTCGTCTACGTGTGAGGAATGTGTGCTGCAATTTGTGCCGTGCATTTTTGTGACACCTCACTATAGAGTGAGATTGCCCGATAACCTGCGTTATTCTGGTGTTTGTGGTAGTGCGTGTATTTGTTACCTAATTCAGATGAGGATTGGGAAGGAGACGGCTGTGGCCTTGTTAGGAACAATCCCAGCATTCACTTGAGTAGAAATGGGGGGGGGGGAAACAACGGAAAACCATTTCCAGGATGGCTGAGGGTGAAATCTAACCAAACTCTTCTCAGTTTTGCCTCATTTGGTTCAGTGTACCCCATTCCAGCCCTCAGAACAGAATTCATTTTCTGGGAAGAGCCGGAAATTGATCCTGGACCTCCGGGGTGACAGTTACATATGCTAGCCACTACACCACGAGTTGGTCTTGATGACTATGACCTCAGAGGGAAAACAGGCGAGGTTTTCATCACAGGCAGTGGCGTTCTATGACGAAGGTATACAAAAATCACTGCCTGTAACAAGTGCCTTAATAAAAGTTAATTAATTTTAGGGGCTTAGGGACATCTTAGTGACCAGCCCCATGTAGTTGGATATTTTGAACTTGTCTCATAACCTGTATCGATGTGGTAACTATAGTAGTGTATATAACTGTATTAGCGACAGGGATGAGGTAGGTGCTCCGGTGTTTGAAGTAAGGTACTATACCGGCATTTGCCAAGGGAGAATGTAGAAAAACCCGAGGAAAAGGCACACTCGGGATAGCCGCTGTCAACGCCGGGACTCGAACCTGCGATCTCTGATTGCCGCTGCCCCCGTGGCCGTGTTGCACGATTTAACGAGCAAGGCTATACAGCGTGACCCCTAATAAAGGAGGTGACAAAGTGCAGAAGGAATTTAAAGCGTACAGGATTTAAAGAAAATAATAGTTTGCAAAATAATTGTCTTGTTCTTTTGAAGAAAACGAAAACTACGCGCCTTATTTTTTTAAAATATACGCGTCATATAAAATTCCTTCTGAGCCTCATATTGCCATTCGTCTGGGTGAAACCAGCACCTCGAACAGAACTGTAGATATCTGAAGTGACTACTGTCGACCAAAGTATTCTATGTCCACTCGAGTTTGAAGGTTGTTTGTGAAGTAACCAATAGACCTACATAAAATCCAATAATATCATCATTTTTGTCGTTCTATTTTACGTTAGTTCATGTAGGTTTGGAATTTTTAATTTATATTTTAATATTTTTTATCGCAGTTGGAACACAAAATGTGCCCGTTTTTAAGCGTGTTTCAACCATGCGTCACATTTAAGAATTATTATCTCAAAACCCCGTCATCAGATCGAATGCAAATTTTAACACAATATACATTAGAATGTTGTATAACTGGTTTATTAATTTCAAAATTTTGTGTGTCCAAGAAACAAAGTTATCATTTTTGTAAGGTAACTTTTTCTCGGCTCGGGGTGGTTGGAAAATATAGCTCTTGGTCGCGTTGTAATCGTTATACATCAAGAAGTTATGCTGTATGACTGTGAAATACGTAAATTAATTCACTTATTTTATATCGGTTTGTATTTGTTCGTGGAAATAAGGCATGATTCACCAGCCAGCCGCTCCGGGGTAAGCTGTACAGCGTTACGGAGATGGAGCCCATCACTGCCGAGCGAGGCGAGGTCGTATTTCCCCGTTCAAATATAAACCGATATAAAATAAGTGAATTAATTTACGTATTTTAAAGTCATACAGCATAACTTTTTGATGTATACGAATTACAACGCGACCAAGAACTACATATTCCAACCACCCCAAGCCGAGAAAACGTTACCTTACACAAATGATAACAGCTTTGTTTCTTGGACACGCAAAATTTTGAAATTAATATACCAGTTATACAACATTCCAATGTATATTGTGTTAAAATTTAGATTCGATCTGATGACGGGTTTGTGAGATAATAATTCTTAAATGTGACGCATGGTTGAAACACGCTTAAAAACGGGCACTTTTTGTGTTCCAACTGCGATAAAAAATATTAAAATATAAACTAAAAATTCCAAATCTACACGAGCTCACGTAAAATAGAACGACGTAAATGATGTTATTGGATTTTATGTATGTCTATTGGTTACGTCACAAACAACCTTCAAACTCGAGTACACATAATACTTTGGTCGACAGTAGCGCTGTACATCGATTCAAATCCGTAACTGAAATTTTAGCACTTGCCAGGCTTGATATTAACTTACATTTATTCCACTCTTATAAAAGCAGGAAAGAAACTGCACATGTTTCGTACAGTTCTTTATTTATTCATTAAAATATCACAAAATGATCAATCATGCATTCTGATTTAGGATTCTTTTTTAAAATTATATTTAAGAGTTAAAGTATTACTACTGCTTCTGTCCCATATCAAATGCATTGAAGCAAATCGTCTAGCATAAACGGCTAGTTCGGATGGTATGGGGCACAATATTAGAGCATTATTCGGTGTAAAAAAATTGTGGTTTGCGTAACATTAAATTACGAGACCCCAATTGAAATCACCATTTATATCTAACTAGAGCTAAACCTCTACACACAAGAATTACTGATAGATAAGTAATAATCAGATTTATCCCACGAACGCGAGGGCAGATGGGGCAAGTCTGGAGATCGCAAGGTCCGAATCCCGGCACTGAGATTGGCTATATTGAGTGTGTTTTTCCTCAGGGTTTTCCACACTACCTCCAGGATAATGCTGGGATGGTACCTTACTTCAAGTCCCGAAGCACCTACCTCATCCCTGTCTCTAGTGTAGTTGCACACACTATTACAGTTATCTCATACATGCAGGTTATCAAACAGGTTCAACACACACCCAACTGCGCGGGGCTAATGACCAAGATGTCCCATACCTGTCAAACAAATTAACAACAATTAGTAATGGGATTTACAAAAGTCCAAATTTTATATATTTGAGAAGTTGCTGGGAGTTATCGGATGGTCCTGTAACTGGATCTTCTGGTGTCCATATAAAGGATCGATATATCAATTATTGTTGCTGCCAAAATATCTATAACAAAAAGTATCCCTTTAAAAACTGATACATAGTATGTGACTCAACATTAGATTCTCACCTCAGCCATCTTGGAAGTGGATTTCCGTGGTTTTCCACTTCTACTCCAAGCAAATGCCGGGATGGTAACTAACTTAAGGCCGCCACACTTCCTATCCAAATCCTACCTCAGTTACAAATACACTCACTAGTACAAATACACTCACTAGTACAGACATCACAGTGACACAGGTTATCAGACAAGTACATGTGGCTACATGACCACGATGTCGCAGAACCCCTGAAAGAATAAACAACAAACTGTTCTCAACACTTATTATTCCTGACATTTAAACTGAACATCTCATATCCTCTTCTTTAAACATTGACTTCCAAAGTCTCCGCACATTATAGACTACATATATTTTAATTTGCGATGGCCAACTCACCCCCAGCGGTTACCAAAGAAAGCGGCATGCGATTAATCCTAAGCCTTACACAAACATTTCTTGCCCTCAGGGGTCTGTTTCATGGTGGTTAGGGGCCTTAAGCGGAAGTTTACTCTTAAGTTTCTCTCTCCAAGCCAATAGTTACACAGCCACAATAACTTACCTTTATATCCCTTTATATCACGAGAGACGTGAGAAGTGAAGTCTACACCGAACCCTCATTACTAGCTGGGCTGAACTGACGAGGGGAACCCACCAAGTGTAACAACCCGATTTACCAGAAACTTCCCTCAGTGAAAGAGGAATCGAAATAAGCGAACACAAGTTTCGCTTTATCCGTAGACACTTCAAAATACTCTCTGTAATTCATAGAGAACAAACAGTTAGAGTGAACTCATAGATAGTTCTTTCAACTAGGGACCGTTTCCGTGAAGATGACGGTCGAAGTGTATCTGACTTGCTTTATGAGTCTTTTAGCGATTAACTTTTAGAGATTAAACTGACGCGTTGGCACAGCGGTTATCGCCACGGCTTTACACTTTTGCACCCCGAGTTCGAATCCTGATTAGTGATTTTTTTTTTCACATTTCTTTTCATCTACTGATGTCTATTGACGATTACTGCACGAATGTTTCGTATGAAGTTACTGTATATATGTATGTTGATTGCAAAATTACTTGTAGAAGAATGAAAAATGAAACTTAATTAAACGGAATTTGAAAACGGATCGCAAAAGTGTCAAGCTGCAGCGATAACCGCTGCGCCACCTTGTCAGTTGAAACTGCTACGCGCTAAATGATACACGTAAAGGACGTCCGACACCCTTCGTCCGTCATTTTCTTAGAAACTGTCGAATGTCAATGGGTAAGCTGAAACATGTGTCCGCTTATTTCAACCCCTCTTTAACTGAGCAAAGTTTCTAGGAAATTGTGTTGTTAAACTTGGCGGGTTCCCCTCGTGAGTTGTACGATTAAGGGGATGAATGAACACCACCTGGGTACGCGTTGGCCACCACTTAACTGGAATGTGGAACACATTCCAATACAGCCCAACCATTCCCTAAAATGATCATAAATAAAATAATTTATGGTGTTTGAAGTCATATTCAGTGTTGCCTTAGTAAACGAACGGTAAACTCGATTGTACCCAATAAGGTGTGTTATTTCCTAATCCTGAAAAAAAAACCATGAGTATAAGTATTAATGAGTATTATGAGTATTTATTAAGGCGGCTTCGGTGGCGTAGTTGGTAGCACGCTGAGCTTCTATACCCAAGGTCACGGGTTCAAACCCGTCCGAAGTCGTCGGATTTTTTAAGAGCGTTAAAAATCCCTCAGTATGCCTTTTTGGTTGGTTGGTTCTTATGTTTAGGGGCTGCGACAACGTGGTCATGTAGCCCCGTGTACTTTGGGTGTGTGTAGAGTCTGTCTGATAACCGGTGTTAATTGTGATGACTGTATTAGTGTGTGTTATCTGTTTTTTTTTTTAAATTCAAGTAAGAACTGCAGACATTTTTTGAATTTTTCAAATAGTTCCTACTTTTGCCGCCAAACGCCACCGTCAACGACTACTAGTTCAGAACTTAGCTACCAGACACCACCGCAGTCGGCTCTTGGCAATGAACGTAGGAACCTAAGAGCGTTGTTTACATTCTTAACCTATACAATTTAGCTTCACACAGGTGTAATTAGTGGAAAGTATGCCTTCTTGCGGAGGTGAAATAAAGCCGGCGGTCCCATGTCATAGATTTATGGCATGAAAAAGAACCTTCTACTAACTACACTTCTGTGAAGCCAAAATTTGTAGGTGAGAATTGATAATGCTCTATTAGTGCCAACGTTCGCCGCCAGGTGCTGACTGCGATGCCATCTAGTAGCCAACACCGCAAGCTAGATGTCGTGAACGGTAGCATTTGGTAGCAAAAGTAGATACTACTTGAAATTATTGTCTGCAGTCCTTATTTGAATTAAAACAGGTAACACACACTAATACAGCCTTCACAATTAACACCGGTCATCAGACAGATTCTACACACACCCAAAGTACACGGGACTACATGGCCGCGTTGTCGCAGCCCCTAAACTAAGGAACCAACCAACCAACCAGTAAGTATTTATTAATCTCGTCGTTATCCTCTCGTTTTCAGGATTAGGGAATAACACCTCATTTGGGTACAATCGTGTTGACCGACTGAATAGCATCAAACTTTCGTTAATTGAATAATATTAACATTGTTTTGGTTTCCTATAACATAAACATAATTTGAAATATACACAGGTAGGCCTATGTATAGGGAATTTGGCCGTGGGACGGTAGGTTTGTCCCTTGTTGAGGATTGACCACGCCTCTGTGATGTGTGTTAACCGCTCCTCGTGGTCGTTTACCTCTACAAGCGGGATGCTCTTTGCGACGGAACTTGTTTCAAGTATTGCTTGAGGCGAGCATGGTTGCCACGTTGTATTCACTGACTTGTACCGTCAAGAGTTCGCAGGCTCTTAACTCTGTATCACAAAATGTGGCAGAATACCACTGTTGGCATGTCGGCATGTACAGTATATGGGACATCATTTAATCAAGAACGTGGCGGAGACTCATTCCCCAACTGACTCAAATGTTGTAAAATGCGCCGTAAAAAAAAAAGGTATTGAAGTTCCAAGGGTGAAGTTGGATGAAGTAGTGACAGAAGTATGGAATCAATATTCTTCAAAACACTGAAGAGTTTCTTCCCCAAGTTATTGTGTTGGGCTGAACTATTAACTAGATTCGACAATGATTTGTATGAATGATGGAACAGATAATTGGGATAATTGAGGAGGTTTCTGGAAGAAGGACCCATAAGGCAATATGGCGAATCGAGATATTTGCAATCAAAGATTTTTAGAATGTGTAACATAATAAAGACGACATGTAATACATATGCAAGTCTACTTTTTAACAAAGTTTGCAGTTTGTAACAAGAAATATGTTATTTTCAAAATTAGAAGTACCACAACCTTGAAAGTATAACAATAATAGTGAACGTGCGTATGGGTCGTTTTTCCATAAATCGACAGTAAATGAGGTTTATAAGAGTTAGTAGTGCTGTAATATGTTTAATTTCAGATGTAGTAATAATAATAATAATTAAATATAATTATAGAATACAATTAACAATTATTATATTTTATCATTTGTTACTATCCCTTACATTTCATACTTTGCGTTCATCAAACATCCTATCCAATCAAATACAACTTTCTTCATCCATGTATTTAAACAAAAGGAAGGAAGATTGCAGTTTTACGTGACCGTGAATCTTGTGATTATGAGCCACGGGACCTCCTTTTTACGTGGAATCCGATCCACAGGACATGGCATTTCACTTCGAAAATCTCACATGCATTGACCGGGAATCGAACCCGGATCGCCTTGGTGAGAGACATACAGCTAGACCGCTGAGCCACCACGCCCCCTGTATTTAAACAAGCCACGGACATCATCTTCTTTCACAGATTTTACTGGTGCCTGATTCACAGTTCCTACGGGTTCCATTTCACTTCGTTTTATGTAAAAACAAACTTACATAAACTAATATCAACAGATCTAGTGCACAGCACAGGCTCCAGGCAACTGCACATCAGACACGATGAGTGCTGCCATTCACTCAAATGACGAAAGTATGAAACTAAACTTGGAGGGAATATACTATACAATATGGCGGGTCATTTGAAACGATTTCCCGAAAAATGACCCATAGGTCTATAGGTCTATATTCCAGAAACCTCCACAATTGTCAATTAATGCTTTTATTTCTTGAAAGTAGTCACTACAATAATTGCTCTGGTCCACGACATATACAAAGCTATTGGTTTGCAATTAACCCTCTGGTGGTCTTGCTCGAAAATATAATATATAAAAATATGTATAATATTTAATTAACTATTGTTTGTTTTAAAATGTAGATTCTTGAATTTATAAGGATGATTGAGTGTAATATAGCCTATTTACTAATCGTAAACAAATACACGAAATATGAACTCGTATTTTGGCATTGTATCAAAACTTATTTATTTTGAACTTTTTAAAGAAATTTGGTAATATACCCCAGATTGAGTGAGGTTTGGGGAACAGATGAGTATTTTTCTACAATGGAGTGTTTATAATTTACTAGCAACCCACCCCAGCTTCGCCCGGTATCTTTAACGGTTTACCCAGCGTAAGCTTAAAAGGCACACGGACGGCAGGTCCCAGACGCAATTCAGAAAAGCCGAGGTGAACAGTGAAACTCCAAACGCATATTATACTCCTCTCTGAAGTCTTAACTCGATACGACTCGACAGTTTAATGCTGGCCGAAGCTGGGGTGATGGGCTAGCTCGTATACTTGCTCCGAAGCTAGTAATTTAAATATCCACCGAATGGAGATCGTTGGAAGAAATGAAAACTTTATAACACCTATAGTGAGCGATGTGTTAAAGATAGAGATATGCTGTAACGGACTTTTTCGTAGAACTTTTCATGCTGAACAATTCTTATTATCCAGCGTAAGCTTAAAAGGCGCATGGACGGCAGGTCTTTCTTTGACTCGATTCACTGAAATCGTTACTGATCTCCTTTGGTCATAAATGTTTTTTTTTGACAGAAACCTTCCTGGAGAAATCCTTTCCAGAATGGTGAAACCCACATAACATCCCGTGGTTCTCTTGCTTACCCGTCACATCACAGAATCGGGGACTTAGTTTTATACTAAGAGAAATATGGAAAATACATTTGTTCAATTTGAATAGAGGGCAACATAATCGATGGAGATACGTTTAAAAATATATCTATGTAATTAATATATGTGGATCTCGGCAAACCCGAGTGAGAATCTGGCCACAGACACCAGGTGCACCAAGTTTGAGAGGGCCTACCACTCCTGCCGCCGCATCTACGCATCAAAGTTCCTCTCCAAAAACCTCAAACTCAGACACTACAATTCAGTAGTAAGACCATCTGTTCCGTACGCCTCTTGAGTGCTTCGTGATGGCCAGGAAAGGCCCACTCAGGATACTAGGACCTATACGGGAAGAAGGAGGCACCTACAGAATTCGGCACAATGATGAGCTTTACAGCCATCAAAAAGACATTGTGACTTGTATAAGAAAAAGGCGCCTGGGCTTCTATGGACACTTGACCCGCATGATCCCTTGCCGGCTCACCAGTAAGATCTTCACAGTGGCAGGAAGAGGGAAGGCCTCTAGGACCAAGTGGATCTCGACGGTCAGGACGGATTTAGACCACCTAGGGATCCCACTTAATTCCATATAGGACCGCCAACAATTCCGGCAAGCCATCCGACAGGGAGTTTTTCCTGTATCACTGAGAGCTAGGAAGAACACCGGAGTCAGCAGACCACCATGGACGGAGGGAAGAAAGCTGGCTCATAGTCAGATGATGAAAAAGTGCTGGAAGAAGAGAAAAGACAAAGCGACAGGAGATACGAGCCCCGTGGTCCTCAGTAGGCCGACGACGACGACGACGACGAAGAAGAAGTGTAAATTCATATAAATTCTAGCCCTGTTAATTATAATGCATGCAGATCGTGAACATATTTGTAGCTACCACCTCTGGTCCGGAGGGGATAAAATGGTTTAATGAAGTTACGTTCAGGTTGTTTCACCATACCGACTGATTTGAAATGCCAAAAAATGTATGATTACTGTAATTGGTTCATTTAATAAATTACAGATACATAAATAGAGAGAAAGGTAAAGTAAAAGTAAACGTCCCGTAAGAACTGTCAGTAATTGATTATTGTACAATAGTGAAATGAAAAATGTTAAGCTACATAGCTGAAACATATGTGGAAGTCGGTCAATTGAAACTTCTAAGCAAGGATAAGAATAAAGCATGCTCACTGGTTGTATGTATGGGATCTCTCTATTCCCACTCAATCCTGTTCTTAGTTTCCAAAATGTCATGAACGCTGGCACAGTCCCTTCATTAACTGGCACCTACAGTGTACATTATCTTGAGAGTTGGCAACATGAGTTGTCTAGTCCATGGTTGCCAATCTTCACATTACTCTGATAGTTATGATTTTGGCGAATGTTGGTGACTGGCGAGATCCGTAGGAATAATGAATATCAATGTAAATTAAACGTAGTTACATGCGTAGTTACATACAAATGCTCAGGATATGTGGACTGCAACGCGCCCAAGATAGGAATTCTACGCAAGTCCAGTTTTTTGTCTCTTCTATTGAAGATAAAATTTTGACTAACATGTATTAAAAGTTGGTTGTTGGCTCAACAAAATTGAGAGGTGGTGTTTCCCTCGAAAACCACCCAAAACTGGTACTTTTAAAATTAGATTCGCCATAACAGACATTAAAATACCGACAGCGGTAGCTATCCGCAGCACTAGGCCATGGGGCCAAGGTACCTTCTGACAGGCCACGGCCGCTTCATTCTATATCCTTGCCCAGTTTTATTCGCCATCAATAATTTCATCTCTAACTCCGCTCATGAGGTTGGCGTCAGAAAGGGCATCCGGCCTTAAAAGCCATCCGCCACAAAGGCTTTCATCGCATCTCATCCCCGATTCCTCTTGAACACGGGAATAATAAGGGGCAGACATACGTAAAAGACAGTAAAATGTTTTTCCAAAGGTTAAAAGTACCATGAATCAACGCAGTAATAAACTAGGAAAATTATAACTCAGCAATTTTACTAGGTTTATGCCGAGTCCTGTGTGCGCATAAACCTAGAAACATTGCTGAGTTTTAATTCCTTGGCCGTGAAAACCAATATACCATCTTTAAGGAAAATTATGTTAACTAGCGAACCCTTGCGAGAACTCTCCCGTAATGGGTTGTGTGCGCCCCATGTGTACAGACTACCCGCCCAGCATTAGTGCTATGCGGGCTTTACGCGGCACCGTTCAGCCAGAGGCTATCGTCTTGTTTATTTGTTTTAAAAGCACTTTATAAACAAATACGTTTATTTCCGTTGATTTTTCAAGATATTCAGGATTTTTCCTGTACCATTGAGCCGATTTGGAAGATTTTGGTACAAATCACACCTTCTAACTCCCTCTGGGTTAGGAGCTTGATTTTTTTGTGAAACATACACCTTAGCGTATTATATAATAAGATTGTTTTTCTGTAGGCCATTAGGTTATTATGCTATTTATTTCCGAACTCGAGTGCACCCATAATTTCTGCGCCGAGAATAGTATTCAATGTGTTGAGTGACTGAATTAAATCTTTTTCTAATTCCGGAAATATCGAAGAAGGTATATTAAAGTCTAATTTTCTGTAACCACTCCTCCTCCGAAGTAAATTACCAATTGATTTCGCAATGATCCAACGCTCAAGTAAAACTAGTAGAGTACTGTACATAAATAATTGTAATGCGAACATAGATGTACACAGAACGTCAGCTCATTGCTCTTTCTTTAGTTGGTGTAGATAATATGTGCCAGAATGCTTGCTGAAAATGTAAAGCACGAATTCATTGCCACACTGCTTCATTTTAATGGAAATGTAATGCGTATTTTAAAATGTAATAAAGCTCGTATAACTCGCACCCTCCTCGTTGTGAGTACTGAGCAAATCAATGGTGGAAACATATCGGTTGACGGAAGGATTTAACGCGTTGCACAACCGGCAACTGGATCGCAATTAGGATGGATTTCATAAGTGCGGTTTCATTTTATCGAATAAAAGTATAATTGAATCGGTCGGAGATGAAAAGCATTAAGTCAGTTTTCACCACTTTTCAGGAGACAGATGAAACGTCATTGATAGAACAGAACTTAACAAACACACTATATTAGTAATCTATGTTGTGAAGCAACTATCAGGTTATATTTGTGTTAGCGGAATATCAATTTTAATTTAATAAACATATTTTTCTAATCAATTTTGCACATGTTACTTAATACCTTTCTGCTCCGTGATCAGTTTAATGCGACATAAAGCCATCCAGAATGAATATTTCACATGATATTTTATTTTAAAATGGATTTGTAAAATAAAAACCATTGAAACAAATTCTAAATATTGCACCGTGGGGTAAGATCCCGATGTGATGTAACAGCCATATCGCACAGAAAGTTATCAAGCCGTTGCTTGTCAACCACAAAGAAACTGCGACAGTATTGGTCTTGATTGGCGGTGAATACACTAAGGAGGGCGCGATGTTGTAGCGGTGTAGGTAATTGCCACGCATCAGTGCGGGCCGGGTTAAATACCTGGTTTCAGAAGTCCTGATGCATACCTGCCTGTGATAAGTTCTTTGCATTGAGAAGTGTGAAGGAATTCTAAGATAAGATCCGTTTGGCAGGAGTCCTCTCGCTTTCATCACGAGGCCATTGGAGTAGTCTTCATCGGGGCCATCCTTATGGAAGGTTCTCGATGGAGACATCAGCATTGGTCTCCTTACCTTATTGGAGCCTATCTAACCTATTCCACTGGTGGCTCATTCAAATGCGACGGAGGTTATACGCCTGCATGGTAGAATGAGTAATTTTGAAATTGTATATTGTCCGAAGATTCGTTGTTCCTTAAGAGCTGTAGGCTGTTTAAGAAAACCCTTCAGAACGTGTTTTCAGTCTCGTACAAAATAGCTGATCTCAATACTGAACGATGAAAAGTTTAGTTTCAGCAGTTACTCCATGTAAAATTGACACACTCGCAACTCCTTGCATTGGGTTTGCTACACCTTGAATTCAGCACTTGAATTTGAAAACTGGCTGACATTATTGGACATGTGCTGAAGGCAAATGGGCAGGCTCGCCTCGCGTCACATTACTCGCAATAAGTGTCCAGCGTGAACAGTGTTCATTTTGCATAATTGGAAATAAAACCCGCTCATGTTTGCGTAAATGAACGAGCTGTTTGTTCAAACTGAGTTTAATAATCATTGCGGAGCTTGGTCAATATTATACTTGGGAAAATAATTCAACACAGTTATGTGAAGTTCCTCATTCCAATTAATATAGACAAATATTATATTTTTGGAGACCATGCACGAGTACTAATGTCAGTATTTTGTAGAATAAATTTGAAGTCTATTCGTCACTCCCCCAGGGGCTCACACCTAGTGGGACGTGGGTTGGCGTCCACGGGTCCCCAGATGAGTCCGGCATTGCTTCCACTTACTTGTGCCCAACCCTTCTCCCGTCTTCTTTCCTGTCGACCTCCCTTTGTCAACTCTTGTTCATTTCCGACCCCGACGGTAATAGGGTATCCGAGGCCTAGGGAGTCTTTCATTTTCCCGCCTTAATTGGCCCTTGTCCTATCTTTCCTGATCCCTCATTCTTTGAGGAGTCAAACGTCTTGTTTTCTTTTCATTATATTTCCTTTTCTCTTTAAGATTCCCGCACTGTTTTTGTTAATTGGCTCCCCGTGTATCTAAATTCCCTTCAGCGAATTTTTTGCATCTACAATCCATTTTGTAGGTATTTTCCATCTACGTTGCATTTTCTAAGTCTTTTCGATCTAAATTGCATTTTGCGAGTATTTTCAACCTCAATTGCATTTTGTAAGTATTTTCAACCTAAACCACTTTTTGCAAATATTTTCAATCTAAATTGCATATTGTATTGTGGGCATTTTGTAAGTACAGTAGAACCCCGGTAATCCGAGCCCCGGTAGTCCAAGCCTCCGTTTAATCCGAGGTGGATGACAGTGAGACGCATAGCTCACCCAAGGTCTTGGGCGGAGATGCACGCATGCGTTGTTTACAATTCTGCCCACTGTCGCCCTCCCGCCAACTAGCCAGTGTCTGTTCGGACTGTTTTTTTTTTAAGTAAATATGTACATATTTGCATTTCTTTTGTAGAATATTGTTTTGTATTTCTGAAACAAAGCCCAACTGCAACACATTATACGATAACTGATGAAATAATGCCGTTTACTGTAAGAATATCTAATTTTATATTATTCGAGGTCTTAACATTTCGTAACTTTGTGTAATCCAAGATTTCCCAAATTCGAGGTCCTCTTGGTCCCAATTACCTCGGATTACCGAGGTTCTACTGTATTTTGATTCTCAATTGCATTTTGTGGGTATTTTGAATCTAAATTACATTTTGTAAGTATTGTCCATCCACATGAGTAGTTTGAATCTACCACACATTTTGTAAGCTTTTTCAATTTCAATTGCATTTTGTAAGTATTTTGAAATTCAATTGCATTTTGTAAGTATTTTGACTCGACATTGCATTTTGTACGTATTTTGACATTTTGTGCGTACTTTTCAATCTATTCATTTTGTAAGTATTTTCAGTCTCACTTAATTTTCGTTCTGGTTTCCATTTCATTGTCATTTTCGCTATCACCCAGACCATTAGGGGTCGATAACCTAGATGTTAGGCCCATTAATACAACAATTATCATCATCATCATCATCTAATCGTCACGTGTTCCTGGCTTGGATAAGACCCCCTCATGACGTACTTTACCAACGTTCCCGTTCCTCATTGCACTCTATTGAAGAACTTCAGGACAAGGCAGCTGTTGCCCCAATTTGCAGTAAGAGGCAGTGATTGTCCCTCCAGCATAGGGATTGGCATACAGAATACGGGTTAATATTAATAATAATCAGTGGCGGATCCAGGCCTTGCGGGGCCCTGGGCGATATGATAAGGTGGGGCCCACAAGAATAGGAATTTAAAAAAAATCGAATCAAATGGAAAATAGTTTGGTAATAATAATAAAATAAAGAATAGTTACAATATTCTGAATACACTACAGTACATGTTTTTAATAATATGAAACAAACCTTTAAGTCCCCTTGAAGAAGATTATGTAAACTATGAAATATTAAAATATTACATTGCGACTTTTTTCCCGGCTGAAGTCTTCTATTATTTCACTGAAATCTAAACTTGCTCAACGGTCACGGGAGGTCATAGCTGCACTGAAAAAAGGAATATGAATTATAAATTAGTTTGAGAAGTATAATTACTCGTAATTAATTAATTCAATTTAAAAAAAATCCATGGCGCGGTGCCCCCAAGACCACGGGGCCCTGGGTGGTCGCCCTCCTCACCCTCCCCTAGATCTGCCCCTGATAATAATAATACGAAATTTATGCTTTCCAGTCTTGTTAACACGTGAATTTATTATCTCATATATTTTTTCCAGGTTTAGGGCATAACAACCAATACAATTGAGTATAATCGTATTGTCGGACTGAAAAGCATAACTTTCATTTACTAAGGCAACACTGAAAATGGCTTCTAATACGATAATAATAATAATAATAATAATAATAATAATATATATATATATATATATATATTTATTTATTTTTTTTTTATTTTTTTATTTTTTAGGGGAAGAAATACATTTACGCACAAAGTGTCGGGCTCCTGCTCCTGAGTAGCAGACTACCGACTAAAACTCCCCCGTTACTTCTGAACACTAGCCTGGAACCGTTTAGCAGATCCGTCATCTTTGTTCGGAGGATATCTTCAACAAAGCTTGCTACCAGTTTCCAGTTTTCCTCATTTTGTAGCATCACTGCAACAATATTGTCCGGGGATATCTCTACATCAATGTGATCTTAATAATAATAATAATCCTGCCAAAGTTTGATTACCAATGGTGTAACTTTCCAGTGTGGTCAGAGGACCTTGTGGAACAAAGGGATGAGCTGATGAAGCTGGCTACAAGGGAGAGAGAAAGCGAGTTTGACAGCAGCAAGGAATTATTACTTGAATTAACCACGAGTCTGCTTATCACTTACGGCATACCCGAAGCTGGCCGTATTTGCATTTCAAGTGGGGGGACATGCGAATCTGACCTTTAGACGACAACGATAATTCTCAGTTTTAGCGCTAGTCTGCCCCATTCATTACTACTTTAGAGGACTTAGCTTGGAGTTTGATGCCTGCCAATGCATTATGCGGACAGATGGGGGTTGAGTACACTCAGATTTGGCGAACATAGTCCCTTAAGAGAGTTCATTTCCACCATCACTCCGGCGATGGAAACTAGAAGTCTTTAATTATGACAGCTAAAGCTGTTGATAAACGAGGTACGAAAACTACTACTCCGTTCAGTTTTCAATGGAAGCTATGACATTTACGATGATATTTCACAGCTCGTAGTGAATACGGAAATGTCCATAGGCTTATTGTTAGTGAGCATATCTGTAAAACGACAATGTTGGCAATATATGAAGCTAAATTGATATTATTATTAGACCTATTATTATTTACATTTGAATTGAGTCTCTATGGACTGCATAATAACTATCAATGTCATTTGTGTCTCCCACCAGGGGCTCACAACTTGTGGGACGTGGGTTGCCGACCACGGGACCCCAGCTGAGTCCGGCATTGCTTCCACTTACTAGCGCCAGGCTCCTTTCAGTTCTCTTTCCTGTCGGCCTCCCTTGGTCAACTCTTGTTCTCTTCCGACCCCGACGGTATTATAGTATCCGAGGCCTAGGAAGTCTTTCACTTTCCGGCCTTAATAGGCCCTTGTCTCATCTTTCCTGATACCCTCATTCTTCGAGGGTTTAGCCTTCGTTTTCATTTCATTGTATCTCCTGCTTTTTGCTCAAGGCCCTCAAGGAGGCAGGGTGTATGTAGCCCCACCACTTCTGGTGCACCCTGGATAGTGCTACACCCTCAAGGGCTCACGTCTGGTGAGTTCGGGAGTTGGTGACCCCGAGAGATTCCTGACCTGGGTCGGGTTTTTCCACTTTTTTTTCATTGCCTTTGGGACAGACCCTCTCCTCTTTCCCTTTCCTATCTGCCTTTCGTGGCTCTCCTTCCTTCCAAGTCCCTCGATCCTCATTCTTCGAGGGTTGAGAGCATTTCCTTTCCTCCTGTCTTTTCTTTCTCTCACTCCTTTCTTTTGTCCTTGTCTCCTTCTAGCTCGTAAGTTTTGTAGTTAGTTTTAGTTGTAGTTTCATTTTCATGATCACCCAAACCATTAAGGGCCGATAACCTAGATGTTAGCCTCCTTAAAACAACAATTATCATCATCATTTGTGTCTACGTGTTGTTCTTCACCGGCCTTGACATCCTCCCAGTATTTCGTGAGTCCATCGATCAATGCCTTCTTTCGTGCTTCTGGTAGAGGCCCTCTCCGTCTCTTGGGCTTAGAATCCACTCTAAAATGTTGTTAATTTTTAACCATTTGTCGAAATTCTAATCTGTCGTGGATTTTCGTTTCTGGAACACCAATTTGCATAAAGTCTTTCTCGCATTCTTGGATCCATCTCAATTTGGTTGCCTTCGAATTTGTGAAATTCCAGATTTTCTTAGTCAGTCATCAGTCATACAGAAGGTGTGCCCGTAGAACAGCAATCTTTTCCTTCCTTTGAGGGTACGCAAATATGAGGGAGCCTTGTCAGTAGATTTACTAGCACGTTAAAGATCCCCTTCGGGGCAAAATTCCGGCACCCCAACTTCTCTAAAAGCCACAGTAGTAAAACGGGACGTAAAACCAATATTATTATATAGCCTACATATAATTCGTTGGGGCCATCTAGGACCACGTTAAGTCTTGCTACACGTAGCAATTTGCTTTGCGTTCCTCTGAGCCCAGAATTCCCTCATTCTCTGTGAGTGGGCCATCTTGCGCTCCGCTGTCCAGGTGGTACCTTGTCTTCTTTTGGGATTCGGTGTCTCATCTCGGGCTAGCCTAGTAGTCAGTATCTTTTTGCGGAAGATTCTCTATTGAAGGCGTCGTCGGGTGTTAGATGCAGCATTTTGAGGTCGTCTCTGGTATTCGTAAACCAGGGCATTGTGGTTTTGGATTTGGAGTTTAAAAAAATGAAAAATCTGTTTGTCAGATTATTATTATTATTATTATTATTATTATTATTATTATTATTATTCAATTTCGCTAGTCGGCCAACTAGGGACCACGATAAGCCTCATTTTACATTCTGGCATTTGTTCATTTTTCGCTTGATTCACATTGTCTTCATGAGCTCACTGTATTTAGCACGACGTTCTTCTGTCCATTTCGCACCAGTTGTCCGTTTTTCTTGCCGGAAAGTCCCAAACGTCTTGATAGCTGCTCTATAAAGATTTCGGTCTTGTGCATCTTCTGCTCGTATCCCCATTTCTTTCAGATATTTCTGGACGTTAACATACCACGGCATTGTAGTTTTTGGTTTTGAGTCAAATATACGTTTCGTCTATCGGGAGTCGATCATCCGTCGTATATGACCGTAGAAGCAAACATGTTATTATTATTATCTTTTCTTTCTGATGGACGACATAATTGGTTATATCTTTGTGTATACGGTAGTTCTTTTATTATTATTATTATTATTATTATTATTATTAGTAGTAGTATTAAGTTATGATGACTGTTACAGAGCTTAAATGTAGAATCATGCAAATGCTTGGTAATCGCGCACACTTCGAGTAGGAACTAAGTCCGTTTACACCTGTTGCCATAGTAACGTGGCGTCTGAAATTAGTCTACACCAAACTGTCCACGCTAATAATTCCAGTAATTCGGAACGAAAGTCAAAATTATGAAAATGGATGAAATTCTCATTATAGATTTGAAAAATAATACAACACAAGCAATAAAACCCTTCGCATGGAAAAATACAGGATCATCCATATTATCGTGTGTCTGCAGCTGAGGCAGGGTCCTGCTTGGCCGATACTAACTGCGTTGTGAAGCCCCGAATAAACCAGTTATCTCCGCACAAACTCTGCTCCGGCAGGCAAGAAGCGATAGCTTATTGTCCAAGGGGACCCTGTCTCAGCTGCGGAGACACGGTATATGGATGACTCAGTGCAAAAGGCTCCAGGAAAATAAATACAATCTACAATTTCTAATGTATAATGTGCAATTGTTTCCTCATTAATAAAGAGGATTCTGTCCCCTTTCAAACTTTTTTTTCCTTCACATTATTTACAGCTTTGTATAATAATTAACATTTTCTTTTAATGTTGGCCTTGAGCGCTTTATTATTTCTTAGCATGCATTGTTTATACAAACGGACTATTTGATAGAAAATTTTGTTGTTGCTTATTTTAGGGGCTGCGTCATTGTGGTCATATAGCCACGTGTATTTTGGGCGTGTGTGGAATTTGTGTGGTAACCTGTGTTACTGTGATGGCTGTACTAGTGTGTGTATTTGTAAATTGGGGATATGATTGGGAAGGTGGCGACCATGGTCTTCAGTTAGGAATCATCCCAGCATTTGTGGAGTAGAAGTGGGGAAACCACGGAAAACCAGTTCCTGGATGGCTGAGTTAGGAATCTAACCTACCGTTCATATTTTCAGCTTTGCCTCACACCAGAATTAAAATTTATTGGCGGAGACCTCCGGGGCGACAACCAAGAACGCTAGACGCTACACCACCAAGTGGTCGATAGAAAATGTATTTACGCAAATATTCATCATGAGCAATCCGCCGACATAACATTGTTGAACTGGAGGTGGTAGATCAGCCGTTCGGAGCTTTCCAATTTTCCGACCCAATTGTCATTTAATTATGAAATCCACTCAGGAAGAACGACATAAAATCGGGTCAGTAGAACTCTAGACGTGTGTACAATTTGTTAGAAAATAAGTATCCAATATTTTAGGAAGTGATATTAGACTATGCATTATAACAAGAATGAAATGTCTAATAAACATGGGTCGTACATCGCCTACTTTCTCGTTCATAGGAGGCGCAGACTACCAGACAAACATTGACACCTTTAGCATGGAAAAGGCCTACTGATACGTGGCAAGAAATAATGGTAACAAGAAGTTCGGTTGTGAATATGAGCAGAGTCGTTGTACAGGTGCTCCATCGTACAGGGTCAATTTTGTGGTTCCAGTTGTGTAGTTCTATTTGTATTAAATTAGTGTACGTTACTCGTAACCCTGGATACGTATCGTGGTGTCCTTCCTACTTTGAAGGGCACAGAGATGCGTTGCAATGAACGGCCGTCACATTTAACACCGCATCTCAACTGGTATAGTCCATTTTGTTGGACATTTTTTCTTGTTTTGATGCATAGTAGCACATCCTAAAGTATTGCACACTTATTTTTAACACCTTTTATATTCTTCTAGAGTAGTATTTTTTTAAAACTGAGGCGCTTATGTCATTGCGATTATCAGCCTCGTCGACTTAGTTTGTGTGGAATGTCTGATGACCTGCGTTAATGCGGAGTCTGTACTAGTGTTTGTATTTGTATTTTTCAATAGTTGGCGACATTGATCTTCTAATGATAGTTCAACAAGAGTCTCGCAAACAATGTTTAACTTAGATGGTTGTTCAAATACTGAGTGTGTGTCACGCACGATGGAGAGTTCATAGTCTTGAATTTGATTGATCGTTGCTCATTTTAAGAAATGGAGGTGGTTTCAGTTTCTTCATCCTCTATTTAGTCTGTTAAATTAAAATGCGCCTGAGTAAATAAAGACCTTGACGTGTCAACACACTTCTTGGGATTCAATCCCATAACCCCAGGCTAGACACAAACAAAATCTTTTTTACTTGTTTCCGTGTTCGTAGGCACTTGAGCCCGTGCTGCTTTGCTCTCTTGCTGTCAGACTGGTTCTATACCTCTGTTTGCCTTTCTTACCGGGCCCTCTTCTTATCTCTGTTTTTTTTTCTATTTATTTCTTCTCAGTTCATACTCACATCCTAACATGGAAACATACTGTGACTGTCAAAATAGTATTAACAATGCGGTAACCTTCAACTAAGTTATAATCCAAAGTTCGGTGCTTTTCAGTCGGTCAACACGATTGTACCCAAATGAGATGGGTTATTCCCTAATCCTGAAAAGAATTATGTATTAATTAGATTATCACTAATTGCCCAATTATTTGTGATAATCTAATACATGTAATGTTTTCCAGGAGTGTATTTTAGTACATTATGCAACGAGCCTATAATGGCAATAATTAGGACACGAGTATGTTTATAAAACAAAAAAGGAAGGAAGCTTGTAGTTTAACGTGACCGTTAATCTCGCGATCATAAGCCACGGGACCTCCGTTTTACGTGGAATCCGAACCACTGGACATGGCATTTCACAGTGTTTATAAAACGAGCGTATGCGAGTTATATAATTTCCATACGAGTGCCTTAATTACCATTATAGGCGAGTTGCATACGACTGTTTATGTTCGACGATAATTATTATAACTATTTTATGTTCGAACATAAATATTCAAAAATATCTGTCGAGATTTCGTCAGTTTTATGTACTGAACAGAGCGCATGAGACGCAGAGAATGCCTTGTATTTGATCATGGCCTCCTCGATTACCCTACTATGACAGTAGGCCAGGCAGTGAAATTTAAATTAGAAGGCCGTGGAACTCAGCGCATCTAATTATCTAATTGGTCAAACAACTGTTTCTTGAGCTCTGATTGGTGGGAGAAACTGATTCATAATGAAAAATAGCGTTATAATGAGCCTCATTATAGTACAGTTTTCTGACATATAATAGTCAGGGTCGAACATAAACATATTTATATCATGTACCCCGCCCATTCATTGGGCACAATCGTGTTGACAGACTGAAGAGCAGCAAATGACAATTTTAATGTGCTGTATATGGCGTGACTGAAATTAATTCGTATTTTCCTATGTTCCAGGTAAGACTGTGCCCCTTTATCCTCCTGTCTGCTGTTGGTTGTGAGTAACTATCTTACGTACAATTAATATAATATCATTCTTGATTGTCCAGTGGAGTTTGCAACGTGATACGCTCACGGTTGTTCACTTGGACCGTATTTGACGGTAATAGGAGTAATAATAAACCCTACGATGCCCGAGATTATCCTTGCTACAGTCTGCCTTCTCTCATTTCTCTTCTAAGTTAGGAAACAACCCTTCAATTTAACAGGTACAGTCTAACTTTCATAATTTGATCGTTAATGGTTCAAGGCGAAAGACGTATTTAATGAAAGGCTGTTTGTACGGCTCAGGTCATAAAGGGCCTCCTATTCCCAAGTTTAAATCCAAGAGTGTGAGGCTTTGTTATTTGTCAGAGATAACTCATGTGATCCAACACTACATACTTCAAAATTTGAGTTATGAATTTCAAGTTACAAATTGAAGGCATCTTATATCAAATGTGTGTAACCGAATTGTTTCTGGATAGGAGGAAATTATTACATAAGTCCCTTAAATCTCAATAAATAAAGCATACTTTTAAAGCATTTTATTGGTTACGTGGACTCAGAATTTGGAATACATGGTATGACGCTCCTCCAGGGGTGCCTAACTGAGGATAAAGGAAGAGCCGCGTGCTTATGCAGTCGAGGACTGGACTGCTTTCATCGAAGTTATAGCTTCACCGGTCAGTGGTGAAGCCTCAAGGCTGAGTTGTCGGATCAGGCCAAATAGATTTAATTTTATTTATTTACTTATTTATTTGTTGACGGTACACAACAGGGCTCAGTGCGCGCCGCAATAACAGTGCACCTACACAGTAAAATACACTTCCTGATATTTCTACATTAAGTATTCATATCTAAATGTAATTATTAAAACTAGCAAGTTCACACAGATTGAAATACATAGTAGTAAAAAGCTTAATCTAATGATAATATAAAAACTAAATCTAAATTTGACATAATGTCAAATATATAAAAAACAGGTTTTGAAATTATTACATCGTAAACTAAAAGGTAACATTGATTTTATTGCAGCCAATGGCCATGTATTTTTATTTTCAGGACGGGTCAGGGAAGGGATTATGAAAGGAAATCCGCCGTGGACGTATTGAAATGAACCGTCTCGGCATTTGCCTGGTTGTGAAATTGGGGAAACCACGAAAACCATTTTCAGGACGGCCGAGGTGGGATTCAAACCCACGCTCTTCCGATGCCAGCGAGACACGAGGTAGCGAGTTAGCTTCCGGTGGCCAAATACACACATCAAAATAAGTTTTACATCACCTCGGTTCCAAGAGTTCCGGAACCGTTAAATACAAAGGGAATAGAGATCAACACAAACAACATTTCAGCTCGTTTTATTGCTCATGAGACCCACACATTGCATGTTATACCATCATACAGCTAGACTTTCAGCATTTGTGGTCCAGATTGCAGTACACACCACTACCTCTAATACCCAGTAGCACGTCCTCTTGCATTGATGCATGCCTGTATTCGCCGTGGCATACTATCCACAAGTTCATCAAGACACTGTTGGTCCAAATTGTCCCACTCCTCAACGACAATTCGGCGTAAATCTCTCAGAGTGGTTGGTGGGTCAAGACGTCCATAAACAGCCCTTTTCAACATATCCCAGGCATGTTCGATAGGGTTCATGTCTGGCGAACATGCTGGCCACTGTAGTCGAGCGATGTCGTTATCTTGAAGGAACGCATTCACAAGATGTGCACGATGAGGTCGAGAATTGTCGTCCATGAAGACAAATGCCTCTCCAATATTCTGCCGATATGGTTGCACTATGGGTCGGAGGATGTCATTCAGGTATCGTAAAGCCGTTTCGGAGCCTTCCATGACCACCAGTGGCGTACGTCGGCCCCACATAATGCCACCCCAAAACATCAGGGAACCACCACCTTGCTGCACTCGCTGGACAGTGTGTCTAAGACGTTCAGCCTGACCAGGGTGCCTCCAAACACGTCTCCGACGATTGTCTGGTTGAAGGCATATGCGTCACTCATCGGTGAAGAGAACGTGATGCCAATTCCGTGGGGTCCATTCAGCATGTTGTTGGGCCCATCTGTACCGCGCTGCATGGTGTCGGGGTTGCAAAGCTGGACCTCGCCATGGACGTCGGGAGTGAAGTTGCGCATCATGCAGCCTATTGCGCACAGTTTGAGTTGAAACACGACGTCCTGTGGCTGAACGAAACGCATTATTCAACATGGTGGCATTGCTGTCAGGGTTCCTCCGAGCGGCAATCCGTAAGTAGCGGTCATCCACTACAGTAGTAGCCCTTGGGCGGCCTGAGCGAGGCCTGTCATCGACAGTTCCTGTATCTCTGTACCTCCTCCATGTCCGAACAACATCGCTTTGGTTCACTCTGAGACGCCTGGAAACTTCCCTTGTTGAGAGCCCTTCTTGACACAAAGTAACAATGCGGACGCGATCGAACTGCGGTATTGACCTTCTAGGCATGGTAGAACTACAGACAACATGAGCAGCGTACCTTCGTCCTGGTGGAATGACTGGAACTGATCGGCTGTCGTACCCCCTCCGTCTAATAGGCCCTGCTCATGCATGGTTGTTTACATCTTTGAGCAGTTTTAGTGACATCTATGAACAGTCAAAGGGACTGTATCTTGGATACAATATACACAGTCAACGTCTATATGCCGGAGATCTGGGAACCGAGGTGATGCAAAACTTTTTTTGATGTGTGTAGATTTCTAGCCACGTATCAGTGGCGGGAACAGAGATCGTAATGAGTGACCATCCGCCGTGCTGTCAACATCGTGTGTACGTGCAGTACAGTGCAGTACTCACAGAGCCACGAGAGGGGTCTTCTCCTCTAGCGTTCCAGCTCCCCATTACTCTTATACTGCAGCTTCACTACTTGCCTGTCAAGCTATGCTTCTCACCAGTCCGACAGGTAGGGGAAACATGCGAGTGCTTGATATTTCAAGATCAGGTTGCTAACGCCTTCTCCTCTCAACAATCTCATGAATTTTTAAATTAATATTGTTAGCTGTCATTTTCCGCAGCAGTAGATATGCTCGCTAACTCGCACCATTAGGACATAAGGCCAATCTATCTGCGGACTGGGTAGACGTGAGTTCGAACCCCATCATCAGCCGTTCTTGAAATGATTTTCCATGGTTTCCCATTTTCTGCTCCATGCAATCGCCGGGACTCTTCACGTCCCCGACCCCATTGAAAACGCGAATAATAAGGGGCAGAAGTACATCCTTCGCTGTCAATTATCGAAGATAATTAGATAAGTGTTTCTCTGACAATTTGCTACGAATATGTGACTTAATTTCACAGCTCCACAAGCGTAAGTCGTCATGAACAATAGCACTTTCGTAACAAAAGCGCATAACGTGGTAAATTGTTGTATCGGTTCTGCTGCGTTGAACCCACTTATTCGCTTGCTTGGTTTATCTTCCTCTGCTTATTACATTTCAATAGCCCACGCACGCTCTTTGCTGTAATAACCGAAGGCGTCTCACAGTTCCCACTAGCGAATATCTACATTCTGCCTTGGATGCTTTCCAAAGCCCTCTCGAGAAAAGCTGATGGGAAATGTGAAAACGAAACAAATTTGATACCAACATGTTGTGGCGAAGGGCAATGACGTTCACTGACGGGCCAGAGCGAGCGATCGTGGCAACAGCCTACAGACTTTTCCTACGGGTCTCGCCAGCTGCCAACTCTCACTGAAATCATAATAACTAGAAATTCATTACAATTAAACCAATGTGTGTACATGTCGGATGGTTACAAATTGCAAACACTTAGGATGTGTGGATTACAGTGCGCCCAAGAAGAAAATTCTACAGAAGCACAGCATCGAAATGCGAACCTTTCTCATAATAATTTTTATTTTTGTCTTCTGTATTGAAGATAATATTTTACGACTTCCAATGTCCATAGAAAACCTGGCTGGCTTGTATTTATAATTTGGTTGCTATAGCCTAGTACAATGGAATTGAGAGCTGTGAACTTTTGAAGTACTGTACCTATGCGTTTACCTCGATACCCACCGAAAATTGGTACCTTTTACGTTCTTGTACTCGTAAAATACATTATAATGAGTTTTTTTTGTTAACTTCGGTGGCGTGACGATAGCATGCTGAACTGCTATGCCCAAGATCGCAGGTTCAAACCTGGCCGGTGTCGTCCGATTTTAAACACCGTTCAAATCCTTCAGAATGTCTTCCTTCGGGCCCATGTCTTAGAGTTATGGCATGTAAAAGAACCTACCACTAAAATTGGTAGTGTGTAGCTAAATTTGTAGGTTATTTGGTTAGAAATGCTATATCAAGTTCCAACGTTCGCTGCTAGGTGTCAGTGACAATGGCATCTCTGGTAGCCAAAGTTGGAACTATATGAAATTTAACTTGATAGGGAGCCTACGGGCGTTCAATTAAATACCCCGCTACGGCCATTGGTTGCTATTCAAATATAATAAAAGCTAACTTTACGATCAATCAACGCAGAACTAAACAAGGAACATTTCTGAATTAATTAGTTTGTCTGTAAGCCTTTTCGTTGTTACTGCTATTTATATTCGAACTCGAGTACACGTAATGACTGTGCCGACGGTAAGTTACCCCTCGGACACTTTTGCTATCTTGGGTCATGGCTCCCGGGAGAGCCTCTGATCGTCATCCCTGTGCTGCAGCCTTGGATACACTTCTCAGTGCTCGAGGGTGGCTACGTGTGGGTTGAGTACAGCCTCCTTCGTAGTGCAGTGTGTCCATGATGTCTTATCTATACTAATATAATAAAGCTGAAGAGTTTGTGTGTTTAAACGCGCTAATCTCTGGAACTACCAGTCGGATTCGAAAACTTATTTTTGTATATGATGGCCTGATTCAAGAGGAATAGTTTAGGCTCTGTAGCATTAGGCTACACCTCTCGGTTAACCTTAAAGATTGATTTTTGTTCAGTAAGTCGGAAGAACAAGCGCTCAAGAACGGCTTTAATATTACCGAAGTCTATTGTAGCCAGTAATGCGGGCTGCATCACGTTGCCCCTACCAATGTTCTGGTGCAGAATTGCGAGCCGCTTATAAATTGCAGTCACGGGGAGTAATTAGTGCAAAAAGATTTCTTAGGCCCCTTAAAACAGTTATCATCATGACAATAGTATGCCTCTGTATAAGGATGATGGTGTTGGTGCAGTATACTGAGGTTATCAGCTGCAATAAGCATTGGTGCTTTCAAATTTACTTTCATTTATTCCGATCCTTATCCTTGAGCGCTCCACTTCTGTAAAACAAATAAATTCACCGGGTGAAGCTGGGCACTACTGCTAGTCTCAGATACATAGCATATTGGTAACCTGTCCCGTGTGTCCATCGATCATGTGTGGTAGCAAGGAAGTTCTGTAACCTCGTTTGCCACAACGCTTGTGACGGATCACATCGTGATTCTTTCTTTTCTTAGTCGTTTACCCTCCAGGTTGGTGGAACCCACGGATTCAGCGAGGGAACTCACCACTACTGCCTCTACGGGCAGTGTCCTAGAGCTGGGAACATCTAATCGGAGTGGATACAACTGGTGAGGTGTGATTGGCACCTCGCCCAGGCGGCGTCACCTGTAAAGCGAACAGGGGCCTCACGAGGGAAGGTAATGGATGGTCAGGATGGATAGGCAAGGAGGCGGCCGTGGCCTTGAAGAAGGTACCATCCCGGCATTTTCCCGAAGACGAAGTGGGGAAACCACGGAAAACCACTTCGAGGATGGCTGAGGTGGGAATCGAACCCCCTCTACTCATTTGGACCACCCGAGGCTGAGTAGACCCCGTTCCAGTCCTCGTACCACTTTTCAAATTTCGTAGCAGAGCCGGGAATCGAACCCAGGACCTCCGGGGCGGCAGCTAACCATGCTGACCGCTACGCTACGGAGGCGTCACATCGTGATATTATGTTAATATACTGCCTCGCTGAACAATTAACTTCGGTCTATAAGTTTCCTCTGCACATGGATATCGGTGAAGCATACGTACATGAACTGCTCGGTGGGACTTGCAGTACATACATATCATACCCCTGGAAGATGAAATGAAAATCCACAGCCTGCTTCCAGTCGACCGACCGGGTCAGGGCATGGAATGAATGAAGCCCCCCCCCCCTCTAGCGGCGAGGATATGAACTGTGCCGGCTGCCGAAGCCTGTCGCACTCCCCTGGGGCAATGATTCAATGAATGACAGATGAAATGATAGTGGAGAGTGTTGCTGGACTGAAATTGTGACAGGGAAAACTGGAGTACCCGGAGAAAACCTGTCTGCCTCCGCTTTTGTCCAGCACAAATCTCATATGGAGTGATCGAGATTTGAACCACGGACCCAGTGGTGAGAGGCCGGCGTGCTGCCGCCTAAGCCACGGAGGCTCTTACCACTGGAAGATGATTGTTATCAGTCAAAAGTGCCGGATTTTGGAATAGTAGCGGACCCGTGCGAGGAATCTCGCATGTTCATAAACCACACTTTCCCCAATAGGTTTATAATGAGCGACAAGGAGAAAGGTTGTTATGCTATTGTTTCAACTAAATTATTATAGAACACTATTTACATTTCAGTTAGAATTCCAAGTTCTACGTTCCCGAACTCAAGAAGGCAATCACTGAAAATTAGATCATCATAACACTCACCGGTTATTCGATATTTATGAAATTATACGATTTGAGGACTCATTCCTTAGATTTACGGTTTCTGAAATCCATGCAAAATGATAAAGAAAGACGTCAGGATGTTAAAATGACATGAAACAGGCGTCACAGCGGCCAAAATGTGTAGTGGACAGCAATTATGGAGCGTATTTTCCTACAGCAACAGTATATGCAAATCGCACACTTCGTATATTTTTTAAAGTAATTTTTAAAGAAATTATAGATATTTATGAAATTAGAGAGCAATTCGTCACTGTTAATTTCTATTCTTTTTCATTTGAATGCTCATTTGTCACGATCGGTCACTTGTGAGCGCCGCAGGAGGGATCTATACTACTGAAATAATATATATACACATCATAACACTGGAAGATGATTGTTATAAGTCAAAAGTATCGGATTTTGGAATATACAGAACTACTCATTGGATAATGAATGCATTGCTCGCTCAACATACTCGCTACTAAAACTACTTATTTACTCCCTACATGGTAGCAAATTGCCATTATGAAGCTTTTGGCACAGTGAATTTCTGCTTCTGAACTGGCAGTTATTTATAACTCTTCAGTCGGTCAACACGAATTTGCCCAATGACTGGGCGGGATACAATTTACATAGCCTAATGTATTAATAATAAATAAGTAAATAACACTCCTCGGGAAGAATACATTTATGATCACTATTATAATGGGTTAATTTTAGGATTACGCATTTCGACCTTCAAGCAGTCATCATCAGATTCTGATCACTGTGTTGAGGTTTGAATTTATATAATATACTATTATCTAATTACATGTGCACCGACAGTAGTGGCTACGCTGGCTAAAGCGCAGCATTAGGTCATGAAGACAAGCTCTCTGCTGACTCGGTAGACGCGAGGGTTCGAACCCCACCGTCGGCCGTCCTTGAAATGGTTTTCCGTGGTTTCCCCGTTTTCAGCACCAGGAAAATGCTGGGACGGTACCTTCTGACAGGCCACGGCCGCTTCCTTCCACATCCTTGCTCAGTTTCATTCACCATCATTCATTTCATTTCTCATTAACTCCTCTCATGAGGTTGGCGTCAGGAAGGGCATCCGGCCGTAAAAAACATCGCCACAAAGACTTCCATCGCATCTCATCCCCGACCCCGTTGGAAAACGGGAATAATAAGGGGTAGACATAGATCTAATTACATGTGCCTTAATGCGTTTAGTTGGTGGTTATATTAAGATTTGCAGTTTGAATCTCGTTAAATACGGTTAATTTGTTTTACAAGTGCCTCTGAAACACGTGCGAGTGTTACGCACGTGTGCAGTTGGAAATTGCATGTTCTAATTTTATTCTCTCAACTATATATATATTTTAAACTGTATACACGTGCGTAGGTTAATAATCATACCAGCATCCTGCCCCTACGTAGATCACAAACACTGATAAAGGAAACGTTACCCGCATCCGCACGACTTTTTCCGCATTCGCACGTTAGTTACCCGAATTAACTGACATTGCAATAATGTTTTTAATTAGATAAGGCATAAATTACTAAAGCAATATATTTAGACATTTGAAGAAAAAGTCGTTCCCTTGGGCTTTGTATGTCATGTGCTATGGTTAAAATGAATGTTATACAGCCAGAATTGCAACCTTTTCCTGTTCCGATTGTTGATTATGCTTAATGACATTATTTGAATAAGATTACCTAGTTCATTATCTTACATTTGTCATGAAAAATACATAACGGAAAAATATGATATGTCAAAATCGTCTGAATCCTAGTAATGCTATCCAACAAGTTCGGATTGTATTTTAAAAACTATCCGCAAATTTTCTCCGAACATTATCCGCAGCTTATCCGCTATCCGCACAGCCATGCAAACTATATCCGCATGGCGAAACATTATCCCCGCAGGGCTTTCATCATAGGCTATATAACGAGATTCAACCTTTACATTTGCTTCTAAGCGGTCCTATGTATATTGTGGCAACATATCCAGAGTTTCAAGCGTCGTTGGTTACACAGTATTTTATTTACATTTCATTATAAGGCTAGCACAGCTTTAAAGGCAATTATCTTGTAAGTGTGTTTCCTGACTTGCGGCAATCTTCTTCCAGGGGTGCGATGTGGTTGGGGTAGGTGCATATCTGGAATGCGGAGAAAGTAGTGTTGTGCACTCTGGTGGTCACAATTCCTTCAATGTCCAAGGAAAAACATACATGAACCATTTTCCGATTTTTGTACAGTTGTGAGCAGCTGAGTTGAGAGCAGAAGTCTCCCGTACAGTATTGACATAAATTCTTTGCCACAGCTTTGGCTTTCCTGCAAGTGTCAGGAAGGCTGTAGGTAGACTACATTAAAAATGGACCACATTTTTTGCGGCAAAGATTTTGTCATTTCTGTATTTCTGCTCTCAACTAAACCGTTCATTTTATAAGTTCGCCCGTCCGCCTCGTTGCGTAGTGGCTGTCAGTCTTGGCTGTCAGTCTTGGCTGTCACGGCGAAGGCCCGGGCTCGTTACCCGGCTCTGCCAAGAAATTTCATTAAGAAATGTCGTTATGAGCTGACTGCTGAGTCTTAATTTGAACGGATTAGTGGAATCCTGTAATAGATAAACAAAACGAATTGTCAATGGTTTCAGATTTCCACGAAGATGGGCTGGGTTCGATTCCCGGCCCTGTCATGAATTTAAATCTTACTATGAGGTTGATCAGCCACTGGAGGACAATTTAGAAGAGTGGTGAGTGGTGGGTCCGTATTCTACTCTGTCATTGTAGGGTGGTTTTCTGTGGCTTCCCGAAGTAAATTCACATCGCACTTATCTCTTTCTTAATCTTAGCTCCTAGTTACAAGCACACTCACGAGTACGGTCACAATAATAACACAGGTTATCAGATAGGTTTCATACACATTCAAGTACCTGGGCGGATGGCCATGAAGTCGCAAGCCTTAAATGAAACGAACACATTGCTTGGGTCTGCTTTGTATGAGGGTTATTCACCACTGTTCTGTCAAGGATAATCTCCAGATTGCTCCATCTTGAAATAAAAAGTAGCCTGTTTTCGTTCTTTCGTTACTGTTAAAAGTAGCGACGTTACAATATCTGTTACTAGACTAATAAAGAAGTTCCATTTATCGTGTTACTCCCCAACGCTGTAAAGCACAGTTCTTCAATTCAAAGACATCAGTTACGTAACTATCCCGTGTCTGTGAATATGATGACCCGACAAAGAACCCCTTGTGAGCTAAATTCCAACACCTGGCGACTTAACACAAAGGTTAAAAGGGATCTAAACCCTTGTTGTTATTATTGTTATCGTGATTGATGTGGTTATTATTATTATTACCAACAGCGGTAGCTACGCTCGCTTACGTGCAGCGTTAGACCATGGGGCCAAGCTCTCTGCAGACTTGGTAGACGTGGGTTCGAGCCCAACCGCTGGCCGTCCTTTAAATGGTTTTCTGTGGTTTCCCCATTTTCAAATCCAGGCAAATGCTGGGCCGGTACCATCTGACAGGCCACGGCCACTTCTTTCCACATTCTTGCCCAGTTTCATTCACCTTCATTCATTTCATATCTCATTAACTCCTCTCATGAGGTTGGCGTCAGGAAGGGTATCCGGCCGAAAAAAACATCCGCCACATAGACTTTCACCGCTTCGCATCCCTGACCCCGTTAAAAACTGGAATAATAAGGGGTAGACATACTGTACATACATTTTTTATTATTATTATTATATTGTTATTGTGATTGATGTGGTTATTATTATTATTGGACTGACTGTGTGGTGCAGTGGTAACGTTCTCGTCTGCTGTGTCCAAGGTTGCAAGATCGAGTCCTGGCGCAGCCAGTTGGCATTTGAGGGTCCGCAAATGTGAGGAGGTCGTGTCAGTAGATTTACTGCCACGTTAAAGATCTCCTTCGGGTCAATATTGTCACCCCAGCGTCTCTAAAAGAAAGCGTCTGTAGTTAAGAGACGTAAAACCAGTAACTATTATTATTATTATTATTATTGTCTCCGTAGTGCACCTGCCTCTCGCCCGGAGACCCCTGGTTCGATTATTGGCTCCGTCAGGGATATTACAAACTCACGTGAGGGTTGGAACGGGGTGCTCCTCAGCCTCGTGATGACAATAGAATAGCTGTCTGACAGTAAGGCAGCGTCTTGTTCTGGAAAACTAAGATTAACGGCTGAAAGGACCCGACACGCTAACGACGCGTCACCCCGTAATCTGCAGGCCTAAGGGTTGTGGTGCCACGGGTTTATTATTATTATTATTATTATTATTATTATTATTATTATTATTATTATTATAATTAATTACAGCCTGTTGAATATATTCTCCATTCTTCTGCAAGTTAACACGGATTGTCTGGTAACACACTTTCTTTCTAAGATGACTGTGCAAACACGGTATGCGGAGACAGAAATCCAGTGTGCTGTTCAGCAGGTGTGACAGCTAGGTCACGCTTATCCTCGTGTTAGGAAATCGGTGATACCTATGTTTTGAAAATACGCACGTTCTTGAGTTAGCGTTTGAACGTGCCATCGACAGAGCGAACACCTGCAGATTGAGTGCGTCACGACAGCTGGGTGGGGTCTCCGGCCCAGCTCCCTTACGTAAGGAATGGTTTACAACCATCACGCCTTCAATGCTAGGTTGCCTCCCATCCGTAAATTAGATATCATTTGACTCCCCTCGCCCATGTAAGAACATACATGGCAAGAAACATTACGAATCCGTTCGCCCTCACGCGACGTTGTCGCTTACCAAGTCTCTCCCTTTGGGTTGAAGGAGTTGCTCTAAAGCTATATTGTAAGTCAGTCAATTGAAAACGGATTATATTATGCTTGTCACAAATGTAACGGACATAACATATATATATATTGACAGCACATGATCAGAGTACCTGTACCACGAAATTTTCCCGGGTTCGTCCACACTCCGGGATAGTACCTTATTTCAAGCCTCCGTGGCTTATGTGTCAGCACGCCGGACTCTTACCGCTGGGTCCGTGGTTCAAATCCCGGTCACTCCATGTGCGATCTGTGCTGGACAAAACGGAGGCAGACAGGTTTTTCTCCGGGTACTCCGGTTTTCCCTGTAAAAAGATCCATTCTAGCAACACTCTCCACTATCATTTCATTTCATCTGTCATTCATTTAAACATTGCCTCAGAGGAGTGCGACAGGCTTCGTCATCCGGCACAGTTCATATCCTCGCCGCTAGATGGGGGCTTCATTCATTCCATCCCTGATCCGGTCGGTCGACTGGAAGCAGGCTGTGGATTTTAATTTCAGTACCTTGTTTCAAGTCCCGGGGCACCAACCCCATTCTCGACCCTAATAATTATAACACACACTATTACACCCACCATATAAACGCAGATATTCATACAAATGGAACTCACACCCCAGTACACGGGGGTGATAACCCAGATCCTCCACGACCCTAAAACTACTTAACAACAACACAGTGGCGTGCATAGTGATGAAGCAAGGAAAGCCCCCTTAAATTAGCCTATTTTCTATTAGTTATTGCCACATTTCCTCTCGTTTGAGCGCTGAGTTTTTCTCTCGTCCGGGAGTGAAAGCTCTGCTTCAACTTGAGCTATAGGTTACACAGACAAGGTAGCCTGTAGCGTGGACTCAAAGTACTACACCCGCAAAGCAGTGTCTTTTAAAACTCGGCAATTTTTCTCGGTGTGTGCCGTGTCTTGTGTGGGGTTTCGCCTAGAACACCAAGCTGGCTCATCAGCGGGCTCTTGGTGTCCCCGCCCGGACCCCCCACAGAAGTAGCGAACTGCGCGCTATCTCTCTTTTTGTTAAGTGCACCTGCGCCTCTTTTGGAAGGAAGCCTTCATATGGAGGTTGTGGCTGATTGAGCTTTTAGTTCTCGCAGTAAAGAGGTGCAGGTACGCTTCATAAAAAGGGAGGTACGCGCAGTTTGCTACTCCTGTGGGGATCCGGACGGGGACACAAAGTGCCCGCTGATAAGCCAGCTTGGTGTCCTAGGCGAAACCCCACACAAGACACGGCACAATCCTAGAAAAATTGCTGAGTTTTAATTCGCTGACCGTGAAAGCCAATAAACCATCTTTTCAGTGTCTTGTAGTTCAGCAAGTGGAACTGAAGCAGCAAGTGGAACTGAAGCATGCATCATCTCGTTTCCAAGACTGCCTAGTTCCTTTAGTCTCTTAACAGATAGCTGCAGGCATAGTCTGAGGGCGAGAACAACACTGAATAACGGGTGGGGGAACCTTTCACTTCAAACCCCACGAATAGCCCGCTCCAGATAAAATGCCATCTATATATTACATATAAACAGAAGATAGCATATTCCACACCCGCAGTAACCGTCTGTGAGTGCAAGGACCATATCATCTTCGCAGTTGGAGATGTTTATGCAAAAGCTCTTAAACATAAATTCACATGAAAATAGCTTTATCACCCCTCGCTTTGTTTATAGTAGGCAGTTTATGTTTAACTTATTCTTTTATGAGATTTTTAAACAGATATATCCTTAAATTGTGACATTGCACGGCATGGACATGTATTCAAAAAATATTTTTATATTAAAATTAATTGCAATTGTAATTATAATAATTATTATAGCCTACTCTATGTGCAGTACTGAATTGCAGTGTGCGAAGATGACTTCAAAATATTTATTTTGTAATGGTTTTATTATTATTGGTGTTCTAGTGGGTATCCAGTCAGTTACTCTTTACTTTAATACCGAGCTTCACTAGTCTCCAGGGTCACCGCACGCCACTGCAACATAACAAATTGCTTGTGGTCCGAGTGAGGAGATCCTGCAGTCATCTGTCGTTCACCGCGCGCGTGTGTATGGGCAATTCTTAGTGTGTGTGGCGATATTTTACCAAAACACATAGTTGAGATCTGAAGGATGTTGAGCGCCACTCACTGTTTTTTCCGATATCTTGCCCTATCCTCTGGACCTTTTTTTTTTCTTTTTTGCACATTGATTAGTAACACACTCTCAAAGCACCGAAGTGATAAAATCGGCATTTTCTAAGAACAATCTCTAACGCATAAATATGCACGGATGAACAAAATAAAAATATACTCATCCACAATCTAAATGATGCATTAAATACGTATTTTTAAAGTTTCAGCATTATGTACCATGTCGTAACAAATATGGATTTGTGAATAATTCTCATCTCTTTTTTTTCTCTCTTAGCAATAGCTCTTATGACCTAAACCAGTTATAAATAGAAGTGTGGAAAATTCAGACGTGGGCGGGACTGCCTTTTTGGTTATGTAACATTTGAGGTAAGAGCTGATGCTATTACAAGCTCGATATACCTTGCAACTTCAGCGGATAAGAAGTAAACAACATACGCAATATTTCCTGACCGATTATTTGCTGCGTGAGTCACAAGTCCTAACCCTCAATTCTGACGTCATTGCAGACCATTATGTCCACAACATATCTCTGAATCGCACTTTTCTTCTGATGTTTTATGTTCGAATAAAAGTATTTGTCTCTTAGTTGAGGTCGTGGTAAGAAGAATCTTAATTTTCCCGTTTTACAGGTCATCCATGTATCGTGTCTCAGCAGCTGAGGCGGAGTCCTGCTACAAATAGCATTGCGAGACCTTGAATAAACCAGTTATCGCCGCAGATCGCTCCCTTCCCCCCGCACAAACGCTGCTCTGGCAGGTGGGAAGAGAGCTTATCGGAAAAGCAGAACTCCACTTCAGGTGCGGAGACACGATTTATGGATCACTCGGTAGTACATCACCGCATTGAATCGTAACAATCATACTCTTGTGCTATGCAAGGTCTAGTCCAATTTTTATTTTATTTTTTCATTTTTTTTTTAACTCAGAGAATGAATGGCATCTACCTGAATGTATTTGCTGTTGCTTCGTATGGGTGGTGAGAATGTCTTTGGTCATCAGAACTGTGTATATGGTTACTTAGGACTAACAATAAGGTATTATCTCTACATTTGCTGAGTGTTGAAGTGGGAAACACGACCTTTCAGAATGACTGAGAACGTGATTTAAAAGTGAAGAAGATCCTCTCTCTTTGATATCAGATCTACAAAACTTATCGCTGTGGTATTCTGTGAATGGTTAAAATATAAATGTAAAAAAGTTTAAATATATAAGAATAACTAGGACAGAAAAACAACATTGAGAATGAATACAAAATTATGAACAGTGTCATCCCACAGTGCACAAACTTAAAGTTATTAGGGGTAACAATCTCCGACACCTTGAATTGGAACATGCAAAGTGAAGAGGCAAGATAAGATGTAAGACCACCAAAGTTCTGGGTTTCTTGTACAGAAACTTGGGAGGTTGTACACCCAGAGCTCTAAGGACGGCATACTTATGCATGGTCCGTCCGGTATTAACGCACGGCTTACCTGCTTGGCATCCCACTACAGCAGAAAACATGAACAAACTGCAACAGCCAAACAAACTGATTTGATTTTTATCAAAAAATCCCTCACAGGTTCCAATAATATTAGCCCCTTTTGCTGACTGTCATTGATATATCGCGCAGTTCGAAGAAGGTGAGGTGTAAAATTCGTTCCGCCCTTCGCTCATAGCAATGCTTACCTGACAGGTTTCTACGGCCGCTCTGCGCGGTTATGGAACGCGCTGCCAGGAGATGCCAAGATCTTGCCTCTTCGGAAATTCAGGCCGTACATAAAGAAGTACATTGTATGAATAAACTTCTATATGAGTGATAGATTGTCTCGCTGAATGAACGACTATCCGAATGAAATGAGTGAATGTATGGAGTGATTGAGGTTATGAAAGTCCGTGCGTGAGAAAGAGAGAGTGAACTATATGTTAATATTCTAAATATGTAAATAATGAAAATATCTTTGTAAAACCTGTAAATGTGGTAAGAACAATACGATTTATGGTAAATAAATAGTGATAACCCATCCTTCTCTCGAGGGGAAGGGGGGGGTGCAGTGGTCAAGCTGCTTGCCTCTCGCCAAGGGTTCGATTCCAGGTCAATGCATGTAGGATTTTCAAAGTAAAATATCTAGTTCTGTGGTTGGGATTCCACGTAAAAAAGAAGGTCCCGTGACTCTTGATCGCGTCACGGGTTTAAGTCACCTAAAACTAAAAGCTTCCTTTCTTTTCATTTGTTCTCATGCCGTTTCAAACTTCAACACAGGAATCGGCAACCTTTGAGAGTGTAAAACTATTCCAGAAGTACTGGACAAAAGGTTTTGCACTATTAAATCCACATGTTGAGAATGGCTGCAGGGGAAGTGCAGTTTGGACATAGTTGCTGTGCCTGAAATATCCGCCATACGATGTGGTTTGTCTTCAGTCCTTTGACTGGTTTTGATACAGCCCTCCATCCATCCCTCCCTGTCCTGAGTTAATCGTTTCATCTCCACATAGCTACCACACCCTACATACGAGACAATCTGTTTTTTGGTCTACCCCTATCGTTCTTGTCCTCGACCCTTCTTTCCATTACTACTTTCCATTACTAACTTTGCTATTCCTGGGTGTCTTAGTCTGTGTCCTACCAACCTGGCTCTTCTCTTGATTAGCAGTCGCCAGAAACATCTCTCCTCTCCCACTCGTGTTAATACCTCTTCATTTGTAACCCTATCTACCCATCTGATCTTCATCATTCTCCTCTAACACCACATTTCAAACGCTTCAATTCTCCTCTTTTCATCTGCTCCAACAATCAAAGTTTCACTTCCATAGAGCACCACGCTCCAGAAAAAGGCTTCCAAAAATGACTTTCTAACACCTAAATCTATATTCGATGCCAACAGATTCCTTTTCTGTAGAAATAGTTTCCTTGCCTGTGCCAACCATCTATATCCTCTTTTCTTCGTCCATATAACTGGTTATTTCGCTTCCTAAGTAACAGAAGTCTCCTACTTCCTTTAGCTTTTCACCTGCCGATTTGACGTCCATAGGGGTTTCTGATTTCTTTTAGCTGCATTCCAATATTTTTGCTTTACATATATTATATACGATGATGTTTCCTTAAATTCTTTTCTCTATGATCAGTCATGCCTTCCAGCTACTTTATATGTGGACGTACATTCCGATTATTATGCTGTACATAAGAACATAGGTACACGACGTTTGAGGAATGGTTTTGGTTGTAATAGTTTTAAATAGAAACAACTAAAGCTGCAAGCAACTTAACATACTAGTCAAAGAAAAGAACAATTAAAGAGGAATAAGGGAACTAAGACACGGAAAGAAGTGCCTTCGCCCCTCAGAGAATGAGGCTGAGGGACTTACAAGACAACGGATTGCGGTGTAAAATTCTAATCTGGTTGAAATTTAGTACACAATATTCCTATGAAGTTGTACAATGACGTAGTGAAAATCGCACGGGCCTCTTTCAATTATTCTGAACGCCAATATTGAACGCCGAAAACCTGCCGGGTGACGGCCTGAGCGAGGAGTTATAGGATTTTAATTCTTGATTTGGGCTGAGGAAGACGTCATTGTAGATTGAAACATTTAAATTCATGTATTGATTGACGTATATTTTTAACAACTTAATAATTTGATACGCTAATCAAGAAGGTAGATGAGTGAGGGGAAAGTTTTAGGTGGGGAATGCAACGCAGCGCGGCAGGTCACTTTCTGGTGGCTTAGCGTGCTGCTAGGATTCAAGCTCAGCGTTACATCTTCCCACTTCCTCGGTCTTGCCGTCGCACGGCAGGTTTTCGTCGTTCAATATTGGCGTTCAAAATTGAAAGTGGCCCGTGCGGTTTTCACCAAGTCATTGTACAACTTCATAGGAATATTGTGTACTAAATTTCAACCAGTTTACAATTTTACACAGCAATCCGTTCCCTTGTTAGAAAGAAGTAGAGCCATGAAAGGCAGATAGGAAAGGGGAAATGGGGGAGGGTCGCCTCATAATCAATAGGAAATGGGGAAAACTAACGCAGCTCAGGATCCCTCGGCGCACATAGCCTAGGGGTATTTCATGCAATAAGTTGGCCTAAATTATTCTGTGGTATTTTCTGTACAGCGAGGCCGTAGGGAACATAGTGTTAGGATAATAATGTATTTACATACATGAATAAAACAACATAATGGGATTATTATGAGGAACTTTATTTCTTAGCTGCAATACTACTGTATATATTATATTATTCAGTTGATGCTTTCCAGTCTTTTTCATCGGAGCAGTCTGTTTCGATTGGGGACTCCTCTTCATCATCATTTTCAGCTTGAGGGATCTTACTGATCCATCCTGCGCTTGAGAGCATTAAAAGTAATGTTTCCTTTTTAAGAAGCTACTTTCAATTCCGTGTGAAGCAAGCCATCTTTTCTTTAATTGTGACTATATATAAGACAGTTTAAGTTTAAAACCTTTCTTTTCATCATTAGGGAAGGTAGGATCTGATAATATAGAATTTTCCATAAAATTCAATCGTTTAACATCGTTTTCAGAACATCTCTTCATAAGGTCACAGAGGCCTCTTCTAGTCATCAGTTTGCATTTCGAAGGATAAAACAAAAATGCTCTGACAAATCATTCTTGTAATAAAAATCATACGCAATCAAACTACGGTATTCAGTGGCTACTTTTTTATATTTCCTGTAGAGGAATGATTTGTCTATCACACTGAATTAAAACATATGTAGGGAAACACCATGAACTATAACAGAACCCTTGCATTACTGTACATAGCCTATAATTAATTGTTAATTGTCATAAACTTATTACTTATTCAGATAGTAAATACTATGAATGAAATTGATTATAATTAACATTACATACCCGGATCTTCAGAATCCATCATGACTTTCACCCCACTTCAAGCTACAACAAACTTTACAACAGTCACAAACGCAGAGTGATTTCAAGCCAGTAGAGAAGCTTGAGATGCATTTCACGAGAGACGTAACTACAGACTATCACAGGAAGTCAAGTATTCCGTGAATCATTCGCATTTAAAAAATGCACCTTTGGCCACCTTTTCGGGCCAAATACCCCTCTGTACGGCGTTTCCATCTCCCGAGCATACCAGCCCTTAGACGTACGGCATTATCCAGGAGGCATCATGCGTCGTGAGGATATACACCTCCTGTCTCCTGTAGGCAGGGGATGCCACGAACGATAACAAATGAGGTCTGACCCTCTCGAGAAATGTGGAAAGAAAAGACGACGACCAATTAAGGCAAGAATATGAAAGGCCAATTGGGCCTCAGATACCGTATTCTAATGGGGTCGGGAAAAGCGATTTCACAAAGGGAGACCGGCAGGAAAGATGTAGTGATAGTTTTTCTTAAGGGGACGAACATAGAGGTAATCTTCCCCTCGTAACAATTCAAGGTATAAGTAGAAGCAATGCTGGCTCAGCTAGGTCCCGTGGTCGCCATTCAACGTCCCAGTAGTTCGTAGCCTCTGGGAGAAAACTGAAACAAGACAAAGAAATTGCATAGTAGCCTTGTACAAGGAGCATATATAGAGATATTCTTGGTCATTCATACTCAACTCGTTCTCTAGCCGAGGAATTCAAATGTTCAATTACAACCAACAGAAACAAACCCTCAGTGATGGCAAATTAAAATTAAAATTTCATGATTTTTTTTTATTCTCTGAAGTGCTTTGCAATAGATAATATCAAAATTCATGACCGACCACCTGTCTGCCGACCTCTGCTCTAACAGTGTTGAAATCCTCCATGTAAAAGCCAGGAATTGAACCCAGGCTGTCTAAAGAGCAAGGTACATCACATGCCTCTAAATTCCGTACGGTAGCAAGCTACAAGCATGAGAGCGCAACAAGTTGAGCAAATTCAATATGTAATTGTAGAAAACTCGTCTGTAGGACAAGTGACAATCGGCAAGGGTCTTCTCTACCTACTTTCCAGTTTTAGCTAAACATGTGCTTGTGCTTGTGCTTGCCTCCGTTAATCTTCAAGGCAATGACCAGCTAGGTCAACTGTTTTACTGAAGAGTTAAGAGTTGTTGTTTTTAATTCGAGGGGCTCAAACAACGTGGTAAATTAGCCGCGTGTACTTGTGTGTGTATGCCTTCCTTCGGAGAGGAAGTAAAGCCGGCGGTAACAAAAGTAGGAACTACTTGAAAATTCAATGTCTGCAGCCCTTACTTGAATTTAAAACAGATAACACTTACTAATACAGACATCACAATTTATACCGGTTATCAGACAGATTCTACACACACACACAAAGTACACGGGGCTACATGACCGCGTTGTCGCAGCCCCTAAACCGAGGAACCAACCAAACAACTTGTGTGTGTGTGTGTGTGTGTGTGTGTATATATAGAATTTGTCTGATAGCCTGTGTTATTGTGGGGTATGTGGGGTGTGTTCAAAAAGTAACGAGCCGGAGGCATAATTACATAAACCAGTACCTGTATGTTAGAAGTATTGGCCCTGGCTGTTGAGGCACTTTTCCCACTGTGACACGAGGCGGTGAATGGCTGTCTCATAAAATTCCCTGGGCTGCGATGTGAACCAGTTCCGCACGTACAGCTGGACGTCGGCGTCCGAGGCGATTCGTTGGCTCCGCAGAGCCCTTTTCAGGGGACCAAACATGGCGTAATCACAGGGAGAGAGGTCTGGACTGTATGGAGGGTGGCCGAGAACCTCCCATTTGAATTTCTGCAGGAGTGCCGCGACTGTGTTGGCCGTATGAGGTCGTGCATTGTCGTGGAGCGACCACGGCGTCTATGGCGTTCACTGTCACTCGGCGGTCCTGGGTAATGAGTGCATCAACCAGCTGGACGTTTTCATCGGTAATGCATGGGGGTGCCCCAGACCGGGCTTCATCGGCTAACGACACCCGTCCTTCCCTGAAGCGCTTGTGCCACGCCTTGACCCTTGCATGGGACATGCAGTGTTCGCCGTACACTTGTGACATTCGGCGATGAATGTCCGTTCACCCTACTCCTTCCGCTGTCAGAAACCGAACAACACCTCTTTGCTCTTCGGTTGACGCCTCCATGTCACTGTTTGCAATGCGATTGGCAGCGTTGGACGATTGATGCATGCTGCTGCTCGCTTTGTATCGTCGCGTGACGTGCACGCGTGCCCTCTAGCGACGGGCTGTGACCTTCCACGCTCTGGTCGGAACCACACCACGTTACACACGCCACGATTAGCCGGTGTCGTCACTGGTTTGCGCATTCCAGCCTCCGGCTCGTTACTTTTTGAACGCACCTTATAGTAGTGTGTATTTGTAATTCAAGCGAGGATTGAGGAGGAGACGGCCGGTGCTTTAAGGGGCCAGGTACAGCTTACGACCTTCAAAAAAACAATTTTTCAAAATAGTTTTTATTTTATGCTCCTATCCTTTAGGGACATATTGGTGCAAGTAATATGTCGTCATGTGCCATATTTTTTGAGTTATGTTCGAACCCAATGTTCGTCGTGGTTAATGGTATGTAAGATTTATGCACAAATGTTTAACGCTCATTTTCTCAGAGTTGTGTTTTTGACACCCGTTTTAATGATAACTCAAAACCTAATTGGCATACAATAATGACATTTGTTATGTGTATTTCTGCCGACTATATCTACAAAATGATGTGAATTCATGTCTCTCTCTAAGATAGTTTCTTAAAAAAAAAGTAGCAAAAATATTGTAAAATTTTGACCATTTTCTTTTCAATACAGAGGTAAAAATATTTTTTGTTAAGATATGTTGCTGAAGGTACTTGCATTTCTAGAGCAGTATCTTTGCAATAAAAAAATTAACCGAACCTAAAAAAGTTGAAAATTACAGGAGTTATCACTAAAACGCTGCAGCCTTGTACGATGAACAACCACCATTTTGAATGTTGAAAAAATACCCAAATTATTTTTTGACATGAATGTAATGCTGTTTTTCATATAAAGTAATGCCAGTGTTTCATGTGCACAAAATTTAATTGCTGGAACTGTTGTGGCTTTGAAGGAAGATAATTTTTAAAATTTTACCATGGTAACCTGTACCTTACCCCTTAAGTTAGGAACCATTCCGGCATTTGCCTGCAGTAGAAGTGGGGAAGCCACGGATCTTAGGGGCGTCAGCAAGGAAGGCTAGCCGTTATACCAGGAGGTGGACTTGAAGAATTTAATACTTCCAGTTGCAAATACACACACTATTGCAGACACCGCATTGACACAGGATATGAGCCATATTTTGCACTCGTCTAAGTACACGGAGGTGATAACTGCGATTTCATAAGTTCCTAAATGAATAATACAGCCTCTCCTAACGCGCAACATGTGGCGGTGTGGTGACGCCCTACATCTTCGTACCACAAGAGTGCAAAGGGCGCGGACTGGCAGGCTAGAGAAAGTTGTCTCCCTCGCTGTTCCAGAAAGGTTGAGCAAAGTTCTGTACAACCTACATTCTCTCCTCGTAACGCTACATACTGCATACAATTTACGGGCGTATTGAGACTCTGGGTTCAATCCCCAGTTCTATCAAGAAATTTTAACATTGGTCGGGGGTGGGAACGGGATTGAGTGTCAGGGGTTTGGTCTATCATGGGCAAGTTAGTCTTGTCCTCAATAATTTTCTGATATTAGTGTTCACCGTTATTTTCACACCTTGTAGCCTATTTCGAGTACTAATATTGGCAAAGCCGCTGAAAGTGGAAATAATTGCAAATATCCATTCAGTAGGAGCCTCCGTGGCTTAGGCGGAAGCACGCCGGCCTCTCACCACTGGGTCCGTGGTTCAAATCTCGGTCACTCCGTGTGAGATTTGTGCTGGGCAAAGCGGTGGCAGACAGGTTTTTCTCCGGGTACTCCGGTTTTCCCTGTCACCAATTTCATTCCAGCAACAGTCTCCACTGTCGTTTAATTTCATCTGTCATTCATTTAATCATTGCCCCAGGAGAGTGCCTGCTGAAGAGCCTGACTTGGCGCACCTAGGCAACCCATTCGCCTCTTCCCTCTCCCCCCCCCCCCCTCCTAAAGAACACTGTGCATAATCATAGCAAAATTATACCGGGTGAGTTAGCCGTGGTCGTTACGGCATGACTGCTGGCAGCTGGCAGCTACAAAACTGGCGAGCCGAACATGTCCTCGGACACTCCCGGCACTAAAAGCCATACGCAAAGAAAATAATAATATATACGCTAAGGTGTAGGTTTCACAAAACTCAAGCTCCTAAACCAGAGGGAGTTAGAAGGTGTGGTTTGTACCAAAATCTTCCAAATCGTGCCAATAATACTGGAAAAATCTTGCATTTCTTGAAAAGTCAATGGAAGTATATTTATTTGTTTATACAGTGCTTTTAAACAAATAAACAAGACAATAGCCCCTGGCAGAACTGTTCCGCATACCTCTCGAGCTGTGCGGGTAGTCTGTACACATGGGGCGCACACAACCCATTATGCGAGAGTTCTCGCACGGGTCCGCTAGTTATTATTATTATTATTGAAATGAAATCCACAGCCTGCTTCCAGTCTCCGACCGGGTCAGGGAATGGAATGAATGAAGCCCCCATCTAGCGGCGAGGATATGGATTGTGCCGGCTGCCGAGGCCTGACGCACTATTATTATTATTATTATTATTAATTGTATTATTATTATTAATTATCAATTATATTATTGATTTTGGGGAGGGAGACCTGTATGTTGTAAAACTGGCGTAATGAACCCAGGCAGAAGGTTCACTTGCAGTTCTAATTGCTCTCGTGTTCGACGTGTTATGGTCATGTTACATGTTCCAATATTTTGGAGCAATAAATGCATCCGGGAGTTAATCAATGGGCCAGAGCTATAATTAGAAAGTTAAGCGCGGTGTCATCCCTTTCTGCGTTGTGTTCGTTCAATGTACTAGACCATTTGAAATAGCTTGTTATATAATTTCACTGATTTCTTTCATTCACCACTTCGCACTATTATAAAAACACAAAAGCATTCATTATATTTGTGAGGTATGAACTAGAGGTGACGGTTCTATGTGCATTGTTTGCTTGCTGATTCGCTTACTGCATGCGAACTTTTGTATTGAATAGTCAAGTCCAGTGATTGGGAATTTCCGCAAAATAGAGCCACTGTGGCTTTCCATAGATCTCGAAAGCGTGCTTACCCATCGTTTGAACCTTTTGCGATCTTACTAACATTAAACTGTTAACAGATTATAGTAGAGTATAATACAAAGTGCCATAATTTTCACATTTGGTTGGTAAATTATTCGTTGCTTAGAAGGTCATGTTGCTTAACAAGATAGGAGCATATGGTACGATGTGTTAAATTATGCGCAGTTCCATTTTCGACTGAGCACAATCTCTCCGGGCCAAACTCCCTGCTTACTGCATTATTTTAGGGCCACCCACTGTCATTCTGTTGGGCTGTTGGCCAAAAATTGGTGCAATATAACTACACTAGGCAACGTTTCCAATTGTTTGTTTGTCCTCTACAAATTCGCAGTGCGAGTTTACTCCAAACATCAACAATTTAAATAATATTTTCTTATTCTCTTATTCTCCGTAGCTTAGCGGTCAACATAGTTAGCTGCCGCCCCGGAGGTCCTGGGTTCGATTCCCGGCTCTGCCACGAAATTTGAAAAGTGGTATGAAGACTGGAACGGGGTCTACTGAGCCTCGGGTGGTCCAAATGAGTAGAGGGGTCCGATTCCCACCTCAGCCATCCTCGAAGTGGTTTTCCGTGGTTTCCCACTTCGTCTTCGGGCAAATGCCGGGATGTTACTGAGACCGTATTTTTTATTTAGTTGGATATGGGTAAGGTTGGCAATAATACTGATGGCAGTACTGCGAAATTCCTTTGAAATGCAGGTGCGCGGTAGTACTGTGGCAAGGTTAGGTGCTGTCAGTAACCCGCCGTACAGACCGACGACCACATGTTTGACAATTTAATACCTGTATTGAATACAAGATGGACACAGCACCACTGTCGTTATTTTGAACACTGTGGTAGAGCAATATACACAATGCAGTATGAAACAAAGAATGGGAAATGCATCCAGTGGATAAAGGAATATAACTGAGAACTTTTATATGAGTATAAATGCATACAATATTATATCATGTGATTATCAAACTCGACAATGATACATATATCGATAGTTACTGTCGATCAGAGAACAAGGTGCATTGTGGATCACCTGGAGACAGTATGATTTGCGGGAGCAAACGAACAGTTGATTAGTGAATGCAATTTCAGCGAGGAGGGTCATAGAGCTCTCTGGTCTGAGCACATGTACGTGCGTTGCCGTGAAATCGTGTTTGTTCGGTAACGTGGAGTTGATCCGACATATACGTGTTACAGTATAACGTGATAGGATTTTCGTCTGATCTTATTATAGTTTCAGACAGTGTTAACCTTCAATTTGAGCACAGTGAACTTGCATTCACGTATGATACCTTCTTCTTAAGCCAATGGTACAACAACGTGTTCTACATTGCAGTACAGAATAAACAGCTTTAGCCATGATTGTCATAAATGATATGAGGAGAGAGAGAGAGATATTGCTACGATATGAAGATGCAGAATGTGGGCTAAACACAGACAAGAAATGTAACACATAGCAGCGTTGAATACTCAGGATGATTACTTGATTCCAATATGAGCAACTACAGTATAAGGCTTTATAAGAGAAGATTGAAGAGACTGTGAAAATCTGAATGAAAATTTGTACTGCTACGTAATGAAACTGGCTTGGCTTACTACATCAATGTTGTCGTGCTCTCTAGCAAGTGAAAGAACTATGAACTTTGTCAAACGAACTTCTGTTAGCTTCGTCTCGTTCGCGAACGGTAATCGGGCCTTCTTGATATCCAGTCGTTTCGTGATCGGTGCATCTGAGCAGATAGGGTTCGATCCCAGGCAGGAGTATGTGTTATAGCATTCTCACTTCATTCAACTAGAACTTCAACAAGGTAGCTGGAAGTTTTCTTTTAGTAGACAGTATGAATTTGTCATGCTTTTGAATGTTCCTTTTCACCAATTTTGATTAGAGTAGTTAAGAATTACAGACGAGGGCTAGGGTGATTCTTTAATCATTTCTGTCCGAGTATGTAATTCACTTTGTAGTTCAATTTAGTAGTTATTATATTGTTACTTTGAACATTACCGTGCTTTCATTAAGATATAATTTGGGAATAAAATAGAAGAATATAGTTGGTTGGGAAGACAACATGAAAAAACTTATAGGGAGAAGACGACGTTAAAATTATATAAGAATAATTCTAGCTCAAGCAGATGTCCCATAATCCGTCGTATACGTGAATTCGACTTTGAACAAATTCTCTGGGTTTTTTGAGTTTGACTTTGAATATTTGTGAAAGCTCATGCAAGTTATTGGATATACATTCTGGTCTATATTTTTGGCAGATTGGGCATAGACATGGAACATAGTGATTTCTAGTGTGATTCTCTGCGATTGTGCAAATTTATTTCTGGTAATCCAGATTTTTGAAATTCTTTTAATTTCGACTCCCTTTGTGAGTTCGTTCAGTTTTTAAATTTTTGTGGAATCTTATGGGAAACTCCAACTTGGTTTAGCGTTAAAATCTAATGGTTAATTTGTACCTTCTCAAGATAGGCTCTTTCCCATGCTGTAGTTTTGTCGTGTTTTCCTTTGAGGAGGATCTCCAGTGGAATTATTTTCAATTATGCGAAAACTGAATCGTTCGTTTCACAGTGGTCGGTTGAGATACACGAAAGAAATAATTGTTTGAGAAAATGTAATTGGTAATGATATGTAATGTAAGGAGAGAAATGTTTAAAATATATGTAAGTCATAATCGAGATGACAGACTTCGAATTCTCACACAGTTATTTAGACTTGTGAATACAATATTTTATGATTGTTCTGATAAAGATTATTCTAGACACTTTAACTTTTGGCTAATTTGAAGCAACATATTTATCCATGATTGTATAAAAACTTGTGTAATATTCGTAATGTTTGGAATTTATTAAGAGCTGTTAAGCGATGATATGGTAAGAATGGAATTTTGTCTGCGTATTTGAATTGCAATTTAGGAGATACTTGACATATGTGGATAGTCAATATCAATTTTTCCAGCACTGAATTAGCTGACAAAATACAATTCATCAACATGATATTACTATATCAAAAAATTAATAATTTATAACACACAGAAAAGGCCTAATTTAATTACTCGCTAGGTCAGCTGAATTCGCAGCTAAAAACCTAGGCAGAGAATATTCCTAGTTTCATGGCATTGTGGAATACTCTGGTCTAATTTAGAATAAGGGAAAGGGTGGGATGTAACAGAGGTCAAGACCAGCTTGTTGAATGGAAGGCTGGATGCGTACCTCAGTAGGCCGTATTAAAATGACACTGCCAAAAGAAGAAGAAGGAAAGGGGAATAATCTTCCTAGTGACTTCATGCAATAAATAACGTGACAAATCGAAATAAGCTAACATGTATTGAACAGTAAGATAAAACAATTACAAGAGCGACCCTCCCACCACTTAATTAACTAACTGACAAATATGATCTAATTAAACACAAATGAATGACTTAACCTAAACAAACCAGACACTTGCCCGCTTGGCAAGATTACACCCACCTGTATTTGTGGTAGAAATGAATTTAACTAGAATGATTCCCCTGACGACAAAACTAAAGGAATAACAACATAAAGTTAGACTCAGTGCCACTTCCAAAACAACGTTACATAAGCAACTTAAAAGCCGTTTAATACGACTAAGCCGGTCCGAAAGCCTGCTTTTGACTTACCGTCTTCAGCAGCCTTTCTGACCAAAGTTAAAACCCTTTTTCCCTCCCTGAATCTAATACCAATCAAACGAATCTGCATATCCAAAAACTTAGCAAAATATACTTATTAACTAACAATCATAATTCTAGAAATATCAGTCCAGAAACGCCATTCGACACATGGCATGTAAAATTCACAGTATTGAAAGGCAGTCCGGTATGAGTTAATCAAAACGTCAGTTACCCCCAAAACAAATGTACTTTGATACTTCCTGCATCCTGAACCCGCCCCGAGGAACAAGTCCCGAGGAACAAGTCCCCGGGGGAGTCGTTTCTCAACACGTCAAGCTTGAACCAGTCTCAGTCGAGAAGTCTCTCTTACACACTTGGTAACGCGTTCAGTCGGAGAGAAAACAACTCCCTCTCCTGACCTCAGATACAGGTCGTGCCAACATAACATGGGGGTGCAGACCACCATGACAACGACAGAGTCCTTGAGAAATGTTGGTACCACAAGTGGTGCCATGACCTAAATCGTTAGGAGTTTACTCAGAAGTGCTACGACGAAATGTTCCCAGGAGTTGAGGCGTTACACAATGTTCTTGCAAGATTTTTCTTAGAACAAAGCTTGGCCAAATGTATCTGACAGGAAGTGTTCACATTTCCAATGTTCACAGATACAAAGCTTGATTTATCTCCCTCGACAAGTTTCCATTAGCGATAATACCTTAAGTGGCAGGACACACAAAAGGGTAGAAATCCTAGCAGAAAGGGGCTTGGCGAACCCATTTTACCAACAGTCAGGTGCTTGAGGGGCGAGAAGAATTCCCAGAAGAGGCTTGGTGTATGCTCCCATGATAATCCGGTCAGACCTGGAGTTCTTACTGCGTCTCGAAGATAAAGATGAATATGTACTGATTTACAAAATCGGTACATCCTCCTCCTCCAAAGGAAGACGATGGGGAGATGAAAGGCAGGGTGATGGTGTCCAGCTGGTCTCTTGGCAGCTGAAGAGGCCACTCCAATCTCCGCCAGCAGACCTTGAAGTAGATCTCCTCTGGTAGAATTATGCCATGGGACCTAGATGGTACCTCCAAACTGGGCCCAGTTTGGTAGTACACGTCCCACATAGTGACCACTGAAACACACATCAGAACAGCAGCGTATGGTCCAAATACAGTTCCCTTAGAGGGAACGAGCGTTCCAAGCCAGTCAACCAGCCATAACAGCTGAAGTTATCCCAGGAAGGATAAAAAAAACATATCACACGAAGCATTAGTGTGCCATCGAAGTTCACTTAAGAGTCTTTCAAGTCACAAGGGATACTTGAGGCTTCAAACAAGGTTCTGCGCAAAGAGATAGTGTCCAGGGCATAACTAAAGGTCCACTGAAGTATGAAAATCGCACGAAAGGGGCAACCAACTGCACGATAAGACTGACGTTAACAAGTTTAATTGAAAGTTCACTACAATACTTAGCAAGAATAACCGAATCAACTTATATCAACCAATTTTTGTCTAAAACATACAGAACCCAGAATTTTAACAGCATACGCAAATTAAAGGTACCTGCAAACTTGCCCACCAAAAATTTAAACAATTTTTCAAAATGAATTTACTTTAACAAAAACCGAAGGACCATTTTTCTGCGACTTCACGAAATCAGGACTGCACGTAACTATTCCCAAAATTCACAATGACAATTACATTAACATGCCGCACGGGGCATTCCATGAAAACTACATTTATTATACCGCCCGTGGTATTGCTCAAGTTAAAAACATTACAAATTACCTACCGCACCGAAAGCATCACACAGAGCTCGTTTTGATATGCACACAAACACAAATTACATGTCTTGCTCAATTTTACATGTTCCTGACCCACACTGCCCTCAGTGGCCTCCAAGGACAGGAGGAACAGAGACCACTACATCCTATCACACAAGCATACTAGCAGCAAGACAAACGAAATAAGGAAAATCCACGTCACCCACATAATTCACACACATTCACACTCCCGGCACCTGGGCTGAGAACTGAACCCAAGGCCAAGGACTCATACAAGGTGGAGGACTGGCTCTGCAGAACGATTCACACTAAAATATAAGACCCTCAATTCCATCGGGCTGTCACCCCGATATTTCTCCCACTCCATACTGCCTACGGGCACTGATCCCGGCGACAACACAAATACATAATTACCCAATCATACAGCAACTTGCGAACCAGGAAAACAGCACGGAGACTGCAGTTCACAAGCCTGACGTGAATTATAAAAACAGTATGCACTGTCATTCACGCACTACACAAATATCGCCCTGTCCTTCACACGTCAGGTCCTCTCCCTTACCAACGCGGGAGGAACATTTACTCTTGGGCCCCTGGCCATCAAGACGTAAATCAGCTCGGTACCTGAGCTGTCCCTCCGGATCAACACATGACTCCACGGAGGGTACTTGACATCTTCTCCACAAAGGCAGGCCGCCTCAGAAGATGAAGTACAACACAATACAAACACATAATTGCACATAAATATACCTTCGACACAAGGTAGGGCACCCACCAAGTGTCACACACACCCTAGTGCACGTGGCTCACCTTCCAATCACACAACACAGACAATCAAAACCCCGAAAATTTCTCTAACTAGCGTTACCACAGACTACAGACATCTCTAACTAACAACGTGTGTCACCTACCATTAATGTTCACCATCCAAGTACAACTTCCTCGACTAACAACACGTGTCTGTATCTCACAAAATGCTAACGCCAATAAAATCTCTCCCAGAATATCAAAACTAATTTATTCAGAATTACAAGTCACAGAAGTGACAGATGTTACATCTCAAAAGGCACGAAGCAATTAAAGTCTTCAAAATAAGTCCATAAATCCAGCTCGCACCAACCACATTGGAACCTCACACACCCAAAAAAAAAAAAAAAAAAAAAAAAATGCCAAGCTACCAACACACTATTACTCCGAGAATTTAAATTTATTTACCACAAAAGATGACACTACTCCAGTAGCCTCCCCAGGACACTGACTTACACTACGGCTCACAATCGATCAGAACATCTGGTGGCAAGAGCCGAACTCACACACACCCAAGATGACGGGACTACACAAAATTTTAACGAACCCAGAACTTTTCAGAGTTGAGACTACAACAGAGACCCTAGCGGTCTAACAGATCAAGGCTGCAAGTTATAAATAACTAACCAACTAATGCCCTGAAGCACCCTCAAGCGAAAACTCCAGAATTCAAAATATCAAAATATGCCCGAACGCCTACCAACAGCTGATTGTGAAGAGAAAACACACCCAAAGTAACGGAGTCTACATGAAATCTCATGAACCTACAACCCTTCAGAATGTGACCACAATAGAATAACCTAGCCGCCTAACAGCAAGAACTGCAAGTTATGAATAACTAACGAACCAACCTACCCAATGCAATCCCAAACGAAACACTGTAACCTCAAAAAAAAAATCTCAATCAGACTAGTGAACACAGCAGCTGACATACAACGACAGCTCAGCATGCCACCGCAGGGTCATCTCCCTAAAGGAAAACTTTCACCAACCGAACCACCAAATAATTTTCTTACTACCAAAAATCAACAAGTATTCCCAGAGTTAGCAACTTCATCACTGGAACTCGAACACAGGACTCCAGTTCCTAACATTTATCCATCATCCATCACACATCCTTCTCAAACATCTCATTATAAGATTTAACCACCCACGACAATAACCCGTTACATTCAATTATGCAAATTAGCAGTCGTACAGATAGCATGAACCTAAACTAATGGTATTGCGGACTCTTACCAAGGGGGCCTCCGTAGAGGTCTTTTAACCCCGACTCCCCACTGACTGAGTGGCCTCAACTACCCAAAAAAATAATTTGCCTGTCACCGAGATAACGAAGTCCCATACCTTCAGTCACTAGACTCGGGCAAATACTATATACACCCTGCCCGGGCCCAATCAAGATGGTACTCACACCCCAAATTAACTGGACTCCTGACAGTAGATCCCCGAACGAAGCACATCTGCATAATAGGTCCATTTTCAAAATGCAACTAATACAACTAATATAAATAACAATCCACCTTACGTTACTGGCAATTAGGCCTCAATTTACTCCCACCCAAATTCAAATTGCAAACCTACATCAATTCATTCACACATGACTAAGTCATTCAATCAACAGGCTCAAAAAAACTTGAAGGATTACAGAGAAAAAAAATTGACACAAAAAAAAACCAGTTCGATCCCTAGTCAGGACAACAATAAAAATCGCATCACACATACACTCACACATCCTGAGCACAATCAACCACAGAAATACATTCATGCATCCACCAGACATACGTGCTCCCTTCCCTGAACAATCCTAAATTCCCCATTTACACCAGTATGTTAGTATCCGGATCGTCAAGACACTATAACGTCAACGTAGTATCAACTCACGTGCGGACCTGATAAAACAACCCGTAGTTGTAGCCCTGAAATCACAGTTCCCCTTACATCCTATAAATACGTCCTAAAACGGAAGACACGAATCGGGGGAAAATATTTATTTACACCCTAAATGAGATGCGACCTGAAGGTGAATGCCTCCCAGAAAAATCCCACTTAGTAAGTCACTCAACGAAACACACACTAAGATACTGAATATTAAAGCAATTTAATACTTGACCAATTTAGATGACAACCTAACCTTAAAATCCCATGTCACAACAAGACAATTTACTCTCCCCCCAATTACTAAGCAAACTTAAACATAAATCAAACATACATAAACACTCACCTGATTCATTTATACTGAATTAGCACACACGCAATACGACACTTAACATCATTCAAAACACAATTACCGAACGCACATATAGACAGCAATGCGACCATTCCCCAGAATTAATTTAACGCAGAATAAGTTGACAACACTAAATTTTAATACTCTCACGGTCCAATTTAATTTGACAGAACTACCAACAGCGAAATAATTAACCCCCAGCTAAAGAAATGACAACAAAACTTGAAATGTTTGGCCTAAGGAACAGCTGACAACTACCAATTATACCTCACACGTATTATGCACAGCGAATCGCAGAACTTCAGCCTTACGTCACTAACAATTATTAAGAATAATTACAGATTTACCCCAAGGAACCTGCTGATGATAAATCCACACACGCAATTCACATTTTTACTGACATCAGTTACATAAAATAATAACTTGTCACAATCGCCGGCCATGATAGTACAAAATCACTACGTGATTCAACAGGCGTGCACTAAACGCACATCAAAACAGACACCAAGTTATTCTTACTGGAAATACAAGCTTATCAATTTCAGCCAATTGTCAAGAGAATTTAAAACGTCAATAATTTAAATTTTACCAAAACTTCTTCCAATCAGACAAACATTTTATTCTTTCCAAACACGTGACACAATTTAGTCAAAACAACACTTCCCGAGGTGTACTTTTAGCACAGGCGCAGTAAAATTGAGCTGGACTATTACTCACAAGAAACAGAATGAATTTACAACCACCCCAAAACCATACAAACAGCATATCAAAACTCACCACGTGTGAAATTCATTCGGCCGGTCAACTCGTCAATCTGGCAACGCAGCTCCGCCATTATTATCCCAGCAGTCCTGAATTTCGTTCAGCGCATGTGACTGCCACTTACAGTTCTCGGCTATCTTCTCGTCTGACAGCTGACGATATGAATTGCTCATTTGGTCCTCGGTGTACACAGCAGGTTATTTTACATGAAATCAAATCACAACATGTATTAGGTTCTGCTCAAATAACTAGCCTACCTATTGGAAAGAAGAAAAATTAGTAAGGAGGACCCAATCTACGTGAATTCACGTTAATTACTGAATTTAAAATTTTATTAATTACTGCAATCAGTCAGCAGGAAAGATTATTTGCTAATGGCAAGATCACAGAACAAACCATGCTCTCTGCTACCAACTGCACCGGTAGAATCCCCCCCCCCTTACCCTTTAAATAACCAAAATGATAATAATAATAATATTAGCATATCAAAATACAATTCATCAACATGATATTACTATATCAAAAAATTAATAATTTATAACACAAAGAAAAGGCCTAATTTAATTACTCGCTAGGTCAGCTGAATTCGCAGCTAAAAACCTAGACAGAGAATATTCCTAGTTTCATGGCATTGTGGAATACTCTGGTCTAATTTAGAATAAGGGAAAGGGTGGGATGTAACCGAGGTCAAGACCAGCTTGTTGAATGGAAGGCTGGATGCGTACCTCAGTAGGCCGTATTAAAATGACACTGCCAAAAGAAGAAGAAAGAAAGGGGAATAAACTTCCTAGTGACTTCATGCAATAAATAACGTGACAAATCGAAAAAAGCTAACATGTATTGAACAGTAAGATAAAACAATTACAAGAGCGACCCTCCCACCACTTAATTAACTAACTGACAAATATGATCTAATTAAACACAAATGAATGACTTAACCTAAACAAACCAGACACTTGCCCGCTTGGCAAGATTACACCCACCTGTATTTGTGGTAGAAATGAATTTAACTGGAATGATTCCCCTGACGACAAAACTAAAGGAATAACAACATGAAGTTAGACTTAGTGCCACTTCCAAAACAACGTTACATAAGCAACTTAAAAGCCGTTTAATACGACTAAGCCGGTCTGAAAGCCTGCTTTTGACTTACCGTCTTCAGCAGCCTTTCTGACCAAAGTTAAAACCCTTTTTCCCTCCCTGAATCTAATACCAATCAAACGAATCTGCATATCCAAAAACTTAGCAAAATATACTTATTAACTAACAGTCATAATTCTAGAAATATCAGTCCAGAAACGCCATTCGACACATGGCATGTAAAATTCACAGTATTGAAAGGCAGTCCGGCATGAGTTAATCAAAACGTCAGTTACCCCCAAAACAAATGTACTTTGATACTTCCTGCATCCTGAACCCGCCCCGAGGAACAAGTCCCGAGGAACAAGTCCCCGGGGGAGTCGTTTCTCAACACGTCAAGCTTGAACCAGTCTCAGTCGAGAAGTCTCTCTTACACACTTGGTAACGCGTTCAGTCGGAGAGAAAACAACCCCCTCTCCTAACCTCAGATACAGGTCGTGCCAACATAACATGGGGGTGCAGACCACCATGACAACGACAGAGTCCTTGAGAAATGTTGGTACCACAAGTTAAGAGTTTACTCAGAAGTGCTACGACGAAATGTTCCCAGGAGTTGAGGCGTTACACAATGTTCTTGCAAGATTTTTCTTAGAACAAAGCTTGGCCAAATGTATCTGACAGGAAGTGTTCACATTTCCAATGTTCACAGATACAAAGCTTGATTTATCTCCCTCGACAAGTTTCCATTAGCGATAATACCTTAAGTGGCGGACACACAAAAGGGTAGAAATCCTAGCAGAAAGGGGCTTGGCGAACCCATTTCACCAACAGTCAGGTGCTTGAGGGGCGAGAAGAATTCCCAGAAGAGGCTTGGTGTATGCTCCCATGATAATCCGGTCAGACCTGGAGTTCTTACTGCGTCTCGAAGATACAGATGAATATGTACTGATTTACAAAATCGGTACAGAAATCTAATGTACAATTTTGAATCCAGCATTTAAGAAACCAAGTATTGTAACAACATCGTTAATATTTGTTAAGATTTAGTTGTTAAGATTTAGTAACAATTGTTTTTAGAATAGAGTTTAATTGCAAAGACTGTAATATTAATACTTGTATAAACTTGGGCTATTTATAACTAAAATATTGAGTGATAGAAAATCTAATATCTGTGAGAAAGTGAATTGAAACATAATCATTATAATTAACAATACAACGTCCGATTAGCTTAATTGTTTGTCATTTAGTACGGCACGGACTTGAAAATTGAAACCAAATAAATGTATATGAATATATGAAATTAACGAGGTGAATAATTCTAGGCGCAACTAAATCTCAGAAATAAAATGTAATTATGTAAAATATGTATATATTAATTGCTACGATTGAATGGAATATTTTTATAAATATGTCAAAAAGGGTTTACGATCATATCAGAATATTTTGTGTGTAATTTTTTTTTTTTTTGGGAACTTCGTTCATAATGATGAGACGATAGACAATTTGTGTGGCCTAATTAAGGCGGTTGTTACTTAAACACTTTTCATGCTTCGGCAGAGGTATAAGATTATAAACTTTTGTTCAGTGGAGTTTCTACTTCACGACACTGCGGTTTCGGTTAATAAACTTTAGTTAAATTTTAAAATTCATACAAATGACTTAGTGATTTCTATTCGAATTAGAATGTGCTTCGAGAACCAGTGGGTTATTAGCTAGGATGCTTTCTAACGCGCCCGAGATTAGATTAATTTAATTATCTCCAAGAGTCTTGGTAGCTCACTTTGGGCTATTTTTCATTTTTTTTATAGACCACTGGCATCTTCTTATCACATTCTTTTTAATTTTTGTGGTATTCCTATCCATGGTCTATCCTTGGTGGTGGTGTCTTGGGGGTTATTTTCAGCCTGGGCTTCCAGATTCTACGATCCTGCATTTTCTTCGGATTTCACCAGGTAAGACCACGTGGATACGGGTGCAGTACCTACTGTAAGGCCACGGCCGCCTCCTTCCCTCTTCCTAGCCTCTCCATCCCAATCTTACATCCCTTCCCATCCCTCATGAGGCTCCTGTTCGCTTTGCAGGTGAGGCCGCCTGGGCGAAGTGCTGATCACACCTCCCCAGCTGTATCCATCCCGACCAGATTTTCCAAGCTCCAGGACACTGCCCATAGAGGCGGTAGTGGTGAGTTCCCTCGCTGAGTTCGTGGGAACCACCAACCTAGAGGGTAAATTGACTAAATAAAAATAAAAAATATCGTGAAAGTTAAATCTCTCGAGACCTGAAGACATTAAAATAGAGCAGTTTAGTAACTCTTTATGACATACAGTTCATGTTCTCCGTAGTTCGCACGCTAGTGTTCTAGTTCTTTTGAAATGTTGTTGTTGATTTGTTTAGGGGCTTTGAGACATCCTGGTCATGTAGCCCCGTGTACTTGTGTGTGTGTGTGTGTGTGTGTAATGTCTGAAAACGTGTATTATTCTGAGGGATGTATGTATAGGCTATTCATTTGGGTTTGGATTGGGTAGAAGGCGGCCGTGGCCCTAAGTTGGGTACCATCCCTTTATTTGCTTGTGGAAATGGCTGAGGTAGGAATCGAACCCACATCTTCTCCTCAGTCCAGTCTCACGAGGATACGTGTACCCTCTTCCAGCCTTCAGTCCATAATTTAATTTCTTGGCAGAACCTGGAATCTAACCTGGATCTCCGGGGGGACAGCCAAGGATTCTAGCCACTACTCCACAAGGTGGTCTCTTGAGTAACAACCAACACTTTCTTTGAAGACTGAATGCGTGGCTAAGCGGTAACGTTCTTTCCTGCTGAACCCAAGATAGCGGGATCGAATCCCGGTGCAATCAGTTGGCATTTGAAGGTGCGCAAATGCGAGTGAGCCATGTCAGTAGATTTACTGGCACGTTAAAGATCCCCTTCGAGGCAAGATTCAGGCACCCCGGCGTCTCTAAATCTGTAGTAGTTAAAAGGGACGTAAAACCAATAACATTATTATTATTATTATTGCTTTCTTTAAAATGGCCAAGTCTGTGAAGTTGTGACCAGATTAATTTGCAATTAGTTGTAGCACACTCGTCACCATCTCCATGCTTTGTTGCTAATTCATTTAAGGGGCTTGACACATCTTGATCATTTGCCCCGTGTATACCTCGGTGTCTTCAATTTTCCTGATAATTTATGTTTCTCTGGTGACGGTCAGTGTATATTACTATAAAGTGCTAAGGACTAGGTTTAGGATAGGTGCCTCGGGACTTGAAACAAGGTACCACCTGACTATAGAGATTGTGGAAAAACTCAGTAAAATACCACATTCCTGATGATGGCTGTTGACGCCGGGATTTGATCCTTCGATCCTTCGATCGTCCCCTCTTACAATCGTGGTGCTATGATGTCGGGGCTACATGTTTTTAGCCTATTTAGCCTGAAATTTTGTACGGTGATAAAGGGCACTACTACAAGTTTATCTATGGAACTGTCAAAAACCTGTAGAGTACAAATCGAACATGGCGGCCCAGCGAAGTTGAAACATTTTAATAGTCTTTTCTCGAGATTTAACCATCTGAGCGCAGTGAAATATGGTACAGTAAATATTTGTACATATTGTAATGCACTGGCATCTATTTTAGTTCAATTGTTTACATAACCTCAAGATGGCGTCTGTGCAAAATTTTAAAATTAAGTTTTCATTTCTTTTGTCATGCGATCGAAGTGAAAGTTTGAACAATGAACATACGCAATAATTTTCCTTTTATGGTACGTAACTCTATCGCATATAGCCTACATATAACAATCCAACATGGCGACCATCCGAAATATTTAGACGGTTCTCAATATCTACAAATCTTTTACAGCAATCAGACAGATTTTTTTTTTTTTTCATAGAGGCTATGAACAGAAGTTCACCTATAAGACTTTCAATAATCTGGTGAGCAAACATCCAACATGGCGGCGACGCGAAGTATAAATAATTAAATAGAAGTTTCTTGCGATTTAACCATCCGAGTGCAGTGAAACGTGGTACGGTAATTGCTTATACAAATGTTAATGCACTGGCATCTAATTTATTACAATTGTTTTCATAACCACATGATGGCAGCTGTGCGAAATTTTGAAATCTCGTCTTTACTTCTTGTGTCCTAATCATGCGATTGAAGTTTGAATACTGCACGTACACAATAATCTTCATGTAATAGTACATAACTCTTAAGACCTACATATATAAAAATCGAACATGGTGACCAACCAAAATATTTGACGGTTCTCAATATCTACGAATCCATTACAGCAATCAAACTGAAATTTTGTATGTTGATAGAGGCAATTAACGTAAGTGGGATATATGAAAATAGGTTTTAGTTCTTCACGGAACTACTTGTTATCAACCAGTTCTTGTTTCAGATTTTAAGCATTTAGAATAGTCCTACAGTATGTTTATCATATTTTCGAACTACATCAGTAAGCACTAATGTATATTTATACTTTTCCTAAAATGATTTTTAATCATTTTAAAAAAAGAAGCAAACAATTTTAATTATTAATACACACAACATATGATATAACAACTTCCCCTTTTTAAAAATTGCTGAGCCGAAAATCAGTCAAATAATGAACAAATAAGAGCGATATGAATATTTCATTCAACATACCTAAACATTGTTGTAAAACAACAACATAAAAGGATATTTAATAAAATGTTTTGTTTTTCGTTTCTAATATACAGTAGTTTATTTATGTTGATGACGATTCTCTCTGCACAGGGTGTTTGAAAATGTGACCAGATAGAGTAAGAGTGATTCGCTGGGACCAAGCGCGGTAATGCATACAGCGTTCCAAGGCTGGATTCATACCAACCAACAGTCCTGATGATAAATATCCCTTCAATTAAAATGCCATTTTGTTATAATTTGTCTACATTGTGGGTACGAAAGACCACTCTGAAATTATTAAATATTAAATCACGGTAATTTAATGAGTTTCATAACAAACTAGGAGAATATCGTTGTGCAGGAGCAGAGATGATGATAAGATAAAGTGACGGAACGATGGTCATTGTTAGATTTACCATTTCCTAACGACCGGCTACGTGGCACAATGGTAAGATTCTCACTTGCTGTGCCAAATGTTGCAGGATCGAATCCTGGCGAAATGCATAGCCGAAGTATTTGAGGGTGGTCATGTTATTATTATTATTATTATTATTATTATTATCATTATTATTATTGTTATCGATGTTTCCCCTTTGGGAGAGCGTGTAAACTTGAACCAATCACAGCTTCACTTCCTTTTCCTATTCTCTTTTCGTCCCAAAACCTCTTCATTAATTCACTGTGTATCTTCTTCCTTTCCTCTGTCCATTTTTTCCCTATTGTTTCTTTTCTTGAGGGGCAGATGACCTCGTAGTTCCGCTCCTTAAAAACTCAACAAGTAATTATTTTCTTGAGACTTGTTCAAATTTCTTGTTTCTGATTTTATTCCTGAATTGATTTCTGTCCTAAATATCGCCTTCAGAGATTTTGAATCGTTCCAGGTTCTTCCTGTGTTTCTCTCATCCAGCTGGTCTTTAATTTTCTTGTATAAATGATGTTAAAAATTTTCTTAGTGAAACTGGTTTCATCCATCCTCCACAGGTGTCCATAGAACTGTAAGCGTCTTTTCCAAACATTCTCTGTGATGGTGTCTGTGTTTCCGTAGAGTTCCTTTGTAGTTCGTCTGATCCAAATTCCGTCTCGGAGAACGGCGCCGGGTATATTTCTAAGAATTTTCCGTTCTTGTTTCTGGATGTCATGAATTCTTGACATCCCTCCAATTAATGTTGTTTCTGCAGCATAGAGGGCTTCTGGTAAAACAACCGTGTTGTAGTGTCAATGTTTTGCATTACGAGACTACTCTTTTGTTCTAATGATTCCATATCAGTTTATATGCCTTCTGCAGTTTGGAAATTCTTTCTGCATTAGAGATTGTGTTCAGTCCTGTGGGTTGGATGGTTTCTCTTAAGCACTTGAAGTGTTTGACCTGTGAGATTTTTCCATGTTGTGTCTGCAATGTGAGTTCCCTGTTTATATTGTGTCCATATACTTAGTTGTTTTGTTTTTTTTTCATAGGAAATCACGAGTCCAGTATTACGGGGGATTTCATGTAGTTCATCTTGTGTTATTTTTGCCTCATCTTTGTTGTTCGTTAATATAGCAAGGTCATCCGCAAAGGCCAAGCATTTCACAGCGACTCTTTTTCCTTTCTGTTTGCCAATTTGGATACCTTTGACATGCGTTTCCCTTTCTCTGATTGGGAGCGTGATGGCGCAGTGGCTTAGCTGCTCGTCTTTCACCCGGACGGCCAGGGTTCGAATCCCGGAAACAGCGGGGTGAAATATTCACCTGAAAAATCACGTGGCGTCAGGAAGGGCATACGGCCTTAAATCCCCGGCCAAAACCAAAATGAGCCTGGTTGGCTCCGGCGACCCCAATTAATTGAGAAAAGCCGAAGAGTTTTTTTTTTCCTTTCTCTGATTATTTTGTATGACTCATGTGTGGATTTCGAATGAGTTTGAGATTTCACCCATGAATTTCACTTACGAAGTAGTTCCAGATAGTGTTTCCTGGATGATGACCCTGGTCTTCCTATCAACTCCTCATTCTTCCAAGATATTAAATAGTGTTTGTCTATCAACAGAATCGTAGCCTTGTTTGAAATCCACAAATGTGACTAGTGTTTCGGCATTGTCTGATGTGTAGTAAGGTTTTGAGGTTCCAAATCTGTTCAATACAGGATCTCCCTTTCCTGAACCCAGCCTGATACTCCCATCTGTTGGTCTACTTGTGACTCGAGTCTGTTCTGCAAAGCTTTAGAAAGAATATTATATGATACTGGAAGAAGTGAGATTCATCTGTAATTGTTTGGATCTGTCTTGTTTCCTTTCTTCTGGGATTTTATCTGTCTTCCAAACATTTGATATTATTCTGTGAATTTTTGGTTTAAGTTATGGTTGCATGTTCCAATTTCCATATTTCTGCAATAAGTCAATCTTCACCAGGTGCTCTACTGTTTTTCAATGATTTGATTATGATCACTATTTCTTCGTGTGAAGGAGGAAGTGAATCAGGATTTGGCGCTGATTTTGCAAACAGGATTTGCGCGGATTTTGCTTCGCAATGGAGAAGTGTTCTGAAATATTTGGCTAGAATTTCACAATTACTCTTTGTGTTAGTTTCCAGATATCCATCAGGTCGTTGGAAACACAGGTTAGGAGGCTGGTAGCCAGCTAAATTTTCTCTGAAGATTTTATAAAAATTTCGGGTTTTGTTCTTGGTAAAGTCCTGTTCTATTTCGTTCATCCTATTATTCTCGTATTTGCGGTTTTTTTTCCGCCGAATTATTTTAGACACGTTTCTTCGTACCTCTACACATTCTTGTCACTGTTCTGTCGATTTATGACTGTTGACATTATTCCATGCTTGAATCCTACAGTATATTCGATATTCCACTTCCTATATTTTCTCTTTCTCGGGGTTTGAGCCAATTTTATTATTTGTTTCAGTTTCTCCTGGCCCCCCTCAGTTGGCATTTGAGGGTGCGCAAATGCGAGGGAGTCGTGTCAGTTGATATACTTGCACGGTTAAGATCCCCTTCGGGGCGAAATTCCGGCACCCCTGCGTCTCTAAACGCTGCGGTAGTTTAAAGGGACGTAAAACCAATAATAATAATAATAATTATTATTATTATTAATATTATTATTATTATTATTATTATTATTATTATTATTATTATAACTAAGAAAGAACTTTGTTAGGGATAATATCATTTGGAAACTAACAGTCACGTTCAGATACCACGTGAAAAGGAGATGAACCGTGGGTTATGGTCACACGGTCAGAAGCCACGTAAAACTGTTTGCTTATAATATTACCTCTATAACGTGTAAACTTAAGTTAGGTATTAAAACCTATTTCTGCCGCAGTCTAATTATTATTGAGAAACACTGATGTATAGGAACGGCATGCGAGCTGGGAAAGGATGTCATACTCACAATAGGTCAAGGTAGACACACTACCTTTCTTCTTCTGGTCGTGACGACTTATGGTGGTAGACCTTGGATCAGTCCCTTATATTAATTTGCACTATAATGTTATGAAATGAAGTTGCAACTATTGTTTAGCATTGTGGTAGTATTTTTCAAACGAATAACTGAGTCACATACCTTGTTTCAGATTATCAGGTGAAGAGTAGCATTTTTCATTGGTCCAAGGTTTGAATCTCTGTGTTGACATTATTCAACCTGGGTTTTGTTTCCCCCCTGTCCGCCTCGTTGCGTAGATGCTAGCACTCTTGACTGTCGCCGCTGAAGCCTGGGTTTGATTCCAGGCTCTGCCACGAAATTTAGTTCTGAGGGCTCGAACGGGATACACCCAGCCTCGTGAAGCAAAAATGCAAAGAGGCGGATTCGATTCCTACCTCAACCATCCAGGAAATGGTTTTCCGTGGTTTCCCCCACTTCTACTCCAGGTAAATGCCGGGATGGTGCCTAACTATAAGCCACGGCCGCTTCCTACCCAAATCTTACCTCAATTACAAATACACAAATTAGTAAAAAAGAAGCTTTGCTTTACGTGACCATTAACCTCGCAATCATGAGCAACGGGACCTCCTTTTAACGTGGAATCCCTACCACAGGACATGGCATTTCACTTCGAAAATCGCACATGCATTGAACGGGAATCGAACCATGTCCACCTCGGTGAGAGACAAGCAATTTGACCGCTGCGCCACCATGCCCCCTAACACACACATTAGTACTGACATCACATTGACTCTGTTATCAAGCAAATTCTACACACACCCAAGTACACGGGGCTACATGACCACGATGTTGCAAAGCCCCCAACGAATAAACAACAACAGTACGTTTGTAGAGACACGTGATGTTGACGATACTCATAGTAGAGGTGTTCGAACTTCCTTTATATTATTTAAGATGATGATGAGATCGACCCTTTTATTATTTAAGATGATGATGATGAGATCGACCCATTGATCGTTGCATTTTGACATTTATCGTGCGTGTTCACGTAACTTGTATTCGAGCTATTTCCTTCGGTCTGAGAATGCGCTACGCCGGCGTTCCTGTATTTATAGGCTTTATAAGAAATAAACCACGTACCGCCAGCTTGCAAAGACATAACAATTGGTCGCACTCGGAAGCTGTTCGCTCAGCAATTCGAGGTCGGTTAGTTATAGTTTTTACTTGCCTCACATGTCTTCACATCTCCCGTTTCAAGAAAGCTTGAGATGTAAAAAAATAAAAAGTTGTGTGTGTGCAACTACGATGCGCGACGATATTTGAGCGTGACAACGTATTCCCGGACTGATTTGTTTAAACTGACGCTCTTGCGAAATTTCAGCTTCGTATATTTTTTAATTATATATTTTGCCGAACGGAAAGTTCACAAGCGAAATTAAGAAACGCAAAGTTGCAATTCCAGGGAAACTCCAAACCCAACCACTCTTCTCTGAAGTTTTAACTCAACACGACTCGACAGTTTGCTGCTTGCTGTATCTGGGGTAATATGATCACCCGCTAGCTAGGCTGTAACTGGGGTGATAGACTCGTCCCTAGCCAGCTCGTAAAATGTAGCCTCAGTATTTGAATGGAGATTGTTGGAAGAAATGAAAACGTAAAAACATTTATAGTGGGCGATGTATTGAAGATAGAGATAGGCTATACTCTCTCAGACATTATGTAGAACTATTCATGCTGAACAATTCTTACACTCATAGTGTATATATATATATATATATATATTTCTAACGATTTGCCCAGCGTAAGCAAGAAGTGCACGGACGCCATGTGTTTTTTTTCCGACTTCTTCACTTAAATCGTTACTGCTCGGCTTCCTTTGATCATAAAGAAATTATTTTCTACATAAACCTTCCTCGAGATATCCTTTACAGCAGCGTTTCCCAAACTGTGGTACGCGTACCACTGGTGGTACGTTTGTACTGCTGCAGTGGTACGTGGTAATGTTACGAAAAATATAGATAAATATTAGATGCGTTTCAAAAAATATAAAAATATAAAATATAAAATTAAAAAATATAAAAACATTGATATGTTGCCAAAGATAAGGAGCAGTTATATGAATTGAATTGTGATTCAGAACTAAGGCACACTTTTTCAAAAATGGCTCTTGTGAAATTTTGGGTTGAGAGCGTGCAGACTATGCAGACATAGCTGACTAAGCAGTTAGAGTTTTATTGCCTTTCACTACTTCGTACTTGTGTGAGTCTGCATTTTCTTCACTTGTTTATCTCTAGAATAAATACCGGAATAGGCTCCTTACAGTGGAAAACTATCTTCGTTTGAGACTCTGCAATCTTAAACCAGACATTCCTAAGTTGGTTTCTAATCCTCAAGCTCACCCTTCACATTGAAGTTGTTTGTTGAACTTTGGTTTTTATGTTTAATTATTACGAGTTTATTATTATTATTATTATTATTATTATTATTATTATTATTTGTACAGTGTCATTTCTGAATTTTGAATTGAATACTTATTGTAATAAATAATAAAACAACTGGACACACTTTTTATTATTTGAACTTAACAATCTAACTCTAAAAAACACAATTTACAATCCCTCCTTTGGTCTATTACGTAGTGTTGGTGGTTGGGTTATAGCTACTATATCTCCCAACCAATAGGTGGTACGCGAGAGATTCTCATCTCTTATAAAGTGGTACACACACAAACAAGTTTGGGAAACACTGCTTTACAGAATGGTGAAAACCGCATCGAAATCCATTCAGAAGTTCACTCGTGACATCCAAACACGACCGTAGCGACACTCGAACCCAGCAACAGAAGAGAGAGAGCGCGCGCGTTGCAGCACAAGTGAGATAAAACGATATCATCACCTTTCACTGTAACACTTTTTCACGAACGTCACTGTATTCCAACAATTTATTTGACGTTGTCACGTTCAAATTACGTTAGCCTGCCGTGTTCCAAGTGTTCTGGACTGTATTGCTATCCCTGAAATAATAATGATAATAATTGGCCAATAATTGACGTCGGTAAGTAGAAAAGGATGCACGTGACCTCAGAAGAGCAACTAACAAACAGTTTTACATTGTTTTCCATTTCTAAATTAAGACGTTGGCCACCTCAAGGGCAGATTACCTTGCTGTTCCGCCCTATAAGGCAATTACTACGACGGCCACCTCTTTCTTATTCCTACACCCAATTAGAAGTACGTGCACTGGTGGTATAAATACCACTGTAGTCTAACTCAGATTATTCGATAGTCTCCACACGCGTCCAAACACTTGGGGCTGATGACTACGTTGTTCCTAGTCCGTTAATTAAACAACGTGAGATGTAGCTGGCTATGTAACTCTGCTATAGCAAGCTAGGGAGCTGTAGCTAGTCCGGGGATCGGAGTTTCGGATCAGCGCTGACAGACTATACTGCGTGTGGTTTTCCCCCTGGTTTTACCACACCCCCTCCGGGAGAATGCCGGAACCTTATTTCAAGTCCCGGGGCAACCTTATCCATACAGCTATACACACGACTATTGTCACCACAAAAACACAAGTTGTCAGTCAAATTCAACACACACGCAAGCACATGGAGCTAATGACCACAGATTTCCCAAGCCCCTATTACAAGAACAAGCTGCAGCTGATCACACAATCTTCCTACGTGTACTTAATGGCTCGAAGACTGCGAAGGACACTAGTTGGTAGATTAAGCGGGACATTAAATAATCTCCTTGTGTAGTGCATCCCGATGTCTCTGAAACGACAGCAATTAAAGTTTAATTTCTCTCCTTGCACTTCCCGGAACTCACAATTAATGCAGCAGGAAGTGGTGGCTAGAAAGCCCTGAGCTGAGTCGAGTCCATCGTTGCTTGCTTGCACTTCTGTCGGGCTCTTCTCCTCGTTATTCTTCGTGTCATCTCTCTTGGACAACACTTATTCTCTCCTACCCTAGTGTTACGAGGGTATTTGAGAGTGGGAGTGATGGAACACACCTTAGTATCTCCCGCCTGCCATAAGAGGCAACTGAAAGGGTGAAGTGCCTGTAGGCCACCCCACATGATTCTTCCTGTGTAGTGCTAAGTATTCCAAAGCGTCAAAAGCTCCCTTCTGGCGAGCTAAGGAATTGCTGACTCTTTCCTCTGACCCTCCACTCTTTCCAGTCTTATTATTCGAGAACTTTCTTTTTCTTATATTCAAAAAAGAATTCCTTTGACTATTTGTAGTATGTACAACAGCAGTAGGGGCATTTATATGCATGTTTGTTACATTGAGTAGCGTTGAAGTTAAATATAGACCAGAGGTTGAAGGTTCGAATTGTTTTACTTGGGAATGAAAGACCATTATGCCTCTCCTCGTAGAATAGCACTGCCTCGCAGCACATCCTACCCCAATTGGACGAGGCACCACTGATGTCCAGTCACTCAAACAGCGATTGGTCCACCTCGTGATGTAGCGGCTAGGATTATTGCCTGTCGCCCCGGAAGTTTTGGTTAGATTCCAGGCTCTTGTCAAGAAATGTAATTCTGGTTTTAGGCTTCAACCGGGTACAATCAGCCTCGTGAGCCAAACTGAAAAGACGTGGGTTCGATTCTCATCTCAGTCATCTTGGAAAAGATTTTCCGTGGTTTCCCACGTCTACTCCATCCAAATGCCAGAATGGTTTCTAACTTAAGGCCACGGCGCGCTTCTCCCCAATCACCATCTGAATTGCAAATAAAATACACACAGTAATATAGCCATCACAATAACACAGGTTATCGACAACATTCCACACACACAAATACACAGGGCTTGAATGATCTCGATGACCAAACCCCTCATATGAAACAACCATCGCCTAAAACTACTCATCACGGAGACACAGGTTATCAAATTGAACACACACACACGTTGTGACCAGGATGTTCAGTGCCCCTCATTATTATATTTCTTTGTTTGAGCATGTATCGATCGTCCTTGGCACCCGTATTATTTGGGGTCGATAACAGACCACTTAAACCCCTTAATACCACAAATATAGTTAGTCTAGTCCCCGCTCACACCAATGAGAGTTATAAACAGTTTTCCTAAGATTATACAGTACGTGATGCACGTGCAATAGTTCACCTTTTGCTATGGGTGTTCTGCGAAGAAGTTTCCAGGATGAAGCACCTGATAAAAAAATTTGAAGTATGTATGTTGTGGCTTGTTCTAGGAAGGACGTGTCTTGTATATATGTACACACGTGCCGATAACTGCATTTCAGTGTAAATGACGCAAGTCTTCCGTTATATTTCCTATTGTTGACTGCCGACTACCATGAATGGCGTTAACTCCGTACGTGCTTGTCTAAAATCAAGGGGAGCTCGTATGCTCTGCTTGTTTCTACAAGTAGAGCATATCAGGGCACGGTCTTACCGTCTCCAACGCTCTTGAGAAGAAACGTGGTGTGAGAAATGTCCTTTGACCACTTCGTAGTAGTGTTTTGGCTCAAATTCTTCGTTGTCACATTTAAGATCCGGGCTCGATTCCCGACTTTGCCAAGAAATGCAATTCTGGTTTGAGGGCAGAAACGGGGTAAACCCAACCTCGTGAGGCAAAACTGGGGAGAGGTGGGTTCGAATCCCACCTCTAACATGGTAGTGGTTTTCCACGGTTTCCTGCTTCTACTCCAGGCATGATGCCTAACGTATGGTCATGACCACTCCTTCCCAATGAAATGAAAATCCACAGCCTGCTTCCAGTCAACTGACCGGGTCAGGGATGGAATGATTGAAGCCCCCATCTAGCGACGAGGATATGAACTGTGCTGGCTGCCGAAGCCTGTCGCATTCCTCTGAGGCAATGCTTAAATGAAATGGTAGTGGAGTGTTGCTGGAATGAAATTTTGACAGGGAAAACCGGAGTACCCGGAGAAAAACCTGTCTACCACCGTTTTGTCCAGCACAGATCTCACATGGAGTGACCGGGATTAGAAGAACGGACCCAGCGGTGAGAGGCCGGCGTGCTGCCGCCTAAGCCACGGAGACTCACTCCTTGCCAATCCTAGAGTATTTTAAAATACACTACTACAGACATCACGATAGAACAGTTTATCAGACAAATCCTCCTTTTATCCCCCCCCCCCCCTCTCTCTCTCTCTCTCGGTGTGTGTATGTATGTGTGTGTGTGTGTGTGTGTATGCAAGTAAGCGGGGCTGAATTGAGGAGTAATAAGGAGGCGCTCTGTTAGCTCTCGAGCACGCTGTGAGTTGAAGCATTGACCACGCCACCTTAAAGGCTCTAGCTGCTCGTACCTCTGCCTTCAATAATAAATAATACGGTGTGCTTGGGTTATTGTAATGCTAGATATGGTCATTAAAATTATACCCACATCAAAACAAGTTTTGCATATTGCCATGGATGATTTAAGCAGTGTCCACGCCTGCTCTACACAATTGAGATCGGGAGCGTAGGCAGGCCATTCCATTCTTTGAATACCATTCTGCTGAAGAAAGCCATTGACATTGTGCGGGCGAGAGTTATCGTCCACGAAAGTGGAATTTGGGCCGAGATTGTTAGCATAGCCTTTCACTACAGGTGCCAGGATAGTATCCCTGTAACGTATGTCTACCATACTCCCTGGGATGAACACAAGAGGGGTTCGGCGACCATACATGATGCCACCTCAAAACATTGCATCACCTCCTCCCTGTTGGTATCGGTCTCTGATGTATTGGTCGTGCATACGTTCACCAGGTCGTCTCCACACTCGCACAAATCGATCCTCATTGACACTGGCGAGTGTACACAGCCGATATAAGCACGCAAGAACGACTAATGGGTTTGAGACCACTACGACTCTAGGCCAGAAATATGCAAAACTTTTTTATTTTTATGAATGTACATTCGTGGACGATAGACTGATTGAGCAACAGAGTGATCATATACATACTGTACTTAGGTGTGAATGTTTGCTGTAAATATTGTCATATGTCATACTATTGTATATTTCACTAACCTACTGAGCAGTAATTAAAAGTAACTAATACGAGGGGGGAGGGGATGAGGTCTCAGTTATGAGACATAATCAATAAAAGCAAATATACGATTACGAAGTTTCAAAACCTCCTACCTATATTTCTTTCGTGTTGATTTTATTAGTACAGTAAACTCCCGATTATCCGCGGAATTGACTGGCGCGGATACCGCGGATAATCGAATTTCGCGGATAAGCCGCAAAATTGCAGGTAATGGTTAAACAAAGGTCGAAGGCACTAAAAACCAACACACAAGTGCTTTAAATAAGTTTATTATACAATAAAAGGACGTACATGATAACAAAACTCAGTCTATGTTATGTGTGTTATTAAAAAGTCTTGTTTACTGTTTAACAAGAAAAAAAAATCGGTCATTTGCTTTTGCTTTTTCGTAGTGAAACATTTTGTACAGTGTGTGTACCGATATACAGTACAGTACTGTACAGTAATACTGAACTACTGTACACATTTTGTACTGTACTGTATTTGCGATTTACGATTTTTATTACGTTTAAGTATTTAGTAGCTTTATTTCAACTTTTGAGAATAATTTTCAGTTTCAAAACCTTCCTTTTTTATAAAAATGTTCTCCTACAGGCACCGCGGATAATCCGCAAAGCGGATAAACCACCCGCGGATAATCGAGAGTTTACTGTAATTGCACGTATCAATGTATAAATGCTCAAAAATTAACTATTGTATTGATATTAAACTATTAACTCCAGATTTATTCACGAAATCATCTGGCTCTTTCTATTCCCCGACATTGTATTAGTATTAATAAACTACAGTTTACAACTAAAATTTGACTTATACAGCAATAAAACAACACAATATTATTCATTTTTCCACAATGACACTCACACTCGGATACAAACAATATGGCAAATAATGTAATTTTGGTAAGGGATGGGGAAAGATAGTGCTACATCATTAACACTGCCAACCCTATGGCTAACTGAACTGCTGACTATTTTGCTCATGCAACAAGTGTTAAGTTAGCGTAACACTAAAAATGTTACATGAGCGAAAGCAAATGGTTCCAATCAGTAGGTATAAACTTACATAATGCAATCATTTTTCATCAGTCCGAAGATTGGTTTAATCCAAATTGAAAACTTCAACAAATTTCATATTTTTAATATTTGGTTATAGGGAGGGAGGATGGATACCCCTGATAACCCCTCGTAGTTTCGCCACTGGTGCGTTTAGTCTCCTACAATACAAGGTGCATCTCGTGCAACCCATTGCTATATTCACATTAAGCCAATTAATCCTCCCCCGTCGAAGTCAGTGCAACACCCAGGGCATAAGAATTTGAAGAATACTGAGTCAAGAATAGTGAGCTTGCAGCAACAAAGGTCAATGCATTTCCCTTATTGTGGCTCGGGGTGAAAGTGTGACCAGCTAGAACAAGGGTGGTGTTAATGCAGGCATTGTGGTCCGCGGAATGTGTTCGTGTCAACCCACTTGAGCGACGCGCTCACAGTCCGCCCCCACCTATTTATTGGCATAACGTCCAGAAACCGCTAGACAGGTACAGTCCCTTACTCCCAAATGCTCCCTTCATTACCAAGTAAATTACTTGCACCAAATTCGCTTAGGATTTTGCACTGATTTTGACAAAACTGGCATTAAGTGGCATTTAATTAAAATACACCAATTTCCTTACCTTATTAGGGGCTGCGAACATCGTGATCATCAGTTCATAGGTGCGTTTGCATTTTATCTCATAACCTGTGTTATCGTGATGACTGTGAAATTGTACGTGGCTGTATTGGGGTCTATGATTGGAGTAGTTGCCCGGCACTTGAAATAGGTACCATTCCAGCATTTGGCTAGGGTTGGTGTGGAAGAAACTGGGAAATGCCACACTCAAGGTAGACACTGTTAGCGCCAGGATTCGAACCTAGTGATTCTTGAACACCAGTCACGCAGACCAGCCATGATAGTGCGTTAAACTGCACGGCTTCACTGCTGGGTAAGGTTCTTGAACCCAAAATATTTGCTGAAAACCCTTTCTATTGTGTTTCAAATTAGGAATGCTAGAAAGTGCCGTCCTCAATCTCTCGGTGCTCAAGAATAATACGGGCGAATTGCCCATCAACGAAAAAATGAGTAACACCAGTGACATTGATTTAGCCATCTTGAAGAAGTAATGAACATTTTCGTGATTTCGTTACTCTCAAAAGGAACGTCGTTACCTTTCGTTACCGTGAAAGAAACGGTTACTAGTTACGCTGTTACAAGTAACCCTGATTTTGGTAACGCAGTATGCTAAGAAATTTAGTACTGGTCTGAGAGATGGAATGAGGTACACTCAGCCTCGTGAGGCGAAACTGAGAACAGGTAGATTCGATTCCCACCTCAGCCATCCTTGAATTGGTTTTCTGTGGTTCCCCCACTTCCACTCCACGCAAATGCTGGGATGGTTCCTAACTTAAGGCCACTGCCACTTCTTTCCCAATCCTCACCTGATTTACAAATACACACATTACTACAATAACACAGGTTATCAAACAAAATACACACACATCCAAGTATACGCGTCTAAATGACTACGATGTCCATGTCCCACAAATAAAACATCAATAACAATTATTGATACACCGGCAGGCTTGCTCTATCCTCTGTCTGGGCTGTCTACCCTGACTGGTGGCACTGCGACAGCCCTTAGCCGCGTCTGACAGTCAAGTTGGGATCGCTAGCGCACTGAATAAAATGTAAACAAAAAACAAACAAACAAACAAATTGTTCGTCCAATGCGTTGGTGTGCGACACATCCACATTGTGTTTCGCGCGTTTTTGCTCGTCCTGGTAGGCCTACTTGAAGTTTACATCCTTAGTAATAAACACTCAGAAATACTGATGAAGTTATCATGGAACTTATTTAAGACATGGGAATTTCGGTCACATTATTTTTTCCCCTTCTTGTTTTAGTTTTCTTTCAATTTGTTTTCACATTTACAATAAACTGATTAGTGATTACAATTTGACTTTTGACCGACAACACAGCGTAGGCAGTACGGGAGGGAGTGAGATGGGAAAGCGAGTGAGGGGGACATACATATAGTCTTCCACCTCCATCGGTGCAAATCCGTCCGCACCTGAGGCACGCCGGCGAGCAGCTGGCGTGCCAGTGCGCCTGGCGTGCTGTATGTACACCACTGATGTAGAGTGATTAAACGAAAAAGCGCACTCTTGGCAACTGTTCAGGTTTAGTCCCAACGGCAGGTTTACACGAGCCTGAACAGCTGTGTCAGGGGCTATAAGTAGGCCTACGCGGTATATTACGAATTTGCTCTACTCATTCCTTTTAGCTTTGGCTCTGGGCACTAGAACTAAGAAGAAAGGAAGAGCACATTCTTTGCTTGGGCGCATACTCTATTACCGCTAAGTAGCGTCAAAAAGTCTTAAGCACGTATTGCATACGAAATACGAAATAAGCACACAATTAATGCAGATAGGACAATTTATTCCTGACATTTCGTCTAGTTTTCCTGCCCACCAACGTAAGTAGTTGTTCCTTAACATACGAGAGCAGGTGTTTTTGTCTTGAGAGAGAGAGAGAGAGAGAGAGAGAGAAACAGAAAAGCTAGACAGCCACCGTATATTAATTGAGCTGTCGTTCCACGGTCTTCTCATCCTTAATCGTGTGCCTTGCTTGTGGGAAATCGTTAAAACAGTGTGGGCCTATTCCTGAATGTTTCCGTAGATCGTATTCCTTCTGCAAGTGCCGTAGTGTACGTGCTATCTGCAAAAGAAGGATATTCGTAAAATGCATGGTTAAGATTAAACAGTTCGAGAGCTCTGGAAAAGACTTAACAAGCTCAGAAGAGAACGTTGAAATGTGTTGTAAACATTAAACAATTCACTCGAGGAATGCTATTTTACCGAATGTATCGTGTTTTTGTCATGTGGCCTCCTGTGAGGCCGAGTGTGGGTCTTCCTAGTCGACGCCCGTGGGCATACTGCGCGCCGGGAAGAGAGATGGAATGGATGAAGATGAATGAAACTGTGCAAGGAGGTGGAAAGAAGCGGCCGTGGCCTGTCAGAAGGTACCGTCCCAGCATTTGCCTGGCATTGAAAATGGGGAAAACCATTTCAAGGACCCACGCATCTAGAGAGTCAGCAGAAAGCTTGGCCCCATGACCTAACGCTGCACTTTAGTGAGCGTAGCCACCGCTGTCAGTATGTAATGTGTTGAAAAAGATTCGTTTTTATTTGTTGTCTCATTTAGGGGGATTGGGCATCGTGGTCATTTAGCCCCATGTGCTTGAGCGCGTGTGTATGGAATTTGTCTGATAACCTGTGTTATTGTGGTGTCGGTTGTAGTGTGTGTGTATTTGTAATTCTGATGAGGATTGGGAAAGAGGCGGCCGTGGGTTTGAGTTAGGAAGCATCCCAGTATTTGCCTGGAGTAGAAGTGGGAAACCACGAGAGTCCACTTCCAAGATGGCTGAGGTGAGAATTGAACCCACCTCTTCTCAGATTCGCCTCACGATGCTGAGTACCCCGTTCCAGCCCTCAGACCGGTATTAAATCTCTTGGCAGGGCCGAGAATCGAACCCGAACCTCCGGGGCGACCGCCAAGCATGCTAACCGCTATACCAGGAAGTGGTCGTAAATATACGATCTGTATTGTACATCCTAGCCCAGTGTTCCTCAGCCGTGGCGCCGTGCCCGGTGATTAATTTATTCTACCGGACCGTGGGATGTATTTCAACTAGCATGAAGTTGACGAGAATTAAAATACCAATAACAATTCGTTATTTCCTATGAAAATGCACAGATCATCCGTTTTAGCAAGAGCTTTGCTATACCTCTGCGCATCAACCACGCGTCGGTTCAAGTGGAGTGGTGGGGGGCTATTGGATTCATTCCGTGCAGACAGACCTAGCAATGTCCACCCCCACGTGCAGCGACCTCAAGTCGCTTCTTCTCCTAACTCTCCCACCTCGTGCATCGAGCCAGGGCTCATGCTAGAACGGCCTTAGCGTACATAGACACTAAAGTCGGTTCGCCGAGTCGAGATAGTGGAAGTAAACACAGTTGTACACGTGATTGCAGGGCTGTCCGCAAGGGGTGCATAGAGCTGTGCCTGTTGAACGTACGCCAACTACAGTGCTGTGTATAGCCTACATGTGAAGCGGACTGACTTTTCGGTTACATGCTACAGCGTGGTTTATTTATTGTTCGTTTATGTATTTATTTAATTAATTAATACGTTCTTAACTGCTTATGACAGGCAACAGTATACAGTGCAGCACAGTATTAAGTTCAGCAAGTCTTGTCTTATCTAGGGCTACGGCATGACTAATGATCTCGGAGCTTCTTGGCTACCCCTGTCCGCAGAGCCGATGTCGTGAATTGGGCGTATTTCCCTGTCCGGGTAGCCAGGGGCACTGTCTCGACTCTGCGACTAGACTGTTTAAGTTTTTAAGTCACAAATAGGGACGTTTTAAAACTTCCGTACCGCAGCTGGATTTGCAATATAATGGATCTGACAATGCTCTTAGTTTCTAATTCCTGTTCCTTTTCAGCCAGCGTCTTCCAGTACAATCCTAATGTGTAATTTAAACTCGTGATATCTTGGTAAAACCTGGCCACCACAGGCATTCTACACTGCTCACAAAAAGAAACGTATCAAACTTTTGGTCGTCTGTAATACTTTGTGTGCCTTTATTTTGCAGACGTAGATTATACAGAACCTAAACATGTTCCTTTATTTGTACAGAAACAGTGGTCCAAAACTGAAAGTCACGGCACTTGAATGCAATTGAAAACAAACTGAAGCTTACCCATAACACTTTTCAGTACTCTGTGTTCCCACCTCTGGCTCGTATCACAGCAGCACACCGGCGTGGGATGCTTCTGATAAACCTCCGGATGGCATCCTGGGAGATGGCTCTCCACTCTTCCAATAATGTTGCTGTCAGCTCCTAGAGTGTTCGGGGTTGTTGTGGGCGATTCTGGATACGCCTACCAAGTTGATCCCACAGATGCTCGATACAATATTGAGGTCGGGGCTACATGCGGGCCAGTCCATTACTTGAAGTCCAGCAGCTGTAAGGAAGTCCATGGTGGCCCTAGCAGAATGTGCAGTGACTCCATCATGCAGTAATGTGAAATGTTGCCCAATGTTGTCTGCGATGGGTAGTCCATTGTTTTCCAGAACCTCCTCAATGCAGCACACAGCTGTCAATCGCCCCTGAATGACTACGAGGTCACTTTTATGGTTCAAAGAAATTCCTCCCCAAACCATCACTGATCCGCCACTGTAAGCGACTGTTTCCTGCACCTTGCAAGGTAAATTTCGTTCTCCTTGACGTCGCCAGATTCGAATACGACCATCGGACCCAGAAATCTGGAATCTGGATTCAACGGCAAAGAATACTGGCGTCCAGTGTCGGAGCTGCCAGTTGACATGCTGTTGTGCAAACTGCAGACGCCATCTTTGGTGATGAGGGATCAACCGGGGCACTTAAAGCGGTCTCCGGGAATTGAGCTGACCTTCCCTCGGTCTATTGCGGACTGCCTGTGTGCTGACGCCAGTCCCATGTGCATTAATAAGCTCACCTCGTAGGTTCCTGGCTGTACTGCGGCGATTACGGAGGGCCTGTAAACGAAGAAATCGGTCCTCAGCTGGCGTTGTTTTCCGTTTTCTCCCTAAACCTTGTCGGCGTTCAAGAGTGTGTAGCTCTTGATATCGCTGCCACCACCTGCAGATTGATTGAGACACTCTGAGCCGCTCTGCCACGTAACGCTGAGTGTGTCCTTCCTGCAAGAGGGTTACTGCTCGCATGACTTGTTCTGATGGTAAATGCCTTCCCATATCTTGTGCTCTAACCTGCATACTCTGCTTACCAATACGACAACCGGGTGAGTTAGCCGTGGTCGTTACGGCATGACTGCTGGCAGTCGCTCACATCCGGGAGGCGAGGAGGTTCGAATCCCCCCGCCGGCAACCTTGAAGATGGTCTTCTGTGGTTTCCCATCTTCCTTCCAGGCAAATGCCGGGGTTGGTCCCTAACTATAGGCCACAGCCGATACCTTCCAACTCCTCGTCCTTCAATTCCAACTTTCCTCCCCAACGGTCTGTCTCGAAGCAGCTACCAAACTGGCGAGCCGAACATGTCCTCGGACACTCCCGGCACTAAAAGCCATACGCTAAAAAAAACTAAAAAAAAACAATACGACAGATCACACAGCACTGACACACCATGCTGTACGTCACAAACCACTGCTGTTTGAGGCACGGTCACAACGATAACTGCTACGACTGGAGAGTTATGTCCTGAACTTCAATATTCCACCACATAAATTTCACCAAGTGATAAACAAACAATCGTGCAGAGCACCATGGATGTGAAACAGCATGTGTGTACGCTAGTTCAAACCAAAGTTGTTTTTTGAGCAGTTTATATCAAGTAGTCACGGATATTTTTACCTACCCCGAACATATTCCTCTGTCGCAACTTGTGACCTATCCCGCCTTAGTCGCCGATGCGTTGCCAATATTGTTTTTGCCACTTTAAAACTCTATTGTGACAAAAGCTCTTCGGTGTATAAGCAGGATAGGTCGCATCATACAGGAGAAGAAAATGTACGGACTAGGTATAAATATGTTTGACTGTAAAATATCTCCTAACTTGAATTCTCGGCTGCAACCTCTTTACCAGTACCTTACAGCAGAAATGATACAACAGAATCTGCTAATTATTGAGAGGACATTGCAGGGTAGGACTCTGTAATCCAATGTGGTATAACATCGTAGTACATACACGACAAAAAGTTTTCTTTTATTGGAATTTAATAATATTTTAATCATGATTATAAATAATACTACGGGAAATTTTGAGAAAAAAATACTGTACTTCGATGCGTACATTGACCGACAAATTCTCCCTCGATATTTTATTATGATAATAAGGGACCGGATTTTTTGAAAATGCATATGCAAATGCATATTTTGAGGGTTTATTGGATTTTTTGCATATTCAGAGCATAACATCATATTTTAGCATATAGAGTTGAAATTAAGTACTGTATAATTTAAAACATATTGAACAAAATATGTTTCGCCTGCGTGTTGGACATCCCTTGTAAGCAACTTTCTGAGCAACAGGTTAATAACTAATATTTTACGCAAGCGTGGGGTGGGACATTCCTTTCACCATCTCGACAGCCAGTAGCCCAGGGTTAGTTTTGCGAGGAGATTCTTCAGTTAATGTGTTACTATATTCTGATAGTCTGCATATCCTTATCTCAAAATGTCTCAAGAGAAGAGCAGCAGAAAGTATTTATTATAACAGTGGGTGTCAGGTAATAGTGATTATTCAACTGATGGCTAAGGACCGGACGTTTATGCACTGAAAACGATTAAAATGACGTTATTTGTCTCCTGAAAACATTGGGTGATATGAATAAAACGGAGTATATGCTCATGCTCAACAATTTTGTAGTATATACTCAGAATGGTATGAATAAAAAGTTGAAGTTTAGACTCACTGAGAAGTACTGAGAAGTACATACTCAAGGATGGGAGTAAATTCTCAGTTAATGAGTATATACTCCAATGTGGTATGAATAAAAGAAGTATATGCTACAAATCTGAAGTATATACTCAACATTTCTGAAGTCTGCCCATTACCATGCTCACCTGTCTAATCTCAAGATGGTTGAGGTTATGTTGGTAGATGTAAATAACTTGCGGGCTAGGAAAGTGTATACATTACGAAGAACTGTTTCAGAGAGGGACTGTAGATCATTATACCGGTTTAAGATAGATAATATTCTATGGCTTTCTGATTACCTTTTGGGCAAATACACGGAAACAAGAGGAAAAGCTGTAAAAAAAAATCTTCAGTATTTGACTTTTTGTGATACATTTGCCAAAGTTTCCAGCGTAGCGAATCTTTCTAGCTTTTAGACAATCGCTTTTTTCCTTCCGCGAGTTAGGAGTTTGAGACTTGTCAAATACTGAAGGATAGTCACAGACAATCCTTACAAATGCCAAATCGGAAACATTTGATAGTCTATATGATCATATGAGTCGTCCAGTTGCAAAACTCGTTTAATCCACTTGTGAATAAGAATGATTTTCATGAGAAACGTATCTCTGGACTTTGCCTCCCGTATCTTTTGTGTTTGTTGTTTTCTACTTTTTTCTTTTTGCTTTTTTGTTTTGTGTTTGCCTTGTGCTCATGCTTTTGAATTTTACCTTTGCTTTTCTCTCTTGGTTTTGGTTGTGTGTTTGTTTTCTGCTTTTGCTTTTGTTTTAGAATTTTGCTTTTTGCTTTGTATTTCTTGTTTTTTGTTTTCTGCTTATGCTTTTGTTTTTGAATTTTGCTTTTTGTTTTGTGTTTCTTGTTTTTTGTTTTCTGCTTTTGCTTTTGTTTTTGAATTTTGCTTTTCGTTTTGTGTTTCTTGTTTTTGTTTTGTTTTCTGCTTTTGCTTTTGTTTCTCAATTTTGCTTTTTGCTTTGTGTTTCTTGTGTTTTGTTTTCTGCTTTTGATTTTGATTTTTGCTTCGTGTTCTTTGTGTTTGTTTCCTGGAAAATCAAAATAAAACAAAATAAATTAAAGTAAAACAAAATAAACAAAACAAAATCAAAATAAAACAAAATAAACAAAAGAAAATATAAACAAAAATAAAACAACGCAAACCAAACCAAAAAACAAAAAATAACAATTTAAATCAAAATAAAACGAAATCAAAAAAATAAATTGAAAAAAATAAAGTAAAATAAAATAATGAAATAAATAATTTTACGACATGATCCTTATTCACAAGTGGATTAAACGAGTTTTGCAACTGGACGACTCATATTCATCCCCACTAACAGACATTTCAATTCACCAGGAACTTTCAATTAATCAACAAGACAAGTCTACTGCAGACGACTGGTTTGCATTAACAAATGGCATGTAAAACAGTTGACTGCCTAAACGTGCGTCGACGAAACGAGAGTAACAACGTGGCACAAGTGGAGTATATACTCCAAAAGGAGGGGAAATTGTAGTAGATACTCAAGATCTTTTATTCATAATAAACAGAGTATATACTCAAAACTGATGCTCATGCTCGAAGTATCTACTTCGAAGTTTATACTCAGTTTTATTCATATCACCCATTGAAAAACTTGCAATTATCTATTGTGATGCTTCTTTCTGCAGTGCATGATACATGTATAAAGTGAGTGTATAAGGTTGGCTTATTGTTAAGGGCATATTTTCAATTTTTAATGCATATTTTCTACATTTTTCTTGCATAATTGCATATTTTAATCGTTTTCAGTGCATAAATGTCAAGTCCCTTATGATAATATTCTATGCTAGTATAATACTGTTAATTTAGCTGAATTGTAACAGGCAGACTCTAGTCTAAGGATTGAACAATTGCACCATGATTTGTTTATCTCATTAGAGCTCTCTTTCAAGACTTTCGACCCTTGACGAGGCCAAAGCCCCCGTGTGGGAGGCAAGCGTCTCTCTCTGGGTCATTCCCTCCCTCCCACGTATCCCATTCTTTCCGCGTTAACCAAACCCGAAGTTACTAGGGCTGTACATAATCCAACAAATCGAATTATTTGAAAAATTTTGAATAAGAGTATTTCAATTGAACATACGAATAGTTAAGACTATCTGAATCATTCTGACATTCGAATTTCCAACCGATTCGAATAACGAAATATTCCCATTTGTGAAATAAAGACTATTCAGTCAATAACACGGCTCAGTGGTTTGGGACCCATAGACATCCTCCTCAAATGACACGCTTCCCTAATTATTCGTTCCCATATGCATTAATCGCCTCGTCTAATAGTTAAGATTGTGGACCTACTTGGATTAGTAACACCAATAGTGGGGATCCTTCTAGAAACATGCCTAGTCCAAACTGTCTAAAAATAATGTTTATATTATGTTTATATGAAATATTTATATCACAAGACAACGCTCAGTTGCAAACTGACCTCAACCTAGTTCATAAATGGGCGGTTGACAACAAAATAAAGATCAATACGAGTAAATGTAGTCTTGTGAGAATAGGGAGAGGGCGAAGTTATGATTTTCAATATAATATCGGCTCTGAAATACTTGTAGAAGAAGACTCGTGCAAATACTTGGGCATCCATGTAAGGAAAGATATGAAATGGAGTACTCATGTGGGTTGTGTCATCTCCAAAGCGTACAAATCACTTCACTTTGAAATGCGGGTATTAAAAGGCAGTAGCTCTACTGCAAAACGAATTCGGATATTTGACCCTGGTGAGGCCAAGCTTGGAATACGACTCAGCGGTTTGGGACCCATATCAGCTAGGGCTCATCAGTGAGCTGGTGAAGGTACAAAGGAAGGCTGCTAGGTTTGTACTCAACGATTTTCATCCTAGAAGCAGTGCAACTCGAATGATAGAAAAGCTAGGGTGGGAATCTCTGGAAGACAGAAGGACGAAATCCAGACTATACGCTATGTTTAACACTTACACTGATCGGCCAGCGTGGGGAGAACTAAGCAAACATCTGGGAATTCCTACCCACCTGAGCAGGGCAGATCATCCACATAAAGTCAAGGTCCGACCACAGCGTACAAATTATGGGAAATATCCTTTCATTAACCGTAAAGCCTCCGTGGCTTAGGCGGCAGCACGCCGGCCTCTCACCACTGGGTCCGTGGTGCAAATCCCGGTCACTCCATGTGAGATCTGTGCTGGACAAAACGGAGGCAGACAGGTTTTTCTCCGGGTACTCCGGTTTTCCCTGTCAACACTCTCCACTATCATTTCATTTCATCTGTCATTCATTTAATCATTGCCTCATAGGAGTGCGTCAGGTCTCGGCAGCCGGCACAGTTCATATCCTCGCCGCTAGATCGGGGCTTCATTCATTCAATTCCTGACCCGGTCGGAGACTGGAAGCAGGCTGTGGATTTTCATTTCATCCTTTCATTAACCGTGGTATTGATAATTGGAACTCATTACCTGCCTCAGTCATAGAGTCTTTCCCCAAACACATTGATGTGTTTAAGAGAAGATTGAAATTTTGTGTAAATACTACTATATAATTCCTAAATTGCGAATTGTGTATATTGTGTTTGATGTTACTGTTGGTAATTTTCTGTATTTGTACAATTTGCCACCGGGAAATTACCCCCCCCCCCCCCTCCCTCCCATTTGCAAATATTATATATAATAATAATAATAATAATCGAATGATTCGACGATTAAGTCGGATCACTCAAATAATGGAATAATTATAATAAAGAAATGGAGGGAGGAAGTTTTGAGTGTGTATCAGGCTGAATGGGGAAGGGGTTAGCCCCCATCCGACCCCTGCTTCGGACAACTCGTCCACTAGACTTATTATTTTTACACAAATTACTGTAATTTTCGAGTACTTATCATCTTCGAATAATTCAAATATCTGAACTGTATGAAATTGGATGTTTTTCAGCTGGTCAACACGATTGTACCCAATCCTGAAAAAATATTACATGAGATAAATAAATAATTACTTTTAAGATTATTAATCTAAGCCTCCGTGGCTTAGGCTGCAGAATCACGGCCTCTCGCCGCTGGGTCCGTGGTTCAAATCTCGGTCACTCCATGTGAGATTTGTGCTGGACAAAGCGGAGGCTGACAGGTTTTTCTCCGGGTGCTCCGGTATTCCCTGTCACACCTTTCATTCCAGCAACACTCTCCACTATCATTTCATTTCATCTGCCATTCATTTAATCATTGCCCCAAAGGGAGTGCGACAGGCTTCGGCAGCCGACACAGTTCCTATCCTCGCCGCTGGATGGGGGCTTCATTCATTCCATTCCCTGACCCGGTCGGTCGACTGGAAGCAGGCTGTGGATTTTCATTTTCAATCTCACGGACATTTTTTCAGGATTAGGGAATAACCCGTCACAATTGGGTACAATCGTGTTGACCTATTGAAAAACACCATAATGAACTGTATGAATTATTTTAATAATAGATTATTTGAAATATTCGGGTATTGCTCTAATACTCGAATGAGTACTTACCAAAATAGTAACGAAGTTAGTCATTTGTGCATGGTGGCCACTACTCCTGGAAAACCTAGAAATCCTGGAAAACTCCTGGATTTTTATTAGGTCTTGAAAACTCCTGGAAAATGACCAAAGATAAAAACTCCTGGAAAATAGCCACTGTTAATTAATTATAAAAATCTTTCCATCTTAAATCATACTCCCGCTGCGGTTTTGGGTGAGCACTCTATCGTTAACGAAAGAAATTTCCTCAGGCTACCTGTTTCTGTGTGCGAGAACACGCGATAGTATGTTTGTAAAACGTATTGAGTATAGACAACTTCACCGCAATAAAATTGCAAGCGGCATTCATTTCTCTTATTTTTAGGCGGATATTTGAGTCACATAGGCTTTTTTAAAACAACAATTAAATCATTTGTGTGAGGCTTGCGTATCAATAACGGAATCGCCGCTAATTTTTGTCAACATCTGTATAAGTAAACCAAACACAACTGCTTTATTTTGGTCTTGAAGTAGGCAACCGGTAAAGCACTCGTGCTTATTTTTAAATCTGGAAAAATGAGAATTACACCTGGAAAATTCCTGGAAAACTCCTGGAAAATCGATGACCGATTTGAGTGGCCACCATGTTGTGTTACATCCCAACCCTGCCTGGTATACTAAAATATGACCTCATGGCTTGACCGCAATCAGACGCTGTATTAACAGTGACAGGAGTCGCATAAATGAATTTAAACAATGCACATTATCCTGTAAATATCTTGCATTAAACAATACCGCAATAAAAACTATTGTTTACTCAATTATTCCTATCTTTAAAGAAGTTAATTATATATTCACTGCTCAATGCTGCAATCTTTATGCATATCTGGATAGCAAGGAACAAACAAACAATCATTTACAGATTCCACATAAGAAACGTAGACAAAACAGACCTGAAGAGCTCAACACAGTATTACACAGTATTATGCGAGCATTGCCTTTAACTCCCCATAATTAAAAAATAAGCCGTGTGACTCGGCAGCCCATTGAGCCTTGACCTAGCTAGCGACCGTTGCGCTGTTCTTGGTAACGCTCCTCGGCTGTTAGTGCTCAAAGAGATTTTGTGTGTTGAGATTTCACACTGTTAATATTCCATCAGTCCGTCTCCTGGTGTTCCTTGCTGTCACTGAGGAGGTCTGCGTTCGATTCCCGGCTCTGCCAAGAAATGTTGTTCTCGTCTGAGGGCTGAAACGGGATAGGCCTACATCCAGCCTCGTTAGGCAGAACTGAGAAGAGGTGGATTCGATTCCCACCTTGACCATTCTGTAAGTGGTTTTCCGTGATCTCCCACTTCTATTCCAGACAAAATTATCGGGACGATGCCTATATTTAAGTTCATGGCCGCCTCCTATCTTAATGCTACCCCCATTTATAAATGCACACAAGCACAAGTACCGCCATCAAAATGCCAGGTTCTCAGATAGATTCAAGACGCATCCAAGTACACGGGGCTACATGACTCGCATGTCTCAAAACACCTAAATGAAACATCCACAAACTTAGTACGATGTTTGGGACACTTAGTAATGCTAATCCAAGATGCAAATTCTCTCCGCGATCAATCCCTAGAGTTCATACACGGTGGAATAAATCACCCTGTATATCAAATGCCCCCCCCCGCCTCAGGGGCTTACATCTAGTGGGACGTGGGTTGGCAACCACCGGACCCCAGCTGAGTCCGTCATTGCTTCCACTTACTTGTGTCGGGCTCCTCTCCGTCTTCTTTCCTGTCGACCTCCCTTGATCAACTCTTGTTCTTTTCCGACCCCGACGGTATTAGGGTATCCGTGGCCTAGGGAGTCTTTCACTTTCCCGCCTTTATTGGGTCCTTGTCTCATCTTTCCTGATCCCTCGTTATTCGAGGGGCCAGACCTCATGTTTTCTTTTCATTCTATTTCATTTTCTCTTTAAGATTACCGCACTGTTTTTGTTAATTGGCTCCCCGTGTATCTAAATTACCTTAAGCGAATTTTTTGAATCTACACTACATTTTGTCGGTATTTTCAATCTAAGTTGCATTTTTTGTAATCTTTTCGATATAAATTGCATTTTGCGAGTACTTTCAACCTCAATTGCATTTTGTAAGGATTGACAATCTAAATCGCTTTTTAGTAGACTAAGTCTTTCAATGTAGGTGGAGGCACTTTTGTAAGTATTTTGAATTTCAATTGCACTTTATGAGTATTTTGAATCGGAACCAGCCTTTTTCAATCTAACTTGCATTGTGTATTTTCAATTTCAATTGCAGTTCGTAAGTATTTTCAATTTCAATTGCATTTTGTAAGTATTTTCAATTTCAATTGCATTTTGTAAGTATTTCAACTCTACATTGCATTTTGTACGTATTTTGAACCTAATCTACACTTTGTGCGTATTTTTCGATCTATTCCTTTTGTGAGTATTTTCCTTCTAAATTCCCCTTTGTAAGTATTTCCGCTCTCCATTTTGCGAGTCGTTTCAATCTGAGTTCCATTTTGTGCGTATTTTCAGTTTCACTTCATTTTCGTTATGGTTTCCATTTCATTGTCATTTTCGCTGTCACCCAGATCATTAGGGGCCGATAACCTAGATGTTAGGCCTCTTAAAACAACAATTATAATCATCATCTTAAATGCACTAGGTGCGTTCATGCAGCAGACAGGTGGAGGTTACAGGAATAGATAACTTCCCCCCTTTCGAAATGCTTGATTTGTCAGCTCTCTCCCCCTATATAAACCGGAGGACAAAATGTATCTCTGATATCTCAAGTAGAGTTGTTAATGTTTTGAAGAGCTTACGTAATTTATCGTATTTACCAGTATGTGTTAATGTGAAATCTTCTGGTCTGGCCAGGTCATTCCTTGATATGCCTAATTTTTGAACGGGACGCAAAAGTAGTCATGACTTGGGTTGCCTGCAGTCGTACCACCCTGCTCCAGGAGTTTGTCAAGGTTTGTGCTCCTCTGATTGCATACTAAACATTTTATGTGATATTACTTGCAATAGCTGTCCCTCATAGTGATTTGTACTGCACTTTACACACTCATTACCTACATACAAAGACCGTGTCTAGTTTCATTGCTGCATACGGCAATTGGGCACAAATCCAACATGGCAGCGACGTGAAATATAAATATTTAAATGGACGTTTCTCGTATTTTAACCATCAGGGCGCACTGAAACTGGGGACGGTAAATGCTTATACAAATTTTAATCCACTGACATCTAATTTATTACAATTGTTTTCATAACCTCAAGATGGCGGCTGTGCGAAATTTTAAAATCTTGTTTTTATCTCTTGTGTCCTAAACATGCGATTGAAGTTTGAATAATACACCTACGCTATAATCTTCATGTAATAGTGCATAACTATATGGCCTACATATATAAATAAATATCCACGAATATCTCACAGCAATCAAACTGAAATTTAACATAAGTAGGATATATGAAAATAAGTTATTTGGTTTTATATTTACATCTGTGGACGAAATTCATAACGTTATTTTGAGTCAGACTTACTATGTGTTTTTTTTTTGGAACGATATGCCATCATATTAATTCAAGTGCTGGAATGATTTCTTATTTATGGCATGTTAAGCGTATGCTTTTTAATCTTAGGGTACGGTATGGTTATTGAAATCTTGGATAACATTTTTTTGTTAGGAAGAAGGAATGTCAAATGTAAATTTACTGAAATTTCCTGTATTTTTATTCTAAAAAGAACAATTGAAAAAAATATTGTAGGAAAAGTTGTGAAATATTTTACACACGACTAACAGGTTTAAAAATAAGCTCGATTTTTCAATGGAAAGAAAAAATACACCTTGGCTCATCCATTCATTGAGGATCTTTGCCGACCCAATGTTCGCTGCTCAGCGAACGAAATGTCCCTCAGCGGTTAATTTTGACTTTCTTGATGGGTTCACTGCCTCTAAGATCAAACAGCTACTTAATTAGCCTCAATTTTGCCTTTGGGGCGGACCCTCTCCTCTTTCTATTTCCTATCTGCCTTTGATGGCCCGCCTTTCTTCCATGTCCCGTCATTCTCATTCTTCGGGGGTTGTTGGCATTTCCTTTCCTTCTGTCTTTTATTTACCTTATTCTTCTTTTTTTTTCCATTTCGTCTTCTAGTATGTAAGTCAGTATTATGATGTTTGAAGCCATTTTCAGTGTTGCCGTAGTAATAGAAATGTGATGTTTTTCAGTCGGTCAACAAGATTGTACCCAATTGTGATGTATTTATTAATCTCATGTACATTTCTTTCAGGATTCAGGAATAACCCATCACAATTGGGTACAATTGTGTTAACTGACTGAAGAACTTCACATTTCGCCAAGTCAGTTGTTAGTTAGTTTTAATTATAGTTCCAGTTTCATTTTCATCTTCACGAACACCCAAACACCTAGATGTTAGGCCTCTTAAAACAACAATTATCATCATAATTATCCTTACGAGGCTGCGTGTTCCTCGTTCCGGCCGTCGTGTCCATTTCAATAACTCTGTCGGAGTAGGAAATCAAAACCCGGAGCTACGTAGGCTACGTAACAAGCGTGCGAGTGCGCTCACAATGAGTTTTATGTTCGACGATGTCGAAATGTAACTATTATACGTCAGAAAACTGTACTATAATGAGGGTCATTATAGTACTGTTTTTCATTAAGAGACAGTTTCTCCAGCCAATCAGAGCTCATTCATTGACCAATTAGGTATGGATACCTTCGCGCATGCGCTCAAAATCCAACATGTCTATATAAATTACCGGCATGGAAAGTGCACCGTCCATATGTTCGCGTAAATAAACTGGCGAATATGAGACAAGAAATAGCACTGTACCTTAATATCCCCAACTCCAATTTCTACACAGCGCATTGCTGTCAAACGACTTCGGTGACAGTTTGACTGAATGCTGGTGCACATCGACAAGTTGTAAACATATGGGATTGCCAGGCACACAGAGCGCATGCGTCGGTCGGTCAGAGAACTTGGAAAACAGAGATACCAAACCCACCGCTTGCACTCCGATCACAAAATTCAAGTGACTGAATCTCAACAGATATTTATGAATATTTATGTAAAAACATATAATAAAGTTATAACTATCGTCAAACATAAACAGTCGTATGCAACTCGCCTATAATGGTAATTAAGACACTCGTTTTATAAACATACTCGTGTCTTAATTATTGCCATTATAGGTTCGTTGCATAATGTACTATTGTATGCGGGCGAGTCCATATGCTGCAGCGTGAGTGAGACGGGAGGAACGTTCACTTCGCTAGTGTCTCCGGAAGTGTTCACATCGGCTCTCAGTAACTGTAACTGCACTGTACTACACGTTAGTGCATCTCCCAACAGCATAGCAGTAGTAACCCCCTCCACTACCTACCTTCTCCTTTTTCCTAAAAGCTCGTGTCTTTGCGCAGTTTGTTACATCGCGCAGTAATCATGATCTACCAGTACACAGTGGAACTGGCCCAGTTATCCCTCCAGAGGTCCGGGTTTGATTTCCGGCTCTGCCAAGACATTTAATTCTTTTCTGAAAGCTTGTGAGGCAAAACTGAGAATGGGTTGGTTCAATTCCCACCTCAGCGATCCTGGAAGTGCATGGTGTCCACAGGCAGGAAAAGTCAGGAAAAGTCAGGAATTTTGTCTTTGGTCAGGAAAAGTCAGGAAAAAGTGTGAGAAAATGGTGTGAGTCAGGAAAAAAATGGCAAAAAGTATTAGAAAGTCAGGAATTTTGTATTAACCATACAGTATGTTGTGTTTTACAGCCATTTTGATGTTAATAGTTCAACTAATCTCTGAAGATAAAAAGCAATAACTCACTGGACATTATGGTAAGTTTCCATTTTTACAGTACATCATATAAAAACCTCTTTTACCTTTTTTGTGCGCTTTTTTGGCGTTGGCGTGGGGATGTGGCGACCCCATCACTATAGTTAAGTTATTAAGTATTTATGTATTATTGCATTATAATTGACTTTTTTGTATTTTAAATGAATAAAGAGGCGAGCATTGGGCAACTATGGGGATGGTGGGGGCTGCAAATAAAAGAGATATAATTATATATATTCTCAATAAACTTTTTTTTTCCGATGTTACGATGACTTCGCGAGTCAGGAATTTTGCTGAGAAAAGGTCAGGAAAATTGACATTGAAAATTATGTGGACACCATGAAGTGGTTTTCCGTGGTTTCCCGACTTCTACTCCAGGCGAATGACGGGGTGGTTCCTAACTTAAGTCCACGGCTACCTCCTTCCAAATCCTTACCTGAATTATATATACAAACATTAATACTGCCATCACAATAACAGAGGTCATCAGACGAAATTCCACACACACTCAAGAACATGTGAATGAATGACCACGACGGCCAAGCTCCTCGAATGAAACAACCACCACCTCCAGTATTTACTTGTGCTATGATGCTGTAGTGCTTTCAGTTTACGTGTGAGGTAATGCCTATTAAAAATATTATTGGCTATCTAGACTCTATTTGCGAAATGATCAATTTCTGACATCCTGTAGTCAATTCTGACATACTCTTTTGGGAGTGATGGGAGTAAGAAATTCCCACAGGTGCTCGCTACGATGAAAGGTCGAGTATTGGGGACAGTGATCTCCCCGCTCCTCTGCACTCCCCCAGGGCTAGGGGGCGTGGTGGTGCAGCGGTCTAGCTGTTGGACTCTCACCAAGGTGGACCGGGTTCGATTCCCGGTCAATGCATGTAAGATTTTCAAAGTGAAATGCCATGTCTTATGGTTTGGATTCCACGTAAAAAGGAGGTCCTGTGGCTCATGGTCGCATGATTAACGGTCACGTAAAACTAGAATCTTCCTTCCTTTGCATTTACTCCCCCAGAGGCTCACATCTAGTGGGACGTGGGTTGGCGACCACGGGACCCCAGCTGAGTCCGGCATTGCTTCCACTTACTTGTGCCTCCGTCTTCTTTCCTGTCTACCTCTCTTGGTCAACTCTTGTTCTCTTCTGACCCCGACGGTATTGGGGTATCCGAGGCCTAGGGAGTCTTACACTTTCCCGCCTTAATTGGCCCTTGTCTCATCTTTCCTGATACCCTCATTCTTCGAGGGGTCAGCCTTCTATTTCTTTTCATGTGCACTTCTGGTGCACCCTGGATAGTGTTACACCCTCAAGGGCTCACGGATTGTGAGTTTGGAAATTGGCGACCCCGAGGGATTTCTGAGCTGGGTCCGTTTTGTCCCCTTTTTCCTCTGACCTTGGGACGGGCCCTCTTCCCCTTTCCCTTTCCTATCCGCCTTTCATGGCTCTCCTTCCTTCCAAGTCCCTCAATCCTCATTCTTCGAGGGTTGGGGGCATTTCTTTTCTTCCTGTCCTTTATTTGCCTTATCCTTTATTTGTTTACCGTTTCTTCTTCTAGTATGTAAGTTTGTAGTTAGTATTATAAACTTACAGTTTTCATTCTCATCTCGTCTTTCACTATCACCCAAACCATTAGGGGCCGATAACCTATATGTTAGCCCCTTTAAACAACAATATCATCATCGTCATCGTCATCATCATCATCATCATCATCATCATCTCTTCTGCACAAGCCACCCTTGAGAGATGACTATTGCAAATATAAAACCATAGAACCCATGCACACTGCGTAAGGCTGGTAATTTATACGGAGAGCGATATAGGCCAGACCACATGACACACTGCAGTCGCATGTTGTTACTTAATTACAGAGAAGCGAGTGGACCGAGGATGAGCCTGGGCGACAGCGTTTGACAATGCTACTCTGCTGAAGAGTTAAATTGGTCTTGAACTATCAATACATTGCAAACGAAACCTCAGCTAACGTATTTAGCATCAACGCTATTTGTTGTAACCCAGACTTGCAGCCCGTCGAGTCCCATTAGAACCTCCAACATTGGGAGAGAAATAGAAAGGTCAATTCGATCCCATTGACCGTTTATCAATTTGAAGAGACAAAACATTCCACGGTCCTAACACTCATTGTGAAAATCATTTTTGAGCTAATGTCTTAATCAACACACTTTATGAGCATTCTCCAGGTAGTGATGCTAGAGATATTATCACAATTCAGTAAAATTTTAAACAATCACAACTCATCCTGCATCCCCAAAATGAGGAAATAATCGCGTTATGGATAGTACACCACATCCCCATGAACAGGTGTTCAAAGGTTGATAATATTCGATTGCAGATTTTTTTTTAAAAATAAGCTGATTACGATCATGCGTAGAAATCAAGCCTACAACTCCAAGCTAGGTAAGATGCTGTATTCGGGAGGCCTCGCAATGTTCCTCCTGGTTCAGGGGTCCGTGATGTAACCACAGTTAAGCAGAGTAATATTCTTCAGATGGAACTACAGGTCTCCACCGATGGTAATAGGCTAGTACAGTGAGATTCTTTTGCTGGAGTGGGGCCGGCGACCGGCTCGGCTGCTGGGCGCGCGCGCCTTCCGCCAGCCAACCGAGTTTGGGCCGCGGATAGCGCGCAGGCGAGATAACCAGGGTCATTAAAGTCATTAAGTCACTAAACTTTCATCAACGAGGCTGTGTAGTGTCAGCGCACAGATAAGAACGTAATATAAACAGCTTCTTGCAAGATTTAATTAAAGAAGCACACATGGTTTTTTTTCTCCTTCTAATTTCTTGGGAATCTCGATGACCTCACGTCACCAGTTAAAGGTGAGAACTTACCTTTTCACAGAAGATGCTGAAAATGTTCTCCTTCAGCTGACAGACAATAACTTTGGAAGCTACATTGTTACATTATGTAGCTACTCCTGATCCCCTCTGCGTGTTTACTGTGATTAATCGAAGCACGGACCTAAGCCCATGTTATGTTTAATTGTGGGGTAATTTAAAATACAAAGTGTACAGATCGATTACCCATACTCTGGAGGAGCTGGAGAACAATATACGGCAGCAGATACCCCTCACAACAGAAGGGAATTACAACGTGTAAACTCTTAATTTATTTAAACGGTACAGCGCCTGTCTGTAAGTTCTTTAATCATGATTTGCTGGTGAATGTACCATTTATTAATGTACTTTGTTACGGTTTCCACCTGCACGCTATCCGCGGATCGAGCTCGGTTGGCTGGCGGAAAGCGCGCGCGCGCCTGGCAGCCGGTCGCCGGGCCCGCTCCTCCAAAAGAATCTCCCTGTACTACGGTTCATTAGTACCTACTGTACATCGGTATACCAATACTCTGGACATGGAAATACGGGGTTCTACTGCCTGGCCGGGAGTGTTCGGGAGAGATTTTGGGTTTGTGTTGCAGGAGAGGATTGTGGAGGATCTCCCTTCAGTGACACCTCAAAAATATTCTAACATAATCGAGGAGGTACAAAATAAGAAAAGAGGTCGTTATCTGTTAGCTGCAGGCATGTAAACAGGGACCTACGTTGAACCTGTTGTCTTTTTCTCAGGCCCAAAACAAAGAGGGAGGAGGAGGAAAAGGAAGAGGAGGAGGAGGAGGAGCAGGAGGAGGAAGAAGAAGACGAGGAGGAGGATTTATTCGTGACTTACTCTTGGACCAGTCTGCTGAGCTTGCTTACATCTTTTGAAGTTTTTTACTCACATATTCCCACATCCCTTCACAGTTGTAATAAACGCTACTTGCTGGGGGAGCAGAGGGGATTGGTGCTCTGATTTTGTTTTCAATTGTTTTAAATTCGTTTTAATGGAGTGGTAGGGCCATGCTGGAGAACGACAGGGCGAGAGTGAGTGATAATTAGTGTGCGCTGTTGCCACATGTGCCGCATCCACTGCTCAGGAAGTAAATTTTCACAATATCTTGGGGTGAACTCTCGTACAAAAATTGATCATATTTAAAGTAAATCAGTAAATATATATGTTGCGTGGCTGCATACTTAAGGTCATGCCCCAGCCTGGAACACTCTGTATTCGTCTCACAGTTCAGGTAGTTAAATGAATATAGACAAAACTCAAAACCTAGTTAACATTATTGGCTGCCATTCCCGAGGTCTTGGGTTCATTACCCGGCTCTGTCAAGAAACATGAATCTGGTGTTACGACTGGAACGTTGTTCACTCAGCCTAGGAAGGGCAGCTGAGAAAATATGGGTTTGATTTCCTCCTCAGCCAACATAGAAGTGGTTTCCCACCACTCCACCAAGGTGGTAGGTCTACCTTACCTAAGGCCATGGTCTCCTCCTTCCCAATACTAGCCTCTAATACACATTAGTACAGGCATCACATGAACACAGGTACTGTTGTGTAATTCCACATTCACCTAAGTGCACAGGGCCATGACCTCAATGTCTCAAGTCCCTAAATTTAATTCCTACATAAATAAATTTTCATAATAGACTGTTTTACCTTTCAATGTCGATTCTAGTTAGCAACCCTCTATTTGCAAACAAGTCGCCTCTATGATCCCATATTAGCAGTTAGCACGTCGGCCTCTCAAAGATGTCGGAAACCCAAATAAAAATGAACCTACATTAAATTACATTACAATACATGTTCATTTGAGACTGGTTTGCATTTCAGCGACCAGCCTAATCTGACCAGTACTCTGCAAGCCTCTGTTTCAGAACAAGTCGCTTTCATGATCCCCTATTAGCAGTTAGCACTGTGGCCGCCTCTGCTGCTGTACCTCTCACTTTGAAATCGTTCAATACTGAATCCAACCATCGCCTCTGCTTCTCTTGCCCTCCGCAGACGAACCCATTAACCTCATAGGTAATCTCTCCTCCCCATTCTCATCACATGACCCCAAATCATGTGCTGATAGAAACGGAAAACTTCATTTTGTTAAGGTTTCATCGAGTTGTAGATTGGTGAGAAAGCAGTTCTTTCATGAGTGGTGAAACTTTGCGGTCCCCGGTTCGCATCCTGTCAGAATAGAAAGTGACAGGTGTGTTTTAGTGAGAGGCTGCCCGGAGGCGAGTAATAATGATAATGCAATTGAAGTTTAACGAGGAAAAACACAGGTACCGGTACGTGCAGCAGTGGAAATTTAATTTAGTGGACAGTGAAATTATTATTCATACTATGTTGTCATATTCGTTATTCACGTTGTCCACCTCCTGTTGTAGCTGTTCACAATCTTGGCTGTCGCCCCAGAGGTCCAAGGTCAATTCCCGGCTCTGCTAACAAGTAAGAAATGTAATTCTGGTCTGAGGGCTTGTCTTTCTGTCACGTACTTCCAGCATCTCTTGCGTCTAGCGGAACTATCATCGTATTTCCTTTCGTAACAAGAGTCTCAACATGTACCCCTAGTTCACGTATTTAAGTTTCCTCGGCTTGGTGGTACATTTCCTTGGCCCTGGGGGACAGAACGTCACTATCTTATTTGGTGATTCCTGACCTAACGGAATCCAATGAACGTTAATCAGCCCGAGAGAGAAGACGTGCGTTCCTGTCACGTACTTCCAGCATCTTTTGTGTCTTAACGGAACTATCCTCGTATTTCCCTGGGACTTAGAGGTGCATGTGATACGTGCTCTACGGGGCGAACGTGTTTGGAACACAAATAATCCAAACAAAGAGTTTGACACATGCTACAGGAAACAACTCCCACCGAATGAGCGTCAGAAAATATTCAACATTTAAAAATGAAATTAAACATTTAATAATAATAATAATAATATATTTTTATTGTTATTTTGGGCTTTAAGGTCGTTTTTAACTGATGTGACTGTGGATGTACCGTTGGAGTTTTGCGCTAGAGAGGTTCTATAATGTTCAAGTAAATGTACCTACATGAGGCAATTACCAGTCTAAATTCCATTGGACTGAATTACAATTGAATCTGCTATTTTTGATTTTGAAGTACAACGTTCAACCAACTACGACAATGAACCTAACAGCTTAAGATTTGGTTCGGTATCTGGTAAACGTCCTGTCGCTTCTCTGTATTACAGAAGTGTTGTTCCATATCACCTCCCTTTCTACCTCCTGTTCCATTACTTCTACTTCATAAATATTTATCTTTGGCGTGTTGTGGTTTCGATGCCTACGCATGCACGTCTAAACCATTCATAAAGGATTTTTTTTTCAAAATATCTGTGGAAAACATTACAAAGAATGCATATGCCAAATATATTTGATGTAATCTTAGTGTATAATGTTAAAAATCACACATTGTTGACCAAAGTAACTTGGTCGAGTAAACTGCACGTTGTTGTTGTTGTTCTCGTCGTTGATTCATTTATGTACTTCGTCATTTAGTCCCGTGTACTTGAATGCGTATGATGACCTGGATCATTGTGATGGCTTTACTGGTGTAGGCTATGTATTTGTAAATGGGACTAAAATAGGCAGCAGCGGCTTCCACGGTGACTGAGACGGGAAGCTAAACCACTTCTTCTCTTCTCAGTTCTGCCTCACGAAACTGAGTATAGGCTACCATGTTCCAGCCCTCAGACCAGAAATGAATTCCCTGGCGGAGCCGGGAATCGAACCCGAACCTCACGACGACGCACTGTCAAGAATTATAGCCCGTAAATCGTGATGCACATCCTACACCATTTGCTCAAACTCTCGAGGCAGGTGCAAAATAACCTGCTGCTTTCCCGCTTCCACGACGCGCACGAGCATATGGAGACTACTTCCGGTGAAAAGAACGTTCAATTAGGGGAAGAAGCAGAAAGTGTTCTTTATCAGGTTTCCTCAAGCAGTCCAATTCGAGCACGTGCCTATCAGACTTAGCATACAGCTTTTCACTGAGCCTCCTTCAGGACCTTTGAGCACTTATGCATTGGCAATCCAGCTGTGTGATATGACCTAGCGGCAAGAATGAGAATCAGCTCTTGGTAGGTCAGCCATGAACACTTTATACGTAGGTAAAAAGTAAAACTTTGATAGTGAAACTTTACGTGACAGGTACTCTGTGTAAATGCTAAATGTGGAATAAACCGAAATCAAGCATTTGTTCGGGCTGTGGTTGTGAATTGGGTCCAATAAGACATTTGCTCGTAAACTTTCACGTTGAATAGTGGAGAGGAGACTCGGAGCCAATCAGCGCCAACTGAACTGCTTCTCATTAAGCAAATTAAGACGTCAATTTAATAGCATCACTCCAAGTAGGTTGGAGGAGCTGATAACGCATGGACTAAACATTAACGTGGCCATAAATTATGCCTACTATACGACACAACAACAACATGTTTTGCGAATGAAACAATCTTACTTAGCAAAATACCTTGAGTATAATTATTCCTATTTCCACCTCACACACCCATCTATAACATAACGATGATTGGCCTATCAGATGCAATTCACACGTCTAAGTAGGTCTATATTACTACTGGCTTGACAAATAATAGCGTTATTTTGTTTGAATCAGATTTCAAATTTACTGCATGTACCAGTCTCGATACATTTTGTTGAACGAGAAGATAAAACATGGCCAAAGTTTTCGTAACTTTCCGTTAAACCTGTGGAAGCAGGATTGCACACTGCAAGCATTCTTCTTTAGTCTGTAGTATTACAACATGCGTACCGATATTTAGGGGATAGCAGTTCTTGTATACACCTACTTAATGTACAGCTCTTGCTCCTAAAAACATGTTATTCTATCTTCTGTAGGTTATGCCATTGACAGCGGTAGGTAGAGTATTCTTTCTGGCTTATTTATCACGGTTGTTTTAGGCGACCACAACGCCTTCAGTGATAATTTGAGTTGTCAATGCAACCGAACTCCGAGTGTGCAAAGGCTGGATGCCGCAGATTTAGCCTGTAGTAAAACCATTATTCTGCGCGGGATGGATGCATATAAACCATGAATTGTTTGCAGGGGCGATAATGGAGTTTGAAATCGGCACCGGATTATTTGCTCTAAAACTGACCACAGATATTCAATAATGTCTCCCCCCCCAGGGGCTCAGATCTAGTGGGACGTTGGTTGGCGACCACCCCCAGCTGAGTCCGGCATTGCTTCCATTTACTTGTGCCGGGCTCCTCTCCGTCTTCTTTCCTGTCGACCTCGCTTGGTCAACTCTTGTTTTCTTCCGACCCCGACGGTATTAGGGTATCGGAGGCCTGGGGAGTCTCTTCCTTTCTCGCATTAATTGGCCCTTGTCTCATCTTTTCTGATACCCTCCTTCTGCGAGGGGGTCAGCCTTCTTTTTCTTTTCATGTTATCCCCTGCCTTCTGCTCAAGGCCCTTGAGAAGGCAGGGTGTATGTAGCCCCACCACTTCTGGTGCACCCTGGATATTGCTACACCCTCAGGGGCTCACGGCTGGTGAGTTCGGGAGTTGGCGATCCCGATGAATTCCTTAGCTGGGTCCCTTTATTCCCTCTTTCCACTGACTTTGGAGCGGGCCCTCTCCTCTTTCCCTTTCATGGCTCTCCTTCCTTCGAAGTCCCTCAATCCTCATTCTTCGTGGGTTGAGGGCCCTTCGTTTCTTCCTGTCCTTTATTTGCCTTATCTGTTATTTGCTTACCATTTCTTCTTACATATTCATTCTCATCTCATATTTCATTATCACCCAAACCATTAGGGACCGATAACCTAGATGTTTTGCCCCTTAAAACACCAATCATCATCATCATCATCATCATCATCATCATCATCATCATCATCATCATCAATAATGTCCAAGTCAAGAAACTGACAAATTCAGGAAAGGAGAAGTTCATCTTACTGTTCTAGCCGAGTGAATTTATAAATTGCCATCTTGGAGACGGCGTCCTTGTTAGAGAGAATCTGTACCAATAGATGCGCTTTCTAATATTTCTAATATTCATCTAAAAGCGTTCTTCAAAATTCTGAGTTTGAGAGTTTGCTATTCCTCGCATGAAATTAATTTGAAATCGAAATTTTCAAGACTTTTAGCTACTTTCCAAGAAGTGTCCCTCTGCGGCACGAAATGCCCTGCCATCAAACAGCAGTACGTGTGAGTTGACCAGGTGCTCCGTAAACACTGATATATGTCTGGAATTACGACAAGGAGTGTTACGACATCCTGAGCTGTGACAGCAGACTGCCAGTCCAGCCAGTAGACCGGGAAGTGCAGCGACCTACTGTAGTGCGGCATGAGCCTGCTTTGTTGTTATAGCAGATAAACGACTTGTGCCAAGGTTTTACTTTCATTGACAAAAATATGAGGGACGTTCCGAAAATAAGTTTCGTCATTTTTTGCCTACGGACCCTTTGTTGCCAAACTGACATACAGGGTCATCGAAAAATAATGCCAACATTTCAAAAAATTATAGCACCGAAACCCTTTATGTTAAACGTGTAATTCTTTCACTGAACGCCAGCTGGTTAAAGTAAGTTTTGTTTTGGAGGGGACGTGACCTTGCTATGCGCACACTAGATGCGCAGTAGCCAAGGTCGGCCGGGGGCGCGTGCTCCAATGACTGCACCGCCCGACAAACTGCACCTGATTACAAAGCTGAAATTCGATGGTTTAATCAGTGTAAAGAAACAGGGACTGTAGAGAAATAATCTAGGCCAGGCCGACCACCAACATCAGCATTGAACGCACGCTTTCCCAATGGCTGGATTGGTACGTTCAATCATTTCAGGAGTAACTGTCAAGATGGCGGCAGAAATTCGCTCCCGCAGGTTCTCCAAATCCCGATTTTTTTCTTCATACACAATATTTTTAATGTACCCCCAGAAAAAAAATCCAAAGGGGTGAGGTCGGAACTTAATTGGCGCGCGCGCCCCCGGCCGACCTTGGCTACTGCGCATCTAGTGTGCGCATAGCAAGGTCACGTCCCCTCCAAAACAAAACTTACTTTAAGCAGCTGGCGTTCAATGAAAGAATTACACGTTTAACATAAAGGGTTTCGGTGCTATAATTTTTTGAAATGTTGGCATTATTTTTCGATGACCCTGTACATCATGGCATCATGAACTATAGGCCTACACCTTGCACTATTTTTCGACATAGTTGTCACCGACATTGAGACACTTCTCGTAGCGTGCAATCAGTATGAAGAAACCACTTTGTTAAAACTCGGTGCCCTCCGATGCAAGGAATTGTCGCACAGTGTGCTCCACCTCAGCATTGGTTTGAAAGTGACGTCCCGATCTTCATTCTCCACACTCGGCTGTCCTTCACTGAACGTGCAACACCAGCGACCAACAATTTGACGAGACATGACCACTTCATGGACGACGGACACTCTAGCATCACGTAACCATTCATACCAGATAACAGCATGCACTTCCATTGGTGACCATGTTGTCAGTATTACCCTTTCACGAATTGATTGCCGACGGTCATACTGCTTCTTTGACAAGTACAGTTGCGCGAGTAGGATATGACTCAGCTCCAGTAGCTTCAGTCATCGTTTAACTGTCCGTGGTAACATGAGCTCCTGTGACACTTATCTGCGCTTCTAAGACACGTAGCGCGAGCTATGCTGCTTGACTTATGTGCGGACTGCACTCTGTCATCACTGTGTCCTCCGCTTCACCCCTCGGGGCTCCTGCAACAATAATCAACAAACGCTGGCAGAGCCACGCTCAGCGGCAATCAAATCTTAAATGGGTAATACATGTCTGTCTGACATCGTACGTTGTACTCGATTGATATCGGGAACGCCGGTCTGCTGCTCCTCTCTTGTCGGCACTGTGCGCATGCGTCATTCCCCCTCCGCTGACGATCCTTCCGTCGTTGAACCAGTCTCAGGTGTGGATTCTTATGGCGATTGTTTGTGTCACCTGGTGTACCATCTGCTTGTGCAGTAGAATGGCGGAACTTCCCTTGTATACACCTCCGTTTAAAACATTCGTGTCAATTTGCGTTAGATCCCGATGGCACAACTAACCCAATGTGCCATATGTTCAATCTTAAATGGAGCAATTGGAAGAGAGTCCAATCGCCACCATAGGAAAGATGAGGTAGAATGAGAAACAGGTTTAGGAGTGAAATCACAAGATCGGATAAATGGGCAGAACCCAAAACAAATGAATATTTTATTAACAAAAAAGCAATAAAACGAATATCTTGGTATAAAAATGTGTTAATTTAGTGCTAAAATCGAAAGGATTTTGAACTTTCCCAAGCAGAGTAGCATGAGAGGAAGGGATGGCCCGTGGCCCATTTACAATAGTTTATGATTGCAAATATAATTAAGTTTAAAGCTTTTGGAAAGAAGTGATTGTTTTGGTCGAAAAATAAAAATAAATCTCACACAAGAAAGGTACTAATAAGAGATTTAGCTAGGTTAAACACAGTCTTGAAAACGAGAAAACAATAATCAAGATGCATAGATTGAAAGCGACCTAGGTAGGAAGTTAGCTGAGCGAACTTTACCAGCGATAAACAATCTAAAGAGATCTGTGAAAACCTATAAGTAAAACAGAAGTAGTCGATAACAATATTTGAGCATGTATTTTTAAACATGAATAATTGCAAAATGTTATGAGATAAAAACAGGGCGGCCGTAGCTAAAAATTTAAAAACTATGCCACGCATATAAAAATAATGCAATTCAATTGCTGTAAGTTTAATATACAAAATAAAGTAGTTTTGAGTATACAATAAGCAAGTAAAATTTACGAGAGAACGAGTCCTTAAGACTCGTGCACAGCAGTGCTAGTATAAATAGTTGGTCTCAGACCAAAATACACTCGAATAGATTGTCATTTTAAATGATAATGTCGACTTCGCTAGGGTCTGGCGTTACGTTACGGTGACGGGACGAAATCTACCGAGAATGCACTGAGGTGTGTGACGTCATAGTGCTGCTTGAGCTTCCTCCTTTCCCCGCGCGCTCCGGTGAGCGTGACGTCATCCAGCCAGCTACCTCCTTTGACCTTGGTTTGCCTTTTTTTTTTCTAACGGACTTTGAGTTCACGTAGCATTTGTAGCATTTAAAATGATATAAAGTCTAGTCTTTCAGACTGACTATCAGTGTTTTTTTTATTACAATTGTTGCCACTTTGATTATTGGCAGCTGTACAGTACTCTCGTTCTTAGCTCAGCATAGTTCTTGCAGGTATTGTAACTCTGCCTTGTACCTTTCCTTTAGACCCGTATTGATATGGAAGAAATTTGTCGTGTAACATTGTGGATACTGAAAAATTGAAATGAATGAAGGAAACTTCTTTTCTCCAATTCTCCATCGTTCATTCAGTAATTCGTTTGATTGTTCGTTTCAACGGAGCTGACTCAACTACCTGCAAGTTTTGAAACACAAAAGCACGAACATTTGTCATTAGATTTCATAAAAATATAGCACTCCGAGATGCAACCTTCCCTTTGTTTTTTTGTGATGTGGCAAAATTTCAATGAAGTCAGTGAGTCGTTATCACACACGCGCGCTAACATGGTTCGTTCAGCCTTTCCATCTCCACTCCTGACTGCTTCTTTCGCAGTCCTCCCACTTTAGCACGGTCGCTCTATATTAAGTAATATTTAAATGGCCTTATGCATAATTGATGTGTAGTCTGCGGGGACCATATATATGAAACGTATTAAAAACGGGGTGGGCTTGTGGATACAAGAGACCCTTAGCGTTTTGATGAGCTACCAAGTTTCAGGACCCGGAAATTTGCAAACCAAAGTAAGCGTATACGCAGTGTGTTCCAGAGTGTGGAATCTCGGCCAGGGAGCAGAATTGCCACAGTTTCTTCATGGTACGTGTAGACACAGTTTCTCAACCTTTTTGTTACCCTCCAGGGGCTCACATCTAGTGGGACGTGGGTTGGCGACCACGGGACACCAGCTGAGTCCGGCATTGCTTCCACTTGTGCCGGGCTCTTTTCCTTCTTATTTCCTGTCAACCTCCCTCGGTCAAGTCGTTCTTTTACGACCCCGACGGTATTAGGGTATCCAAAGCCTAGGAGTCATTCACTTTCCCGCCTTAATTGGCCCTTGTCTCATCGTTCCTGATCCTCATTATTCCTGGGGTCATACCTCTTGTTTCCTTTTCTTTCTTTCTTTCTTTCTTTTCATCCTATTTCCTTTTCTCTTTAAGATTCACGCACTTTTTTTTTCTGAATTGGCTCCCCGTGTATCTAAATTACCTTTAACGAATTTTTTGAATCTACACTACATTCTGTAGGTATTTTCAATCTAAGTTGCATTTTGCGAGTATTTTCAACCTCAAATGCATTTTGTTCGGATTTTCAATCTCATTTGCATTTAAGTATTTTGAATTTCAATTGCATTTTGTAGGTATTTCGAATCTACATTGCATTTTGTACGTATTTTGAACCTCGACTACATTTTGTGAGTATTTTCCTCCCAAATTACCTTTTGTAACAATTTCTAGCTGTCGCCTCCGTAGCGTAGCGGTCAGCATGGTTAGCTGCCGCCCCGGAGGTCCTGGGTTCGATTCCCGGCTCTGCCACGAAATTTGAAAAGTGGTACGAGGACTGGAATGGGGTCTACTCAGCCTCGGGTGGCCCAAATGAGTAGAGGGGGGTTCGATTCCGCCTCAGCCATCCTCGAAGTGGTTTTCCGTGGTTTCCCACTTCGTCTTCGGGCAAATGCCGGGATGGTACCTACTGTAAGGCCACGGCCGCCTTCTTCCCTCTTCCTAGCCTATCCATCCCAATCTTCCATCCGTTCCCATCCCTCATGAGGCCCCTGTTCGCTTTGCAGGTGAGGCCGCCTGGGCGAAGTGCTGATCACAACTCCCCAGTTGTATCCACCCCGACCGAATGTTCCAAGCTCCAGGACACTGCCCATAGAGGCGGTAGTGGTGAGTTCCCTCGCTGAGTCCGTGGGATCCACCAACCTAGAGGGTAAATTGACTAAAAAATAATAATTCTAGTCTACTTTTTGTGAGTCGTTTCAATCTGAGTTCCATTTTGTAAGTATTTTCAGTCTCACTTAATTTTCGTTCTGGTTTTCATTTCATTGTTATTTTCGCTATCACAAAGACCATTAGGAGCCGATAACCTAGATGTTAGGCCCCATAAAGCAACAATTATCATCATCCTTTTTGTGACCGTGGGCACCTCCCTCATGCCATACCAAGTACGCGAGCCCTATTAAATAGAATTATAGGGTTTGAAGCCATTTTTCAGTGTTGCCTTAGTAAGCAAAAGTTTGGTGCTTTTCAGTCGGTCAACACGAATGTACCCGAGAGTTGGGTGATACCCTAATCCTGAAGTAATAATAATAATAATAATAATAATGCATACCTGCCAATTTTCCCGATTTTGGCGGGAGACTCCCGATATTCCATAGCTTTTCCCATCCTACGATTACTCAAGTTATCCTCACAATATTTGTAAAGTGTTTAATGTGAGCAGGTGAGCTAACGAATGGTATTTGGGTGCCTGAAATCGGAAGTGGGTTTTGTTTCAGTGTAAGCGGTTGTTTATTGACTTGACTGCAACATTTTCGTCACATTCTAGTATTTTTTGCTCGGTGTTTGACTCTTCACTAGCTTATGACCAACATTTTTTTATTTTTTTTTGCTCGGTGTTTGACTCTTCACTAGCCTATGACCAACATGTTTTTTTTTTTTTTGAAACAGTTTTCGGAACATTTTACGTGCTTGATTGAATCCAGCGAAGGTTAATTATTTTGTACTGTTTGTCGATGAAAAAATGAAAATCCACAGCCTGCTTCCAGTCTCCGACCGGGTCAGGAATGGAATGAATGAAGCCCCCATCTAGCGGCGAGGATAGGAACTGTGCCGGCTGCCGAGGCCTGACGCACTCCTCTGGGGCAATGATTAAATGAATGACAGATGAAATGATAGTGGAGAGTGTTGCTGGAATGAAAGTTTGACAGGAAAAACCGGAGTACCCGGAGAAAAACCTGTCTGCCTCCGTTTTGTCCAGCACAGATCTCACATGGAGTGACCGGGATTTGAACCACGGACTCAGCGGTGAGAGGCCGACGTGCTGCCGCCTAAGCCACGGAGGCTCTTGTTTGTCGATGTAATGTTTCTATATCGCGTGGTGGAAAGAGTGATATTTCGAAACACGCCGGAACGAAGAAGAACCAAGAAAATGTGAAATTAGCACCAAAAAAAAAAGTAATTTAGATTAAAAAAAGATTTTGTGTTAACAGTGACAGTGATGGGATAATAAATGCCGAATGCTTATTTACTTCATTCATTTTGAAGCATAATTTGCCAATTAATTGAGCTGATGTGCACTATTTATTTACATCTCCGGAATTTTCCTGATTTTCATATCATAATCTCCTGATTTTTAGTTTTGTGAGGTTGGCCGGTATGGTGATGTGTTGTTTGAGTCTTCATTCTTTTACTGGTTTGATGCAGCCCTTCCCATGCCTTAGCATGTGCTCTAATAACCTGATAGTGATGGTCCATAACATTTTTAATTACATTTTAGTATAAACCTAAGCCATTCACATGTAACTCTATTTTTCACGAATTAAAGCTGGTGCGCTTGCCAACGATCTCGAGCGCACCTAACTATACAAGTCGAGAGAATTTTCTTCTTAGTACTGCATATTTTGTTGAAGCCTGAGGTCCAATATTCCAACTAATATTTATCCATGAATCCCGGGTCAGTCGTGTCCAAGAATGCGCATGTACCATTATAATAATAGAATTATTTCATCTGGTAAGTTACACCTTGTATACAGGAACTTTCATTCAGCGTATATTGAAGGCTTGGGTGGAAACATTCATGGTCATTTATGTCATGCATGTGGTACTTATTAGATTAACACACATTAGTGGCAGTCAATATACAGGGAATAACGACACGTTATGAACACGTGACGACAAGGAAGTCATCGCTGAAGCAATATCTTCCATTTTCTTCCATTCCATGCGATAGGTCATCGTCAATTTTCTTTCTTCAAGAAACTCTGAAAATAAAATCCTGGGTTATAGAAAACTGTAACCGTTAAAATATTTAACGGCATTTAGTTCTCTAACTGTTAAAAATATTTAACCGCATATATGTATTTACGTATTAATGGATTTATTGATTTATGTATTGATTTATTTACGTATTGATTTATTCATTTGTTTATTCGGTCCCATGTTTGGGAGAAAAAGAAATTTGTGGCCATGACTTATGAATCAACTCTTGTGTATTCCCGGGAGTGAGGGGGAGGGGCGTAAAGACATAGACTGACGCCCATACCAAAGTTTACTTTGCTTACAGCACCTAGTTGACATTAAATGTCGACCATTTTTTCTACATTCACATTTTTTTTTCAATTTTGATGCACTTTCAGCTAGACTTCTTGCTGCTAATTGGAACTTGAACTCGTTACTGTACTCTAGGAATGCTGAGATTATTCAAACCAGCATATACTTACAAATATATTCTAGAAATATGTTTGTTATTATTTCATTTCATGGCCTTAGACATCGAGGCCTTTCAGACTCGTGTAGTTCGAGTTTGTCATTGTGATGGCTGTATTAGTGTGGGTATTTGTAACTCGAAAAATGCTCTTAACATACTTAATGTGCACTAATGACCATGCTTGCAACTTTTAATTACGAAGTTTCAATATACTTTCGCTTATCAAGCTAAATCTACTTCTAACTGTTCAGAAACATCACATGGCACTACCCAAGAGACTCTCCTGACTTGAATCTCAACGAAGCTACATGTACAACCATTGAAGGAGGACTGAATGTAAATAATAAACTGTATGAAAATAGATCGGAGGAAAACTTGTTAAATATATTCCAGAAGACCTGTGGGAAGTTCATAGCTCAAGAATTTAATACTTCGGTAAACGGATGTTCAATTAAAGCGAGGTTGATGTATTTTAATTGTATATTAATTTGCACGCTGCTGTACGCGTCTAGATAATCTACCCAAGTAACACAAGGAAGCGAGAAATTACAATAATTAAGAAATTGCTTCTCTAATTTCATTTTGCAAATTCAGGATCTTCCTCGTCTTTAGAATATAAGTGTCTAGTTATTTTCCTACTGAGGAGGAATGGGTAAACGTTAACTTGGCCATATAACTTAGGCTTGTAGGCCTAATAGTGCCCCACAATTGAGCGTAGGGGAGGGGTTCCGAATGACAGATCTCGAAGGACAATGACCGTACATTTTATGCACGAATAACCTTTTAAGATTCTGGAGCATCGATTGTGCCCAAATGTGCATTGGTTACCTCTCCTTAATTTCAAAGATGCCGAAGGTAGTTCGCAGCATATTTAGGAAAGTCACGTGGCTCCATTATGGGTAAACCATTCGTAGCGTATCCCATAACTGTAGGAAACTTATTTACGATAATATCCCATAGTATAGTGTGAGGCAGGTAGATAATGCAGTACCAGTTTACAGCTCCTTTTAATCAAGTTTCTTTTTTAATCTTCGGTTATCTGGTTAAAAGATCTGAAGATTTACATTACGCCTGTGCAGTAATGTTTTGGGTGTACGCAGAACATTGTTCAATGTTGTTGGTTTAAGAATATTCAGATGCGCTGTGCACATGCATCTCCTATTGGTAAAATTGCCTCGTCAATTAAAATTGTATGTGATATTTTTAAAAATAATTTTCCCCTGGGATTAGCATTTTTTGACAGTTTCTTTACAACTAAGCTTTTTTTTTTACAAACATTTCACTGTTGCAGTGTTTACACACTAATTTCTTCACATATTATTTGCGGTACTACGCGTAACTTTTAGCCCCATTTTGCACTCCTAGAAATACACAAAAGTAGAAGTGCTCGTGCTAAGTTTAAAATTTGTAATTCGTGTGGTTTTAAAAATACATATTATTTGCGGTACTACGCGTAACTTTTAGCCCCATTTTGCACTCCTAGAAATACACAAAAGTAGAAGTGCTCGTGCTAAGTTTAAAATTTGTACCCCGTGTGGTTTTAAAAATACGCTATTTCATCATCCACCATTTGTTTATACACCTTAGGAGTAATGCTTAGTAAAATTCCATCGTCATCCCCTATCTATTAACAGACAGGAACCGCCGTGCAAGATTGTTTTTAGTTGTGTGCAGCGCTCTGTAGGCCTTGAACACTGAAAACCATTATTTTCTGGAAAACTATTAGCGTTACGAAGAAAACTCATGACTTATATTCTTGTTGTAGAACATCGAAGTGCTTGATTTTGTGATAGGATTGACAGTTTGCCTAATGTTTTGGTATTTAGCAAGTTAAATAACATAACTACATATCAATGGCCACCATATTACAATGGTTGACTACAGTATATCAACATCTGAATACGGTATCATGTATGTATGTATGTATGTATGTATGTATGTTAGCCGTTCATGAAAACTATTCCCATGATAAATGTTATCTCGATTGGTTTAGTAGTCTTTGCGTGAAAGAAACACTTAACAGACAAACTTTCAGATTTATATATTGGTATGATCTATTTATATATCATAACCTGGAAGAATAATATTTGATGTTTTCAAAAGATTGTGTTGACTTGACGTGAAATATAGAAATCTCTGGCAGAGTCTCTTAAGAATCCTTCTTGTTCTGCGTGCGTCACTGGACTTCGTTCTTGGGACTCCCCACGACAAGAAGCGTGGTCATGCATTTGAAGTGGGCTTACGTATTGCACTGGGCTTTATACAGTACATCGAATTTTACTTATTTAAATGTGCTTACAGAGACAAGCTGTCTGCAAAGATGCACAAAATCAACGCAGATAAAATAAGCATATATCTTCTTTATCAGTTTCATATCATAATGCTGAATTGGGAGTTAATTCTAATTCCAATAATACTGTTTTTGGTTTACGTCCCTTTCAACTACTGCGGCTTTTGGAGACGCCGGGGTGCCGAAATTTTGCCCTGAAGGGGATATTTAACGTGCCAGTGAATCAACTGACACGGATCCCTCGCATTTGCGCACCCTCAAATACCAACTGACTGCGCCAGGATTCGATCGTGAAACTTTGATCACCAAAGGAAATTCTATTTCTGTCAGTCTGTATGTATGAATGATTCATTGAAAAATGATCAAATTAATTGCATGGAAATTATTTAAATTAAGAATTAACAGGAATTATATTTGGTAAAAAATTATTTGGATAGTGTAAGGGAGTGGAGTGAAAGAAAAGGCATAAAATAACTTATGTATCCTAAAGAAAACTTAAAATGTTGAACATTATATTTTCACATCATGGAAATCTTCACCGCAAAACTACAGTACATTTATAGACTAATAAGAAATTTTAAATTGCTATGTTTGATCCATTCTCTGCGGGTACGTCTCCTGACGCTGTAGCACTCCCCGCTAAACGGTGGGCATTGAGAGAGCTCGTCCCTGAGATAATGGCATGAGCACGGAAAGAGCCGTGAGCAACTGACTTCTAATAGTTTGTGTTGTAAAGACTAGATGGTGTCAAGTAGAGTAACGCGGCAATGGCTGTGTATTATGCTTACGCAATACAATCACGCACTTTTGAAACAAACTGTCGATATTTATGAAATCAGAGTGCAATTCGTCACTGCCCTGGATAATTCTTTATTTCCCCCCAGAGGCTCACATCTAGTGGGACGTGGGTTGGTGACCATGGGACCTCCGGCATTGCTTCCACTTACTTGTGCCGGGCTCCTCTCCATTTTCTTTCCTGTCGACTTCTCTTGGTCAACTCTTGTTCTTTTCCGACCCCGACGGTATAAGGGTATCCGAGGCCTAGGGAGTCTCTTTCATTCCCACCTTAATTGCCCTTTCTCTCATCTTTCCTGATACCTCATTCTTCGTGGGATCAGCCTTCTTCTTTTAAATATATCCCTGTGCTGAGTCTGGTTCACCCCCCGCCTCTCTATTTTCTTCATTGCCTTTGTGACGGACCCTCTCCTCTTTCCTGCTATTATTTAAGGTTCCCGCACTGGTTTGTGAATTGGCTCCCCTGTGTATCTAAATTACATTTTGTTAGTATTTTGAATCTAAACTAAATTGTGTAAGCATTTGCAATCTAAATTACATTTTGTAAGCATTTGCAATCAAAATTACATTCTGTAAGTATTTACAATGTAAATTGCGTTTTGTAAGTATTTGGAATGTACGGCCGACATTGTGTGAGTATCTTGAATCTACATTATATTTTGTTAGTATTTTGAATCTAAATTGCATAGTATTTTGAATCTAGCTCACATTTTACCATTTACGTTGCTACAGAGAGTTTTAAACGTTAATATGATGATACTCCAGTTTGTTACAGGGAAATCTTAGCATCAGTGCTGATAGGCTCATGGAGGATGTACCGACATGTTATTTCACATGCAAGCGAATACACCCTGTTGCTTGAAGCAAGAGAAAGTGGAGCCGCCTGGCCATCATTGAACAATGTACTCGGTTCTCAGGCTCGGTTGTGCTCCTCTTGCCCCCGTTAGAGTTCCAGCAGCACGGTCGACCCAGAAATAAGCAGGAAGTTAGTCAGGTCTGTCGTTGACCTGCAATTTCTTCCATCTGTCTGTGCTTTACAGACAGATCATATCATTTAACCCCATGCACCATAACTGATAGCCCAAAGCTAATACCATCTTGGCTCTGTTTAAAGAAAGGTGCATTAAAACGGCGACCTCCTTAATATGATAAACTTCCGGTAAGGTTAATTAAGTGTATTCTTCGTCCGGAAACTTAATTTCTCTTCCGTCCGGCACACTTCTTACTGAGGGCAATCCTTTCTCAGTAAGTGACAGGAGTGGTGTCCTGCTCATTCGGTAGTATTGAATACTGAGCCTCATATGAGCGGTCTGCGCCAAATGAAGGGCATTGCATTTTGAACAGTATTTTCATGCGTAAGAATAGTTCCAGATTATAAAGAGTTATACAAATACAGATAATGACGATTATTTCAACTATCACTTGATAAGCCTACATGTGATTATTGATCGCAGTAATTCTCTAATAGCCTGGCAAACAGACTACATTTGTTCTTGAATGAATATTTTAATTTTAAAAGGTGATTTGTGCTAAAAGAAAAATTACAAATTCTCAATAAACTCTTCTCATATGTGACACTTCGATCTTCCCCAATGTGATAACGACTGCACCTCTGCTTACTGAATCAAATGCTCTTTCCAAATAAATAGTTGTGATGTATAGTTTTTCTTATTTTCTTCCTTATGTTGTCCATTTGTCCATCAATGTTCTTACCATTCTATTGTCATTGGTTGTCATCCCCTTCCTAAGTTCTGATTTGAGTCGCGAGGGCACCGAATAACCCTCCGCCCACGCCATTAAACGCTTGGTTAAAATCCCTGTATATATTTCTAGAAGCCTCCGTGGCTTAGGCGGCAGCACGCCGGCCTCTCACCGCTGGGTCCATGGTTCAAATCCCGGTCACTCAATGTGAGATTTGTGCTGGACAAAGTGGAGGCAGACAGGTTTTTCTCCGGGTACTCCGGTTTTCCCTGTCCAACATTTCATTCCAGCAACACTCTCCACTCTCATTTCATTCGTCTTTCATTCATTTAATCATTGCCCCAGGGGAGTGCGACAGGCTTCGACAGCCGGCACAATTCATATCCTCGCCGCTAGATGGGGGCTTCATTCATTCAATTCCTGACTCGGCCGGTAGACTGGAAGCAGGCTGTGGATTTTTTCATATATATATTACTCAGATTATTGAGCAATTACAGTGGTTTGACTTTTCTCCTCTTTTTTGTATATATTAGACAAATGATTACCCTCCTGTCACGCCCTAGGGAATCTGGCTTCTACAAAAATCTTGTTGAAAATATTCACTAAACTTCCTACGAAAACTATTTTTGCCTTGTTCCTTACAGAATTCGTGTGTTATTTCTGAAAGGATATCTGCTTCTCCTTTTTTACCTTTTGTCCTTGCGTCCCTTGCGTCCCTTGCTTTATCTCTTGATATGTCGTTTGTCAAGCATTGATAAGGTCCTCCAGTCCTCTTGGACTACCATCTCTTACATCTCCAGCCAGCTTTGACACTTAATAAATATACAATCCAGTCTTCGTCACTGGTCGTGCATTGGGCACCACTATTTGCGCTCATAGTACTACGAATTTATCTCATTTCATACTTTCATACGTTTAAAAAATACTTTATTTATTGCCAATAATTCTTTCCCCTGTTTAATCATATGACTACGGAACACATCGCTTTTACAACCATCGAAGTTTCGAGGGTGAACTGCGACTTACTCTTCTCAATAATCTACGCGAGGAGAATTTAATAATACTTATATTGGTTTTACGTCCCCTTTACCTACTGCGGCTTTTAGAGACGCCTGAGTGCCGGAATTTCGCCTCGAAGGGGATCTTTAAAACGTGCCAGTAAACCTACTGACATGGCTCCCCCACATTTGCGCACCCTCAAATGCCAGCTGACTGCGCCAGGATTCGATCCTGCAACCTTGGGCACAGTAAAGAGGAGCATTTAGGTATCTTATGTCACAATAATTTTGTTTCCTACGCACAGCCTAATGAAATGAATATAATTAAACGTATTTACTTAGCACATGTCATCTGTATACACAATATTATTTTATTTCCTCACCGTAATCCAATGCACTGAATAGAACGATACGTTAGGCTCACTGAAACTGATAAAAAAAGGCGCCGTAAGTCTGTTTTGATACGCGACCATTCCTTTTTTCTTTGCTGAGTAATTTCATGCATATTTTCTTTGAGTAAAAAACTAAACTCTTATAGTTTACATGCCTTCCTTCTTGTATAGAAATTTAGTGACATGATTACTTGAATTTCCTTCATTTTATCAGACTCTTCATACCACGCACCAATTTCACCCCCCCCCCCCCCCCCCCCCCTCCCTCTTAGCTTACAGGTGCATTTCCGTCCGGTTATCGATTTGAATTCTTTGTCAGTTTTATTACCTGCTCTATTTGTTTATTGCTAATCATTAACCTAATCCCTGCCTCTATCAATTCAATATTTTCTCCTTGAAGATAGTTTTGGATGTCTTTGTAAATTTCCTTCCTCCATCTGAATATTATTAGTATTCTCACGTCAGTTTCCCCTTCTGGCTTCCCCACTGGTTTCATCTCAAACACCCCCCCTCCCTCTCCCTCTCTCTCTCTCTCCCCCCCCCCCCCCCTTAACTAGTGCCAGTGCTCCTCGGGAACATATGGCTAAATCTACTACACTATCTTCCGTTATATCTTATACAGTATGTCAAGGTTCCTTTTTCATCCCCTTCATAACAACCGTTTAGGATATATGGGGCTATGGGTACAACAGTGGCCTAACCCTCAATTCATCAAATGTCATTTTCTTATTTAATTGAACATAGAAAAATCGCCCTTCAGGAATTGTGAATTGGGCCACTATTGCGCTCATAGCTTCGTATAGCAGCTCCTCTGAACGACATACCGTAGTCCAATATTATTCTCCCTGCACTGTTATTGCATTCCTCGTCTTGGCTGCTACGTTTCCCAATCAGTGTCTCATCAGCCATCTTCACGGTAAAGGGGCTTCTTACCTGCCACTCTCACGTTTCACGTTAAAATCCCCCATAAGCAAAATCTCTGTTTCCTCAAGCATATTTTGAATTCTATTGATTTCCATTAATAACTCTTCGCAAAAGCCTCTCCTTGCATACGTGGAGCTCTCCGGAGGGCTGTAGATAAAGCCGAAACATGATGTTCCTTTCTTCATCCCCCTCATTTCTGACTTTACCCACACTGCTTCTTCCATCTCTGGATCAATGAATTCCATTATTTCACCTTTCCTCTTTACTGACGACAACAATCCCACCCACGTACCTCCCTGTGCCGCATTCCTAATCTCTGTATTTCTATAATTTTTTAAGCATTCTAATTTTACTTCACACCCTGTGGGGGGCAAACTTTCTCCTCATCCTATGATCTGCATATCGTTCATTAACGTCCTGACTACTTTATTCCCTACGTTGTTCAGAAATCCCTCTACATTGACATAAGCAACGTTCCAAGTTAACTTTTTCTTCTCTAGTTTCTACGCTACTGATTGTTTTACTACTAGTAATTCTTTTTCTCTATCACGTCTGCGAGAATGTTTTGCGTCATATTATGGTCAGAAGAAAATAATTAATATTCTGGAGTAGAGATGACTTTCTTCTCCACGTTCACAGAATGACCAGTAGACTTCTTACCACATAATTCCTTTAACCTCGTGACTGTGTTTACCCCTCACCCCTCTGATTGTCATGTGCGGCCATCACCTGAACGTTTCTGCTCGTGTCCACTGATTATCTGGTGTTATTCTGCTTGTGAGGTTGCTTCAGTAGCTGCATCCATGTTGTCTTTTGAGGTCGTTGGGTTCTGCTCCGTGCTTTCTACTGGCGTGCAGATTCATTCCTCCATCTGTATGTGCCATCCCTCTGTCTCTTGTCTTTTTTCAGGCTTCAGCATCATCTTATCGTGAACTTGTCATCGTCCAAATTTTACCCAATGGTTGTTACTTACCTATTCTTGTACATATAAGCTTCAGACCTGATTCCTGGTCTTAATCACATGGGGTAGCTAAAAACCTCTGACTTGTTTTTCTCTGCCTATGTCCCTTCTTACCCTGTCACATTCTTGGTGTTTGCGAGAATGTTTTGCGTCATATTATGGTCAGAAGAAAATAATTAATATTCCTACCAAGGGCAAAGGAAATACTTAAAAATCCAAAAATATACGAAAGTCTTAATTCAATAAATAGGAACTTACTGCAGGAATAAGGGGAGAGCCTATAAACTCGTAGCCTTGCCAGATAGAGAAGTCTAATGCCAGGACGTTACTGTATCTTTGAAGAAACCTTGTCTAGTAATTCACTAATTTATAAGGCAGGTATTGTGTAAATGTACGATGCCTAACATTCCTGTATGTACTTCCTTTAAGTACCGAGGCAACGTACCTGTTCCTAGTTGTGCAATCATGGTGGAAGATGAAAAATCCTACCTAGGTGTTATCATTGCTGCGTACATCAGGATACGTTTGAGACTTGTTGGTTGGGTAAGTTGTAGTTGTTTTAAGGGACCTAACATCTAGATTATCGGCCGGTTGGGTAAGTAAGCCTTGAGAAAATCAGATTATAGGCCGCGCATACTTTCAAAAAACAATCACGGATCTTACAGACTATATAAGCACCTGGGGAAATGCCTATCTACTGTGCTGGGATTTGATCCCGCAAGCTTGGGATATTTCGCCAAACAACAACAACAACAACAACAACAACAACAACATCATTTGTGATTTCTTGTAGATTGGCTTTTGCCAGGTGAGAAAATACGCGATAATGAAATATCAGGTTCCCGAAAATTGGTGTATGATCAGCTGGAGAATGATCTGAGTGAAACAACAGTTCATAATTGAATACGGTGGATAGGACGCAGTCAATGAATTCTTTGAAACGTTTTCATCAGTCTAGGACATTTAAAACCAGACCCAACGTGAAGTGGAAGTATTCTGTAACAAATCTGTGGATAACCTCGCTTCCCGCCATTAACCTACCTCCTTTGTCGTACCAAGACAAAACACCGCATACTTTCACTATTTTACCATACTACTCGCTGAGGAACTTATATTTACCGTTTTAAGGACATATTTAAAGACTCGGGCTGTACATTTACCGATTTAAGGACATATTTAGAGACTAGGGCTGTACATTTACAGTTTTAAGGACATTTTTGAAGACTCGGGTTGTACACAGTATTGAAGACTGGGGGTGAGAAATGACGACCACGACTAATGGAAGTGCAACATGATATTAAAGCTAGTGACAGCTCATTCAAATGAGTGGAAGTTCAATGAAAGCATGTTTGTCAAAATGTGGAACACTTAAGTCAAATAGGCTATATTTGTCGCGATTTGATAATGTTGTGCTTCGGCTATGCAATGCCCCCAAAGTAGCACCATTTACTGTTTTGCTGAACGTCGGCCACTTTGGAACGACCGCAGCCGAGAGAAGTAGTGAGGTATCAAAACTAGCAAATCATCATCACCTTGGAATATAAACTCTACCCCTCACCCATGGAAATTTTAAAGGTTGGTAGTGGCTGCCACCCTATTGCAGGGTGCATGAATGGCAGAAATAACCATGGATGGAAAGGATGGATGGACAGATGGATCTTTTGTTGCTTTATTTATGACCACCTCGTGGTGTAGCGGTTAGCACTCTTGGCTGTTGCCCCAGAAGTCCAGGTTCGATTACCGTCTCTGCCAATCTTGGAAGTCGTTTTCGTTGGTTTCCCCACTTGTGCTCCAGGCAAATGCCAGGATTGTTCAAAGTTATGGCCACGGCCACTTCCTTCCAAATCCTCACCTGAATAACAAATGCATGCTCTAATGCAGCCATCACAATAGTACAGGTTATCAGACAAAAAGCCCACACACACCCAGGCCCCTCAATTGAAACAATAGAGTTAAAATGGGACACCACAGAAAACCACCTCTCCTTAGTTGTCATCACGAGACTGAATTCATCCCGTTCCAACCCTGATATTAGGATTAAAATCATCCATGACAGGGTGGAGATTCAAAAATGAATGTACTGAACGGGGTATAGTAGCCGCTCACCCTTAGATCACGCTAGGTGAGAGGTTTGAGTTTACCTGTCTGAAAATGGCGGCTACCTGTCAAGGGGTAACCTAATATATTCTTTCTTAGAGAAACATTGAATTATTATTATTATTATTATTATTATTATTATTATTATTATTATTATTATTATTATAATTATTATTACTATTATTATTAAAATTGGTATACCTTGAGTAACTACAGCTGTAGGACCCGGTTCAAAACTTACCACACGCTAGGTTCTATGTTCTGGAGTGTAGGTGTGAGTGAGCCATCGTAAGCTAGGTTCTATGTTCTGGAGTGTATGTGTGAGTGGATCATCGTACGCTAGGTTCTGTGTTCTGGAGTGTAGGTGTGAGTGAGTCATCGTACGCGAGGTTCTGTGTTCTGGAGTGTAGGTGTGAGTGAACCATCGTACTCTAGGTTCTTTGTTCTGGAGTGTAGGTGTGTGGGCCATCGTACGCTAGGTTCTATGTTCTGGAGTGTATGAGTGAGCCATCGTACTCTAGGTTCTATGTTCTGGAGTGTAGGTGTGAGTGGGTCATTGTACGCTAGGTTCTCTGTTCTGGAGTGTAGGTGTGAGTGAACCGCCCCACTTGTTGACCTATGCAGTGGAGATGGGAAGAGAAAGAGGAGATAGATCCCCAGGTCCCCACTGTAATTTGGCTTCGCCGCGCCGCCGTGCCCTCTTTTCACAGTGCCTTGAGGCGCTAGCAAGGCTGCATCCTCGCTACTTCACTAATACTGTACGTACGATCTGCTATTAAACTATAGTTACCCAAATTAGCACCCTCCGTGTCTTTGCTGGAGTGGGATACATACGAGGGCTGGTCAACGAATTCATTATTCTGCTGTAAGTTTTTTGTTGTTATTAGTTAATTTTAGGGGCTAAGGACATCTCGGTCATCAGCCCCGTGTAGTTGGGTGTGTGTGTTGAACTTGTCGGATAACCTACTGTACATTTGATGACTGTAGTAGGGTGTGTAACTGTATTATGGACATGAATGAGGTAGGTGTCTCGGGACTTGCCTGGAGGGAGTGTGGAAAAAAACCTGGAAAATCCTACACTCAGGATAGCCGCTGTCAGCGCCGAGATTCAAACCTAAGATCTCAGAGCATGCTTCAGCTGCCCTCACGGCCGTGGTGCACGCATAACGATCACGGCTACGCTGTGGGACTGCTGTAAAGGGATTCAAAGTAGAGACAGTCTACTTGACAGCACTATTTAAGTTTCCTCCGATCACCTCATTTTTTATTGTCTATCAACCCTGATTTCCGAGTTCGTTACACTTGCACTTCTGAGACAAAATTCAGATGAGATATCCAACCCGGATATCCTAGAAGAAGTTCTCCGTTGTTTCACACTTACACTCCTGGCAAATACCGGGTGGTTCGAAACTTGAGGCCACAGCTGCCTCCCTATCCTATTCTCAATTGCAAATACACTACTACAGACACCGCAATAACACAGATTATCATACAATTCCTATAAGCCCCGGCCCCTAAGTACACGGGGCTATATGGCCTTGATATCGCAAGCTCCAAAAAGGATTAGCCACAATCACATGAATATGCCCACATCGGAATATCTCGTGCTCTCGTGTAGCTCACCAGGTGAATGCTGACTCGTGCCCTATGTCGACTCTTGATGAAATCCAGACACGGTGAATTGAAATTCCTTTCGCCACCCTTAATTGGTTTACAGTGGTTCCTCCTCTTTTTTTCTTTTTTTTCTTCATTTTTCCTTCTTTTTTTACTCTTTGATATTTATTCGATGTTCATCTAAGCCGATTCTCCAGGGGATTTTTGAGTGAGTTTTCAAATGGCAAGGACTCCCTTATTGAGAGGGAACATCATGATGAAAATCAATAAATGTGAAACAAAAATAATGGTATACCGCCAAAAAAAACGGAAAACCCTATTGACATAAATTTGGCAGACGTAAAGCTACGGAAAGGAGGAGACTTGTGCTACTTGGGAAGGAAAATAAGTTGTGATGGACAAAGCAATGAGGATATAAAACGTAGGCTGACACAGACAAGGAAAGCATTTCTACAGAAAATAAATTTATCAAAATAGATTTAAAAATTAGATAGATATTTATGAAAGCCTTCGTCTGGAGCTTGGCACTTTATGGAAGCGAGATTTGGTCTGTTGGAGCTGAATCGACAATAGAAGTATTTGAAATGTGGTGTTACAGGAGAATGTTGAAGATCAGATGGGTAACAGTAACAAATGAAGAGGTATTAAAACTACTGCGAGAGAAGAGATATTTCTGGTGACTCCTATGAAGAGAAGAGAGAGGTTGGTAGGACACATACTAAGACACACATGAATAGCAAACTTAGTTGTAGAAGGAAGGGTTGAGGACAAGAACTGTAGGGGTAGACCCCAATCGAATTTAGGGTGTCGTAGCTATGTAGAGATGAAACGATTAGGTTAGGACAAGGTGACTGGGAGGGCTGCTTGAAATTACTCAAAAGACTGAAGACTCCAACAAAACAACAACAACAACTACATCCTTCCCAAGACAACTACTACTTCTTTCTTAATCTAAGCCTGTCTCTCTCACATCCATCCTGGTGACGGCTGTAGATAATTTCCCTTCTTAATTCCACGTGAATACTAGGACGATGACTCGTGAGGCCAAACTTAAAAGAGGAGGGTTCGATTCCCACCTCAAGTATCTTGGAAGTGGTTTTCCGTGGTTTCCCACTTCTACTTCAGGCAAATGCCGGGATGATTCCTAACTTAAGGCCACGACCGTCTCCTTTCCCAATCCTCATCTGGATTACAAATATACATATTAATACTGCCACCACAATAGCACAGGTTATCAGATAAATTACACACACGCTCAAGTACAAGGGGAATACATGACAACGATGTTGCAAAGCCCCGAAATCAATCAACACCACCACCTAGGATGATAACTACCTTACGACCTTGGCCGCCACCTTTCCATCTCTAACCATTAGTATTAATGACAGTAACACAGGCTTTCAAGACACCGATTTCCTCAGATCACAAGGCTGATGATAAAAATGTTACTGGTTTTGCGTCCCTTTTAACTACTGAGCCATTTAGAGAAGCCTGGGTGCTATAATTTGGCCCCGTAGGGGTTCTTTAATGTGCCAGGAAATCTACTGAGACTGCTCCCTCGCATTTGCGCACCCTCAAATGCCGTCTGACTGCGCCAGGATTCGATCCTACAACCTGGGACAGAGCAGACGACAACATTACCATTGAGCCACGTAGGCAGTCAGGTCTGATGACCAACTCATGTTTGTCCATGCCGCAGCAAAGCCTTGGTTTCCTTACTTCATTCTATAATGTCCCGACATACCTTTGCGCGCTGCGCTACTCCTACTACTGGCAACAGTCCTGGAAGTTAAGCAGACTGAAATTGAGTTATAAAACCCATTATGTGAACTTTTCTGAGATGTCACTTTCTCGACGTGTTATAGAGCTCTTGTGAAAAGTGAGCTTGTAAATGCTTGTTCTGGTGTAATTATTTCCTTATTGTGTTGGACGTCTATTCCCATGCACTGGAGCACTATTTCAATAACCTCTTAGAATTTCAAATCGTATCTTATTATATAATATCTTAGCTTATATTATATAATACGCTAAGGTGTATGTTTCACAAAACTCAAGCTCCTAAACCAGAGGGAGTTAGAAGGTGTGGTTTGTATCAAATTCTTCCAAATTGTCTCAATAGTACAGGAAAAAAATCTTGCATTTTTTGAAAAGTCAACGGAAATATATTTATTTGTTTATAGAGTGATTTTAAACAAATAAACAAGACGATAGCCCCTGGCAGAACTGTATCGCGTACAGCCCGCATAACACTAGGGCCGGGCGGGTAGTCTGTACACATGGGGCGCACACAACCCATTATGCGAGAGTTCTCGCATGGGTCCGCTAGTTGTTATTATTAATTACCTGGGTCAAGTAGTGAAATAAAGATCTACTAAAAGGCCAAGATTTAAGTGGCTTTCAAGCTTGCGATCAGCAACCACGACTTAATTATTATTTTAGCTTGCCACGGTGGGTGAGTGGATAGCGTGTCGGTCTACTAACCCCAAGATTGCAGGTTCGCTCCTGGCCGTGGTAAGTGTTTTTTTTTTTTGAAATGCGGCAAAAATACGACGAGCATGTCATACGATGTTGGCATGTCAAAGAACCCATTTGAATTCAGTAGGCCGTGTTCATAATGGCAAAATTAATCTCGGGAGTTTCCGCCAACACAAAGTTCCTCATTTCTCTACTGGAAAGCGCTATAGTGTTCAAGGAGTTTAGATATCTAACCTCCTTGACTTTCATAGTGATTCAAGGAACAACGAAATTCGACATGCAAGCTACCCTCTGGGTGTCAAATTACAAAGCTTGCACCCGGCACCCCAGGCCATACGATATTATAATAATTATTATCCCCCCCGTTACGTAGTGGCTAGCTTTCTTGGCTCTCACCGCGGAGGCCCCGGGTTTGATTACCGGCTCTGCCAAGAAAATTAGTTCCGGTTTGTGGGATAGTACGAGGTACACTCAGCCTCGTGGGGCAAGACCAAGAAGAGGAGGGTTCGATTCCTATCTCAGCCATTTCCATGTTTTCCTACTTCTACTCCAGGCAGATACTGGGTTGGTCCCTAACATACGGTCACGGCCGCTTCCTACCCCAATCCTACGTCAGTTACAAGTGCACACCTTAGTACAGGCATCACAGTACACCGGGCTACATGACCACGAAGTATCGAAGCCCCTAAAGAATCAACAACTTATTTATTAGCAATTTTTCCAGGTTTATGCCGTGACTTTTTCGGGCACAGAGACCAAGGACCCTTTGATGTGCCATCTTGGTGTTCCTAGGCGAAACCCTGTACAAGACACGGCCTAAACCTAGAAAAAATGTTGAGTTTTAATTCGTTGTCCGTTAAAGGTAATATACACCCTGTTTGAAAAGTTAGGTGAATTGGCTATATTACGAACGGATTGTTGATTTACCTGAAACAGCCGTTACTGTCCTTCGAAGTAATCCCCGTGGATGGTTATGCACTTCTGAGAACGACTGAATAAGTCCGGGAAACTCCCGGCATAGTCTTCTTTAGGAATACCCTTCAGTTTGGGTCGTCAAAACTCGAAATTGACAGCAAGAGAGAAGCGTGAATTTATGCAACCTGCCTTGCACACCTGAAAGACTGGCGGCAGTGAGAAGGGTGAATGTTCCGTGGAATGGAATGGTCCTGAAAACCATCGTCACGGGTGACGAGACCTGGTGCCTGAGGTATGACCTCAAAGGCAAGCGTCAAAAGTATGGAGTATCGGGGTCCAGGGTCGCCGAAAAGCCCTCATGGGCTAGAGGTTTTCGGACATTTCGGACATCCAATGTAATGTGACGACTCAACTGAAGGCTATCCCTCAGGAAGACTATGCCAGGACTTGTACAGCCGTTCTAAGAAGTGCATAACCATCCACGCGGATTACTTCATAGGATAGTAACTGTTGTTTCAGGTAAGCCAACAATCCGTTCGTAATATAGATCCATTCACCGAACTTTTCAGGCAGAGGGTGTACCAACTTAATTATTATTTGGAATCCGAACCACTGTCTGTGTGTAGGTTCGCTAATGGAACTAGAATAAAATTGTCCTTTATGTAGAGGTCCACCTCGTTTCGTAGTGGCTAGCATTCTTGGCTGTAACTGTGGAGAACCGGGTTCGATTTATGGCACTGCTAACAAAATTAATTCTGGTGTAACGGCTGGAACGGGGTGCACTCAGCCTCGTGAGGCAAAACTGAAAAGTAGTGGATTCGATCGTACCTCAGCCATCCTGGAAGTGGTTTTCCGTGGTTTCTCACTTCTACTCCAGGCAAATGCCGGGATGGTACTTAATTTAAGGCCACGACCACCTTCTTCCCAATCCTTACCTGAATTACAAATACACGCACTGCTCCAGGCATCACAATACACAGGTTATTATCAGACAAATTTTTCACACACCCAAGTACAGGTGGATACATGGCCACGATGTCGCAAAGCCCCTGAATGAATTAGCAACCACCACCTCCACTCCTACCACCTTTATGTAGGAAAAAACCTTTTTCCTCTTCAAGAGGGTTAGAGACTATCGCTGTTACCAATAGTAACAGTTATTTACACGGTAATGACGTTACTATTTAAGTTCAGTGACTGTAACGCGTATATTTTAACTGTCAAGATGTAACGTAAATGCTGCCGACAGCATTAGCTACGCTCGCTAAAGCGCAGCGCTAGGCCATGGGGCCAAGCTCTCTGTGGACGCGGTAGACGTGGGTTCGAGCCCCACCGTCGGCCGTCCTTAAATATTAAAATGATATGCAGTAGATTCCATAGGCTGTATTCCGCAGCTTGACTCCAGCTTATCGTTATCAGTCTTCAATTACATAACCATAATTCGAAGAGGTTATTGAGATATATAAATTATCTAGGCTTAATGTGCCGAGTAGCATTGTCGAATATTTTATCCGGGGCAACGCGGCTGCAGGAGGGCAGAGATCCAAAATGTAATGTGCATTTTTACCTTTGACGATTCCTGTTTCTTCCATGTCTATGAGGCGACTGGTTTCAACGGCGGGATGCCGTTTCTGACGTCATATTCATCTGAGAAGTTGCTGAGAGATCAAATTAATGAGAATGTTTTAACCTTGGCAAGGACTAGGAAAGAATGTCGTGACTTATATACCTGGAGTTTAAAATGGAAGAACACGAAATTGTTTTAACCGACGACCGGCGGTTGGGCTCAACCCTCTCATCTCCCGTGGTTAGCTGTACAGTAGCTAGACCTCATGGCCTTTTAGGTTAACGTGTAGGCCTATAGCTAAATCGGTCGCTTATTTTCCGTGAGAATATAACTTAATACAATAAAAGAAGAGCACATTGGAATAATATTGTAAGCGTCACTTAATAAAATGTTGAGAAATGAAGAAATAATGTCAAAACATCAAAGTTGCACCTATATTTTAAAGCAATTGTTATCATCATAGGGACAATGGCCGTTTAAACACACATAATATGCTAATCTACACAAAATAAATGCAAAATGTAAATTGAAACATCGCTTTGACAAAAGGTGGGGTTTCCAACGTTAGTCCAGGGAGTCCTTTAACTAAAGGCTGGCTGTGAGGCTGCATCAGTATTGGCGAAGCCCCCGCTTACTGTGTCCATGACTGCGGTATTGAGTTCTAGCACAGTCATTTGTCATTTGCTTAAGATGGATCTCAATAGATTTATTGTAGGGTCAACCAACCCCTTCTGGTCATTCCAGCACCCGGATGCCTAAAAGATCACGCCAGTTCAAAAGGACCTTCACATAATTATTCGAATTATTATTATTATTATTATTCAAATAATTATTAGGTTATAGAAAAATGTCGCCCACGATGGAGATAATTCGAGCATTAGTTTGGTATAGGCCAATTGTAACCAGATCCCATGGCGACTTTGAGGATGCTATATCCGTTGGTCACGAAAATAATCGAGCAAGTTGCCATCCTCTGCGAATATCACGTTGTGGATCTTTCACTGTACCGTAATAAGGTAATAACAGACTGTATTTGTGTTAGATCCTCTCATAACACTAGGCTTCCCCTTCGTCTTGACTTTCCTAGGTTAACTTGTATTAATGCAGCATTCGTTATTTTGATTCTTCTACAAAAGAAATAACCCTTACGCTTAAGTGGGGAAGGAAATTCCGGTCTGCCATCACCGATGTGACAGTATCTACTTTTGATATCACCAAGGAATTCATTTACATTTTAATCTCAGCTGAGATTAAAGATAATAATACGTGTAAGTTCGTCGACACTGGCTAATTCAACACAGCAAACAAAGCCCTTGACATGTAGCATAATCCCTTCACCCACCCACCCAAGAGAAGAGAAGAGAAGAGCTGTGAGAACACTGTGTAGCCTATACGTATTATGTACATGTACATTAGTAGGAACCATTACATAAATAAAGCTTTTCTCTCTTGCTGTTAAAGCAAAGGGTTTGGTTCTTATACCCTATACACAGTGTCTTATTGTGTTGAGTGGTGTCCATATTCTGGCATAACAATAACCCAAATATTCAGGGAAAATGTAACTTCTGTGCGCTCTGGTACATATATCTCAAACTGTTCCTCAACCATTCGGATTTCTACCTGCACTTCAGATATGTGTCAGCTAATGGACGTGTTGTTTGTTGTTTCTTTACACTGTAAAGAAAAGTGCAAAAATTCATCTGTTTTTGAAATTCAAAGGTACTTTCCTTACAGTCTGACCCAATTTTAATTAATAGAAGTTATTTTAAACTTAATATTTTATTTACAAGACTTCCTCGTGTACTGGGGTTGCCCTGAAAGACAAACCTAGATACACGAAAAGGATAAAACTACCGTTAATCCAGATAAAATAAAATAATCCTGCTGGGAAGTATAACAAATCACATTGCAATGTAACAGAGATATCCAACCCCTGTATTAGGCTTACAAACTGTTTCGCGGATTAGTATAGGTAAAGCCTTTCAGAGTAATGATTTCCACCTCCTGAATTGTGCCTAGGCCAAACTGCCGGCAAAACTTAACGATATGATGAGGAATGGTTGTTTTTGAACCTACCATGACACCGATCATTGAGAAGTCTGGCAATTCTCTGAACTGATGTAGCTGTTCTCTGCAGACATTCCTGGAGCTCGTGGTTAACATTTATTTGAATGAATGAATCTTACTTCCTTATAATTACTTTAACCCTAAAAAGTTTGCGTTATCATTTTTAATGAAATTGCAATTTAAGAATATTCCATGGTTATGCACAACAGGGAGCTCATGATGTGCTTCATTGTATATGGTAAAAAATCTCACAAACATAGCTATAGTTTTTTTTAAATAGAAGAGAAATGTTGGTCTAATGATGCGTACAAATGTGTAATTTGCATGCAAAGGAGTACCCAGTGCCTTTTAAGGAAATAACTCTATTTTATAACTGAAAATCGGTGCAGCGTTTACCTAAACGGAGAGTAATGATAAAAACATCACATTGCACTCACGTAACATATTGCACTCACAAGTTACGAACGTTTCCTGCTAACTCGATGAAAAATAAGAAGTTTATAGTGAATCGGGGGGATCATGGAGGCGACTTGTTCGCAAACAGAGGTTTGCCGACTAGACTGGACGCTGAAAGGTAAAACAGTCTCAAATGAAAATGTATGAACTGAATGTGTATGAATGTACAGTTAATCGCTTGTAGTGATGCAATATGATTTCAATATCCAGAGTTCAGTTTCCAGCTCTAGAGAAGCCTGATTTCTGAAGGCTAGGTAAAATTCTAGTTACTCCCTGCCGAACATGTTTGGTAACTTCGTTATAGATTAATAGATCACCGTAATGGCATCCTCATTATGTGTTCAAAGTATGAGAGAACTATTAATGACTCGCATTTGGATTGTAGTTATTTGACTTACTCCGAAGTGATATTCGTAGGCTTGCACGCAAATCTATACAAAGTCTTCCGCAGGACTCGAGCCCAGATCACTGGCTAAGCTTTTATGCTTCATGTAGGGACATATCGCTTAACAGACTTGTGTATGTAAAGCTAGCCTCCCTCCCCGGCTTCGTCCGGTATCTTTACCATTTTACCCAGCGTAAGCTTAAAAGGCGCACGGACGGCAGGTTTTTCTTCGACTCTATTCACTGAAATCGTTACTGCTCGGCTTCCTTTGGTCTACAGACACTTTCCTCGAGGAATCATTTACTGAATGGTGAAAACCGCAACAAACTTCATCCAGTGGTTCTCGACATTACTCGTTACATCCAAGAATCGGGGACTTGGTTGTATGCTATGTGGACATAAGATGTAGTTGCCATAGAATAACTGGCCTGGTCTACATACTGTCAAGACAATTCTCCACATAAGCCGAAGAAGATTAATTTCAGTTTCACTACAAATGTTGAAAGTTTAGGGGCCCGTGCTGATATAGTTCTCAACTGTATTGCAAAAGAGAGAAACCGTGACACACTACAGCCGATGAAGGGCCTAGGCCTACCAAGTGACCGCTGCCCAGCCATTTGGCCTGCAGATATTGGGGTGACGCGTGGTCAGTGCATCGGATCTCTTTGGCCGTTTATCTTGTTTTTCGTGACCGGGGCGCTGCCTCACTGTCAGACAGCTACTCAATTGTCCCCACGAGGCTGAGTGCACCCCGTTCCAGTCCACACGTCACTTTCTAAAATCCCTGACTGAGCCAGGAATCGAACCAGGGGTCTCCGGGTGAGAAGCAGACGCGCTACCCGATTGCATACATCAAGCTAAATAGTTGAACAATCCGATTGCACGCGACTGTCGGAGTCAGCGTGTTGTATGTAGCACGTGGGTAGTGTCTAGTTTGGTGGGAGTTTAATATCCATAACCTCCTCTAAATCCATGCCGTGAATAAATTATCTTCTTCTTAACAACATTTTCGGTGAACTTTTAAACTGAAATCGCGTGATCCAACAATCATACGATACTTGTTGTCAATCAAATCAGACGTTTCGCAATGAAGAGGTAGACATTGTATAGATAACAGTGCATGTTGCGTGATGATGAGGAACATGAGGAACGAGAAGGCGCTGACGTAAAGACCCCTAGTGGAGTTACTGCTAGTGCCCTGCGCGGATGCGGATATCCGCAAATTTTTCACCAAGCGGATATAGTTTGCATAGCTGTGCGAATAGCGGATAAACTGCGAATAATGTTTGGACAAAATTTGTGGATAGTTTTTAGAATGCAACGAAAGTTTGATGCTTTTCAATCGGTCAACACGATTGTACCCAAATGAGATGGGTTATTCCCTAATCCTGAAAAAAAATTACATGAGATTAATAAATGCATCATAATGTTTTAGAATACAATCCGAACTTGTTGAATATCATTGCTAGGACCCAGATGTTTATGACTTATATTTTTTCGTTACGTTTTTAATGACAAATGTAAGATGATACTTACGCTAATCTCATTCGAATAATGCCATTATTTATTTATTTAGCGTATGATGAAAACAATATTAGTCTATATACAATATATACAGTACAACTACCATCACAAGTTCATAACTAAAGTTCCATGTTTAAAGTTGAGAGCCAAAGAAGGGCTTCGCTTGAGACACAGTGTAAGTCTTCTATAGAGCCTCTGTATGCGCGTAAAGGACACTCGAATGTGGCCCACTGTCTGTTCCTCTTCTCCGCAGTCACATTGAGGTGATGCCTTCCATCCCCATTTGAAGAGAGTGGCTCCACATCTACCTTGGCCGGTCCTAATACGGTTTAGCGTCCTCCACTGTCGTCTGGGAAGGGAAAATCCATCAGGGCACTTGCAGGGGTTCTTAATAAGGCCATTAAGCACAATTAACGCTCCGAACAGAAAAGGGTTGCAACTCGGGCTATAAAATATTAATTTTAAACATAGCACATGACATACATAACTTAGGGGAACGACTTTCTTCGCAAATGTCTAAAAGTGTTTGCTTTCATATTTAATCTAATTAAAATATTATTGTAATGTCAGTAGATTTGGAACTAACGTGTGGATGCGGATAAAAGTCGTGCAGATGCGGCTCGGATGCGGATAACGTTTTGTTTATCCGCTCAGGGCTCTAGTTACTGCACCTCGGAGTGTTTTTCTCACAGCTGGGCGCGATAATTAGACAATGCATCCCTGACTTCAGGCATGGTTTAGTGCAGGAACAGCGTATGTCTGCTTCTGCTTCGATTTGAATTGGTTATACATCTCTAGCTGCTTATTTCCAGAATAAGAATATTGTACTGTACTATATGTCCACATCAGATTACATTAGTGCTTAAGGGGGGGAAATGGCCTACAGCGTGAAGAGAGACAACAGTAACTATATTAATTTTATGACTCTGCCTGTCACAAATCTTCCACAACGATTGTACACATTTTCAAGGAAACTTGATACATCTTGTTATAGTCGTGAAGGCTAGCGGAGTCCCAGGCATTTGATTATACAAGTGTTTCTTGCCAAGTAGGGGATCAGTTTTATGAGGATTAGGAGCTTAAAATGGAAGTTAGCTCATTTTCACTCTCCAACTCGGTAGTTACACAGCCACAGTACCTTCAAATCTTAATCCTAGCGTCAAGAAGATATAGACTTCATCGCATCTCATCCCCAACCTCGTTGAAAACTGGAATAATAAGGGGTAGACATACTTACATCATAACTAGAGGCATGAATTTTTCGCACTGATTTTGAACGATTTCGCGAGAAGGACACTAATGTTCACGCTATTTCGTGAAATAGATATTGCTGCATCGCTTTAATAAGATTCTAACATTAATCATTCAAGGTTTCATTATTGTGCTTCTGAATTATTTGTATGAATGGTAGATGTATAAATTGCTGGTAAGCATCCAATATTATTTTATTATATTCCTGATTTTGCATTAATTTTAGTGCTAGCAGTGACTGAATTATTTCAACTTGTTGAATATTTGTTCACGTTTCTCTTTCTTTTCATACATAATCTTTAAACTAAATTTTAAGCTCGTTATTCACTACAGATTTTGCTGTAATATCGCGCTTATCGCGAAATAATTGAATTTCACTTTAAAATGGCCTTATCGCTATAAGTCGCGAACCTCATATCCTTATTTTCTTAACCAGAAACATATGATTCGTAAAGATTCGCAAAATCGCTTCAAAATATTTTTTGTCGCGTTTATCGTTAATGCGAAAAATTCATGCCTCTAATCATAACTATCATTATCCACTTTTCAAAATCTGCTCTTCCTTGAGCTGTCCTTGGCCATTTGCCACAATGGCAATATCCCAAGTTTATAGGTTTCTTTTTAAACGCGTAGGCCTATTTTCTTTAAATTGCGTGTTGAACTTGCAGATACAAATTGAGACTCGCACAGACAAGTAGGCCTTCAATTAACCATTGTATAAAGCATAAAAGACTGGCCACGGTGGCCGAGAGCGCTAACGCGCTAGCTTGTGCCTCGCTGGCATCGGGAGAGCGTGGGTTCGACACACACCTGGGCCATCTTGAAAATGGTTTTCATGGTTTCACATTTTCACCCCCAGGCAAATGCCGGGACTGTTCCTTTTGACAGGTCCAATGCCGACTTCCTTCCAAAACCACATCCCTGACCTTTCCTTTATTTGACTCAAGTTAGCGGTCGCCTAGGCGATCGTCCTCTCACCATCCCCAGTTGTATCTGCTGACAGCGTGATTAGCCTTCAGACACCGTGCTCGTAGAGTCCGTGGATGACGTGCTCGTAGAGTCCGTGGGTGAAGCGGAGCTGGGAGGAAAAGCGATTTAAGGAACAACTTTAAAAAGGCATTTTTGAATTCTCCCAGAATAAAGATGACTTTTCATTAATTGATGTGTGCATGAGTTGTGGTGTACTCTGTAGTTGCAGGCTTAACATACTCTAAAATGAACGTTAAGAAGTCCTATTAATATGGGAGATGCGATGGAAGCGGTACAAAGGAAGGGCAGATTTTGAACATGGGATAAAAAATACTTGGCTTAGAATTTTGAAAATGTACAAGTTTGTAGTTATATGTCTGTGTTTCCTTGAAACTGTGTACAGTTGCTGTACAAGGTTACGACAGGCACACTCATACAATTAGAAATGTTACTTCTTTTGAATCTAAAGCTGTGTGTCCCCCACCCCCTCAAAAATTGTATGCCCAGATAATTACATTCCTATTCAGTAGATCATCTCCCTCTGCTGTGAAATATTTAAAAAATGCGTGTCCTGTTATATTACAGTTCAGGAGTAAAATTCCCTACGTTAATAAACCATACACATATTTCGTCACCGAGCAATGTTGTTGTTGTTGTTGTTGATGATGATGATGATAATTGTTTTAAGGGGCCTAATATCTAGGTTATCGGCCCTTAATGGTTTGGGTGATAGTGAAAAATGAGATGAGAATGAAACTATAACTAATACTAACTACAAACTTACATACTACTGTAGAAGAAGAAATGGTAAACAAATCACGGATAAGGCAAATAAAGGATAGGAAGAAACGAAATGCCCTCAACCCTCGAAGAATGAGGATTGAGGGACTTGGAAGGAAGGAGAGCCATGAGAGGCGGATAGGAAAGGGAGAGAGGAGAGGACCCGCCCCAAAGTCTGTGGAAAAAGGGGGAAAAACAGACCCACCTCAGGAATCCCTCGGGATCGCCAACTCCCTAACTCACCAGCCGTGAGCCCCTGAGGGTTTAGCAATATCCAGGGTGCACCAGAAGTGGTGGGGCTACATACACCCTGCCTCCTTGAGGGCCTTTAGCAGAAGGCAGGAGTTAACATGAAGAGAAAAAGGCTGACCCCTCGCAGAAGAAGGGCATCAGGAAAGATGAGACGAGGGCCAATTAAAGCGGGAAAGGAAGAGACTCCCTAGGCCTCGGATACCCTAATACCGTCGGGGCTGCAAGAGAACAAGAGTCGACCAAGAGAGGTCGACAGGAAAGAAGACGGAGAGGAGCCCGGCACAAGTAAGTGGAAGCAATGCCGGACTCATCTGGGATCCCATGGTCGCCAACCCAAGTCCCACTAGATGTGAGCCCCTGGGGGGGGGGGGGGGGGCACCGAGCAATGAACCGTATGTTACTAATAATTGAATCGTTCAGTTATTATACTTCTGATACAGAGCATGTAATTTAATTAGGGAACTATATGCCATGAATAAATTCTGCAGTGGCCAATTCAATATATATCGGAAAACTCTGTTTACACATACGTTGTGTGGAATAGAACCAGAAGTGACTTCACAAATGAAGGCCGCAGTGGAAATATGATCATAGTCCAAAATTTCTAGAAATTACATGTTAGCATCTTGTCGCTTTTGTTGTATAGTCTAATATACGATCTGGTTTGGTGGGAAGAAATTTTCATCCAACGAGGACGTGATCGGGGCCGTGACGGGAGTATTTTGCAGGGTTTGAGTAAACCTATTTTTCTGAAAGAGTTGAAAAAGTTGGAAACTCGCTGGGCCAATTGTATAGCTGTCGAAGGAGACTATGTTGAGAAAGAAGGTGAGTTTTTATATATTAAAAATAAATAAATCTTGTTACCTTTTTACCAGGCTTATCAAACCACCCTCGTAATGTGCCGAGGAGACGTCAACTAGTCTGACACGCCACATACGCCCATAGGCTTGAACACCTGATGTTCTGTTGTCATTGAAACTCCATTTATCGTATAGCCTATAACCATATTGTGTTAAACGAATATTGAATTGTGTTGTAATAAGACAATTTTACAAATTCAAACTTATACAATAAAGTTCAGTCTTGAGGGGAAAAATTCAAACATTATATAAAACCTTTTTGACGTAAATTATTACTATACTATAATGTGCAGAATACAGCGTTTGCAAGTTAAATGCTCTCTCCTGTAAAGTGTCAGTTATGTGTCATTGTTGGTTGTTCCCCTGCAACCTTCAAAATTTAATGTTAAAATGAACTTTTCTCAAAACCATGAATAGAACAACTGTGGACAGAAAACACGTACGCATTAATCCGTCACCTTGCCAGTGCGCACATTGTGTTTATTATTAAACAGGTAAGTTATAATATTTTAAGATGACTGTCGTTTTCAAAGCCTGACGCTCTGAATTGAATCTGTTTCGGATTTTCTACTTCTTAAATTCAGAAATATTATCCAGGTACTCTACCGTACTTTAAGGTATTTCATATTCTATACACTCAATAGATAAAGCTAAATCTTGAATGGGAAGCACCAGAAACTTCCGTATTTGGTTAAAACTAAATTGGTATTTCAATTGTAAAACGAAATATGAACAAGAGAAATTAGCGAGACATTCTACGGCTGTTCTTCTTTGGACGTGACTGAACTGTGAATTGTGCCTTAGAATATTCGAGGACGAGGAGAGCTTGCCAGACACTCCCGAGGGAGACTGGCAGGGAGACAGGTGAGTAGTGCGGTAGCAAAGAATGCCTCCAAGATACGAAACCGAAGGATAGGCGACGACGCTGTTGAAAAAATAGAATTACAAAACGTTGAATAAAGGAATATAAAGGCTTCCAGAAATGTGGGTCTCTCAAAAGAAACTGTCGATGACATTCGTCTATAAGGCGCGAATTACCGGTATTTGCTTGACATCGAAATAAAATATTCTAGTCCTTCATTTTTATTCCAGTGACATACTGTGAATTATATCTTGCTCTTGACAATGATCAACCTCTCTATTACGGCTATTTCTACCGTGCTATTAACGCACATCTATTCAGGCAATACACCATTAAAAACTGGGTGAGTTATCCGTGGTCGTTACGGCGTGGCTGCAGGCAGTCGCTCACATCCGGGAGGCGAGGAGGTTCAAATCCCCCCCCCCCCCCCCGCCGTCAACCTTGGAGATGGTTTTTTGTGGTTTCCCATCTTCCTTCCAGGCAAATGCCGGCGTTGGTCCCTAACTATAGGCCACAGCCGCTACCTTCCAATTCCTCGTCCTTTCACACTTTCCTCCCCAGACAAGACTCCGCACGTGACGGTACTTGTAGCTCACCCAATGGGTGTCCATATAGAAGCAGCTACAAAACTCTGGCGAGCCGAACATGTCCTCGGACACTCCCGGCACTAAAAGCCATACGCTAAAAATAAAAAAAATAAAAATAAAAAAATATTAAAAAGTCATCATGATCTCCCTTCATTGAACGTGGAGCAGAGGGCCAAATAGGACCATGCAGTATTATAGCCAAAACTAGTTTGTATACCGCTCAAGGTATGAGCTGCTTCTCTGTTGCTCTTCGGCAGGACTGCCCAACCTACGGCCCGCGAGACTATTTTCTCCGGGCCGCCGCTCCCCACCCGCGCCGCCGTGTCGCCAAAACTTGGAAACAACTAAAGCCCTACCCGAAGCAATTACAGTCGTAGCACTAAACTAAATTATCATGAACTTTATTTCATAATTTGATTAATAATTCTGTTAAATGAACGTAATACTCCCTCTTTTGTCATTCATGATGTAGGCCTATGTGTATTGAATATCATCGTACTTCTGTTTTAAATAATTTTATTAAAAATATGTAGAAGCCTCCGTGGCTTAGGCGGCAGCACGCCGGCCTCTCACCACTGTGTCCGTAGTTCAAATCCCGGTCACGCCATGTGAGATATGTGCTGGACAAAGCGGTGGCAGACAGGTTTTCCTCCGGGTACTCCGGTTTTCCCTGTCACAACTTCATTCCAGCAACACTCTCCACTATCATTTCATTTCATCTGTCATTCATTTAATGATTGCCCCAGGGGAGTGCAACAGGCTTCAGCAGCCGGCATAGTTCATATCCTCGCCGCTATATGGATGGCTTCATTCATTCCATTCCCTGACCCGGTCGGTCGACTCGAAGCAGGCTGTGGATTTTCATTTCATTAAAAATATGTAAATTTAATTTTAGTGTTTTATTTTTTTATCCACTACATATAAATAAGTATAGAAAACTGCAACAATACTAAGAAAACTAAGGTCAGACGGCCACAAATATCACCATATTGCACCTCTAATTAAAAAGAAAATCCATAACCCCCAAACCCCCCGGAGTGTTATTGGCCCGCAAGGTCCCCCAACTATTTACAATGTGATCCTTAGTTAAGAAAGGTTGAGCACCCCTGCTCTATGGTCCTCCTCTCCAGTCACGAGACACTAATATAGCTGAGTCGAAGACTGCACCCGAAGCGTTGTCCAATACACTACCTAGGCTATATAATTTAAGAGTCGAGCAGAGTACTGAAGGGGAAGGATCGGGAGGCCAGTGGAGAGCGTGCTGTGTAGCCTCGAGCGCTAAATACACTTATTTTCGATCACGGAATATTTACATCGTATTGGTAACTTTCTTTTCCAACAACTTCTCTCTCAAGACCAAATTATGAGTTTGCATACTCACGTACGTAATACTTTGCTGTACTTACCAGTGAGGTACAATTTTCTTGCTTTTCCATGGAGATAGATCCATGGCTGCTTTCTGATGTCTCTGGGTACCATTGAGACTCCTGTCCCAAAGGTCCTGGGTTCGATTCCCTGCTCTGCCAAGACATTACATTCTCGTCTAAGGCCTGCGACAGGGCACGTTTAGCCTCATGAGGTAGATCTGAGAAGAGGTGGGTTCGATCCCCACCTTAGCCATCCTAGAAGTGGTTTACCGTGGTTTCCCTCTTCTACTCTAGGCAAATGCTGGGATGGCTCCTAACTCAAGACCACGGCTGCCTCCTCCTCAATCCGTCTCGATTACAAACATACAGCACTATATACACCACGATAATACTGGTTATCATACAAATCCTATATTTACACACACTCAAGTACATGGGGCTGATTGATCACGTTGTCGCAAACCGTAAATGAAACCACCACCACCATATGGATGTTCATTTTTCTTGAATGTTCTGGTGTATAAAGTCTGTGGTTCTGTAGGTCATTGGTGTTGAACTCGTATGTCTTGTTCGCTAGCAACCGCATGCCAATGTTCGAAAGTAATGTTCGATTCTGGTGATGCTATCTTATTTATTATGAGGTGAAAAATAACCTCATAAACCTATAGAAGCTCATAGTGTGGAATCTAGACTCGAATATTTAGGGGCATTATGGTGCAGTGGTCAAACTGCTTGCCTCTCATCAAGGTGGACTGTGCTTGATTCCTGGTTAATGTATGTGGGATTTTCGAAGAGAGAAAATCACGTTCTGTGTTTCGGATTCCACGTAAAAATTGAGGTCCCTTGGCTCATGATCGCGAGATCAACGGTGTCTCCACAAATAAGAACAAGTCCTCCCACTGACTTAAAAAACGTAGATTACCAGTGGCGACACTGGTGGAGATGGGGGCGATGGGGAATCTTGGATGACATAAGCACAGCACCCTGCATAGAAAACTTGATATATACAATATATTTTTGTGCGTTGATAATTGCAGACACGTTTGTTAGTAAGCCTGGGTGTAGTTTAAATGTTTGTGTTTACTGTTGATAACTTACGTATTTTAACAAAGTCTGATTTCTGCTGCCGAAACATTTCTAAAAGTTTGACGTTTGCTTGCGAACAATCTCAGTAAAATATTTAGGGACTTTCGTCCGTATAATTATTGATTTAGTATTTCTATATTTCCCGTCAATGTTGTTAAAAAGTACATTTAGTTTTCGTTAGGAGTTCAAAGGACTTTGCGAATTACTGCCCCAACTGATGCTAGCCACGATGTCACTACTGTTATTACTAGAATTTGCAGGGCATAGGCCTACATTCATGAGATATAGCCGATACTGGAGGCTGCCAGAAACTGGCTTGAAGGCACAGGGTGCCCTGGGGTTCATCCATGTGACACCGTGAGGTCTATGGCCACCAGCAGTGTTGAGCATTATCAGTTAAATTCAATTCCAATTGGTCAATTGAAATTAATCGCCGACGAAATTAGTTAAATTTAACTAAAATTGCAATTAAAAACAATATTTTTAATGATAAATGGTTAATTGTCACTTGTCTCGAATTATGGAAAGATTCAACTGATGATCCGGCAGAGTTTTTCTTCTCACAGAGACCCATGCCACAGCCTCAACCTTCTGTGGTTTTCATGGGGAGAGGACTGACATTTATCATGATTACCTGTCCTGGAAGGATCACACGGAATCTTACCAGGGAACCGCAGCTATTCTTTTGTCTCTGGTTCATTGTGCCTTGTGCAGTCGATCCGTTGTGGCTTCGTAATCTCTTTCTGCATAATTCTGAGAGTTTGTCTCTTATCTGCGTTTATATATCCGGACTCGTCGTCAAAACGGCTACGCCAATCTTCATGAAAAGTTGAGGGTGGTACTGTAGTTACTTTGCATGCAGGACAAAAACAATTATAACAATATATTTCCAACGTAAAACTCCAACAGTTATATCGAGCGACCTTCCAGTTTATCATTTTAGTGTTCAAATTAATTAATGCCTCCCCCCCCCCCCCTCCTTTCCCTCTGACCACCTCGTGGTGTATCGGCTAGCATTCCGGTTTCGATTCCCGGTTCTACTAAGAAATTTCAATTCTGGCCTGAAGACTGGAACGGGTTCAACTCAGCCTCGCCTCGTGAGGCAAAACTCAGGAGAGGAGGGTTCGATTCCCATCTCAGCCATCTTGGAAGTGGTTTACCGTGGTTTCCCACTTCTACTCCAGGCAGATGGCTCCTAAATTAAGGCCACGGCCGCCTCCTTCCCAATCCTGACCTAATTTCAAATACGCACGCTAATACTGTCACCGCAATAGCGCAGGTTATCAGAGAAATTTCACACACACGCCAACGTTCACGGGGCTACATGAGCACAACGTCGCTAACTCCTGAATCAATCAACATCAACACTCTTCCTTCATTCCTTTCGTATGAATATAGCGTATCCTGGGCCGTGGTAACTAGTTCTCCCCAAAGTTTCGTTATCCACTTTGAAGGTTCTCATTGGGACTTTAGGTAGCTACACACGTAACTGCAAGCTTGACAAACACGCTTGATCAAACTTTTTGTACAGGAATGCAAAATTTCCCTACGACACCACACGGTACAAGTATGCTTGAACAAGCACCAGTTGACCCTTGCACTATGCCGAGCTTGGAAGACGAAGCACTCGCTTTGGCTTTGCCTTGTCCACAAGAGAAAAACGCGAAAGAAGAAGCGTGATTAGTGGTTCAAAGCGTGGTTAATGAAGAGAAATACTTATTCCCACGTTAATTTACTGAGTGAATTGGAGATATATCCGCGTGATTGGCATGTTTATATCAGAATGAATGAAGAAACTTATCTGAACCTTTTGTCACTCATAACACCTTTAATTAATAAGAAGATTACGATCACGGGAGGATATGTTTACATACCATGTCTGCGGGAAGCCAAGGCTTTCCTAGCGTGAGGCACAGTGTGGCCAACTCTACACCGTAGCCACTGAGAGCAAACAGCGAGACTGGACAGAACTGTGTGCAACACTAGACACTTGACACCTGCGTGACACGTGAGCTGGCCGCCAGTGCGGGACATTGGAGTTCGCGTGGAGTGATAGAGGAAGTATGGTATTTGTTAAGAGCCGTCAGGTATTGGTCAGTAGGGAGCAATGGTTATTGACTGTGGACCTTCTTCAGATCACTAAACTTGGCACAAATGATATCACCACCTGTAGAGCTCACTCACGACTGACGTTTGCTTGCACAAGCTGGCACATCCGAGGTACACACGCTCCGGTAAGCTTTGGCAAACGCGACTTGTACAAGCTTGCATGATTTCAATTCAATCCATCTTCAAGCTGCTTGTACAATTAATATGCTTGCGCGGAATTATCCTACAGACGGTAAAGTCTGCTTGAACAACAAGATGGATCATGCATGCTTGTCAAGCTTGCAGTTGCGTGTGTAGTCACCTTTTAAGCCAAACATTTACCAAGAATGTGTGCTTCTATTTGTTTGCTTTTAAGGATTGTACAATAACTAAAATATTTCACTCATTAATATTATTAATCTATAGTAATTAGAAATATTAAAAAATTAAAATGTGCAAATGTTTGCTGCGTGCGATAGACGATGTATGGGAGAAGTGACTTATGGCCTAGGCCATTATTCAATTATAATGAAAGCATCAGAATAAATAAAAATTTCGTGTGGCCTCCTGGGAGGCCTTTCTAGCTGAGGCTGGCTGCGTGGCTCAGTGGCAACGTTCTACCTGGCGCAGTCAGTTGGCATTTGAGAGTGCGCAAATGCGAGGGATCCATGTCAATAGATTTACTGGCACGTTAAAGATCCCCTTCAGGGCAACATTCCGGCACCCCGGCGTCTCTAAAAGCCGCAGTTGTTAAACGGGACGTAAAACCAATAACGTTATTATTATTCACCCGCGGGAAGACCTGTGTGTCCTAGGTTGAAGTGATAGTGAAGACGGCACATCTCCGGGCCAGGGCAATTAACCCTCGATGGCTTGGTTGGGAATCGAACCCGGGACTCTTCGGGCCAGAGTCTAGCATGCTAACCATTTCGCCACCGGGCCGGACAGCATCTGAATTATTCTGCGTAGGTTAATATCCTCAACTTACAAATGTCTAATAATCGAATAATTACTAAAGTTTCAACTTGGGAATGTTCTTCGGAAGCTTCCCACAAGCAGGAGAGGCTTATCGAGCGAGTTTCCTATTACATACTACACAGTTTCTCACGCTTTCTCCGAACTACCTGACAAGTCAACCTCATCCCTTACAAGGTATTCTAGCCTATACAATAACACAGGTTATCAAAATATATCCCACTCTCACCCAAGTATACGGGGCTAAATGACCACTATATCAAAGCCCTCAGATGAAAGAACAACAACAATAGAAAGTATTCAACTACGTCATATCGCCACTGCGTAATTTCTGTATTCTTCTGCAGTCTCTTCCTCATGCTATTTCGTATGGTCCCCTTCGAATGCTCAACATGCCATTTATGTGAAAGTGTAGTGGTGTTATCCTTATTAGTCAAAGGAATAAAATCGGCACCTCAGGAATTCTACTGGAACGAATTCCCAGTAAGGTACCCTGGAAGGGCTGGAACCTGGAAACCCTGAGCTCCCTAGTCTTCGTTGGGTTCCTCTCCTGTTACTGTATCACTAATTACAATTCATTACCTTGAAGATTGTGTCAAGACTAAACTTGGGTTCTGTTTTCTTATGTTCCAGGTAAGACTGTGAACCTCCATCTTGCTGTCTACTGTTGGTTGTGAGTAAACTATATCTTACGTACAATTAATGTATTATTCACAGTTTACTGAGGCTTACAACGTGATACTCATCTGGTTTATCCCTTGAATCGTATTGGACCTTAATAGGAGTCTAGTCGTAATTTCAATAGGAGGTCTCTGACAACTAAGTGACGAACCACAGAGTTAACTCCTACATATTCTTTTAACTTGCTGGAGATATTCTCCACTATTATGTCCGCTCGTAGCATCCCTTTTTCACGCATATTTTTATTTCACTAAACTGTTCCTTTGTCAGGGTCAGTGTGGGAAGATCTTGAACTGAGTAAAGCATCTGATGCCCGTTCGAGTTTGGCATTGGGCATGGGTGTTGAAATGTACACGGTATGTTTAAATCGTTCTATCCGTCATGCTTACAATTACCTCGACAAATATATGAATATAAATAACATGATTAATATGATAAAAATATATATTCTGGCTGGATGATTGGTCGATAAGACCCAAAGCCCTCCTACCAAAATAACAAAAAAACAAAATGTTATTTGTGGAGTTGCACCAGCCCCACAAATCAGCTTTGAAGATAACTACAATTCTACTGCAGAAAACCCTCCGGTAGGTGAGATCCTCCTTGCCGTAGGTGTGCAGTAATTCTTCTTTCTATCTTAAAGATAGTAGCCTACCTATTCGCGTAACTTTTACTGGTGCAATCGGATAGAGTAGGCTAACAGTGCAAGAATGTCCCAAGCCTTACTGAAAATAGAGGGAGAAATCGACGAATGTTTCAAACATTTTGAAAGGCAATGGCGTATCTGTAGAAAATTAATAGCCTACATTTTGTAGTCTCTCTCGTGTAATTATTTTATGAATTTAGAAGATATACATTATTTCTAGCCTGTTAAAATGAAACAATCCTAACATTCCTATCCTTTTCTCTCACACTCACGTAAGTAATAGCTTTGGAATCCATGGATTAGTGGGATTTGCTATGCGAAGAGACCTTGATACACGTACGTTCTCCACTCCACTTGTGGGGAAGCAAATGAGCAGACCGTGTTTGAAGTGATACTACACACCATCCCTTGCTACCTCAAGCCCGAAGCTCGTCTAGTGCCTCTTCAGCGATCCAACTAGTTGCACAATTAAGTCTGACAGGATAATTCAAGTGGTACAACTACCTTGATGAAATACAGAGGTCTCAAATTGCCATCAGGTCATCATAATACCCACATATCCGTGTATCTTTACTGGAAATCTACATAATTTATACAGAAACTAATAAATACATCAGTAGCGTAGCTGGGCACGTTCAGTGACTCACCACGACTGCAGTGTGGAGCTAGTTTCCATCCGTGAGTGGTCTTATCCCGTTTTTATCACTCCCTTCACACACTACTACAGCTACCACAATAACACAGGTTAGAAAAATTCCACATACATCCAAGTACGCGGGGATAACTGAGTACGGTGGCAAAGCCCCTCAAATGAAAATACTTACAATGGAGAAAAAGAATTATCCGCGTCCTTAAGTTAGATGCTATCCTGTCAATTTCCCGTACCAGAAAGGGGTTCGGTAACTGTGGGAAATCACTTGTACAATGATCAAGTGTTGGATTCGAACCCCATATTACCTGTTGTCCTCATGAGACTGTGAGCATCTCGTCCCAACACTCATACGAGACAGAAATTGAACCAGGACTTACCACGATGGCGTGGCGGTCTCCGCTTAAGAGTTGTTGGAAGCTACTCTATGGTGTATCGAGTGTGAAGGAAGCTATTGCTGTGGGGATACGTGACAACTATCCTTCCCCTCCCACTACTATATCATGGCTAGCCATTCACGTTTATTACAATGCTTTATTATTTTGCTGGGGCCTCTTTTTATTTGCGGTATAAAACATGCATATTTATGGCTTTGCGATGAAAATAAATGGAAGGTAATTATAGGGAGCCTCGTACGTCAGCATTGTAGTGGTGCGACGCAACGCTTTCCTATGTTGTCAGCGATTTTAACGACCCACTGTAGAATCGTATTTGTCTTCCTCGCTGTTCGTACCATTGGCATTAAGCAGCACTGTAATTAGTTCATCAGAAGATAAACTAGTATTAGTGCTATGCCTGTGTCGGAGCGTCATGGCTGTTCGGTCTAATCAAGAAGTTGCTAGTGGCCGATCGCGAGATAGCAGTAGCTTATCACAGCTTTTGTGGCAGCTCTTGCAACACTTTTTAACAACTAGACATAGGCAGGAAGGTTATACTTTGACGTGACCCTTAATATCTTAATCATAAGCCACGAGACCTCATTTTTACGTGGAATCCGAAACGCTGGATGTTAAATTTCACTTCACTTTTCATCTATACTAATATAATACTTCACTTTTCATCTATACTAATATAATAAAGCTGAAGAGTTTGCTTGTTTGTGTGTTTAAACGCGCTAATCTCTGGAGCTACCAGGAGAAGAACAAGCGCTCCCGAGTAGTAGTAATACTCTCTTACTGTCCTGGATCGCCTAAGCGATAAGATGAAATGATAGGAGTCTGGTGCCCTAATGGGCTCCTTTCACTCCGATGTATTTGATGTTTAAGTTTTAATTAATTGGATACTTGATTAAGCTCCTTATTGATTAGATAACAGCTTCAATAACACCTATGTCTATTATTGCCTGGCAATGCGGGCTGCATCACGTCGCCCCTACCAGTGTTCTGGTGCAGAATTGCGAGCTGCTTATAAATTGCAGTCACGGGGAGTAATTAGCGCAAAATGATTTCTTAGGCCCCTTAAAACAGTTATCATCGTGACAGTAGTATGCCTCTGTATAAGGGCGATGGTGTTGGTGCAGTATACTCAGGTTATCAGCTGCAATAAGCGTTGGTGCTTTACGATCCTTATCCTTGAGCGCTCCAGTTCTGTAGTAGTATTCATTACCATCCATAAAACAAATAAATCCACCGGGCGAAGCCGGGCACTACTGCTAGTATGATATAACCGGGTATCACCAGCTTTACTACTGCGCCATCACAATCCAAGAAATACGCATTTTAAAACTAGATAAAATTTCCCAGTTTGCCATAAAACTAATCTAGATTTATTGAACTGTGTCCCATCTACTCCGGCGCTGATAGCGGTCATCCCGAGTGTGATTTCCCCGTAATGTTTTCACACTCCCTCCAGGAAAATACAGATATTGTACCTTAAATGAAGTTCCTGGGCCCAATCGCAAACCCAAAACCTGATAACACTAGTTATCAAGTGCAACACACCAAGTACTCGGGACTGTTGATCGAAGATGTTCTAAGCCCTTGATCGAAGTAATATCATCCCATTTATCGCCATCGTATTTATTCTTCTAAAAGGTGTAGTTTTCAGAGATGATGACGTGTAAGTACTACTTGAGTGAATGGGGGTGGTCCTCTCACCACGTGACAACTATCCTTACCCTCCCCCTACTATATCATGGCTAGCCATTCACGTTTATTTCAATGCTTTATTATTTTGCTGCAGGGCCTCTTTTTATTTGCGATATAAAACATGCTAAATTTGGCTTTACGTGGAATCCGAAACACCGGCCGTTACATTTCACTTCACTTTTCATATGATATAACCGGGAACCCAACCCAGTGAAATGCCATGTCCTGTGGTTCGAATTCCACGTAAGAAGGAGCACGAAATCTAAAAAAAGCAAATAACAAGGTTAAATAAAGAGAAGTCTCCGCCGTTCTTTGGAAACGATAAAAATGGTTTTTGAGCCAACGGCACGTAATGTTCCCAAGCGGTCACCCATCCAAGTACTGACTACGCCCAATTAAATTTAACATTATGGGGTTTGAAGTCATTTTTCAGTGTTGCCTTAGTAAACTTATGATCGCACGATTAACGGTCACGTAAAACTACAAGCTTCCTTCTCTGACAGTGGTACAGACATGACAACGGCACCCTAAATCCTAGCCCCAATTACAACCACCCACACCTTCGGGCACTAAAATAACATACTTTTATCATACAGATTGTGCATGTACGAGGCTCCATAAATGGAACAACAGCATCAAAAGAACTTTCATGCTTGACTTTTCTTTACATGCTTGAACTTCATATTTCGAACACTAAAATTATAATTGTTCACAAGAACTCTGGTTGTGCACTTCCTGGATTTGAATGCTTTACTTCTGATGTCGACAATCCGCCTCCGTGGCTTAGGCGGCAGCACGCCGGCCTCTCACCGCTGGGTCCGTGGTTCAAATCCCGGTCACTCCATGTGAGATCTGTGCTGGACAAAACGGAGGCAGACAGGTTTTTCTCCGGGTACTCCGGCTTTCCCTGTCAAAATTTCATTCCAGCAACACTCTCCACTATCATTTCATTTCATCTGTCATTCATTTAATCATTGCTCCAGAGGAGTGCGTCAGGCCTCGGCAGCCGGCACAGTTCATATCCTCGCCGCTTGATGGGGGCTTCATTCATTCCATTACTGACCCGGTCGGAGACTGGAAGCAGGCTGTGGATTTTCATTTTCACTTCTGATGTCGACAGTAGGCATCTAACATATGATGTAATGGGAAGCGCAGACTGGGAACCTGAAACTGATATTTATTGGACAATACGAGATATTCAGTGTACATAATGCAGCTGTGAATCATCTACTTCAAGACTATGTAGTCTTGGCTTAGTCAACAATCATAATAGTAATAACAAATCAATATCAAAGCTCCTCAAACAACAACAATACAAAGTATTCTAGGGCTACGTCATATCGCACTGCGTAATTTCTGTATTCTTCTGCTGTCTCTCCCTTATGCTATTTCGTATGGTCCCCTCCGAATGCTCAGTTACGCCATGTAGCCTATGTGAAAGTGTAGTGGTGTTATCCTTATTAGCCAAAGGAATAAGATCGGTACCTCAGGAACTCCACAAATCGTGTGAAAACTTGTAAATATCCACTTACATATGCATAGTAAGAAACTAAATGAATTGACTAAAATATTCAATATGAACAAGTGAGCTTTACATTCTTTCAATGTATGGAGCATCGTATGCAATGGTATCAACAGTTCATATGTCCATTAAATAAAAACATTTATTTGCTTGAGCATGTGAGGTCTATTGTATTAATCACACACAAACAATTTACTCTAGGATAATGGAAATTATCCCCCTAAATATTGCTTTGTCGTGGCTGTTTGAGTTGCCTTATGTGCTTACCCGTTAGTCGCACATAATTCGTCACGTCTTCCTCTTGCAATGCAAACCCCACATTCTCCCCCACTTTTGGTAGTTGTCCTATACTCTCACCTCTCCAGTCCGGGGCAGTAAGGCCAGTGTGCCGTTGGAACTTGAGCGCGTTGGTATGCCAGTAACGACAGTAGCATAGATTGAGCTGTCCAAACTCTCTCGGAACAACTGTCCTGCAGTAGGAAGATATATAGGGTAACCTGATGCCATATCCCTTCAATTAATACAAGTATATCCCTCGTGCTAACAGGCTTTTGTGGGGATATGTATTAGCACATCTGGTGTATCCTGCAGGACTGTAGTCAGTTTTCGACACCAACTCGGCTGAGTTCCATTTACTCCCCATACAAACAGATTGGCCTCAATTCCTTGTTTTCTTTTCTTACGGGTTGTTAAATTCACTTTCTTTGCTGAACGAGCAGACATAAATACATTCATAGTATTAATATGAAAAGAACTATGGTAGCTCGTCTTAACACCTTGAAGAGTAGCTCCGTGGTTTGATGACATCTGGTCTAGTCCTTTCGCAAATAAGACTCCTGTGTATCAGAGCAACATTCCTCGCGTTCTCAAATCCAGGACAGAGCTTCATTCAGGGGCTAGACATCTTGGTCATCAGTCCCGCATACTTGAGTGTGTAATATATGGCTGATCATCTGCATTATTTTTCTGTCAGCAGTAGTGTGTGTGTGTGTGTGTTCTAGCTTGTAGGATTGGGATATAAGTCCCAGAACCAGTATTTGCCTGGCGTGGGTGGGGGGTGGGGGAGGAATGGCTGATATCAGGCCCAGTATTTGAAACTCAGATCTCCTAACAGCCTAATCAACCACCCCACTGTATGGAGAGTATTTTAGTGCATTGAACCCTGATCTTTGCAGTCAGTAAGTAGATAACTATGGTCCACACGAATGCAGAATTAGCAGAAGTTCACAAAAGCATGCTCATAAATGAATTTTCTATGAATCTCCTCTCGTCACGTAATGCAAAAATGTCTTGAGCTTTCCTTGCAAAATACCTTAGCGCATTTATTCATTTGTTTATTTATTTATTTTATTTATTGTTGGTTTGTTTTGCTAGTTGAACATGTTTCTTCAGCGTAGCTTTAAGGTCACATCATCAAAGAGTACGACACAATATGCAACTCAACTAGGAACAAGCATGTAAGAACACTTAAACGGAATTCACAATTACACAATGTTGTTGGCAAACCACGACCTCCATAGGCTGTGGGTTTGGTCCGCTTCTCCAAACCAATCAGGGAACTCGTTATTCCCCCGCATCCCCCCACATAAATTATTGCGATCAATTCAGAGCTCCCGCTTCCAAATACCACTGCCTGAATATAAAACAGAAGGTATGGTATCGCCAGAGAAGTTGGGAAGAATGATGAACAATACGTAGGTGAACGTGTGAACCATTCCTTGTCCACAAATGACTGCATCCGTTAGGTTTTTTTCTTTTGCATCTACCCAGGATCCAGGATATACTGGTACTGTACATGGAGTTTACTACATTTCTGGTGTTCCGTTATTACGGAGCGACACTCGACTCGTGAGGACCTACTTGGAGTGTATTTAACAACCTATGATTCTTAAACTGTTGATCGTACCTCTTCGTAATGAAACTATCGATTACAGCAACATTTACGTTAACGAAATGTACGTAATCTTGAACAGTCTGTTTGAAAATGTTAACTAGTCTGCTATAACAATATTGGCTTGTAAACGAAATATCTTCAGAGTGCGCTGTACTGAACGTAGTTACCTCACTAGATTTCTACTGTAAACAATCCATGTGTTCAAAACTTGTCAAGACGGGAACCTTCAATTCATTATTATTATTATTATTATTATTATTATTATTATTATTATTACTAGTTTATCCGGCCCTCATTAATCCGGATTTTTTTTACTGTATTACTATTTCATCGCAAAACTATGCGTGCCGTTAGAAGGTGGGAAAACGGGAAAACCAGCTTGAGTCAAGTGCTCAAAAATGTAAGTTAATCCCAATATATTTATTTTGTATAAGAGGGCATTTCCCCCCCCCCAAGGTCTGATCGGTCGCGACTTTCAAACCACAGTGAATATCAGATAAGCTTTACGCAGTGTCTCTAGTATGAACGGGTCGCGTCACGTTGTACATGTCAGTTGTAAGCACGCTGTGTGCACGGAAACATGCCGAGAACAATAGCGTCGCCCACCAAATGGAAGTGCGTGCTGTAATTCGCTTTCTTCATGCGGAGGGGGAGCAACGCAGCTGAAATTCACGGACGATTGTGTAACGTGTACGATGAAACAGTCATGAGTGACAGCAAAGTGCGGCAATGGTGCAGGAACTTTGATGCAGGGCGTACAGACTTCAGAATCTACGAAGGGCAATTCAGAACAAGAGAAGAGGAATGTTGTCATCAGGCATTGTTCTTCTTCATGACAACGCTCGGGCCCACAGTGCAGCTGCAACAAAGAACCTCCTGCAGCGTTTTCGATGGGAAGTGTTTGATCACCCTCTATCCAGAAGGAAGCTGTGGTACTCTGTCGACTTCGGATCGGCCATGGGATTTCTACGCACTCCCACTTGCTAAAGAGAGAAGAACCCCCCCCCCCCCCCCAGTGTGTACTTGCGGCGCCCACGTTACCGTGGCGAACATTCTCTTGGAGTGTGTGGACCTGGCCGATCTACGAAGGACTCGCAAACTGCCTAACACCCTGTCCATTATTCTCAGTGATGACGGGCCGTCAGCAGACCTCGTCATCCGGTTCGTGAGGGAGAGTGGTTACTTTTTTAAGTTTTAATGTGAGTTAAGACTTTTAATTCAGGTTAAATCTGTTTTATGTTTTTTATTGCGTTCATCTATTTTATTGTTCACTATGCCTTATTTGTTTTATTGCTTTTTACCATCCCTCTTTTACTATTTTTATTCAAATAAGGCATAATTGTTGGGGCTCACTGTCTGTTTTATATAAACCATTTTTGTTTCATCCATGGCAGCGAGCTGTTTTTATCTTCATCCTTTCATTTCATCCCATTTCATTTCAGTAGGGGCCGATAACCTAGATGTTAGGCCCCTTGAAACAACATTTATCACCATCAATGATTGATCACCCACCATACAACCCGGACTTAGCACCGTCTGATTTTCGTCTCTTTCCTCGCATGAAAGTGTCTAGGAGGACAGTATTTAGACCAGCGTACAAACTAGGCTGAAGGCACAGGCGGCGACCTTCTATGACGAGCGAGGGGATTGGAAAGTTGATACGACGTTATGAAAAGTGCCTAAGTTGGAGCGGCGACTATGTGGAGAAGTAGGTGGGAGGTGTAGCTAAATGTTGTAAATAAAATATGTTTGATTTTCACTGTGGTTTTCATTTCACGACCAATCGGGCCTTGAAAAAATAGCCCTCGTACATATGCTATTGAGGCTTTCACAATTATCCCCCTGTTTTAATATAATGTAGCATTATATGAGGGGGTGTTCAAATGAAAAGGTACGAAACGATACTGTGGGTACAATTCATTCGTTATTCAAAAGTAATCACCACAGGCCTGTGCAGAGGAGTCCCATTGCTTCACTAGCCGCAGGATTCCCTGTCCCCAGAAGTCTTGTGGTTGTGATAGGAGCCAATCCTGTACGGTGTCCTTTAGTTCCTCGTCCGATTGGAAACGTTTTCCCTTGAGACGAACCATTAACAGTGACGTGTATTGTGCGACACTTCGTAGCCTACGCAAGTCCATCAAGAAGAAACGGTCTGGACTGCTCACGAAGGGAGTGATTCTGCTCCATGATAACGCTCGCCCACACGTCTCTAACGTCACACAAGGTGTATTGGTCACGTTCAAGTGGGAGCATATCTGCCCTACAGCCCGGACTTGTCACCCTGCGACTTCCATCAGTTTGGACCGTTAAAAAATCATCTCATGGGAACAAGTTTCCAATCGGACGACGAACTAGAGGACACCGTACAGGATTGGCTCCTGTCAGAACCACACACCTTCTGGGAACAGGGAATCCTGCGGCTAAGCAATGGGACATCTGTGCACAGGCCTGTGGTGATTACTTCCGAATAACGAATAAATTGTACCCACAGTATCGTTTCATACCTTTTCATTTCAACACCCCTTATACAAATATGTATGTAGGTGTGTATAGTAACGAAGGATCTCATTTAAAAACATGTGAAATATTTAGTGTAGTCCACGTTCTTAACATTTCGCTGTGCTGAACTGGCAACACTGTCTCTCTCCCTCACGAGAAATGTCAGAGCTGGAGACTGGGTGGCTGGACTGTAGCTATTTGAGATGAGCATGTTAACTTATTTTTAATACAAAACGATACGCCAATGATATCTGTAATTTAATTTTCCTATATCTTTAAGAAATCACCCTCTTTCTTGAAAGCGTGAGAATTGATCTCTGGTGACTTGGTGACCTATCTTGGTAGGAGATTTCATTCATGAGAATTGATAATGAGCATCGCGAATGTCGCATGCCGGGATGATAAACTTGAGCTACTCCAAGTGAGGTGGAAATAAGAGAGAGGAAGAATACGATTAAAGGAAGGAAGAGGCAGACAGAATAGAGCTAAATAGTGAATGAAGCACTAGCATCTAAGAGACAGACTTCGTGAATATTACTCGAAGTGCAAAGGATCTGTGACAAGTACTTTGAATTGCAGATCGTAAAATTGTTACATATTCAGGCAAGCGAGAAGGCACTTAGCAGCCCGTAGGTAGGAAGTTATTTTTATCCTCCACCACACTCGCTCGGAATGGTATACCGTCGACCAAAGTATTATGTGCACTCGAGTTTGAAGGTTGTTTGTGAAGTAACCAATTGACCTACATAAAATCCAATAATATCATCATTTTCGCCGTTCTATTTTACGTTAGGTCATGTAGGTTTGGAATTTTTAATTTATATTTTAATATTTTTTATCGTAGTTGGAACACAAAATGTGTCCGTTTTTAAGCGTGTTTCAACCATGCGTCACATTTAAGAATTATTATCTCAAAACCCCGCCATCAGATCGAATGCAAATTTTAACACAATATACATTGGAATGTTGTATAACTGGTTTATTAATTTCAAAATTTTGTGTGTCCAAGAAACAAAGTTATCATTTTTGTAAGGTAACTTTTTCCCGGCTCGGGGTGGTTGGAAAATATAGCTCTTGGTCGCGTTGTAATCCTTATACATCAAGAAGTTATGCTGTATGACTGTGAAATACGTAAATTAATTCACTTATTTTATATCGGTTTGTATTTGTTCGTGGAAATAAGGCATGATTCACCTGCCAGCCACTCCGGGGTAGGCTGTACAGCGTTGCTGAGATGGAGCCCATAACTGCCGAGCGAGGCGAGGACGTATTTCCCCGTTCAAATATAAACCGATATAAAATAAGTGAATTAATTTACGTATTTTAAAGTCATACAGCGGTAGCCTCCGTGGCTTAGGCGGCAGCACGCCGGCCTCTCACCGCTGGGTCCGTGGTTCAAATCCCGGTCACTCCATGTGGGATCTGTGCTGGACAAAACGGAGGCAGACAGGTTTTTCTCCGAGTACTCCGGTTTTCCCTGTCAAAATTTCATTCCAGCAACACTCTCCACTATCATTTCATTTCATCTGTCATTCATCTAATCATTGCCCCAGAGGAGTGCGTCAGGCCTCGGCAGCCGGCACAGTCCATATCCTCGCCGCTAGAAGGGGGCTTCATTCATTCCATTCCTGACCCGGTCTGAGACTGGAAGCAGGCTGTGGATTTTCATTATTTTAAAGTCATACAGCATAACTTTTTGATGTGTAAGGAATATAACGCGACCAAGAACTACATATTCCAACCACCCCAAGCCGAGAAAACGTTACCTTAGACAAATGATAACAACATTGTTTCTTGGACACGAAAAATTTTGAAATGAATAAAACAGTTGTACAACATTCCAATGTATATTGTGTTGAAATTTGGATTCGATACAATGTAGGGTTTGTGAGATATTACTTCTTAAATGTGACGCATGGTTGAAACACGCTTAAAAACGGGCACTTTTTGTGTTCCAACTGCGATAAAAAATATTAAAATATAAACTCAAAATTCCAAACCTACATGAACTCACGTAAAATAGAACGACGAAAATAATGATGTTATTGGATTTTATGTATGTCTATTGGTTACGTCACAAACAACCTTCAAACTCGAGTGCACATAATACTTTGGTCGACAGTAGGTACACACGGTGTAACAGAGCAAGCTGTAAAATACGGTGAATACACATCGTGACGTATATTAAACTATCGAGGCGTAATAGCGCAGTGGTCAAGCTGCTTGACGGACCAGATTTGATTCTCGTTTAACGCATGCGAGATTTCAGAGGTGAAAAGTCAAGCCCAGTGGTTCGGATCCCACGTAAAAAGAGGTCTCGTGGCTTAAACTAGTGACATAAAAAAATAACTCTGCTCTGAAGGCTAGAACGAGATGCACTCAAGCATCACAAGACAAAACAGAGAAGAGGTGGGTTCGATTTCCACCTTAGGTGTCCTAAAAGCGGTTTTCCGTGGTTTGCCACTTCTAATCCAGACGAATCTCGGGATGGTTCTTAATTTAAGGCCATGGCCACTTACTGTCCAATCCTCACGTGAATTTAAAAAAACCACGCTAATACAGCCATCACAACTACACAGGTTATCAGAAATATTCCACACACACACACACCCAAGTACATGGGGCTAAATTACCACGTTTTCCAAGCCCCTCAAACAAAAAGAACAACAAGAACAACTCAAAATAGAGACTAGATATGAGCCATCGAGACTGGATCTCCTCAAAATCAGAATAGCAGGCTGACGCTCTACCACTATAAACTGGCTGCGTGGCGCAGCGGTAATGTTCTCGCCTGCTGTTGCCAAGGTTTCAGGATCAAATCCTGACGCAGTTTTAGTTGGTATTTGAGGGTGTGCAAATGCGAGGGAGCCATGTTTGTAGATTTACTGGCAGGTTAACCTTCCGGCAGACCCGCGCGGCTCTGCAGTCACACGAGCCGGCGCATGTTGTACTTTTTACAACGCCCGTCGAAACGTCTTACTCTTGACATTATACTAGTGATAGTTTCTTTATTAACTTAATATTTCAGTACCTTTCGATAATTGCCACATTTTCAGAAACATTGATTGCCAAAAAATATAATATGTTTAATACTAGCTATACCCGACAGGCGTTGCAATGCCAATCATAGACAGAAAGGAAGATAATAATACTTTTATTGGTTTTGCGTCCCTTTTAACAACTGCAGCTTTTAGAGACGCCCAGTTGATGGAATTTTGACCTGAAGGGGATCTTTTACGTGCCAGTAAATTACTGAAACGGCCCCCTCGCATTTGCGCACCCTGAAATGCCAACTGGCTGCGCCAGGATTCCATCCTGCAACCTTGGTTACAGCAGGCGAGAACGTTACCGCTGAGCCACGCAGCTAGCCAAGGAAAGAAAGAAAGAAAGAAAGAAAGAAAGAAATACGTGCATCAACCTACTTTCTGAACTGAAAGAATTTCAATGTCTACGTAAAAAATTGCCACTGTTGCAAAGGTTACAACAGTGCGCCCTTCGGGACAAAAATACTGCCTCTCAGTGTTTCTAAAAGCCTCAGTAGTTAAAAGGGACGTAAAACCCGTAACATTGTTATCATCAACTTTACCACTATAGTGGGGTCAAAACTTCCGTTGTTTAGTGAATTTTATTACGTTGTAGGAGGTATGTTTTCTGTTATCCACTCATTTCTGATTTGTGATTTGTCAACTACGTCGCAAGATACTATAACACATACCGACAAATTTACCTCTAGAAATGGTTAACACAATACTACACACATCAAGACAAGTTTTGTATATTGCTGGCCAATAGTCGTAGTGGTCTCAAACCCATTAGTCGTTCATTCGTGCGCGTATATCGGCTGTGCCAACGAGGCTAGGTTTGTACGAGTGTGGAGAAGACCCGGTGAACGTATGCATGACCAATACATCCGAGACCGATACCAACAGGTAGGAAGTGGTGCAATGTATTGGGGTGGCATCATGTATGGTCGCCGAATCCCTCGTTTACATCCCAGGGCGTATGACAGACATACGGTACAGGGATACTATCCTGGCACCTGTAGTGAAAGGCTATGCTGACAATTTGGGCCCAAATTTCACTTTCGTGGACGATAACGCTCGTCCGCACAATGTCAATGCCGTTCAGGAGAATGGTATTCACAGAATGGAATGGCCTGCCTATGCTCCCGATCTCAGTTGTGTAGAGCAGGCGTGGGCACTGCTTAATAAATAACTCCGTCCTCACTGTACTCTATGGCAATATGCAAAACCTCTTTTGATGTGTGTAAAGTGAATTGAAAAAGCCAGTCGACTCTGTTTAAGATTGTCACCATCCTTGCCCAAGTAATAAAGTCCTGGTACAGTCGGTTGGCATTTGAGAGTCCTTAAATGCAAGAGAACCAAATCGGTAAATTTACCGGAACACTAAACTATCCTATTCATGGCGAAATTTCGGCACCTCTCCAAACCAAAGGGTCATTAAAGCCATGACTTGTTATAATTATTGGACCGTCCTCTTGGTGTAGGGGTATCGCGGCTACCTCTGATCCGGAGACCCCGGCTTCGATTCCCGGCTCAGTCAGGGATTCTAGAAACTGACGTGAGGGTTGGAACGTGGCGCACTCAGTCTCGTGAGGACAATTGAGTGGCTGTCTGACAGCGAGACAGTGCCCCGGGTACGAAAAACCAAGATTAATGGCCGAGGGAACCCGACCTGCTGACCACGCGTTACCCCACAGTATGTAGGCCTAGGCCCTTTATGGGTTGTAGTGCCACAAGGTGGGGATTATTATTATTATTAGGAGGCTGTTTCCATTGGGAGAAGCATACAGGAACGTTGTATAGTGTCCTACGGCTGAACTAAAATGTTCTTGCGTAACTCGTAGCCGACTAATACATCATTCTGAAGTTTGGCCAGGTTCTTACGCCGTGTATCCTGCAAACACCACGCACAATAGCTCCACACAGAAATATTCTACTAAGTGCTGGTTTCTCCCACCATCTGCCAGGCCACTTGTACTGCGCAGGGTAAAATGTTTTCGTTAGCAAACACAAGCACATTAAAATGTAAATTGTTCGTACCACACTCAATATGCGCTGAGGCCGCTGTTTTGGAAACTCCAAGGTTTGTCGCTAGACTTGACCGAGGTGCATTTTGTTCATGATTTTCAGCTTTACGAACTACAGTCGAACTCCGAAAGAACTTCGCGCTGTAGAAATATATAAAAAGGGGATCTATAATATAAATAGAATACATGAATAGTCGTGTCGCCTCCGTGGTGTAGTGGTCAGAGTGTTTAGATGCTACCCCGGAGGTCCGAGGTTCGATACCCGGCTCTGCCACGAAATTTGAAAAGTCGTATGGGGACAGAAACGGGGTCTACTCAGCCTCGGGTGGTCCAAATGAGTAGAGGGGGTTCGATTCACATCTCAGTCATCCTCGAAGTGGAATTCCGTGGGCAAATGCCGGGATGGTACCTACTGTCAGGCCACGGCCGCCTCCTTCCCTCTTCCTTGTCTATCCCTCCCATTCTTCCCATCCCGTCCCATCCCTCGTGAGGCCCCCTGTTCGCTTTGCAGGTGAGGCCGCCTGGGTGTTGTATCCCCCGACCCGATGTCAAGCTCCAGGACACAGCCCGTAGGGGTGATAAAGGTGGGATCCCTCGCTGAGTCCGTGGGAAAAGCCTACCTGGAGGGTAAACTGACTACGAAAACGAAACGAAAAATAGTCAACTATTGGTCGCCTACTGTCATTAGCTGCCATTTACTCTTCACTGTCCGAGGATCACATAGACCTCAACTCGGCTTCGCCTTAAATAGCATAATACGCTACTGACAAAAATTGACAGAAATACACAGTCCTGGTACCCTATACAACTGAATCCATATTATAATTCCCATGTCACACCTAAAGGACATAATTAAAGTGAGGATAAGCTTCCTGTCTGTGTTTGTTGTTTCGTGTGTATCTAACCAGAATAATTCAGCCCTTTTAACGATGAATAGTGAGGCAAAGGATGGAATTCATGAAATGATTTTTCAATTTAGAATCCAGGCGCATTCTATTATGTTTTTCTCATGGCATCCATGATCTTCCCAGTCTTACACATAATAGCTGGAGTTCTCAACTTTTTTGAGACTTTGAGCACCACCCATACCAAGTATACCAAGTAATAATAATAATAATATTGTGTGGCCTCCAAAGAGACCGGAAGCAGGTCTTACGAGCTATCAATACATAGTATTAAACGAAGTCCCCGATTCTTGGATGTAACGGGTAATCTCGAGAACCACTGGATGGATTTTGATGCGGTTTTCACCATTCTGTAAAATATTTCCCAAGAAAGGTTCCTGTAGAAAAAACATTCATTTATAACCAAAGGAAGCCAAGCAGTAACGATTTCAGTCAATCGAGTCGAAGAAAAACCTGCCGTCCGTGCGCCTTTTAAGCTTACGCTGGGTAAACCGTTAGATATACCAGGCGAAGCCGGGATGGGTTGCTAGTTATAGTCTACATAAATAAGTATATGTTTTTAAACACTCACAAAGTTAATGAGATCCTTGAACAGGAATGTCCAAATGAATTTATTAGTCCCATGTTGTTTTTCTTTCAGGTTTAGAGAATAGCACCCATTACATTTGGGTACAATCGTGTTGACCAACTGAAAATCATTTAACATTTATTTTACTGTATATTAAAATATACTGTTTTACCAAAAAACTGACTGCCATAACTTGTAATGAATACACTGCAATTCCGGCTCGTGCAACAGATTTTGAATTGAAGAAAGTAGGCTATCTCAGGGGAACTTGTGCTCGCGAGCACTTTTTGGTTCGTATGACGAGAGCACCAAATTTGATTTGAAGAGCACCGTGGTGCTTCCGAGCACCAGGTTGAGAACACCTGCATTATATGCACCGTGTATGCTCACTGGATATGTACCAGTGGCGCCGCACAGCGCTTGCTCTGCAAATTAAATGTGGACCTCGAAGCGTCATTGAAGGGCAGGCAGAAAATGGATCTCAGCATCGAGTGTGGTATTCTGTCAATAAAGTGTACTAGATTTTCTCTCTCGACGATAGCCCAAGGTGAAAACTTATGTTTAAGTGGGCATGTAAATCATGTGAAGGAAATAAAGATGATATTTCAGTCATCTCGGCAGAAGTAATACGGCAAACATCCGTGACACAGCCACCATATAATGTGAAACTCCCAAGTAAGTGTAATTCTATTTTTTGTGTGCTCCACATACTGTAACTTACTCATGTTAAGTAAATGTAACACAGGCCTTCGTTTGAATTCATTTGATAGGTTGATTTGAAACGAAATGTTGTAGCAACAGAATGCCCTTGCCCTGCAGGAGAAGGGGGATCCTGCAAGCACATTGCCAGTGTATGTCATCATGTCAACAATGAATGCTCTGTATCTATATATACGACTAGTTTGCCACAAACTTGGGGGATGCCTAGCTATACGAAGCTTCTAAAGAAACAATATTCAAAAGAAAAGCGTGTCTTGTCTACATGCGATGCAGACGAATCCGTGAGATTCCTTGGCTATACGGGCAACAAGAGCCGAAGTTTAGACTACATGTGGCAGTATGGGCGTCGTTTCCCCTCCTGAAATTCCACAGTCTGTTCCAGTCGTCCAACCGGGTCAGGGATGGAATGAACGAAGACCCTCACCATATAGCGGCGAGGATATGAACTGTGCCGGCTGCCTAAGCCTGTCGCACTCCTCAGGGGCAATGATTAAATGAACGACAAATGAAATGATAGTGGAGAGCGTTGCTGATATGAAAGTTTTGACATGGAAAACCGGAGCACCCGGAGAAAAACCTGTCTGCTTCCGTTTTGTCCAGCACAAATCGCATGGAGTGACCGGGATTTGAAACACGGACCCAGCGCGCTTCAGCGGTGAGAGGCCGGCGTGCTGCCGCCTAAGCCACGGAGGCTCTGTTTCCCCTCCTACTCATGCTAAATTCAGACAAATTCCCATTTGGCATCATGAGCCTTGGAGACGAAAATTGAGCCCGAAATCTCAAAACTGCCACTGAGTAATGCCAGTCTCTTCCCTATGAAGCGATATGTCTAATTGTTTCCCCTATTAACTTATACACATTAGTACACCCCTTAAATAACTATCACACAAGCAGTAAGTACATGAGACTTATGTGCTTGATGTTCCAAACTTTCAAATGAAAGGACGGCTTTGTCCAAAATTCTTATGCCTTTCGAGAAGGACACGAGTTTCTGAAATACATGTACAGTACTTTAGTTTATTTTTAACTTCAATAGTACCCATTTTATCACCTTCTTGGAGCATTATCTACTCAGTCTCCTAATGTTTACATTGCATTGTTTCCAGTTTTAGTCGACAAGATTACTTTCTATCTCATGACTCGTGTCTCAGGGTCGCGGATTCCCTTTCTTAATGATTACGGAGCTTGGTACGAAGCACTTCATTTTATCGATTCAATTAGGCAATAAAGTATATAGCATATTTTTGACTGATAAGATGCGTACCAGTCTGTATTCATTAATTTCACGTACCGCCCATTTAATTCCCCTCCGTAAATTAGGTCCGTGAAATGACATTCTAATGGGCTGTTCTCTATAGAGATGTGCGGCAATCGTGGCAACAACGTGTCGTTAAATGGTGCGTCAAACAGCCAGTACTCGTATCTAGTTTCCGGTATGTTACCGCGATACAGGGTGCCACGCAAGCAAATTACTTTCATTGACAACAAACGCTAAGCCAAAAATATGTTGATGCTAATTGCAAATACGCATCTTTACAGAGTTATAGCTAGAGTAAAGTCTGGGGCAGATGACCTCGCTGTTCCGCACCACAAAACAACAATAACATAACTGAAGTCAATTCGCGGAGTCGAGAGAGTGCCCCTGGCTACCCGGACAGGGAAACACGCCCAGTTCACGTCATCAGCTCTGCCGGACAGGGATAGCCAAGAAGCTCCGAGATCATTAGTCATGCCGAAGCCCTAGAAAAGACAAGACTTGCTGCACTTAGTGCTGTGCTGCACTGTATACTGTTGCCTGGCATAAGCAGTTAAGAACTTATTAAGTAATTAATTAATTAAATAAATAAATATATAAATACATAAACGAACAATAAATAAACCGCGCTGTAGCATGTAACCGATAAGTCAGCCCGCTTCACACAGCACTGAAGTTGGCGTACGTTCAACAGGCACAGCTCTGTGCACCCATTGCGGGCAGCCCTGCAATCACGTGTACGCCTGTGTTTACTTCCACTATCTCGACTCGGCGAACATACTTTAGAGAAAAGGCTTACATAAACCTTTTAGCAAAGTATGAAGAAAGTGTATTGTTTTCAACAAATGAACAAGAAGCAAATCTTTCGGTTCACCTAGTACCCACAATTTGTGGAACTTGGATTGATCACGTGACCTCAACTTAGTCCAGTATTTCTTCTAGTTTTGCTGGCCTGCTATATTTCACATTTTTTTCGACCTCCCATTGTTAAATTTAATTGGCGTAGGTTAGATTCGAAACATATCTCTTTTCACTCATCCTCGCGAAACTTAAGTGCGCTCTGTTTTTGCACTCGAACCAGACTTGAAATACTCAGTGAGCTAGGGTTTCGAGTAGGCCAGGGAATATGAATCAGTTGCATTTTAACGTAGCACATGCTAAGAATTTACAAGTTCTTTCAATAAATATATGTTGTCCATATTTCTTCTTCTTCTTCCTTCGGCTGTTCCCAATTAATTGGGGTCGCCGGAGCCAACCAGGCTCATTTTGGTTTTGGCTGGGGATTTTTAAGGCCGGATGCCCTTCCTGACGCCACGTGATTTTTCAGGTGAAAATTCCACCCCGCTGTCACCGGGATTCGAACCCCGGCCGTCCGGGTGAAAGACGAGCAGCTAAGCCACTGTGTTGTCCATATTTGTTACTACTAATATAAGTTCTTCTTGAATAATAAAGTATATAGCATATTTTTTACTGATAAGATGCGTACCAGTCTGTATTCATTAATTTCACGTAGACAGTGAAGAACAGTGTAGGTATGTATTAGTAATAGGAACAACGAACAGGGTAATACACTCCCAAGTAGCCTATTGTCTGTGTTGCAGTTTTCACTGCGCTTCATCGCAAGTTTACAGGGCCAGCTTATCTCCGGACTTGCAAGACGTGTGGGTTTGAACCTCAGTCGAATGCCCTTGATTTTTTTCTTGATTTGTCATTTTCAACTCTGGGCGAACCGTATAGAAACTTTCTAATAGGCCGCGGCTACCTCATTCCAACTTTTTGCCGAGTTTCATTCGTCACCATTCATTTCATCTCTAATCGACACCTCTGACGAGCTAGCCGTCGGGACGGGCATAGGTCGAAAAACCAACACGCCACATAGAAATCAGATGTCATCCACGACCACATAGAAATGGGAATGTTTAGGGGTAGAAATGAAGGTCTGAATTCACATAATACCAACTGCTGCTGATAAAAATATTTGTGAATGTGCACATATGTGCACCCTGGGTCTGATGACTGTAAGAGTACATTAAAAGGATCTGCTCGAGAGAATTGGTGGGCTCCATGATGGCCTATGTACTGAACGACAGAACATCATTCACAGAGTCGTTTCAATTTAGTGGCTGGAGATATACTGGTCATCTTCATCTGCCCCGTGTTCTGTACTAACCTCGGCTGGCTGCGTGGCTCAGCGGTAACGTTCTCGTTTGCTGAGCTCAGGGTTGCAGGATCGAATCCTGGCGCAGCCAGTTGACATTTGGGGGTGCGCAAATGCAAGGGAGCCATGTCAGACGATTTACTGGCACGTTAAAGATCCCCTTTGGGGCACAATTCCGGCACCCCGGCGTCTCTAAAAGCCGCAGTAGTTACAAGGAACGTAAAACCAATAACATTATTATTATTATTATTATTATTATTATTATTGTACTAACCTGTGTTCTTTTGGTGACTGCAGTACACTAGTTTGTGTAAGTGTAATTATTAGGTAAGGAATTGAGGTTGGTGTCCCAATTCCGATAATGGTTTCCTATGTTCACCACCAGGCAAATGCCCTGACTGTTACTTTCAACAGGTCCACGGACCCTCCCTGACCGTTCCTTAATTTGACCCAAGTTAGCGGTCGCCTGAGCAGTCGGCATGTCACCATCCCCAGTTGTATCTGCTGGCAAAGTCCTCGCGACAGTGGAGGAAATATCCCCTCACAGAATCCCTGGGTGAAGCCGAGGAAAATAAAACACGCCCACAAACTTTATATCGAGGCAGGTTTCATGAAACCTCATAATACTTTAATTGGCTTTCAATTCGTTGTGCGACCACCTCGTGGTGTGGCTTCGGGGGTGCGGATTTTGATTCCCGACTTTTCCAAGATATTTATTTTTGTTCTAGGAGCTGGAACGGGGTACACCCAGCCTTATGCGGCAAAACTAAGAAGAGGTGGGTTCGATTCCCAACTCAGCCATCTTGAAAGTGGTTTTCCGTGGTTTCCCACTTCTACTCCAGGCAAATACTGGGATGGGTTTTCACTCAAGGCCATGGCTGCCTCCTTCCCAATCCTCACTTCAATTATAAATACACACACTAATACAGCCACCCCAATAACATAGGTTATGAGACAATCTACACACATACAAAATACACTGAGCTCTAGGGAGACGCTTTAATCCTCACATTGGCAATGATACATCTATGACGCAGTCTATCTCCTTGTATGATGGATAGCATTCTAGGCTGTCGTCCTGGACGTCCGGGTTCTATTTCCGGCTCTCCCAAGAAATTTAATTCTGGTATGAGGGCTGGAACGGGGTACACTTCCGCATCGTGAGGCAAAACTGAGAAGAGGTGGGTTTGATTTCCACCCCAGCCATCCTGGAAGAGGTTTTCAGTGGTTCATCACTTCTATTCCAGGCAAATCCTGGGACGATTCCTAACTTACAACGATCTCCTCCTCCCCAATCCTTACCAAATTTCAAATACGCACGCTACTACAGACACCATAATAGCACAGGTTTTCGGACAAATTCCTTCTATATATACAGTATATACACTCAATTACTCGGGGCTAAATGAGCAATAAACCCCTCAAATTAAGTAACAACAACATCTATGACACTGACCTGAGCCACTGTGGGGTACCATTTATAGATTCCAAGGATTGGCTTTTCAACACCGCTATGATATAAATGGACTCTCTGAGCTAGGTCGTGTAATGCACAAATGGTGTAAGGCATGTTGATGGAAGTAGAAGTAAAATGTCTGACCCCAGCGGGACACGAACCCGCGACCTTATTTCGTTTCTCGAGGCACTTACCTCAATCCTCGATACGGTTACTGTCCTCACAGAACACGGAATATTCTTATCAGACAGCCAACACACACCGAAGTTCACGTGGCTAACTAATAAAATGAAGACCCCGGAGGATAGCCGTGCTCGTTTAATCGTGCACCACGTTCTCGTGAGCAGCTGTAGCAAGTCCGGAGATCGTAGTTTCGAATCCTGGCAGCTATCCTGAGTGTATTTTTTCCCGTTTTCATTTCCACACTCCCTCCAGGCAAATTCCGGAAATATACCTTAATTCAAGTTTTGGGTCGCCTACCCTATCCCTATCCCTGTCCCTAATACACGCTATGATGGTCATCACAGGAACACAGGTTATCAGATAAGTTGAACACACGCCAAACATCTCGGGGCTCATGACCAAAATCATCTTAGCCCCTTAAAATGAAATAACAACAATTAAATGGAAGATGTCAGTTGACATTTGCTAAGGGTAAGATACCAAATGGCCTGTTTGCGTGCTCGGGCGATAGGCCTTGAAAGTGGGACGTCCGAGAACAAGTTCTACACTTGGTTTAGTCAGGAATATTCCACGTTGCTTTAAAATACCACTCAACTGACTTCATGGACTGCTAATCAAAGCGTGGGTTGCTAGTTACTGTATATTGCGAATAAATGAACATTTCAAATGGAATCATTCATATATTTTAACATAAAAGATCTATGTTTTTTAATTAATTTGACAATTATAGCTGCCTTAAAAGAATGACACGAAGTAGTCATATAAAGGGTATTACCACGCGTTGGCGTTTGCTTACCATGGAGTTCCATTAGTAGCATTAGTATGGTGTGCATGTTTCATGAGCGGCACTTGGTGTCCAGACCGTAATGCTTCCAGCGGACTGGAGCCCTGCCTGTTATTGCAAAGTATATTAAAACTTGCAATGCAGCTTAAGTGAAGTGCACCGGTAAGCGTGCAGTGGATAATATCATATAGTGACAACTGTCCCCACTTCTAGCGACGATTCTCATTGTAACAAAAAAACATTCTGTTCGGGAGTAGAAATTGCGAACACCATATCACGTGCAGTTCTCCATTTTAGCTCATGTTATTAAACCCACTTATACAGGCTGAACGCGTAGGTGTAACAGTATGGTATTAGCTCTATGAACTGATATCCAGCCTGTATTCATTACACATTATTACTGTTCCAATTCAATCTACAAATCCTTTGTTCTCCAACCCCGCTAAATAGAATAAAATACCCATAGTACGTTTCCACTGAATGTATTCATGTACGCTAATATTATTAGCGTGGCTTTTACACAGAATCACATGTCATATCAAAACTTGATGTAATTTGGTTCATATGCCCTTGCATGAATTAGACCCCGTCGACTGGCAGACGTTGTCAAGTTATTAGGGTATTTGTGATATTGGCTTCAAGACACTCCCGGTGCGTCAATACCCCTGAAGTGTAGTGGCTAGCATTCTTGGCTCTTCGCCCTGGAGGTCCGGGTTCGAATCCTGGCTCTGCAAAAAAAAAAAACTGGTCTGAGGGTAGGAACGGGGTTTATTCAGCCTCGTGAGGCAAAACTGAGAAGAGATGGGTTACATTCCCACCTCAACAATCCTAGAAGCGGTTTTCCACCTCCACTCCAGGCAAATGCCGGGATGGTTCCTAAAGTAAGGCCACGGCCGCCTCCGCCTCAATTACAAACATACACACTACTACAGACCCGACAATAATACAAGTTATCGGACCAATATTTATTTTATACACATACACAAGTACATGGGACTAAATGACCACGATTCCCCTCGAATGAATGATTATCATCTTACTGAGTTTTCCCCTCAATTATGCATAACATAAACTATCAAATAAGATACTTCGCTCATTGGAAGGGCAAAGTGTATTGCCTAACATTCTTATTGATTTTGGTGGTTAAGCTCAAAATATCCTATGAACAGGAAAACGAACATACCATTTATGAAAATGAATAGCGTCAATTACTATTCTTGTGCTTTTGGTCACCTGCTATTCTTGCCAGGTGCCACACAGGTGGTTCCGTAACTTGGCTACAGAACGTTTGAGAGCGTCTATGGCATAGTCTCGAAGATGATGTCTTGGAAGAAACTTTGGATTGTGAGGTTTGAAGCCATTATTCAGTGTTGCCTAAGTAAACAAAAGTTTGGTGCTTTTCAGTCGGTCAACACGAATGTACCCAAAAAGAGCTGGGTTGTGCCCTAATCCTGAAATAAATTACATGAGATTAATACATACTGTAATAAATGCAGTATTTATTAATCTCGTGTAATTTATTTCAGGCAGTATTTATTAATCTCGTGTAATTTATTTCAGGATTAGGGCACAACCCAGCTCTTTTTGGGTACATTCGTGTTGACCGACTGAAAAGCACCAAACTTTTGTTAGAAACTTTGGAATTGTTCCTCTTTCTTCCACTTTGAGGTTTTAGACAGATATGAGGTCCAGAAAGTACTTTCCCCTGGAGTAAATAGAAAAATGGGATTTTATATTTTCAGAATATGCTCAGCTGTGTATTAAAAAAAAAAGAAATACTAGCAACCCGTCGCGGCTTCGCCCGGATTCCCAATTTAGACTATGAAGGAATCATAATTCATAGCAGAATTCTCTTTATCGGACCACAAACCATGGAAATTTCTTCCCTGCGTCAAAGGAACTTTACGGTTTGTCTCTGTGAATTATTTATTTGTCTCTCTTGTGACAATCGAGAGATTATTTGTTGCTCAGTTTCATTGTTACGTTATAAGCGTATTATTTTTTCCGATTTCAATGAACTACGACCTATATCCGTTTTCCGTCTTGGCATGCTGGGTTGAAATTACTGACTTGACTGTTAATTATATTATCAAGGAGATAGCATGTGCAATGATTTCTTGTCAGACGTAATTTAAGAATGGCGAGGTGCATGAAACACAAATCCCCCCTTCCGTCCAATCTTATCTTGACTCTGTATTCTGTGGAACGAAAAGTTCACAGGCGAATTAAAGAAAAGCCGAGTTGCACTTCGAGGGAAACTCCAAACACATCCACTCTTCTCTGAGGTCTTAATTCGAAGAGACTTGACAGTGTCTGGGGTGATAGGCTCGCTCGTCAGTCACCTAGCTCGTAAACTGTTTCGAAGCTGACTGAATGGAGATTGTTGGAAGAAATGAAAACTTAATAATAAAAAATAAAAACCCTTATAGTGGGCGATGTATGTAAGATAAGAGATTTTCTGTCGCTGACTCTTTTGTAGAACTTTCCATGCTGAGCAATTATTCTTACACTCATAGTATATAGATATTTTTAATGGTTGGCCCAGCGTAAGTTTAAAAAGCGCACGGACGTCCGTACTTATTTTCGACTTTTTCACTGAAAGTCACTGCTCGGCTTCCTTTGGTCATAAATAAATTATTTTCTACATAAACCTTCCTCGAGACGTCCTTTACTGAACGGTGAAAACCGCATCAAAATCCATCCAGTGGTTCTCGAGATTACCCGGAACATCCAAGAATTGGGAACTTTGTTTTATACTAAGTAGAGATTTACATTAATGGCGGTAGGCCAAATTGGCCATGCAGTCAGCAAAATACAAATATTGTGCAGGATGCAAGTACTTGAAATAGACAGAGACATAGGAGAGCAAACACAAAGAAATTGGAAAACAAACAACCTTATGAATGTCTCTTATAATCATTTTCTGTGTTGACATTATATATCTACTATACCTTTTATGTCCACTGTACAACGCAACTTACTTTGTTTGAAGTGCTAAATCCTCTTCAGGTACATGTTTCGGACTTCCAAGCAGTCCATCTTCAGCCTAGTTCAGTACATTTACAGTCTAAAATATTCACCTTGTTGGTGATGGTCACGCGTGTTAAAATACATAAATGAGAATGAAATGACACTGATTGGTGGATGAAAGTTCTTTTAAAAGACGGATAAAAGTTTAAAATGCGTCGCTCTAATTGTCCTGTGCAGCTGAACTTGACGATGGGAAATCGTTGCGAGTGAGAGGAGGTCCGCGTTGATCGTCTTCTAATGAGTAGACTAACTGAGAAGCATGTCCTTGAAGAGTAGTTAGCACCTCAAACAAAGTAAGTTGTGTTGTACAGTGGACGTAATAAGTATAGTAGATAAACAAACTTATGTAAAATCTGGGAGAGCTGCTAGAATACATAAGGAGAAATAACGTTGGAAAGTCTGTCCAGGGTTTCATTAATTGCCATTGTTCTGAAACTCTTGTGGCTGAGAACACTAAAAAAAGATCTCACGCACACTGGTATACTCTCAAATATTGATGTCAGACGTCTTCAAGACCTGTGTGAGGGCATGGCATAAGCGTCTGTTCGGGTTCTGAAGTACGCTAGGTATGTTGGTGGGAAAGGGTATTCGTAAGCCTTGTAGATTTTTATACAGAGTGGTTATTGCTTCTTGATCTTGATTACAGGCTAAAAGAATGTGGTTAAGGTCTGCGATTTCGCGTCTTGATCGGCATCTCTATGTGGCTTGGTGAGAACTCAAATTCTGGTAAGATGTCTCTGATGACATCCATGACCTAATTGCATGCGAATTATAGAGGTGAGGTGACGTCTGCTCATGTGTATGTCCAGTGGCGTACCGACGGGGGGTAGGGTTTACCCCCTCCCCCCCCCCCCCCCGAGACATTTCCTTACTTGAATCATTATATTGTCCCATCTATCATCTGTTTTATTCTACCGCTATTGAGACTTCTTACTCATGTATATATTTAAAATGTGATTACGTTCCTCAGTTGGTAAATGTCCTACACTCTACTCGCAGCGAGACTCCTCCTTCAGCGTTGAGGCTAGCCATGGATCAGATTTGCTGTTGAAGTGTGCGATCGGTAACCTATTTCACGCCGCTTCAGGTTGCTTTAATCGTGTGTCCGTGTCGTTAAAGACAATTCAGTACATGAAGAGTTTCTGCAATTTATTCCAATGAATGATACGGATAAAGTCATCAAGTTAGGTAGATTTTGAGAGTCAATAGTAATGGCAGTAGGAACACGGAGAACCAAACATCATTTTTCTCTCACATAATATCAATATTTTAAGCAACCACGTAACTATGGTCATGATGATACCACTGCATCGTTTCCGTTTTATTATTTAGTTACTGTTTTCCATATTTTCATTTTTTTCATTGTGTCGAAAATATAATAAGGCCTAAAATAGTTTCCGAGCAAAGGGAACAGTTATTTAATTATGTTTTTTATGAATATTAATCTAAATATAATTTTAATTATGATGATAACTGTTGTTTTAAGGGAGGAACAGTATGTCATATGTCCCTTTAATAATGTGCTCAATTACCCTATTTTATTAATGACCCCCCACCCCCAGAAGGAAATCCTGCGTACGCCACTGTGTATGTCTTGAAACCATGTTCTATTTGCTATGGATGGTTGTGTGGCATAAAACCACCTCTACCCCTCCGAGTCAGGGTCCAATCTGATGTCCAGGCTTGAAGAGCACGTCGACGAATGGACGGAAGAGAATCAGAATAAAAGGAATAGCCACAAATTGTCCGTCCGTAATACTTTGTTTGGCAAGGAGTTCCACTGTCTCGTTGTGGTGTATGTCAGCATGACATTTTACCCACAAAAAGTGGACGTCTATGTTGTTCTTCTTAGCATCATAGATCAGCTAAAAAATGTGAAAAGTATACTTATGTGTTCGTGAATTCCACTGCGGATGTTGAAGGCCTAACAGGGCCCTATAAGAGTTCGAAAGAATGAGAAATTTCTTGAATTATTCGGAAATGCCGAATTCGATGGCTGATTTGATGGCGATGCTGTGTAGTTGATCGTGCACTCGCCCATTCCATATAGGTGACATGGGCTGAAGTGCACTGTTACAAATATTTTCCAAGATTTACGTCCTTTTAAAATTGAACGGGCTTTCGAGCACACCGTTAAACACGCAGGTGTGAGGGGAATGAGTGATCAACTTCAGTGGGGATCTTATTCTTCTTAAGCCCCGGGCTGGATTCACGACTCTGCCAAAAAATTAATTCTAGTCTGAGGGCTGGAACGGGCTACACTCAGCTTCGTGAGGCAACACTGAGAAGAGGCAAGTCCGATTCCTACCTCAGCCATCCTGGAAGTGGTTTTCCGTGATTTGCCACTTCTACTCCAGGCAAATGCCTTTTTAATTCTGTAACATATTTTAGTTCTCCACCTAAAGGGATGAAATGCTATGGGCATATTCATTTAAAACGACGAGCTATGTGCGGCGTTACAAGAACGTCTTAAAATACTGAATAGTTACACAGTTCAAGCATTCCTTAGGGCAAAATCATCACATTTTCTTTCATTTATTCTGTTTTAATTTTAACCTCATTTAAAAAATAATAATATTGAAATAATCATTCTCGAAATACTAGATAGCTGAATTTATTAAACAGCTCCCAAAAAGATGTATTCGTTACCTGGGCTGGATCTAATCACAGTGGGGAAGATTTAAATGCAATGTTATCTTTCAGCCCGTCTGTTGAGAATCACTATAAGCAGAAGTTTGAAGCTCTGCTCTGTAAGTGAAACAACTAGGCTTACTACCTGCAAAGTGTTAATGTGCACATTCAACAGACACCGCTTGGGGCTTCATAGAGGTTGATAGCCTCATCAGAGCTTCCATGTATTGCATGTTAATCAGAGGTCAGCTATTACCACTAGTGACGTAGTCATTGGGGGGGAGGGGTGGGGAGGGGAGGGGAGGTGACGAGATGCTGCCTCACCCCTTCCGATCACCTCCGCACACTTCTGAATGCCACCAAATACATAAAGAAGGTAAGTAGTTCCAAATATTTTTTAAGGAAAAGATCATTGCTCCGTTGTACGCCAACTTTTGAGTTAATTCTCTTAAAATAAGAAGTTTTTATTGAATTAGATATAATATTATTTTATACCAATCTCTCTTCGGATTCGTTGCAGGACAGAGTTGCTGAGTGTCGGTAAAGGGATTTGTTAGTTAATATTCAACATTTCAAACAAACTGCATGAACGAACTCGAAGGCTGAGTGGGCAAAACCTGCGACAGTGTCCACCCGCTAAGAGAATCAAAATCCGAAACAACTGTAAAGGCAGTAATCGTGCTGAGTGTGATGTTCCTTGAGATTGAACCCCTTATATTGTATGTCGAATTCCATCAGTTTAACACACCACTATGGACACCATAATTACTGTATCAGACTCATGTTATGCACATAGGATGAACGAACATGATAGCAGGAACTACAACTACAACTTAATATATCCCTTCAGCAACCCCAGTTCCTGGATTCTGACTTACGTCCCTCGCAATTCATTTCCCGTATTGAAAAAAAAAAGCTTTTACTTGTCAAATGAACAGTGTGTGTATATCTGTGAGGAAGGTCATACCTGTTAGTTATACTTAGTTATTGTTGCTTTAACAGGGTGTCTACAACTATGGGAAACAGGGAATACTCAGGGAATGTTTAAGTCCTGGAACACTCAGGGAATTATCAGGGCATTTTAATGACACTCAGGGAATTTTAGTTTTACAAGGTCCAACCTTGAATAATTGGGAATTAGGCATTTAAATTTTGATGGGGGAAAAGTTTATTTTGGTGATGATTGTTGTAGATGTATGTTCGTACTGACGTTAAATCAGTAAGCTCTCATTTCTTGCAAGATAGAGCAAACAAATTATATACTGTACGTAGACTGTGTATTTGCATATAAATGTGTAACTGGATGATTTTTGATAGCATTATTATTGACGAGCTACTTTCAATACTCACAAGTACAATAGTTTTTTGGATGAAAAATTTAGAAATTGGAAAAATATAGAAAAAATATTTTTTTTTTCAACTCTGTCATGCCACCCTTCATTATTCAGGCACTTTTTGAAATGCTCTTTAAGTAGGCCCTACTATATATATTTATTATGGCCCCTGTTGTTACTCAGGAAATTTTCTGATTTATCCTGGAAAAATCGGGGAATTGTCAGGGAAATCTGTTAGTTAGTTTTGGTAGACATCCTGTTTAAGGGGCAGAACAGCGAGGTAATTTGCCTTTAAAGATCATAGCCGGTCTAGCCTTCTATTGTCACGAAAGTCATGAAACTTGTTGTTGATGATTCCTGCGGGGCTTTGCGACATCGTGGTCATGTAGGCCCGTGTACTTGGGTGTGTGTGTAGATGTTGTATGATAACCTGTGTCACTGTGATGTCTGTACTAGTGTGTGTACTTGTAATCGAGGTAGGATTTGGATAGGAAGTGGCAGTGGCCTTAAGTTAGGTTCCATCCCGGCATTTGTCTAGAGTAGAAGTGGGAAACCACGGAAAACCACTTGAGGATGGCTGAGGCAGGAATCGAACCTAACTCTTCTCAGTTTTGCCTCACGAGGCTGAGCGTAACCCCTTCCAGCCTTGGAACAGAATTAAATTTGCTGGTAGTGCCGGGAATCGAACCCGGGTCTCCGTGGTGACTGCCAAGAATGCTAGCCACTACGCAACGAGGCCGACCCGTCAGGAGAGAAATGACTGGACTATTGTTTAATATTGCAACGAATTAACTCCAGCACGCACGGTTTGAAGAGGAAAATAGACCACTCTACCTGTAAGGAGATCTTCTTCTACATAACTTCAACAAGAAGTTCAGAGGATTACAATTTATTTACAACTAGATACCCGGCTTTGCACGGAAGCACTTTACGGGATAAACGCTATTTTATAGAGTCCAGTGTAATATACAGTACGACCTATAATAGTACATAATGCAACAAGCCTATAATGCCTATAATTAAATAATAATAATGCTTATAAAACGAAGAAGCGAGTTTTATAATTTCCATAAGAGTGTCTTAATTACCATTATAGGCGAGTTGCGTACGACTTTTTATGCTCGACGATAATTGTAACTTTGTTTTATGTTCGAACACAAATATTCATAATTCATAAATATCTGTCGAGATACAGCCAGCTTCGTTCACAGAACAGAGCGCATGGGACGCAGAGAATACCTTATATTCGGCCAGGGCCTCCTCGAATGCCCCACTATGACACTTGCCACGCAGTGAAATTCAAAATAGGCCGTGGAAGTCAGCGCAGGTGCGATGCTATCCTTACCTAATTGGTCAAACAGCTGTATCGTAATGAAATCTTGAGCTCGGATTGGCGGAGAACCTTGGATCGTATTGAAACTTGAACTCTACTGAGCCTCCCTAAGATGCAGTTTTCTGGCATATAATGTTTATATTTCGGCATGGTCGAACATAAAAAGTGTTTTTTACGAGTATTAACTTAGAGACAACACATTTACTTTACTCAGAAGTTTCCACTTGAATATTTTCCTGGGCTTGGCCGCCTAACTTAGGGATAGGCTCACTCGCATATTGCTTTATACCTGACACTGGATATTGGACTATGCTGGCTAAACTGGACTTTCTTGTAGAACGTTTCATAATGAACAAGAGTATTGATATAGAATTAATAATCTTGAACAGTTTCGAGTTAGGCATTAAATAGTACACTAGTCCGCCTCATTGCGTAGTGGCTTGCATTCTTGGCTGTCACCGGGGAGGTCCAGGTTCGATTTCCGGCTCTGCCAAGGAATGTAATTCTAGTCTGAGGCCTAGAATGGGGTACACTAGGCATCGTGAGGCAAAACTGAGAAGAGGTCTATTACTTCCCAGCCATCCTGGAAGTGGTTTTCCGTGGTTTCTCATTTCTACTCGAGGTAAATGCAGGACTAAGGCCGCTTCCTACTCAAATCCTACCTCAATTACATATACACACACTGATACAGATACAACAGTGACACAGGTTACCAGACTAATTGTACACACAACCAAGTGCACGTGGCTACATGACCACGATGTCGCAAAGCCCCTAAAGAATCAACAACAACATAGCGCACTGCAATTTTTTTTACCTTACAATTAGCAATACTTTTTTAACATATTCGAACTTCAAACACTTAAGAGGGCTACGTAATTAAGATAGTCCACCTCGTTGCGTAGTGGCTAGCATTCTTGGCCGTCACTGCGGAGACCAGAGTTCGATTCCCGACTCTTCCAAGAAATTTAATTCTGCTCTGAGGGCTACAACGGGGTACACTCAGCCTCGTGAGGCAAAACTGAGAAGAGGTGGGTTCGATTCCTCCCTCAGCCATCCTGGAAGTAGTTTTCATGGTTTTTCCAGGGAAATGCCGGGTTGTTTCCTAACTTAAGGCCACGGCCGCTTCCTACCCAAATCCTACCTTAATTGCATATACACACACACACTAGTAGGCACCACAATACCACAGGTTATCAGACAAATTCCACACAGACCGAAGTACACGGGGCTACATGATCATGATGGATGTCAAAAAATCTCTAAATAATCAACAAGAGCAACAACGTAATTAAGATAAGTCATAATATGGAGGAAATATTGATAGGTATCTTAACGGTTTAGCGAGTATTAGCTGAAAAGGCGTACGGACGTTGCTTTTGTTTTTCTTCGACTTGCTTCACTGAAAACGCTTTCTCGGCTTCCTTTGGTGGTAGTTTTGTATATGTAGAAACATTCAGTTTCTCAAAAAATATTTTAGAGAATGGTGAAAACCGCATATACTGTAAGTCCGTCCAGTAGTTCTTGACATTAACACACACAGACAGACAGACAGACAGACAGACAGACAGACAGACGGACAGACGGACAAAGTCAGATTTTATTTTATGATATGTATAGATGTGGATGGTTGTATCGCCTAAACGCCAAATACCATTAATTGTAAACAATGACTTGGGGGCCCCCTCAGGGATTCACAACTAGTTCGTAACCACGGGATCACTGCTGAGCATGGCGTTGCTTCCACGTACTCACCCCAGGGGCTCACAACTTGTGGGACGTGGGTTAGCGACCACGGGATCCCAATGAGCCCGGCATTGCTTCCACTTACTTCGTCGGGCTCCTCATCGTCTTCTTTCCTGTCGACCTCTCTTTGTCAACTCTTGTTCTCTTCCGACCCCGACGTTTAGGGTACCTGAGGCCTAGGAAGTCTCTTCCTTTCCCGCCTTCATTGGCCCTTCTCTCATCTTTCCAGATCCCTTATTCTTCTAGGGATCAGCCTTCTTTTTCTTTTCATTATACAGTATTTCCTTTTCTCTCTTCAGGATTCCCACGCTGTTTTTGTGAATTGGCTGCCCGTGTATCTAAATTACATTTTGTGAATATTTTGTAAGTATTTTCAATCTAAATTGCATTTTGTGAGTATTTTCAATCTAAATTGCATTTTGTAAGGATGACAATCTAAATTGCTTTTTAGTAAGTCTTTGAATGCGGGAGCGGCACTTTTGTGAGTATTTTGAATTTCAATTGCATTTTGTCAGTGTTTTCTACCTACACCGCATTTGGAAGTATTTTCAATCTGAATTGCATTTTGTAGGTTGAGCATTTTGTGAGTATTTTGAATCTCAATTGCATTTTGTAAGTTTTTTCATTATAATTTGCATTTTGTAAGTATTTTCATTATAAATTGCATTTTGTAAGTATTTTCAATATAGATTGCATTTTGTAAGTATTGTCAATCCAAATTGCACTTTGTAAGTATTTTGAATCTAAATTGCATTTTGTGAGTATTTTGAATCTAAATTGCATTTTGTGAGTATTTTGAATCTAAATTACACTTTGTCAATTTTTTTACTCTAACCTGCGTTTTGTGCGTATTTTCAATCTAAATTACTTTTATGAGTATTTTCCATCCAAATTCCAATTTTGTCAGTGTCTTCCACTCAAAATTACATTTTGTTTGTCTTTTCAATCTTTTGTCAGTATTTTCAATCTCCGTTAATTTTCGCTATGGTTTCCGTCTCATTGTCATTTTCGCTATCACCCAGACCATTAGGGGCCGATAACCAAGATGTTAGGCACCTTAAAACAACAATCATCATCATCATCATCTTCCACGCACTTGTGTTTGGCTCTTCTCTTTCATATTTTATTATTTTTATTTTCGCTTTCATTTTTGTGGAAGTTCAGCTACTGAGGGCAACCCTACTAAGATAGCAATGCCATAATAATGTACAAGAATGAATCTAAGAGTTGACTAATTTACCTGTTAATCAGCAAGTAATTGCACTATAGAAACTAAACTAGTGTCAAATATCAAAACAATCCTACGGGTAAATACTTAATTTTGCCTGAAGTGATAGCGAATTAAACAGTAGTCCGTGAATTAGTGTGAACCAAATACTCTGCTTAGATTAGAATGGCAGTAGTTGTAAATTGTGGTCACCTCCTCCGTGTACTTCGGTGTGTGTATAATTTGTTTGAAAAACTGCGGTGGGGGAGGGGGGGGGGGGGGAGGAGGAGAGAGAGAAGTGGGGAAACCCACTAAGACCAGACCCAGACCCAGCTCGTCTGTTTCGTCGCACGATGCTGAGTGTACCCCATTGCAACCCTAAGACCAGAATTACGAATACATTTCTTTGGCAGAGCCGGGAATCGAACCCGGAATTGTGGACTGACAGCCAAGAGTACTAGATAGTACACAACGAGGTGATCTCTGGTATTGTTAGGGATCTGATTTCTTTCACCAGAGAGGAGAAATAAAAGTTCCTGTGAGTGGGATAAGAGCTCGAGTGAGCATCTCGATCGTGTACCATGAGAGAAGCTTTAAGTAGCTAGATTGTGAGGAATGCATTACTCGATCAAGTGTGGTATGTGATGGAACGGAGCACCTATCCTTATCCCAGTACAACCATAGAGTAACACCACCTCCCATTCCGTTATTTCGTTCAAATAAAACACAATAATCATCATCAGTACAGGTCTGGTACAGTTTACTTTTCTTCTGGGGGTATTTGAAACTCGTATCCTCTAGGGCAGGGGTTATTAAACTTTTCTGTCCCCCCTCCCCACCTCCTTATTCTTCTTTCCTTTCTTAGCTCTTCTCATACGATATTTCGCACAAAAATCGGATCACAACATCTACAATAATGATAACTAGCGGACCCGTGCGAGAAATCTCGCATGTTCATAAACCACACTTTCCCCGATAGTGATATTAAGAAATTAGAATGCAATTTGTCACTAATATTGTCATTTGTGTGCTGAGTGTGCTGTAACACTCACCGGTTATTCGATATTTATGAAATTATACGATTTGAGTACTCATTCCGTTTTTTACTGTTTCTGAAATCCATGCAAAATGATAAAGGAAAGGCCACAGAATGTTAAAATGACATGAAACGGGCGTCACAGCGGCCAAAATGTGAAGTGGACAGCAATTATGGAGCGTATCTTCATGCAGCAATAGTATCTGCAAATCGCACACTTCATCCATTTTTAAGTAGCCTAATCTTTTAAGAAATTATTGATATTTATGGAATTAGAGTGCAATTTGTCACTGCTAATGTCTATTCGCTTTCATTTGAATGCTCATTTGTCACGATCGGTCGCTTGTGAGCGCAGCAGGAGGGATCTATACTACTGAAATAATATATATGATAATAATACAGTAGAACCTGCCTAAACCGGACCCTTTATATACCGGAAACCTGGACAAACGGAAAACAAAATTCGGAGCGGAGGTGTTTCCTATGTAAAATGACACTGTAAACCGGAAAACTGCCGAACGTGGAAAGGGAAAGAAATTCCGGTACCGTAGGCGTAAATAACCTGACTATGACTGATTATCTTATCCTTAATACAAATATATATACAGTACTAAATTTTGAGCGCGACTTTAGGTGCACCAAAGTTCTAGGAAACATAAACCACTTTTTTTTTCGTATAGCCTCCTGAGAGGCCGAGTGCAGGCCTTTCTAGTCGACACCCGTGGGCAACCTGCGCGTCGGGATGAGAGATGGAATGGATGAAGATGAATGAAACTGGGCAAGGATGTGGAAGGAAGCGGCCGTGGCCTGTCAGAAGGTACTGTCCCAGCATTTGCCTGGTGTTGAAAATGGGAAACCACGGAAAACCATTTCAAGGACAGCCGACGGTGGTGCTCGAACCCACGCGTCTACCGATTCAGCAGAGAGCTTGGCCCCTTGACCTAACGCAGCGCTTTAGCCCGCGTGGCCACTACTGTCGGTACCTAAACCACTGAAGACATTCAAAAGAGCAGCTGATATTGCTGCCGAAAACAGCACGTGTGACGTCATGGAAGAAATGGACGACGATGACGATGAAGACAACGAAAGGGAGCTAACTTAATAATACACACTTTTGGAGAAGCACTATCTGTTGTGAGTGACCTTCAGGAATTTGCAGCTTCCAAGAATGTTCCAGAACTCCTGGAGTTAATGCAGGATGCAAGATCATACAACGTTCTCTCGTAAAGAAGTCGCGCCAATGCACTTTGAAAGACATGTGGAAACGAAGAAACGAGCAAAGAAACTGAAATGTGTGTAGGTAAGTTGAAAATGCAGTGTAGTACATGTGAACCTATTCTTTTTTTAATTTACAGACCTATATTTTAAATTATTATTTCATTGTAATCCTATGCGATAATACAGTACTTCCTTGCAGTGTATTTTGTCTTATGAGCACTCAACCCTTTGTAAAACGGAAAAATAAATCCGGAACGATTGTGTTCCGCTTTAGGCAGGTTTTACTGTAATAGTAACACACAATGTACTATTCTTGGAACACAACAAATTCAACAACTTTTTGTAAAACAAGGTGGTGGTGATGATGATGATGATGATGATGATAATTGTCGTTTTAAGGGGCCTAACATCTAGGTTATCGGCCCCTAATGGTTTGGGTGGTCGTGAAGATGATAATGAAATGTGAACTACAACTAAAACTAACCACTAACTTATATACTAGAAGAAGAACTGGAATACAAAAGGAGAATAAGGCAAATAAAGGACAGGAGGAAAAGAAATGCCCTCAACCCTCGAAGAAGGCGGATTGAGGGACTTGGAAGGAAGGAGAGCCACGAAAGGCAGATAGGAAAGTGAATGAGGAGAGGGTCCGCCCCAGAGGTAATGGATAAAAGGGGGAAAACCGGACCCAGCTCAGGAATCCTCAGGGTCGCCAACTCCCGAACTCACCAGCCGTGTACCCCTGAGGGTGTAGCAATATCCAGGGTGCACCAGAAGTGGTGGGGCTACATACACCCTTCCTCCTTGAGGGCCTTGAGCAGAAGGCAGGAGATAACATGGAAAGAAAAAGAAGGCTGACCCCTCGCAGAAGGAGGGTATCAGAAAAGATGAGACAAGGGCCAATTAAGGCGGGAAAGGAAGAGACACCCTAGGCCTCGGATACCCTAATGCCGTCGGGGTCGGAAGAGAACAAGAGTTGACCAAGCGAGGTCGACAGGAAAGAAGACGAAGAGGAGCCCGGCACAAGTAAGTGGAAGCAATGCCGGACTCAGCTGGGGCCCCGTGGCCGCCAACCCACGTCCCACTAGATGTGAGCCCCTGGGGGGGGGGATGTAAAAAGGAACAATGGACTTTATTTAAATGCAAATCTTGTTCTTTATTAGGACAGAATATTTCCGAAGGAGGGAAAACACTATCACTTTCATGGAGTCTCTTTTTACCACTGCGAATAAGCCACTTATCCATGGGTAATGGCGTTGGTTGTATCAGGTTATTGTAAATCGGGCTAACCACTTCCACTGAACACGCACTAGAATTCACCTGTTCACTGACTGTCTTAGAAATAACTGCAAAGGCCTGGCTAAATTCGAGTCAACAATGGCAGAAAAAAAAGAATCTTCTTGTAAGGAAGTGGCGGTCACATTGTCATTAGTGGTTGTTAAGTGTTTGGTAAAGAGATATCGCTGCAGGTGGCAGGTGAAAGGGTGCTGTGTGGTAAATGTTACTCGACACCTTTTTTTCAGAATTCTCTGGACAGTTTTTTTGAATTAAGACAGCAAAGGTGCGAGTTAATTAGTCTTGAATGGTCTTGGGAGATTCCTTTCAATAATAGGTTCATGGATATGAGGATAGCAATATTTGTTACAGAATGAAAA